>CM019825.1:118711130-119911130 GCA_009763385.1 Coix lacryma-jobi var. lacryma-jobi | reverse complement strand
GCCTTGTTTCTCACAATGTGGCCCTCCTCTCCTTGCTTGTTTTTAAATACCCATTTTGTCCCAATAGGTTTACAGTCAGGAGGTGGAGGCACTAGAACCCAAACCCGATTTCGCTCAAAATTCTCTAGCTCCTCATGCATGGCATTGACCCAGTCCGGATCCGTTAATGCGTGTCCAACATCTCGGGGCTCAAAAGACGCAACAAAAGCAGAATGAGCAAAGTGCGAGATGTGCTGTGACCTGGAGCGAGTAACTCGCTCGTCGATGTCGCCGATCATCTGTTCAGGGGGGTGCTGGCGCTGGATATGTCGTGGCGCCTCCCGGGAAGAAGTGACCTCCCCCTCAACAGCAGCTGGTTCCACCCCGGGTACAAAAGGTACCGCGCGAGGTGGAGGATCCCACGGCCCCCAGGAAGAAGAAGTGTCGGGGCCGTGAGTCGTCGTCGAGGCCGCTCTTTGCGGCACGGCAGGTGGAGGGGGTGCTGGATCATCTATACTTTCAGCACCCTCGTCCTCGTCATCGAAAAGAGGCTCTCCAACCTCATGATCACCTGCACGCTCAAAACGAGAAGAGGGACAAACAAGAGTCTCGTCGAAGGTGACATCTGATGTCTCCATGACTCGGTTAGTGTCAAGGTTAAGTACACGATAAGCTCGAGTGTGAGTGCCATAACCCAAAAACACACCGTCAGAAGAACGAGACTCAAACTTGTCCAGGTTGCCTTTTTTCAATATAAAACAGTGGCAACCAAAGACTCTAAAATAACTCACCTTGGGCTGGCGACCAAAACGCAACTCATAAGAGGTCTTCTTCAAAAACGCTCTCAGAAAAATGCGATTCGAAATGTAGCATGCAGTGTTCATAGCTTCGGCCCAAAAGCGCCTAGGAGTCCTATGCTCATCAAGCATCGTCCTGGCCATCTCAACAAGGGTCCGATTCTTCCTCTCTACAACACCATTTTGGGGCGGTGTGTAGGGGGAAGAAAACTGATGCTCCAAGCCAAGGTGGTTACAAAACTTCTCAAAATCCGAATTTTTGAATTCGGAACCATTATCACTTCTAATAGCTCGCATCGAGTTCAAAGGGAACTCGTTCTGAAGACGCAAAATCAGATTGCGAGCGAATGAGAAAGTCTCGGTCTTCTCAGCTAAAAAGAAGACCCACGAATATCTCGAAAAGTCGTCAACAACAACCAAAACATACCACTTGCCACCAACCGAGCTCACCCGAGCTGGACCAACAAGGTCCATATGTAAAAGCTCTCCGGGGTGCGAGGTCATGACCTTAGTCACTGGATGGTGGGGAGCAGCAACCATCTTCCCATGTCTGCAAGAATGGCAAACTAGATCCTTCTCCATCGAAAGCTTGGGCAATCCTCGGATTAGGCCAAGTGAGCTAAGTCTTGCAAGCAAGTCGAAGCTTAAGTGACCGAGCCTCCTATGCCACTTCCAAAGATCGGAAGAAGAAGGACTAGCCAAAAGACAGCGAGAAGATCCAAACGACTCCGAAAAATTCGCACGAAAAACTTTCCCAAAGGGCGAAATCAGACATACAAGATCGCCCTGAGGATCTAAGATGCGACTAAGGTTCGGTTTGAAACGAATCTCATAGTCATCATCAAAAAGTTGCGAAACAGAAAGCAAGTTAAAATGCAGGTTAGAAACAAGAGCAACATCGCGCAACACAAAGTGCTCATTAACCCGCACAGTTCCACGGGACAATACCTTACCTTTACTATTGTCGCCGAAGGTTATGTACTCCTTTCCGGCGACCGGGCTAAGGCTGGAGAACCACTTGGTGTTTCCGGTCATGTGCCTCGAACAACCGGAATCCACCAACCAAACGTCCTCCAACCGTCTTACCTACATCAATAGAAAGACATAGGGTGAGCATACGGTCCAACACTGGGGTTAGTGAAATAAGGGGAAAACCAGTGTTGGGCCGGCTGCTCAAAAGAAGGGTTAGTGTAAAAACCATTCCTAGCACGTCTACGAGGGAAGCGATCACCACGCTGAAGAAAACGTGGTCCGCTAGGGAAGAAGCGCTCACCGCGGTACTCAAAACGCGGTGGGGGAAAGCGCTCAACTAAGCCTCCGCCACGGGGTCCGTTACCTGCAAAAGCAAGACCCCGTCGGGCACCCTCTCTACGAGGTTTACGCCTAGGAGCCTGGGGCTCAACTGCTCTAGCGTCTCTCCTCGAAGCTCTCTCCTGCCTAGGCCTAACAAACTGAGGTGCTGGACCTCTAGGCCTAGTCTCCCTCCTCGGGGCTCTCATCTCCTGCCTAGGCCTGGAACCCTGACGTCCGGACCTAGCAGCTCTCCCCTGGGCCTTCGGTACATGTCCACCATGAGCTGGATGGTACATGTCCGGGTTCTCCATCTCCCGAGCCCTGCGCGCCTCTCTCTTGCGCCTAAAGCAGAACTCGCTCAAGTGACCATCTCTCCCACAGAAATCACACTGGTACCTCACCGCACGCACAGGGGGTTGTTGGTGACCAGGGCTGTGGGTGTGGCTTACTTTGCCTTTTCCCTTCGATGGCAACTCCTCACTAATGGGTGGCATAGCATCAAGCTTGTTCTTGAGGTGGTTTGGCTTGGGTGCCCAAACTGGGTTCTTGGGAGGAACTTTAGGGGGTTCCTCAACCACACCATCTTTGGTGATAGGCTTGGCTGGCTCTTTGAGTGGCAGCTTGGCAAGTTTGGGAGTAGTGGTGGAATTGGGCTTCTCACATGGGTTCAGACCACTAGACTCTCCAATCTTCCCAAAAACTGAACGATCAACACTCTGAGCAAAACCTACACCAGGGGCACCAACAGCTCGCTTGAATTGGGAGATCATCATCCCGAGCTGCGGCTCACTACTGGAGACCCATGACAAGATGGACCGAAGGTATGTGTTTTCTTCCTCGGTTTGCATCTTGCCATGCTTCACATTGGCAATCTCCATCTCCAGGCCCTCACACAAAGCACACCTCGAGACACAAGTGCTATCTGAGCTGGCCTTCTCTAAAGACTCAAGCTTGGCATTTTTCTCTGCCAACTCAGATTGCAAGACAGGACAAGTCTTGCACGCACCCAACAGCTGCGGCCTAGCACGGAGCTCATCCACCTCTCCAACCAACGCAGCATACTTACCTCTCAGAGTGAGAAGGTCAGTCATGTGCGCGGTGCACGACTCACACTCCGTCTCCTCCGACACTACCACGGTGGACCGAGCGAACTCAAGCTCCTTCACCGTGTCCTCCCACTTCTGCCTAAACTCCTTGCGCTCTCTAGCGGCACGCCTAAGCAACTTATCTTGGCTAAGGAGGGCAGCAGTCAACTTCTCAACCTCGGAGGAAAGCTCGTCATAGGTGAGAGATACCTGGGAGGTGTCGTCGTCGTCGTCGTTCCGAGGGGTACGCTCCGGCTCGCCGTCGACCTCATCGCCCAGCGCCATGGTGCAGAAGCAGTCGTCGTCGGCGAAGAAGCAGAGGCCGTTCAGTTTGTCCTCGATCCTCTTCTTCTTCTCGGACTCGTCATCGCTCGAGCTGGCGGAGTCGTCATCCGAGCCGTCGACGTCGCTGAGCGTGGCGAAGAACGCGCGCTGCTCAGCTTGCTGCTTCTCCAAGTACTTCTTCTTGATGTACTCTTTGTCGAAGCCGCCCCGTTTCTTGTGTCTTGGGGGGACGTGCTTCTCCTTGTACTTGGAGTCGCGCTTGCGCCCATGTTCGCTCTTGCCCAAGTGCTTGTTCTTCTTGGGGCAGTTGGCGATGAAGTGGTCGGGGTCGCCGCACTCGTAGCATCCCGTGCGTCCTCCTCCTCGACGGCGGTTCATGCGGTTGTTGTGGAACCGCGAGAACCGGTTGGCGAGCAAAGCCAACTCGTCATCTCCCAAAGACTCCAGCTGGTCCTCTGTCACAGAAAAGAGAGAAGAAAGCGCAAAGCCAGCTGAGGGGTTAGAGGAAGAGCCGGAAACCAAAGCCATGGACGGGCGAGAAGGATTTTCAAAAGAAGCCCTCGCCATAGCATCAATCTCACTGGACTTGAGCTTACTGAAGAGCTCGTCGCAGGTGAGGGTCTCATAGTTCGGCGATTCGATGATTGCCTGAACCTTGGAGTCCCACACCGAACGGTCAAGAGTGTGCAAAAGCTTCAAAGCACGCTCATGATCGTCAAATGGCAACTGCTCTCTGTTAGCCCTCATCCTGTTGACAATCACCTGAAAGCGAGCGAATAAACTTTCTATGCTCTCGCCAGGCTGATGTCGAAAGTTCTCATACTCTCTCTTGAACGACTCGTAGAGTCGGGTTTTGACTTGAGAGGTGCCCTCATGAAAACGCATGAGGGTGTCCCAGATCTCCCGAGCCGTAGAGAGGTGAGAAACGCGATCAAACTCACCCACGCTCAAACAGGAGAACAAAGCGTTACGCGCCCGGCTATTGGCTTCGTGCTCATCGATCTGAAGCTGAGAGACACGAGCAGCTAGGACAACGTAGTTGGCGTTGTTGCAAATCTCCCAAACAGAAGAGCCCATGCTCTGGAGATAGGCCGACATGCGTATCTTCCAATACGCATAGTTCGTCCCATCGAAAAACGGCGGTTTGCCCACGCCGCGATCCATGTCGCCTTCGGTGGATCTGGAACCGGCTAAGGTGGAAGATCCTTAACCTGCTCCGATACCAATTGAAGGACCGAGAATGCAAAAGCAAGGCGACCAGAGGGGGGGGTGAATGGGAGCCAATAAAAATTTCTTTCGAAACTTTGGCCAAGTGTCCCAAAATCAACCCCCAAGAGATACTACCGAAAACGTGATACCCACGACCCTTGGAGGAGGGTGGATGATCTCTAGGATCACAGCGAGGCACCACAAAAACTTCCACACCCAAGTTCACGCAAGTCAACTAGTGACAGGATGGGTTTTGGGTAACCTCAACCTCCCCCGAGCAACGCGAGGGGGATTCAGGCTATTTTGAAAAGCGAGGAGCCCGATTTCTGTAGAGCACGGAGTCGGGAATCCAACGCAACAAGCGGATCGCAGATCGAAGGTCAGACGAACAAACTGCGGACGAAAACGTGCTGACTGCACCTGACCGGACTCTGCCTGCGTCCGGTCAGCAGGCACCGGACGCGTCCGGTCGTGCAGAAGTGGATTTCGGACCTTACTGTGTTGGACCGGACGCACTGTGTGCTAGCGTCCGGTCGATCACCTAGCGTCCGGTCACAAGTGTCAAACCCCGATGAACAGTAGAAGCGATGAGTCCGGTCAGAATAAAATCGAGCGTCCGGTCATGTGCGTCCGGTCAAGAAGCAGAAGCACACAGAAAGACGTTCAACGACCGGACTCATGAGCAGAGCGTCCGGTCTCCCCGACCCTGCGTCCGGTCACCCCACGAAACAGTTGTTCGTTCACCGATCCGACTCGATCTCACCCAAAACGAATCCTCTAGGGATCAAACTTGGTGAGAGGAGTCACAAGGATGTTAGTGAGCTACTCCTAAGAGATCATGGCTCGAACCTAACTCCAAATCGGTGAATCGAAGAATTTCGGGGGAAGGGAGGAAAAGTGACCCGAAACGAAAAATCGATCGATCTCCTAGACCGTGAGGTTAGAGGATGATTCCTTCGGTGGAAAGAAGTGCCTCACGATCTAGAACAACTTGGTTCAAACGGAATTGCAAAAGATGAACCGAGTAAAGAGATCAAGCGACGGGAAAACTCAAGGCACAAAGCAATCCGCGAAGAACATGATGAACATGAAATCAAAACGTGAGTTGACACCAAGAGATGGGATCCAAGGTGAGGATACGGCCTCACTTCCTCGAATCAACAGTACACAGAGTGGAGTCTCTCTGCGGATCTCAACTAGCTAAAGCAGGGGATGGGAGAGTGGAAACCCTAGGTGCTAGGAAGCAAATGACTGCGCTAACTGAGATAGGGAGGAGGGTGTCTCCCCTGGACTACTTATACTAACCTAGCCTAAGTCTATTTCCTACTCTACCCCTTTCTACTCTAATTACAGAGCGGGCCAGGTAAACCCTAAGGCTAATCTGGTCCACCCGCTGGTGGTAGGTAGATCCGACGGCCACGCCCGCACGGTCTTCCGCGTCGCCTCCACGCAACCTTCAGATCGCCGCCACGTGCCGCCACCACTCTGCACCCCCGGTTTTGTGGCCCAAACCGGGAAACCAGCCTCCAGCCCGAGTTTTGTGGCCCAAACTCGGAAACCCGCAGCGCCCGAGTTTTGAGGCCCAAACTCGGAAACCGGCCCACGCCCAGGTTTTGAGGCTCAACCTGGAAACCGTCACGCCCAGGTTTTGTGGCTCAACCTGGAAACCCAGCACCCAGGTTTTGAGGCTCAAACCTGGAAACCGTCCACCGTTGGTTTTTCCCGGGCTCTACCAACAAACCGGCGTCGTAGAGGGGATGCACCGCCTGTGCACCCCTTCCACCGACATGATCGCACTTCTCCGCTTGTCGCTGTCGCAGGCTGCCAGCCACCACAGCTGATCCTCCGGCCTCCAGTCCATCAGTCCAAGTCCACGTCCGCCCTTCACCGTCCGATACATCGGCATGGCACGTCCGCCGCACGGCACGCCCATCCTTCATCGCGCCCGGTCCGTCGGCACGGAACGTCGCAACTTGACCTTCACCCGCCATCGATCACTGTCTCCGTGCTCGACACCTGCACAACACAAGCCAAAGAACATGCGCATCATCTCCGTTGACAATCACTCATCACACAGAGGCTCGGCATACACCCATGTATCCGCAGATGCTGTACGATGTGTGCGTGTTGAGCTCAGGCCCCCTGACACGTAGTCACAGTGGCGTAATCGATGATTCACTGGTGTCCTCCTTTCTCTCATCCAAGACGTCTTCGCTGAATACGGGATGAAAGTATTTGAAGCCAATCATAAACGTCAATCATTCTTCTGCAAATGACTGGCTGCTTCAGATCTTGTAGCTGTTCTGACTATAAGTGAACTTGTCACTGTTGCATGTGTCTTATTGGCACCATCTTATTCAAGGCCATCAGCAAAGGCATCTCTTTCAATATGAAGTGTGCTGAAAACGTTTTAGCCGATGGTCTTCTATCGGCCGTCCGGTTGCTAACATCCTTTGTGCCTCTGATGTAGCCTTTCGTAACCTTATCACCAGATTGAGCTTTGCGTTACTCAGGGAAAGGTAAAGTTATATTAATAGGAGCCGAAGGTTCTGTCTTATCGGCTTTTGCTTAGTATTGTAGCACCCGGTTTTAAAGAACAAAACCAGATATGCCATATGTGTGCCCAGAAAGTCCACACATACAACCACAGAAGGAAAAGATATCAAAAACAATGTTCTAGATATCTAAAACAACACTTACATCAAAGTTAAGCGAAACAGATACTAATCTTCTCTTCAGACTTCATTCTTCACAGGGACAGTTGACTGGGGGTAACATACGCCTAGCACTTCTGTCAGTAGTCTGGAACTCATCTGTATTTTCAACACGCTTCCGCTGCGCAACTCTGATGGAGACTAGGGTGTGGGGGAAAAACAAGAGTGAGTCCATGTCGAACTCCACAAGTATAGCAACAAGTGATATAGATCCCAAGTTTCATGATCAATGAAACATAAATAATGAATAGCATAGAACGGTAAATAATGAACATGTTAACCAACAAAAGTCATAATCTTAATGTAAAAGTCTTCGAGGCCGCTCGTGTCCTTGAGCAAGGCTGATATATCAGTTTAATAAACTTTGCGCAAAGGTGTACACTTTCCCTGCGAGACGTGAATTGCCCTTTCGCCCGAGGTGATCAGCCTCTTAACTCACTTCCAAGGAAAGTCGGCAGGGTTCACGATGAAGCTTTTCAAAGGTTCATCTAACAAGTTAGGGCCGCTAGGTTTCATTAGTCAGTCTGGGTGATTCAACCAGTCGCAGGGATCCCAGTCTGCTATCCCCATTTGCGCCACAAGGGTAACCTCTAACAAGCTAGAAAAGGTCCTCATACTGAGCTAAAGCCAGAGCCATATAACCCCCAACAGTTATATTGTAAATCCCGGAGGTGCTCGTACAAATAATTTCTTAAGTTGCTAATAAGTCATTTTTATCATTCGATGCATACATTAATTAAGTAACATGATCATGATTGCGAAAAGAAAACTCGATTGCTATACTTGCCTGATACTCTTGACCAATTCTCACATCATAAGCCTTCGGTCGTCACCTTCTGATCTTCAGCGCGCACAACCGATCATCGTCTACTCGTAGCAAGCATCACACATGGGCATACATACAAACAAACAACAAAGACGACTAAGAACAACACAACCCGAGATAAAACAACGTACTAACAGAGAGCTCATACTACGGTCGCGGGATCGCGCACGAAACAACTGAGAGACACGTCTATCGAAGATTTTATATTATAAGAGTAAGAATTGTCGGCTTGCTTTATTTTAATTTAATAAGATCATGACAAGATATTAATTCAGATTAGACAGAACATATTTTAAATATAAAGTCGGTTTAGACTAATCATAATTTATTCATAAATATTGTCATAGAATTTAATCAAGTTAAACTTTATCTTAGTAAAAGAAAATAAAACATGTGAGAGCATCTAAACGTAATTTATGTGGCAGTATTTAGCCCAAGCAAATTATAAATTAAAAACATATTTATGTTAGTGATTAATCATATTAACATTTGTGTATAAAATATAGAAATATAAAACCTATATTGATTTTAATTATAAATTGGTTGTGGGCTTATTAATCAATTTAATATTTAACTTTAGATAAAAAAACATGTGATATGAAAAACGTTAACACTGCTGCGTAGATCACGACGACACAAAACTAACGCAATTGAAACAGACTAAAACAGAGACTAGATGATTAAACTGAGGATTAATGAACAGTGGCAAAATCGTAATTACCAGCATCTTCAACCTTTGGACATGTCGTACAGAACGTGGAATTCCAGAGAGCCATGGCCCGTGGCAGGCTGCATCACTGGCGGCCAAGGGAGGAGGGAGCTTTGGTTGGGGCGCTCGATGGGTTGCAGCGGCACGCAACCATGTGGCCGCCGACGGCGGGGCCAATTTAGGCCTGCTCGGGCTCGGTCGTGCTACAGATCGGCCGGTGGCCATGCTCCAATGGAGCTGAACGCACAGGAGAGGAAGGGCCCGTCGGCCGGTCGACTGGATGGTTGGGGCGCTGTACCAGATTGACCGTGGGGCGGAGCTCGCCCGGGTGGCGTCGCAGGTGTAGGTGTATACCGAGCAGCAGATTCAACCATGGTGTTCGTGGGAAACATCACCGGAAAATAGAAAGATAATAGGGGAACAAACAAACGGTAAAGGATTTGTATAAAGAAGGATATGACGGCGTAGAGATTGACGACAGCTACCTCGTGGTGTTGACGGTTTTCTCCGGAACACGACGGTTGGACCGAAAAAGCTCGTCGGAAGTTCGCCGGAGTTTAGGAGATGCGAAACTTCGGCTTCAGATTTGGGATGATAGAAGTGACGGCTCGTGAAACGGGCTGTACTTTTGGACTCCTCGCGACGAGATGAACACCGGCATGTATATATATTTAGGGTTTGGATAAGTTTCAAAAAACGAGATATTTTATTAATTTCGGGATTAAAATAATTCTAGAAAAGTCTAGAATTGTTATTTAAGCCACGAAAAATACTCTGATCGCTCCGAAAATTTTAGGAAAATTCTCAGAGTCACTTTGAAATATAATGAACCCAAAGAAAGTATTTAGACCTCATAAAAAGATATTTTGAAGCATCTAAAAATTAGATTATGCTCGCTGAAATATTGGAAACTCTTCCGGAAAAAGCCAGAAAAATCCCAAAGAAGTTTATAGCAATATTACGATGGATGATGAACTTAAAGAAGTGATTTAGGACTAAAGAAAAGGATCTTAAAAAAAGTTCAACAAGAGGATAGAGTTGGGAACGATAAATTTATTTTTTGGAAAAAGACAGAAACAGACCGGATATAGATTGACGACCTACAAAACGTGTTTGAAAACTCTACCAACTTACCACACAAGGTCAAACAACAACCAACCATCACATCAAGCATAACTCATCAAATTAGTTTACCAAAATTTAAAAATTCTTGATTTACTACAACTAAGTGGCGTTAGCTCCAGCTAAACTTGATCAATTTTATTCAAATATTAAAATTATTTATTTTATTTAGTGTTTTCTACCCACAACCCAAAATTAGAAATTTTGGGGTGTGACAAACTACCCCACTTAACATAAATCTCGTCCCGAGATTCGGAGAGACTAGGGAAAAAGATAAAGCGGATCTTTCAGCCTTTATGTATTCCTTGATTTGAGATTGATGAGATAAGACATGGATCGAGGATGGCCAAAAGAAGGCTAGATAGATAAAGGTTGATCTTCAGTTCTTCTTGCCTCAAAACTCAGGGCTTGTTGTTGCTGATAGTAGGCGCTACCCCACTTAACAAAATGTTTGCTCAACTTCAAAACTTGATCTTCAAAGCCTTCTTCGGAACACGAAGATGGAGACGGCAGACATGCAACACACGAAACAAGACAAGCACACATCACAACATCGAGACTACACATGCTTCTTGTAGCAATGGCAGGCATCCTAAGTGTGGATATAGATGATGAAAGGCCATCGAAATTTTAAACAAGATGATTTGAAACTTTTAGTAAAGCAAATAAAATAAAAATTCAAGGAGATTAGAATGCAATAGCTCAAAGGTAGCTATCAAGGAGAGGAGACAATTGGACAAAGATTGAGAAACAGTCAATTCAATGGACAAGGTGGTAGAAAATATTTTATAACAAAATAAGTTGCAGAAGACGACAAATACTAACTAGGCATACGTCCTACAGTCAACAAAGCTCTGATACCAATCTGTAGCACCCGGTTCTAAAGAACAAAACCAGATACGCCATATGTGTGCCCAGGAAGTCCACACATACAACCACAGAAGGAAAAGATATCAAAAACAATATTCTAGATATCGAAAACAACACTTACATCAAAGTTAAGCGGAACAAATTCTAATCTTCTCTTCAGACTTCATTCTTCACAGGGATAGTTGACTGGGGGGTAACATACACCTAGCACTTCTGTCAGTACTCTGGAACTCATCTGTATTTTCACCACGCTTCCGCTGCGCAACTCTGATGGAGACTAGGGTGTGAGGGAAAAACAAGAGTGAGTCCATGTCGAACTCCACAAGTATAGCAACAAGTGATATAGATCCCAAGTTTCATGATCAATGTAACATAAATGATGAATAGCATAGTGAAAGGACCGTGACGCCTAAGAGGGGGGGTGAATTAGGCAACTTAAAACTTCTACTCTAAACTATGGCCTCTAAATTCCACCTAGTCAAAACCTATGCAAGAAAGTAAACTATCTAATGTGCAACTAAGGTTTTGCTAAGTGTGTTTGCTATCTCTACCGCAAAAGGAGTTGTGCTACCTAGTTTCCAAACCTATCAACTAGCATATCAAACTAGGAAAGGTAAAGCACAAGAACAAGGTAGCAATATAAATGCGGAAGCTAAATAGTGTGGTAGAGATACAAACTCCCGTCGATGACTCCGGTATTTTTACCGAGGTATCGAGAAGCGCGCAAGCTTCCCCCTAGTCCTCGTTGGAGCCCCTCGCAAGGAATCCCTCGCAAGGGCCAAGCTCCCGGTCGGGTAACTCCGTGGATAGCTCCGGTTCTTCCCCACGCGCAAGTGGGTCTCCGGTTAAGCCACTCGTGGCAAAGCCTCTCCCGGATGCTCCCCGCCGTCTTTACTATCAAGCTTCCGGCCGAAACGCCGCGGGCCTTGTTCCCTTCGGTACACGGAGGCGGCCACACCACAAACACGGTTGGTGTGATCTTGCAAGACTACAAGCCCCGCCGATGTACAACCACGGTGCGCGCAAGCACCAGTAGACAAGAGGTTTTCAACCTCACTAAACACTAGGCCTAACACCTAGAGCAAGCGCAAAGCGGTGGTCTAACTAGCTTAAGCACTTCGCAAAGCACATACACTAATCACCTAGTATATCACTTGAGCACTTTGGTGGCTAGAGCAACTAAATATGTGTCTATACACTTGGTATACTTCCTTGAGCTCCAACCATCCTGTTTTGGCCGACCATGGGGGTATATATAGAGCCCCAACCAAATAGAGCCGTTTGGAGAAAGTCATGGACTTCACAGCGGACCATCGGACGCTGGAGTCGTGACCATCGGACGCGTCCGATGCTCCTTTAACGGCTAGATGCCAGCATGGCACTGTGTCGCAACGGCTAGTCAGCGTCCGATGGTTGATCAACGGACGCGTTCGATGCTCACAGAGCCTCTCTGGAACCTCTCTGCATGGTCATCGGATGCAGGGTCCTGTAGCGTCCGATGTTAGCACCGGAGCGTCCGATGCTAGCACCGGAGCGTCCGATGCTCGCTGTGCAGGTTTGCACAGTGTCACAGTCGCGTCCGATGCCTCGGTGTTCAGCGTCCGATGCTCCTGCTGGCGCTGACACGAGCTAGGGTTTGCCAACGGAGCGTCCGACGCCTACGTGGGCAGCGTCCGATGCAGCGTCCGATGCACTTCCTTGCTTCGTTTCTTCACGATTTCTTGCGCCGTCTTGGTTCCATTCTTGTGCCTTGGACTTTGCTTGATCTTGAGAGTCTTCTATTGAGCTTCAAATGTCTTGCTTGAGGTGTTGATCATTGGATCACCACGTCGCCTTAGTCCAAGTCACATTTGCACCCTATTGGACTACAAAACAAACACTTGCAAACGCATTAGTCCAATTTGGTTATGTTGTTCATCAAACACCAAAATCCGAGGTTAAATGGTCCGAGGTCCATTTTCCTTACAATCTCCCCCTTTTTGGTGATTGATGACAACACGACCAAAACAAGCAAATAAAAGATACAAAGTTTAAAATGCAATCTACTTGCTAGGATGCAATGCAAAGGCAAGATCATATGATGTTTATTAAGATACCAAATTGAAATACATTTCTTCTAGCATATCTTGCCCTTGCCATAGAGTCCCTTTTTGTGACTTTATGGATTAAGATTCCCCCTAACTCCATAAATCACTTCCTCCCTTTTTGAACCATTCCCATGAAAATAACCATAGAATTTTTGAAAAATAGATTTTGGTTATTTTGTTTGTTTTAGTTTGGGCTTGATTTTGGTCCCTACTCATTTCTCCCCCTTTGGAATCAAACACCGAAAAGGAAGACATTAAAGCTCAAGAGAGGAAACATTATATAAGCTAAAACTCCCCCTAGGTATATGCATACATATGAGGTAAGGCAAAAGCATATGCATAACCGCCAAATTAAAGCACAAAGGAGTTTAATCTATATATAATGCGTGGAGAAAGCATATAAGAGTACCAAATTGAAATCAACATAATGATATCGGTTTAGGAATACCACACGTAGATGCCAATTGGATTATTACCACACATGATGCATATCTCCGAGAACTCCATTTTCCTTGCAATGAGACTACTACACACATGATAATCTTGAAAGTAGTGTTAGTCTCAAAGCTTCCAAATTGTAGAATAAACTCCCCCTAAAAGTGTGCATACAAGTTGAAGTACTTGTGGGAGACATGCACATTGACTTGTAATGTCAAAACTACCATTATCCAAATTGACACCACAAGAAGTGTGATACATATTGAAAAAATGGTAATCGGGGCAGTTTATCTATAATTTGGACTTTGGCACATATAAGATAAATACAAAGTAAAAGAAGCTATGTGTCGTGCATCTAACCAATTAAAACCATGTAGAATTGCTCAAAGAATGTGAGAGATACCGAGCAAAACTACCATATGATAAGCCTAATTTGCATGTCAAAAGATATGAATATACCAATGCAAATCTAGGAAATGAAGGAACTAGATGCTAAAAATAATTGCAAGAAATTATACCATTGAAAATAATTGCAAGAAATTAGATCTAGTTACCTATCATGGGAGGGGGAACTTGGGTCCAAGATACCTACTAACATGCTTGGCAATGACATGGTCCAATGTGATGCACCCCATGATATGCACCCAAAATTTTGCCAAGTCTCCAAGTTCCCCGTTGTTAATTTGGCTACTCACTTCCCTTTCGAAACCCAAACCTTTTTGGTGCTCTTCATGGTTGAGATAATATCCTTAGGCACCCAAATGCGTTTGGCCTCGTTGTTGGCTTGCTTGTTTACCTTGATGGCCACCACCTTGTCATTCTTCTTCTTCTTCAAAAGATAAGGTGTGGAGGCCTTCTTGTTCACCTTGTTGGTGTAGGTGTTGGAGAGCTTGCTTGTTTGCTTTTTGTTTTTCTCTTTCTTCTTTTCTCCCCCATGCTTCACCTTGCACTCATAGGACTTGTGGCCTTCCTTGTGGCAAAGGTAACAAACCACGGTTTGCTCCTCATCAACCTTCTTCACTCCCTTGTTGGTGTTATCTTGATGAGTTCGGGTTTGCTTTCCTTTGCCTTTTGCTTGAGTCAAGTCCTTGGTGAGGCGAGCCACTTCTTGCTTTAGTAGCTCATTCTCCATTGCAACCTCTTGTGTGCATGTTTCTACAATCACATTCTCAACACAAGCTTGTTTGCATATGGGTGAGTCTAAATCAAGTAAATCAATGCAAGAAGTAGAGGCATCCTTTTTAGGCATATCAAATATTGACTTCTCAATTTTAGGTGCCTCGGTGGGGTTTGCTCCGATGGTTTCAAGATTAGCAACTTTGTTAGTTAGCTCATCACAATGCTTGCACATAATTTCCATTTTAGCAAACAAACTTTTGTAAGCATCTTGTGTGCTAGCTAACTTTGCTTTTAGTTTTTCATTTTTCTTAGCAAGTTGCTCATCATTACTTGTGCTATCATATGTGCTTATACTAGCCTCAAGTTTCTCAACTTTATTAGATAGCTCAACATTTAAGTTTGAAAAAGTTTCATATTGATCAAGCATAGCATTGTAGGCTTGTTGAGAGCTATCTAATTTTTCTTTTAAGTCATTGATTTTCTTTTTTTGGCTAGTACAAGCTTTAGCATATTTAATGTTATCTTGCACAAGTTCATTATAGGAAGGAAGCTCATCATCACTATCACTATCACTATTACTAGAGATAGAGTTTGTTTTACCTCGTGCCATAAGGCACATACGTGAGGAGCTTGATGATGAGTGCTTGCGGCCATGCCTCTTGTGTTGGGCTTCATCATCACTTGATGAATCATTCCATGTCTTGATGGTGGTGAGAGCTTTGGCCTTGCATCCCTTCTTTTTCTTGTCATTGGGTGTGGGCTTTTGTTTTGGACAGTCTTCCACAAAGTGCCCTTTCTTGCCACATCTATAGCATCCCTTTTTTCTTTGCTCTCTTCTTTGATTTGTGAAGAGGCAATCTTCTATGGTGATGGGCACACCCTTGACATTTAGCTTGCGGATCATCCTCTTCACTCCTTTCACAAGCTTGATTGTTTCTTCTTCATCTAAGGAGGAGTCGGATGAGGTGGAGGCTTGATCATCACTTGATTCTTCATCTTCATCATCCTTTTGTTCTTCACTTGAGGAGCTTGAGCTTGTCTCAACTTGCTTTTTGCCCTTCATCTTTTTGTGCTCACAAGAGAGAGCAATGTCTTTGCTTGATGAAGTGGCTTCTTCTTTGCTTGATGAAGTGGCTTCTTCTTGACCCATCTTGCGTGACATCTCAAATGCCACCAATTTGCCAATAACAATGGCCGGGGTCATGGTGCTCATGTCCTCCATGTTGTGAAGGATGGTGATGATGGTTGCATATTTGTTCTTTGGAAGCACGGACATGATCTTCCTCACAATATCCGCATCACCTAGCTTTGTAATTCCTATAGAGGAGCTCATTGATAATTAGATTCAAACGAGAATACATATCACGAACAAGCTCATTATCATTCATTTTAAAGGAATCATAGCATGTTTTTGTTAGGTGATGTTTTTGCTCACGTACATTACTTGTACCATCATGGAGCTCATGTAGCTTTAACCAAATTTCATGAGATGTTTGCAAAGTAAAAACTTGGTTAAAGACATCCATGCTTATAGATTCAAACAAGCAATTCTTAGCTCTAGCATTGAGATGAATTTCTTTTTCATCACCCGCGGTAGGTTTTTCGGGATTCTTAATGGGTTTCATCCCGTCGCGGGTGACTCTCCAAACACCTAGATCAACGGCTTCTAAAAAGCAAGCCATTCTAGCACTATAGTAGGGGAAGTTAGTGCCGTCAAAGTGTGGAGGCCTAGAGGTATCCATCCCAACCTCTCTTAGGGGCGTCGGCTCGAAGGCGGTGAAGCCAAGAGTCTACAAGAGAGCCAACCTGGCTCCGATACCAATTGAAAGGACCGTGATGCCTAAGAGGGGGGGGGGGTGAATTAGGCAACTTAAAACTTCTACTCTAAACTATGGCCTCTAAATTCCACCTAGTCAAAACCTATGCAAGAAAGTAAACTATCTAATGTGCAACTAAGGTTTTGCTAAGTGTGTTTGCTATCTATACCGCAAAAGGAGTTGTGCTACCTAGTTTCCAAACCTATCAACTAGCATATCAAACTAGGAAAGGTAAAGCACAAGAACAAGGTAGCAATATAAATGCGGAAGCTAAATAGTGTGGTAGAGATACAAACTCCCGTCGACGACTCCGGTATTTTTACCGAGGTATCGAGAAGCGCGCAAGCTTCCCCCTAGTCCTCGTTGGAGCCCCTCGCAAGGAATCCCTCGCAAGGGCCAAGCTCCCGGTCGGGTAACTCCGTGGATAGCTCCGGTTCTTCCCCACGCGCAAGTGGGTCTCCGGTTAAGCCACTCGTGGCAAAGCCTCTCCCGGATGCTCCTCGCCGTCTTTACTATCAAGCTTCCGGCCGAAACGCCGCGGGCCTTGTTCCCTTCGATACACGGAGGCGGCCACACCACAAACACGGTTGGTGTGATCTTGCAAGACTACAAGCCCCGCCGATGTACAACCACGGTGCGCGCAAGCACCAGTAGACAAGAGGTTTTCAACCTCACTAAACACTAGGCCTAACACCTAGAGCAAGCGCAAAGCGGTGGTCTAACTAGCTTAAGCACTTCGCAAAGCACATACACTAATCACCTAGTATATCACTTGAGTACTTTGGTGGCTAGAGCAACTAAATATGTGTCTATACACTTGGTATACTTCCTTGAGCTCCAACCATCCTGTTTTGGCTGACCATGGGGGTACATATAGAGCCCCAACCAAATAGAGCCGTTTGGAGAAAGTCATGGACTTCACAGCAGACCATCGGACGCTGGAGTCGTGACCATCGGACGCGTCCGATGCTCCTTTAACGGCTAGATGCCAGCATGGCACTGTGTCGCAACGGCTAGTCAGCGTCCGATGGTTGATCAACGGACGCGTTCGGTGCTCACAGAGCCTCTCTGGAACCTCTCTGCATGGTCATCGGACGCAGGGTCCTGTAGCGTCCGATGTTAGCACCGGAGCGTCCGATGCTCGCTGTGCAGGTTTGCACAGTGTCACAGTCGCGTCCGATGCCTCGGTCTTCAGCGTCCGATGCTCCTGCTGGCGCTAACACGAGCTAGGGTTTGCCAACGGAGCGTCCGACGCCTGCGTAGGCAGCGTCCGATGCACTTCCTTGCTTCGTTTCTTCACAATTTCTTGCGCCGTCTTGGTTCCATTCTTGTGCCTTAGACTTTGCTTGATCTTGAGAGTCTTCTATTGAGCTTCAAATGTCTTGCTTGAGGTGTTGATCATTGGATCACCACGTCGCCTTGGTCCAAGTCACATTTGCACCCTATTGGACTACAAAACAAACACTTGCAAACGCATTAGTCCAATTTGGTTATGTTGTTCATCAAACACCAAAATCCGAGGTTAAATGGTCCGAGGTCCATTTTCCTTACACATAGAACGGTAAATAATGAACATGTTAACCAACAAAAGTCATAATCTTAATGTAAAAGTCTTCAAGGCCACTCGTGTCCTTGAGCAAGGCTGATATATCAGTTTAATAAACTTTGCGCAAAGGTGTACACTTTCCCTACGAGACATGAATTGCCCTTTCGCCCGAGGTGATCAGCCTCTTAACTCACTTCCAAGGAAAGTCGGCAGGGTTCACGATGAAGCTTTTCAAAGGTTCGTCTAACAAGTTAGGGCCGCTAGGTTTCATTAGTCAGTTTGGGTGATTCAACCAGTCGTAGGGATCCACAGTCTACTATCCCCATTTGTGCCACAAGGGTAACCTCTAACAAGCTAGAAAAGGTCCTCATACTGAGCTAAAGCCAGAGCCATATAACCCCCAACAGTTGTACTGTAAATCCCGAAGGTGCTCGTACAGATAATTTCTTAAGTTGCTAATAAGTCATTTTTATCATTTGATGCATACATTAATTAAGTAACATGATCATGATTGCGAAAAGAAAACCCGATTGCTATACTTGTTTGATACTCTTGACCAATTCTCACATCATAAGCCTTCGGTCGTCACCTTCTGATCTTCAGCGCGCACAACCGATCATCGTCTACTCATAGCAAGCATCACACACATGGGCATACATACAAACAAACAAACAACAAAGACGACTAAGAACAACATAACCCGAGATAAAACAACGTACTAACAGAGAGCTCGTACTACGGTCGCGGGATCGCGCACGAAACGACTGAGAGACACGTCTATCGAAGATTTTATATTATAAGAGTAAGAACTGTCGGCTTGCTTTATTTTAATTTAATAAGATCATGACAAGATATTAAGGCCCTGTTTGGTTGGGCTTTTGGCTTTGACTTTTGGCCCCAAAAGCCAAAAGCCCAACCAAAGGGGTGCTGCTGGCAGCAGCTTTTGCCGAAGTTGGAGTTTTTCCGTAGTACATTTTTGAAAGCTGTTTTGACCCTGCTTTTGGCTTTTGGCTTTCAGCTTTTCAAAATAGGTAAAATAAAAAACATTTTTATAATTATTTTAAAAAAGATAAAAGTAGAAGATATACTTTATACTTGTTTAACCAAACAACTTTCAGCTTTTCCACAGGTCACTGTCCACAGCAGCTTTTCCACAGCTCACAGCCACAGCAGCTTTTTCCCACAGCCACAGCTCAACCAAACAGGGCCTAATTCAGATTAGACAAAATATATTTTAATTATAAAGTCAGTTTAGACTAATCATAATTTATTCATAAATATTGTCATAGAATTTAATCAAGTTAAACTTTATCTTAGTAAAAGAAAATAAAACATGTGAGAGCATCTAAACATAATTTATGTGGCAGTGTTTAGCCTAAGCAAATTATAAATTAAAAACATATTTATGTTAGTGATTAATCATATTAACATTTGTGTATAAAATATCGAAATATAAAACCTATATTGATTTTAATTATAAATCGGTTGTGGGCTTATTAATCAATTTAATATTTAACTTTAGATAAAAAACATGTGATATGAAAAACGTTAACACTGCTGCGTAGATCACGACGACACAAAACTAACGCAATTGAAACAGACTAAAACAGAGACTAGATGATTAAACAGCGGACGATTAATGAACAGTGGCAAAATCGTAATTACCAGCATCTTCAACCTTTGGACATGTCGTAGAGAAAGTGGAATTCCAGAGAGCCATGGCCCGTGGCCGGCTGCATCACTGGCGGCCAAGGGAGGAGGGAGCTTTGGTTGGGGCGCTCGATGGGTTGCAGCGGCACGCAACCATGTGGGGGCCGCCGACGGCGGGGCCGATTTAGGCCTGCTCGGGCTCGGTCGTGCTACAGATCGGCCGGTGGCCATGCTCCAATGGAGCTGAACGCACAGGAGAGGGAGGGCCCGTCGGCCGTTCGACTGGATGGTTGCGGCGCTGTACCAGATTGACCGTGGGGCGGAGCTCGCCCGGGTGGCGTCGCAGATGTAGGTGTATACCGAACAACAGATTCAACCATGGAGTTCGTCGCAAACATCACCGGAAAAGAGATAGATAATAGGGGAACAAACAAACGGTAAAGGATTTGTATAAAAAAGGATATGACGGCGTAGAGATTGACGAGAGCTACCTCGTGGTGTTGACGGTTTTCGCCGGAACGCGACGGTTGGGCCGAAAAAGCTCGCCGGAGTTTAGGAGATGCGAAACTTCGGCTTCAGATTTGGGATGATAGAAGTGGCGGCTCGCGAAACGGGCCGTACTTTTGGACTCCTCGCGACGAGATGAACACCGGCATGTATATATATTTAGGGTTTGGTCAAGTTTGAAAAAACGAGATATTTTATTAATTTCGGGATTAAAATAATTCCAGAAAAGTCTAGAATTGTTATTTAAGCTACGAAAAATACTCTGATAGCTCCGAAAATTTTAGGAAAATTCCCAGAGTCACATTGAAATATAATGAACCCAAAGAAAGTATTTAGAGCTCATAAAAAGATATTTTGAAGCATCTAAAAATTAGATTATGCTCGCTGAAATATTGAAAACTGTTCCGGAAAAAGCCAGAAAAATTCCAAAGAAGTTTATAGCAATATTACGATGGATGATGAACTTAAAGAAGTGATTTAGGACTAAAGAAAAGGATCTTAAAAAAAGTCCAACAAGAGGATAGAGTTGAGAACGATAAATTTATTTTTTGGAAAAAGACAGAAATGGACCGGATATAGATTGAGGACCTAGCAAACGTGTTTTAAAACTCTACCAACTTACCACACAAGGTCAAACAACAACCAACCATCACATCAAGCATAACCCATCAAATTAGTTTACCAAAATTTAAAAATTCTTGATTTACTATAACTAAGTGGCGTTAGCTCTAGCTAAACTTGATCAATTTTATTCAAATATTAAAATTATTTATTTTATTTAGTGTTTTCTACTCACAACCCAAAATCAGAAATTTTGGGGTGTGACAAGTATGTCTTTGACTTTCTTCTTGTTGAGGAACTAGAATGCTTTATGTTGGGGGAAAGGACCCTTGACAGAAGCGCCGCCCGAACTGGTGCCCAAGTTCAGCCCTCGCGTAACGCCTGGCGTGCTTGCGGGGTCTCTCTACCATCGGAGGCCACTACCCTGACCCCCGAATGCGGGATCAACCCTCGCTCTCTTGCTGTGTTCCCGTGCAGGTCTGAGGCGATGGTCGCACTGCGAGAAACCTTCGCTGACCGTCGACACCACCTTCGGATGGAGCGAGGGTCCAGGCAAGCAGCGAGCGTGATCACTTGCCTCTCCCGGGAGGCAAGTGAAGCCGGAGGTGCGCGGGCCCAAGGGTGAGCGCGGCCGAAGGTCAAGACCGCCGCACCTCTCCCCGAAGGTGAACAGGGGGCCAGGTGGCGGCGCGCCGGGGTGTGACCGATTAGGGTTTCCGCTCCAGCTGTGTGTTTACGCTTCTGCCCTTCCTCCCTGCGCGGAGGCGAGGAATCTTTGCTGTACCCTTTTGTAATTTGGCCCGCACCCCTTGGCATTCCCTATAAATACCAAGGGGATGAACAGTGTAAAGGACGACTTTTTGGGAATTCGAGCGCTTTCCATTTCCGTTTCACCTTCGCTACTGCATCCGACGCTTGGTCACCTTCGCTCCTTCCCCCGCACAAGTGCGGAGGTTGGGCAAGTGTGCTCCCAACAGTTTGGCGCCGTCCGTGGGGAAACGAAGTCTGAAATGGCGGGAAACAGGAGAGCACTTTCGGCGAGGGACCAGCGCGTTGCTAGAGAGGCGGCAGCGGTGGTCCCGCCTGCTGAGGAAATTGCACAACCCTCGGGAGGAGAAAATGTCACCCCGGAACCCCAATCCCTGGGCCCCCAGGCCCGAGTGGCGACACAGCCGCACCCACACACTTCGGGAGAAGGAGAAGGGGAAGGAGAAGAGGTGGGCCTCGAGGCCCTTGAAAGGCTCGAGGCTGAGCTGCAAGAGAAGAAGAGGCGCCTGGAACAGCTTGAGAGGCACAACCGACTGCGCTCAATCAGACAGAGGGCAGACGAGGCCAGGGAGCAGCTTCGCCGCATGGAGGAGTCCCTCGCCGCGGCAGAAGCCGAAGCCGAGGGCTGGAACAATGAGGAGATACCCCCGTTGCGAGAGGGGAATGAGGAGCCAAATCAAGACAACCTTCGTCACCACCCACCACCCCCACCACCACCAGTACACCCAGAGCCATATCTTGTGAGACACCCAAACCTCCGCCAACTCTACCCAGATGAGAGAGAGCAAAACCTTCGCATTCAGCGAAGGCATCAACAACACCAAATGCCATACGATCCAAAGTCACCACTCTCCCAAACACTCCAAACCCAGCCCTGGCCACCTTGCTATAATCCACAAAACCTACCTCGCTATGATGGACTTTCCGACCCTCGCCAGTTCATCATGAGCTATGAAGCAGCGGTTGCCGCAGCAGGCGGTGACGAATCAACAATGGCCAAATCCTTTGTCATCATTCTGCGAGACATCGCACAAACTTGGTACAGCAACCTTCGCCCCGGAACTGTGGACTCCTGGGCCTCCCTCAGAGACAAGCTGTGTACAAACTTCAAGGGCATCACTCCAGCCCCGTTAAACCCCATCGAGCTATTCAACTGCAAGCAAGAGGAACGCGAGCCGCTCCAAGATTACTGGCGAAGGTTCATTCAAATCAGAGCGAGGACCCCTGGGATATCTGACGAGGCTGTCATCCTCGCTGCAGTCAGTGGTCTGCGCCCAGGACCATGCTCCTCAAAATTTGCCAGAAAACCGGCAAACTCGATCGAGGAGTTGCATGAAACAATGGAAAGATACTGTAGAGCTGATATGGATTTCAGAGCAAAGTCCGACGCTCGGAGGTCTCAGCAGAGGCCACAGCCGAGGCCTCAACCGAGAGAAAGCAACCCTCGCCAAGAGCAAAGCAACGTTGGTGCGATCAACAAAGCAACAAGCTATGAACATCAAACACGGGACGCTCATCACCCGAGCAGCCAAGCCCCGCAGGCTTTGCCACCTCCGCCGAACCAGCGTTACCAGCAGCGAGATCCTGCCAAAATGTATTGTCACTTCTGTGGAATGGGAAAGGGGCACACAACAAAGCAATGCGAATGCTTCGCCAAAGGAAAAGAATTCCAGGAATCCAGGAAACCTGCCATGTCAGACCCCCGAACCATAAACCACACAAGGAAACCAAGCTTCCACCCACCAAATCCAACATACCACTATACCCCCATAAACTACGGCCTACCTTCGCAACAACCCCCCTACACCCACCACCCACTCTACAACCAAACCCATTATCAGCCAACCACCACCCCACAACGCCAAAACCCACCTTACACAGTCACATACCCAGCTACCCCGCAAAACCAAATTCCAACAACCCACCAAGCCACCAGCGCTCTGCCACCACCATCGCAGATCCCCGCGTTACCAGCACCACAACCTGTGAAAGCCGAAGGCTCGAACCAAACAACCATCAACAATCCAACATCGACCTTCGGTGTCATTCTAGCTATCACCGGAGGCTCAAACGAAGACCATGGCAACAAACGGCAGAGGAAGGAACATGCCAGACGCGTTCACCACGTGGCCGTCGAAGGACCACATAAATTCGGTCGTTGGTCTCACATCCCCATAACCTTCGATTCCAGTGACATGAAGCTAAGAGATTACCCTCACACAGATGCCATGGTGATCGAAACCAACCTCGCCGGGTGGACCGTCACCAAAATACTGGTCGATACCGGAAGCTCCGCTGACATCTTGTTCGCTTCAACCTTCGACAGCATGAAGCTTGACAGAAATCTTCTGCAACCGGCCGACAACCCCCTATACGGTTTCGGTGGTCAACAAGTAAGAGCCGTCGGGAAAATTTCTCTGCCCGTGACCTTCGGCGACCAAATCAACTGCAGGACGGAACACATAACATTTGATGTCGTCGACATGTTCTACCCATACAATGCCATTTTTGGCCGAGGGGTCACAAACGCGTTCAATGCGGTCATCCATCCCGCCTACCTATGCATGAAACTTCCCGCGCCGAAGGGTGTCGTCGCGGTATTCGGGGACCAGGACATTGCAAGGACAGCTGAAGGGAACGTCGCTCCGGGGCAACGCAATGTACATAATTTGTCAAAACCTCAAACCCCCGGTATCAGCGTCGAAGGCGAGGTCTGCAATGACAGAGTGAAGGCGGCGCCAAAGGACGAAACCAAACAAGTCCAACTCTTCGAGGGTAATGAAGAAAGAAAGGTGATCATCTCAGCCAATCTAGACCCTCGATCAGAAGGCAACCTCGTCACCTTCCTCAGAGAAAATTCCGACACCTTCGCTTGGTCCGCCGAAGACCTAAAAGGAGTCAACAGATCAATGATCGAGCATAGCCTGAACATCAAGACAGGTTATCGCCCAATCAAACAAAAGCTTCGCAAGATGTCAGAAGAAAGAAAGGAGGCAGCGAAGGCTGAGGTAAAAAGGCTTCTGGACGCAGGCGTCATTCGCCCAGTCAAATACCCAACTTGGCTCTCAAATGTGGTCCTAGTCCAAAAGAAGAATAAAAAATGGCGAATGTGCGTCGATTTCACTTGCTTGAACAAAGCCTGTCCGAAGGATGACTTCCCCCTCCCAAACATAAGCACCCTGGTCGACAGAGCGGCAGGCTGCCAAATGCTATCCCTCCTCGATTGCTTCTCAGGCTATCACCAAATCTGGATGAATGAAGAAGACGAAGAAAAAACAAGCTTTATCACACCCTCGGGCACTTTTTGCTTCCGAAGAATGGCAGAAGGTTTGAAAAATGCAGGCTCAACCTTCGCTCGCATGACCTCCGAAGTTTTCAAGGATGAGCATGCAGTCTCCGCCTATGTCGACGACCTAGTCGTTCAAAGCGAACTAAAAGAGAACCACATTCCAGACCTATCGAGGGTATTCAGCAACCTCCGGTACGCCGGACTGAAACTAAACCCAGAAAAATGTGTTTTCGGGGTAAGCGAAGGCAAGTTGCTAGGTTGCATCGTCTCAGCCAGAGGAATCGAGGCCAACCCTGAGAAGATTGATGCCATCATGAACATGGAACCTCCGACGACCAAGAAAGCAGCTCAGCGTCTGACTGGTCGTTTGGCAGCACTTAGCAGATTCATCTCAAGATCCGCAGAGCGAGGGTTACCATTTTTCGAAACACTCAGAAGCAATGCTCCTTTCCACTGGGGCCCCCAGCAGCAAAAGGCCTTCGAGGAGTTGAAAAAATATCTGACCAGCTTGACTGCCCTAACCAGCCCAAGCAGGGGAGACTTGTTGTTACTCTACGTCGCAGCTTCGCCACACGCTGCAAGCGCAGTCCTCATCAAGGAGCTCCACGAAAACAACAAAACCAGACAAGCCCCAATTTACTATGTTTCAGAAACCCTCGAAGGCCCAAAGAGAAACTATTCGGAGCTTGAGAAAATAGCATACGCCGTCGTCATGGCATCAAGAAAGCTCAAGCACTATTTCCAGGCTCACGAGATACATGTACCTTCGACGTACCCTCTCGACAGCATTTTCAAAAATAACGAAGCCGTTGGAAGAATAGCAAAATGGGCAGTCGAGCTTAATAGTTATGCTGTAACCTTCGTTGGCAGAACAGCGATCAAATCACAGGTGCTGGCTGATTTCATAGCAGAATGGACACCCGACCCTCGCCCCGGCGAGCTGCAGCAGGACCAGTTTTGGATCGTTTACGTCGACGGGGCCTGGGGCGCAACTGGAGCCGGTGCCTCGGCTATTCTAATCTCGCCCTCCGGGTCGAAGCTGAGATACGCACGAAGGCTGGACTTCAAGTGCACAAACAACTCCGCTGAATATGAGGGTGTGATTCTGGCACTTTCAAGGTTGCGTTCATTATCAGTCCGAAGGGCACTCATCAATACAGACTCTCAAGTCATTGCGGGGCACATTGAAAAGAACTACAAAGCAAAAGATCCAGAGCTTCAAAAGTATTTTCAATATGTACGAAGGTTAGAATCCTTTTTCCTCGGCATAACCGTAAAAGCAATATCGAGGACTGAAAACAGCGAAGCAGATTGCTTAGCCAAAGCAGCCGCGCAGCAGCTACAGCTCCCTCCGGACGTGTTCTACGAGGTTTCCACTCGGTCAGCCTTCGAAGCTTCCGAGATCAGCATCAAGCTGATCAACACAATTCAGTGCGAGGATTGGAGAGCACCTATCATGGCCTACATCAAAGGACTCCATGAACCCAGCTCCAAAGAGGAAGAGAACAGACTAAAGCAAAGAGTGCGAGGGTACAAGATTATGGATAACACCCTGCTCAAAGCTTCGGTAACCTCACCTTGGCTCAAGTGCGTGTCACAATCCGAAGGTACCGACATTCTCAAACTCATCCACGAAGGTATATGCGGTTCACACAATGGCCCAAGAGCATTAGTAGGAAAGGCTTTCCGGCAAGGTTTCTACTGGCCAACTGCGCTGAGAGACGCTGAAACCATCGTCAAGAAGTGCGAAGGTTGTCAACTGACAGCAAAAAACCAAAACACCCCAGGGGCCCCCACAACCCTCATACGCCCAACCTGGCCCCTACAAAGGTGGGCAATGGATCTCGTGGGCCCATTACCGACGGCCCCGGGGAACCTTCGCTACGCGGTGGTAGCCGTGGAATATTTCACCAAATGGACCGAAACAAGACCGCTGTCCTCCATAACATCCCTCGCAGTAAAAAGGTTTTTCTGGCAGCAGATAGTTTGTCGCTTCGGAGTCCCCCAACATCTAACCGTCGACAATGGCACCCAGTTTGACAGCGAGGTTTTCAAAGAGTTCTGCGCACAAATCGGAACAATTCTATGCTTCGCCTCAGTCCGACACCCGCAGTCCAACGGCCTAGTCGAAAGAGCCAACGCAACAATCTTCCAATCCATATCCAGAAAATTGCAAGGCAGACCAAAAGGCAAATGGGCAGACGAGCTAACTGCAGTCACCTGGTCTCACAATACCTCCGAATGCAGAGCAACCAAGTTCACACCCTTCAAACTTTTGTTTGGCGAAGAAGCCGTGTTACCAGAGGAGCTAAAATTCATCTCACCAAGAACAACCCTCGCAAGTGATGAGCCAGCCATACTAACCGACAAGGACTTGCTAGAAGAAACAAGATGCAGCGCAGTTCATAACCTTCGCAAATATCAGGAAGAGACCAAGAAGTGGAGAGATAAAAAGGTCAGAATCAAGAACCTGCAGAAGGGTGACCTCGTCCTCATCCGTAAACAAAACGCAAGCATGGCCGGAAAGTTCCAGCCTAAGTGGACAGGCCCGTTCCTGATCGCAGAATGCAATCGCCCAGGCTCTTTCCACCTCTCCGACAGCGAAGGTAATATACTACCACACACCTGGAACATCGACGACCTTCGCAAATTCTACCCATAGCGGAGCCTTAGCGAGCCCTCGCGTTATGTAATTTTTGATACTTTTCATGTTATCTACTCTCATGTACTCAACAAAAACAGGAGCTGCACTCTTTTTCCTTACGAAGGGGCGTAAGGTTTTTTAACGAGGCAGCATCCAAAGCATTAATACAGGCTACAACCCCCAAAAAAGTAAAATCTCTAACCCTCTACGCCCAAACATCGAAAAAGCGGATCTCTTTCAAGAGCGCTACATTCGATGAAAGCCTGCTAAGATTGCTTCGAAAAACATTCCTTTTCTTTTCAAAGCAAACTTCACCTCCGCCTAAGATAAGGGGAGGAAAGTCGAGCACCCTGGCACAAACGACAGGGGCTCGCAAAAGCAATCTCACCTCCGCCTAAGATAAGGGGAGGAAAGTCGAGCACCCTGGCACAAACGACAGGGGCTCGCAAAAGCAATCTCACCTCCGCCTAAGATAAGGGGAGGAAAGTCGAGCACCCTGGCACAAACGACAGGGGCTCGCAAAAGCAATCTCACCTCCGCCTAAGATAAGGGGAGGAAAGTCGAGCACCCTGGCACAAACGACAGGGGCTCGCAAAAGCAACCCACCTCCGCCTAAGATAAGGGGAGGAAAGTCGAGCACCCTGGCACAAACGACAGGGGCTCGCAAAAGCAAACCCACCTCCGCCTAAGATAAGGGGAGGAAAGTCGAGCACCCTGGCACAAACGACAGGGGCTCGCAAAAGCAAACTCACCTCCGCCTAAGATAAGGGGAGGAAAGTCGAGCACCCTGGCACAAACGACAGGGGCTCGCAAAAGCAAACCCACCTCCGCCTAAGATAAGGGGAGGAAAGTCGAGCACCCTGGCACAAACGACAGGGGCTCGCAAAAGCAAACTCACCTCCGCCTATGATGAGGGGAGGAAAGTCGAGCACCCGGCCACTTTCTCCGTCTCGCCCGAGCCCTCCAAGCCAGGTCTCGGCGCGAGCCCCACTTTCTCCGTCTCGCCCGAGCCCTGCAAGCCAGGCCTCGGCGCGGGCCCCACTTTCTCCGTCTCGCCCGAGCCCTCCAAGACAGGCCTCGGCGCGGGCCCCACTTTCTCCGTCTCGCCCGAGCCCTCCAAGCCAGGCCTCGGCGCGGGCCCCGCTTTCTCCGTCCCGCCCGAGCCCTCCAAGCCAGGCCTCGGCGCGGGGCCACATCAACGCGATCAAAAAGAAGTGCGCGAGCCTCGCTAAAAGAAAAAGGGGACGTCGCTGTTTTTTCAAAACAAGCGTACACGAGCAAGTGCGCGAGCCTCGCTAAAAGAAAAAGGGGACGTCGCTGTTTTTTCAAAACAAGCGTACACGAGCAAGTGCGCGAGCCTCGCTAAAAGAAAAAGGGGACGTCGCTGTTTTTTCAAAACAAGCGTACACGAGCAAGTGCGCGAGCCTCGCTAAAAGAAAAAGGGGGCGTCGCTGTTTTTTCAAAACAAGCGTACACGAGCAAGTGCGCGAGCCTCGCTAAAAGAAAAAGGGGACGTCGCTGTTTTTTCAAAACAAGCGTACACGAGCAAGTGCGCGAGCCTCGCTAAAAGAAAAAGGGGGCGTCGCTGTTTTTTCAAAACAAGCGCACACGAGCAAGTGCGCGAGCCTCGCTAAAAGAAAAAGGGGGCGTCGCTGTTTTTTCAAAACAAGCGTACACGAGCAAGTGCGCGAGCCTCGCTAAAAGAAAAAGGGGGCGTCGCTGTTTTTTCAAAACAAGCGTACACGAGCAAGTGCGCGAGCCTCGCTAAAAGAAAAAGGGGGCGTCGCTGTTTTTTCAAAACAAGCGTACACGAGCAAGTGCGCGAGCCTCGCTAAAAGAAAAAGGGGACGTCGCTGTTTTTTCAAAACAAGCGTACACGAGCAAGTGCGCGAGCCTCGCTAAAACCCATACGCTTTTCTCATACCGTTACAAAACAATGTTACAACAACAAACATATCCCAAAATAAAAAATCTTTACAAGGGACCACCGCTCCCCTCAATTAACTCCAAATCATCCAAACCTTCGGCCTCCATCTCAGACCCCCCCTCCACTGGAACCAGGGGTCCCCACAACAAAGGAGCTGCAGGGACAATTGGCAGCTCCCCGGGCAAAACCCTCGCCCTATACATGTACCTAGGCCTCGTCACAGCTTCCGAAGGTTCCTCCTTCGGGATCACAAGCGCCCCATCCGAACCAATTTCAAGCTCCCTTCGACCGAACAAATATTCCAAAGCCGTGTTCTCGTCAATATCATCTTCACCGACAGCTTGCGAAGTCGATGAAGACCCAAACAAATAACGATCGGCTTGGCGGTCTGTATAGTCTGTCTCGCGCCAAAATCGACTCGACCTACTATTCTTTAAATCATATCTCCGCACCTTCGACCACCAAAAACGTTCAAAGGAAAGCGAAGGATATTTAAATCTAGCGCGAGCCCATGATTCACCAGTTATAAAAACATCTTGGTAGTTCAACATCAGCGGGGTCACGTCGAACACGTCTAGCACGGTTCCGTCAGGAACCTGCATGTTGCACAAAAATACGAGATGTCTCAGCCTCGCCAAGTCTTTACAAACAACCATAGTATCTACAAAAAGGCCTCCCTCGCCCCAACAAACCCAGGCATCACACCTGCCCAGCTTCCCCCCGATTGATGTCCACACCCTCGCCAGCGGTGGCAGTCGAGGTCCCAGCTGACGCCTCCTCCGCCGTGGACTCTTTCGCAGCATCTCCTTCCGCGATCGGCCCGCTCCCGGTCAACGCCTCGATCTCGGCGAGCGTAACCCCCGCACAGCCTGGCTCAGGGGCGGCTTCAGGGTCACCCCTCGCTGCATCTTCCGCAGGCGGTGAGGGCATTGCATCTCGTCGAGCCTACAAGCAAAATAAAGGACAAACCTCGCCAAAATCAACAAACAACCCCTCTAAAACGAAAGCAACACAGACCAAAAAACTTAAAACAAAGGAGCGAACCTGGCGCGTAGCCTCGGCAGCTTCTTCGAAGGCGAGAGCCCGGCCACCTCCGGAGATCCAAAACTTGCGAAGCAAACGCATCGCACAGTTCCGGACATCTGCGTCATCAACCTTCATCTGGCGAACCTCTTCAACCGTCGGAAAGACATGGCTCGGCCTTTTGACCTTGCGAAGATGATCGCAATCCGTCAGTCGAAGCGTGCTCGCCATTGCCAAGGCCCCGGCGTAGCCACCAAAATCGGCTGCATTGGAGACTAGCGAGCTAAACACATCAAGCTCGTTGCCCAGCCAGCCCTCGAAGGCCTCTGCATCAACCGCAGGCAACGGCTCTCCGGCTGAACCCCCAGCCTCGGTCAGACAACAATCAAGTTTACGTTTGACGTTCTCCATGCTCGCCCGCCAAGAGTTCTTCAAATCAACCAGCCGACCCTCGGCCTCGGCTAAAGCTTTGTCCTTCTCCTTTCCCGCGGCAATCAGATCAGCATTACGCCTCGCCAGCTCAACTGCCTCCTCTCGAGCCTTCGCAGCCTTCTCCGAAGCAATCCTCATTTCATTTTCCTTGCCCTCTAGGCTCCGCGCCAGTTTGCTGTTCTCCTTCTCAAGTTCAGTCATATGGTTCCTCATAAACTCCATGTCGGAGCCAACCTTCCGCCTCGCTGAGCGGTTCAAGAGCATCAGCTCCGCCAACTTGACGTCAACATCATCGAAGGTATCGCCAACCGCTTGATCTGCAAGAAGAACCTCCGCCTCCGGCACACAAATGCGGCCGAAGATCCGGCCCAAAAAACGCCTTTCCTCCGGGCTACACTGCAAGTGGCAATCCCGAAGGTCCGGACTGGTGAACAGCGCAGTGGCCGGATCAGAAATCCCAAGCTTCCTGGCATATTCCGGAAGGCTCGACCGGCTAGCCTCGCCAAACGGTTTCTTTCCCCGGGACCGCGCAGAGTCAAGTTCCCCATCAAACTCTGACCCCTCCACCCAAAGGTGTGAGCCCGCGAACCTGGGAACCGCACCTCGTCGAGGGCTACCTGGCTCAATATCTCGTGTAAGCTCATCTGCGCCCTGGGTAACCATCGCACCAGCAACCGGCGAGGCTCCGCCTCCAATCGACACCTCCTCATCCGTGTCATGCCCTTCAGAAGAACCCTCGCTACCTTCATCAGACGAGCCCTCGCCCGTCTCCCCCTCTGCTTTTTCCTCCGCATCATCATCAGATTCATCCTCGTCGCCCGAAGTCTGGACCAAAGCAACGATCCCTCCAACGCGAGGCATGCGTCCCCCGACTGAACTGCCACCTCGGCCGCTCCGGCCCGCGGCCAAAGAAGTGCCCGCAGCAACCGAGCCCGCAGTGACCTTTGTCGCAAGCACCTTCGCTCGGCCACCAGCTCCCCCGCGGCCTCGACCACGCCCTCTCTTCGGCCGAGAGACGATCTCCGTTCCTCCCAAAGCCTTACGCTTCCTCTTCTTCGGCGCGTCGTCGCTCGAAGGAGCCGGCCAGTCGGCGTACCGAACGCCAAGAATGTCAAACATTCTGTTCACGCGACCTTCGCCGCCCATCAAGCTATGGATAGCCTTCAATTCCAATGGGGAAAGCTTCCCCACGAGCTCGTCCGTCCACTGCTGAACTCGTTTGAAAACAGCTTCGTTCCCATCCTCGCGCCTCGGAAATTTCTTAAGAGTTCTTTCCCAGACCTTCTCCAGATCCAAACTAGGCTTCTTCAAGCCCCTACCTTCATACCTTGGGTCGTTCTCCACAACGAACCAAGTCTGCCTTCGGCCAAGAGGCCAAATCTTGGCACAGCAATATTCCTCCACCAAATCACGCGCGCACTGAGAGCGCGCAACGACCCTCAGGCAATCAACAGCAGCATGGGCCTCGATGCTCATCTTAGCTTCGGCGCCCACATCTCCAAGCACCGGAAGCTCGCCGCAAAGCTCGGAGCCGTCACTGAGTTTGCAATAAAACCAGGACTCCTGCCACCCGCTGCTCCACTTGTTTTTCTGCGCTTGCACCGGCAGCTCCGCGCCGGCGCGATGGCAAAAAGTGTACACCGCAAATTGTCCAAGGCTGGTCCTGCCCTCGCTGTCCATAATCTTGCGAGGCTGCATGTGAACGCGATGAGTGCGAACAAAACCCTCGACATGAGGGACAACCCCCTGAGACCTGCAGGCCCAGACGTAGACCGACATCTTTGTGAAGCACGAAGGCGTAAGCTGATGAAACCGTAGGTTGAACCTCCGCAGGACCGAAGTCACGAAGGAGTCAGCTGGGAAGCGAAGGCCAGCCGAAAAGAACTCTTCGAACACCACAACCTCGTCTGCATCCGGCTTCGGCACGGTCTCCCCACTGCTAGCCCTCGCCTTGCCTTCCTCAATCCAGCCCCACCGCACGTAAGATGCAATCTCACTTGCACAAACCCGGCTCAAACCAAACTCGAAGGTAATCCCCTCATCCGCGGCTGTGGGGGAAACAGCACGAGCAGTTTGCTTCAACCTTGCCATCTCTTCAACTGCTAACACTACCGAACAACCAACGCCTGTCTCAACCCTCGCAGACAAGCTCAAACAAACCTTCGCTACAAGCAAATTGCAACAACAGGATGGCTATAGCAACAAAGAGCACAATCAAAACTCCACGCTCACTCTTTCTATTTATAGGCCGGGAAACGAAACCCTCACCCGACGAAGTCGGCACGACAACCAAAGAACGCGGCACAAAAAACGAAGCAGGCTTCAATAGTATAAAACAACACCACAACGGCCCGGCCCAAAGCAGCCGCGGACGTCGCTGCCGAGGGTCCCGTTTTTAAAAGCGCTGCTTGGGCCTAAACACAATCTTTTAGATCCAAGACAACGAGGGGCTACTGTTGGGGGAAAGGACCCTCGACAGAAGCGCCGCCCGAACTGGTGCCCAAGTTCAGCCCTCGCGTAACGCCTGGCGTGCTTGCGGGGTCTCTCTACCATCGGAGGCCACTACCCTGACCCCCGAATGCGGGATCAACCCTCGCTCTCTTGCTGTGTTCCCGTGCAGGTCTGAGGCGATGGTCGCACTGCGAGAAACCTTCGCTGACCGTCGACACCACCTTCGGATGGAGCGAGGGTCCAGGCAAGCAGCGAGCGTGATCACTTGCCTCTCCCGGGAGGCAAGTGAAGCCGGAGGTGCGCGGGCCCAAGGGTGAGCGCGGCCGAAGGTCGAGACCGCCGCACCTCTCCCCGAAGGTGAACAGGGGGCCAGGTGGCGGCGCGCCGGGGTGTGACCGATTAGGGTTTCCGCTCCAGCTGTGTGTTTACGCTTCTGCCCTTCCTCCCTGCGCGGAGGCGAGGAATCTTTGCTGTACCCTTTTGTAATTTGGCCCGCACCCCTTGGCATTCCCTATAAATACCAAGGGGATGAACAGTGTAAAGGACGACTTTTTGGGAATTCGAGCGCTTTCCATTTCCGTTTCACCTTCGCTACTGCATCCGACGCTTGGTCACCTTCGCTCCTTCCCCCGCACAAGTGCGGAGGTTGGGCAAGTGTGCTCCCAACACTTTAGGTGAGCATGCTGTCAGGTAACTCACGGTAGCTTCGAAGAACGTCATTTTTGATGAAGCTGAGTGTGTCGTAGAGGACGAATACGAGCTCGGCGGTGCATGGATGCGTGCACGATGAGGTTCAGGCCCCCCCGAGTGTAATTGATGTAGGAATTTGAGCATGTTCACCTCATATTTTTTCTTCTCATTAGTTCTTCATATCTGTGTGTACACTCTTCCGCTCCAAGCCGATAAGTGTTCTTCTTGGAATATGTGTATAATGATATTTTCATCAGTGTGCTTATCGGCTGCTGCATCTAGAATTCCTGTATGCTTCTGTAGTGCTGCTTTCCATGCTAACATTGGTCTTTAAATATGCCCACGAGATATTTAACCGATGTAAACATAAATTGGGCATCGATCTTGAATGTACGCAATCTTCTGGTGCGGCGATCAGAACTATTGCTATCGGCCTACCCTTTCAGCCAACGCCTCCAAAAATTAGCCAATTATATCATCTCATATATGTGTGATGCTTCTTGGTTAATCATCCTCGTGTCTGCTTGGCTGATTGGCTTTTGGTGTGTTGGCCTGACCTTGACGGCTGATTCTTATATCCACTAGTTAAGAATTGATTTTTCCTTAACTAAGTTCTTACAATGCTGGATCTGGAGTTCGATTTGAGTAATACCGGCTGTGTAACATCGTCAGGGTCCTAACAGCTTTGATCGGCCTCTTTGTCGATATTGCAGAGGCTGCAGGTTGCAACGTCTTGCGAGGCTCCGCGTAGCCGATCATGAAGTGTGAGATGATATTATACTCTGATGGATGGTTAATGGTAGCTTGGATGCATGATAACAGATTGGTGATGATGGTGAATGTAAAGGTAAAGAACGTCCTTTACCACAACAATAGTACTTCATTTTTTATTTCGTGATGTTGCCAAATTTATTTCCAAAGAATGGTGAACTGTATTGTTGTGGGTCTAACAATATTATCTCAACTCCAAGAAGTTGCAGCGCAGGATCAGCGTGATTATGAGAAATCACGCTTCAAAATTATCATTAGTCTCGATGTTGATAGTACTCCAAAATAATTAATCCGGTCAGCTTTGTTTGTTTCCTCTATAGACAACAGAAAGCTTTCTATGCTGGAGGTGAGTCGACGGGACAATCGGCTCTTGTGCTGATCAAATCATTTATTTCTAAAATAATTTGTATCAACATCGTAAATAATCTCCTGAACCGATGGATCAATTTTGAGGCCGACTGAGACGTCTAGTATGAGACATCAAACCTCTTCTGAGCCGGCCATTGCATAATCCGGTGACTGTTGCGATTATGGTTACTGAAATTGTCTATCATTCGACTATATTGGGATCAATAGAAACCCTCCTCGATAGATTTCCCTCAGAGAAAACGCATATGCTTAGATGTCCGAACCATGACTTGCATGCACATTATTTTGCTTTCCTTCCCCTATGATTATTAGCCGATCAGTCGTTTTCGAATCAGCTTATACTTATACATTGCTGGGTATATGTACGCATACTGCCTTCAACGTCTGATATTCTGAAACTACACCACATGGAAACTGATAGAACTAGTGCAACATGTTCGGATCATCAGTTCCGCGTATGTTTGCGGTTCACCTGGTCGCTTGATACTCAATCTCTTTTCTTCATTACGCAGCCATCATGTAACCAGGACTGTGATGCATTTGGACTTGCAATCATAGTTTGACGTTTGTACAGTCTCCATGTTTGTTGCTATCGAAGCTTCCTTCTGTTTCCTTGATTAAACATGCAAGTGCGGCAAACATGTAGGAGCTGGATAGTTCTAGATTAGAATCATCATCGGCTACTTTTTGTGTCTTAATTTTAAACCAAAAGAGCCGATGCCCTGCTGCTGCTTTACCAGAACCAATATCTCATCGGTTTTATTATGTCTGGTATTCTGAACAGCCAATTCTTATCTTCAAGAGTCGATTCCTCCTATCACTGCATAATGGCATATTTCCATGAGTACCGAATTTGATTGCATTTATGATGCTTCCGGATATGCAAACTCTCCATTTTTCATCTCCCTAATACAATGTGCATGTTGTTCTTTGTTTAGCCGATGCATCGCTGACACTTTGTTCATAGCTTCTGATAAAATCAACCAATACTTCTCCTTTTTCTGACTTATTGGCCTAAATTCTTTATGAACCCATACAGTCTTGATTATCCTTATGATATGAGGATCTCATATAGATGTGGCATGCTGTGTATATATGCTGTGTATAATAATCTTCCAGTCACGTTGATCTTCTGAATCCTCTGCTAGCTGCCTTTTAATCGGGCACTCCTGTCAAGCACTAAGTTCTAGACTCCAAGCATTTTAAGGCATCTAGCCGATGGAAATCAGATCTTCCAATCTTCATTCAACATTGGCTATTTAATCTCATAACCCGAATTTCCAGATCATCTATACGATGCACCTATAGCTGGTGAATCTATATTAGATTCCATGTCCTTGAGTCTTGCTATTATTTGATCGATCAAACCGACAGAACTATTACCAGTCGAGCAAAAATTTGCAAATTTCTTCTGTATTGGTAGTTCCGTCAACATCAGCTGTTAATTACAATTTGCATGGACAGCGGTAAGAGATAAAAATTTCTTTTATCTCTGAATCTCATCCCAATACTGTTTGCTAGCACTCCTTTAGGTATATATGCATCTCAAAGGTGTCTTATCTTCATTAATCCATGTACGTATATGAATAATAAGCTAGCATGAAATAGCCGACTTCTTCTGTGCAAGAGTCGATTTGATCTTGGAGCCAATGAAAGTGAATAGCCGATCACCATCTGGGCATAGTATTCTTTGTCCGGTAAGGCCTTGATTCAGGTTATGATCGGCATGGTGTTAAGAGATCCAAATCTCTGGAGACAAAAACTTGACATGCATGTTCATCACTGTTGACGAATTTATTTATATAGTCTCAATGATGGCCGAATATAATATCAGCCTCTTGTTATCTTCAGTTCTTCTGGTGACCATAATACACACATGTTGTATGCTTGCACGTAGTTGCCACAATTAGGCATGCATATAGTCCAGTAGCACGTCCTGACTCATCTTCTCGAGACTTGTGAACTTTATGAGCAACACGTGGTCGGAGAATAGCAAATTGATGGCACTTAGCACATACGTTGCAACTGAGATTTTATAATAACTCCCAACTTAAGACAAATCCTCATATTTTCTTGCGTGATTTGATCTTCAATCTATCTTCACAGAATAGCTGATATTATTTTCTTCTCGGTTTTCTTTGGCACTGATCTGCAGCTTCTGGATTCTGACTCATCGTGATATCGGCCATCAAGCTAATTTTACTGGAAAGTTCCTCATCAAATTATATTGCACTTTGTCTTTGTCACTTCTTTCGGCCAAACCTTTATTGATAAAATAAAAGTTAAACATCATCTCATCGTGATCTGAAAGTGACAAATATTTGGAGAGGATTTGATGTTCGATCAAATGATTGTGGTCCCACCGGGCGTGCCAAAAAGTGTGTTGGCACAAAATGCGTCGCACCATGCCTCACACACAGCAAGCCGAAAAGCGTGGCTTCAATCGGGTGTTCAGACGGTTTGAAATCCGGAGACGTGCCAGTCGGTTTGACCTGAAAGCCAACAAGGGATAAAACTGTGAGAATAAAACTGGAACATGCCGGATGAGACCAGACAGTTCCATATTTATGGCCCTGAAGCCACTCACAACGACATATAGCTATAGAAGCTATCTGTTAACAAGTTTTAAAGATCATTCGGCTAACTCTAAACATGAACATATGTAAACAATTGGTTGTCGAATGCACATATGTAAAAAGACATGCTTGAACAAGAGATAGATTATAAAATAACGTGTAACCAAGCTCAGCAAACTAGCCGAGTTGGGGTCCATGAAGAAGGAACATGCAAATAAAAAATGATCAAACCAATCTAAAACCTGCATCTACCGCACGATACCTAGTTTTATCAAAGCTTAAGCGTAATTGACATGTATGAACCCGCAACACGTAACAATCTAGATTAGAAATTAATTCGGCCATCATGGTTATGCGATTATTGGAAAAAACAAGTGAAAAAAACTTGTAGAGCAAGGCCGAACAAAGTCAATCTAGATTGGGCAAAAGAGTGTTGCAAAACTAATTAAATAAATCATGCAACACATGGTAACTTAATGAATCTACTAGATCTTGCCAAATCTAATAGAGCCGATGACTATCTCGCTCCTGCTAAACATATCAAGCAAACGCCTACCGCACGGTATTTACTCATAAGCATAGCATAAGCAAAGACTTCTTGATTGTCGACATAGATCCGCCGCACGATCTTTGTAAACAAACAAGACTACTTGCATCACATCTAAATCCACCGCATGATACTAGACATGATAACAAGGTTGTCGGGACTTACGGAGGTCGACGGATCGATGATTCCTCTCGAAGAACTCGACGACACGACAAAGGACTCGAAGATGGCACGGGACCAATTTGTATTGATATGGTTGTGAACCCTTTTTACAATAGCCAAGGGTTTATATTTATGATCAAGAGTCAACCTTTGGAAGTCTACAAGTCAACAAAAGAAGGATCTTAAGTTTAAGGCAAGTATAGCATGAGACCATCCTTGTTACCTATTCACCGTAATCACTTAATTCATATTGCATGTGTCTACCTTGATGCCTATATAGATTTATCCTAGATGTTTGATCTTGTACCTTGATAACCATGGGTATGCATTGGATAGCTTGATGCTAGTGCTCAACTTAAACTATGATCATGTAAATTTGTTTTAATGATATATGAGATGAGACATGTTAGAATATGACTTTTATAGCAACATGGTTTAGGAACTACTATAAGGGATCACCCGGGACTACAGTGCAACCATGAGGGTTATATGGCTCTGACCTTAGTCCAGTATGAGGACCTTTTCTAGCTTGTTAGAGGTTACCCTTGTGGCGCAAATGGGGGACATCAGACTGTGGATCCCTGGGACTGGTTGTATCACACAGACTAACTGATGAAACCTAGCGGCCCTAACTTGTTAGACGAACCTTTGAAAGGCTGCGCAGTGAACCCTGTCGTGCACCTTGGAAGTGTAACGTGGGCCTTGCAAACCCCGGCATATGGGTATCACTACTCATCGGGTAAAGTGTACAACCTCTCCAGAGTGTAAAACTGATATATCAGCCGTGCTCACGGTTACGAGCGGCCTGGAATTCTTATGGTATAGTTGTTGCTATAAATATTGGTAATGATGATAAATCATATGTTTAACTTGGGATGGTTATACTTTGATGCTACTTAATGCTAAAATTATGCCACCTAAAAGCTTCTGCAGTTAAACCCGTGTCAGCTTTTGAGCCTCATGAACCCCATGTTATATTTGTTAAGTACGAGATGTACTTATGCTTGTTTTACTTTTCAAAACTTTGGAAAAATCCCGGATGGGTACCAGTTTGCTAGAAGTTGGAGAAGTTGGGCTTGTGATCAACCAGTCAGTTGTTCCCTATGAAGTTGGTGTCTCCATCTGAAGATCGGGGTGCCTTTCCGCTGTCTGCTCCTTAAGGTTATGTTCTTTGTGTTTATACGTTATATATGTGCATTGTCTTACGATATTACCCTTTATTTGTGGCTATATGTGAGATTTGACTTCCTAGGCTCACATATGGTGTATACCTGGTTTTGTTCTTAAAACCGGGTGTGACAAAGTGGTATCAAAGCAATGCTGACTGTAGGACGCAAGCATATGTTGGATGCACTCTTGCCCTACCTCCGCACACGTGCAGGGGAGTGGCGAAGGTGGCCAATCGTCAGAACCGAGAGCGAGGGTAAGGAAGGGAAATCGGAAACAGTAATGCGGTAGCTCTCTTTCCAAAAAACCGTGTGTATTACACTGTTCACCCCCCGGTATTTATAGGGGATACCAGGGGGTGCTGACCAAATTACAATAGGGTACAAGAAAGATTCCTCTGCGCTATGCACACAGAAGGGCAGAAATGTACAAACACGAGTGGAGTGGAAACCCTAGTCTGTCTTCCTCCTGCCCGCCGCCATTTTGCTTCATTTATTTTCGCGGGAGGGCGAGGGTTGACCTCCACCTTGCGAAGACTCCCGTCCCGCCGCGAGGTCTGGGTCCCTTCGCCTCCTGTTGGGCCTGAGCCTCTTGGCGAAGGTTCGCGAGATGCGCGAGGGTTTCTTCCAGCGCTCTTCATGCCCTTTGCCTGTAAGAACTTGCTAAACATTCCGAAGGTTGAGTTAGAATTCAGGGGCCCGAACGGTGACTTGAGGGACTCAGCAAATAAAGAGGCAGGCTTTCGCGAAGGTGCGCGGGACGCGCGAGGGGCGTCTTGTTGAGCCAGCCTGCGTGGCGCCACTGCCGAGGGTCCCCTTCCCCAACAGTAGCCCCTCGTTGCCTTGGATCTAAAGAGCAGTATTTAGGCCCAAGCAGCGCTCTTTGACGGGAAACGTAACGAGACCCTTGGCAGCGACGCCCGCGGCTGCTTTTGGGCCGGGCCATTACACTGTTGCTTGTACTGTTTAGGCCCGTCTCGTTTTTTGCGCCGAGGATTTCGGTTGTCGTGCCACTTTCGTAGGGTGGGGAGACTCGTCTCCCGGCCTATAAATAGAAGGGGTTGGTGGGAAGCTTGAAGTTGTGCCTTCCTTTGCTCTAGCCATCCTGCTGCTGCTATTTTCTCGTAGCGAAGGTTAGTTTTAACTTGTTTGCGAAGGTTTGGATAGGCGATCGTTGTTTGAGGTTGAAGTCAGCTGAAAAGATGGCTAGGTTGAAGCAGACTGCTTGAGTTGCTTCTCCGAGTGGTGCGGATGAAGGAGTGACCTTCGAGTTTGGTCTCAACCGAGTTTGCAGTTCTGATTTAGCAACTTATGTTAAGCGAGGGTGGATCGAGGAGGGAAAGGCGAGGACCAGCAGTGGGGAGACCGTTCCGAGGCCGGATGTGGATGAGATCGTTGTTTTTGAAGAATTCTTTTCGGCTGGACTTTGGTTCCCGGTTGCTTCCTTTGTGACCTCGGTTCTTCAGAGGTTTAACCTGAGGTTTCATCAGCTAACGCCTTCGTGCTTTATGAAGATGTCGGTGTATGTGTGGGCATGCCGCTCTTAGGGCATTGTCCCACACGTCGAGGGTTTTATTCGCACTCATCGTGTGCATATGCAGCCTCGGAAGGTTGTCAATGGCTAAGGTAACACCAGTCTTGGTTAATTTGCGGTGCACACATTTTGTCATCGTGCTGGGTCGGAGCTGCCGGTGCAGACCCAAAAGAACAAGTGGACCAGCGGGTGGCAGGAGTTTTGGTTCTACTACAAGCTCAGTGGTGGTGCCGAGCTTTGCGGCGACCTTCCGCCGCTCGGTGACGTTAGCGCCGAAGCTGTGATGAGCCCCGAGGCTCATGCTGCTGTTGACTATCTGAGGGTAGTGGCGCGCTCCCAGTGTGCTCGCGACTTGGTGGAGGAGTACTGCTGTGCAAATGTTTGGCCCCTTGGCCAGAGGCAAGTATGGTTTAAGATTGAGGATGACCCCAAGTATGAGGGTAGGGGTTTGAAGAAACCGAAGGTGGATCTTAACAAGGTTTGGGAAAATGTCCTCAAGAAGTTTCCCAGGCGAGAGGATGGAATCGAAGCTGTCTATAAGCGTGTACAACAGTGGGCAGAGGAACTTGTTGGAAAACTGTCCACATTGGAGGTTAAAGCTATCCACAGCTCGGTGGGTAGCGGAGGTCGAGTCAACAGGCTGTTTGACATTCTTGGGATTGAGTATGCTGACTGGCCTGCTCCTTCGAGTGAGGATGCTCCAAAGAAAAGGAAGCGTGCTTCTGCAGAGGAGAAAGAGATTGTTTCGCGTCCGAAGAGAGGTCGTGGTCGTGGCCGCGGCGGCGCCACCGGCCGGGTGAAGGTGCTTGCGACGAAAGCCGCGGTAGGTTCGGGTGCTGCCGGTGCCTCCTCCTCCTCGGCCATTGTTTCAAGCGGCCGAGGTGTTGGTGGGGTTGGAGGACGGGTGCCCCGCGTTGGCAGGATTAGTGCTTTGATCCAGATCTCAGACGGCGAGGGGGCCTCCGATGACGAAGATAAAGGAAAGGATGAAGTCAAGAAGGGGTCCGATCCTGAAGACGGTTCGTCTGATGATGATAGTGAGACCTTCGGCAATGAGGGTGACTCTGACGAAGAAGTGTCCATCGGTGATGACCGTGGGAAAGCGCTTGTTACGTCGAGCGCTGGTGCTGAAGCTGCCCTGTGCATTGATGATGTTATGCGGGACCTCGAGCCTGAAAGCCCCGAGCGAGGGTCAATTCCTGAGTTCACGGGGTCACACATTTGGGTCGACGGTTTTGAGTTGAAGGGTGAGCTTGAGTCGGATAGGAACCCCAGTAAGAGGCCATATGGCGAAGCTAGCCGGTCCAGCCTTCCTTACTTTGCCAAGAAAGTTGGAGTTTCAGATCCAGCTACGGAGCTTTTCACGAGCCCGGACCTTCGTGAGTGTCATTTGCAATGTTCTCCGGAGGAAAGGCGTTTCCTTGGATGAGTGTTTGGACGGGTTTGTGTGCCAGAAGCCGAGCTTCGATTAGTCAACCAGCCTTTAGATGAGCTTCATGATGATATTGACGTTAAGTTGGCTGAGTTGATGCTCTTCAGTCGCTCTGCGCGCCGAAGGGCGGGTATGAACGAAGATTTTTTGAGGGGACGGTTGTCCGAGGTTGAGAAAGAAAACAAGGACCTTCGGCGTGAAGGGCCGAGAAAGCACTAGCAAGGCGACCAGAGGGGGGGGGGGTGAATGGGAGCTCAAAAATTTCTCTCGAAACCTTGGCCAAATGTCCCAAAATCAACCCCGAGAAACGGCGACCGAAACCATGATGCCCACGACCCTTGGAAGAGGGTGGATGATCCCTAGGATCACAGCGAGGCACCACAAGAAGATAGCAAACCAAACACCAAAAGCTCCGGCTCGAACACTACCCCAAAAACCAAGTCTCGAACGTAGATTGACGGCTACGTCAAGAAACTCCTAAATACCTAGGCTAACAAGTAGCAAAGATACCTAGAGAGGTTCCTTGGTCAACTCTAGGGCCAAACGAGAAGTCCGGAAACCAAGCGAACAAGCCGGAAGAGCAAATGCACTAAACCGGAGCAAACAGCCGATTCGCGGACTGTCCGCCAGTACGGTCGCGGACTGTCTGCCCAGTGGCGGACTGTCCGGGCTCAGGTCGCGGACTGTCCGCCGGCCAAATGAGCAAAACCGAAGTGCTGCTGCAAGTCCCCTGGACAGTCCCGGACTGTCCGCGGCTTTGAACTGCGGACTGTCCGCCGTTCAACCAAAAGCCAAATCAGCCGGAAGACAGTGCCACTGCTCTGGCTCGTCCCCGACGCGCGGACTGTCCGCGCCCTGAGTGGCGGACTGTCCGCGGTCACTCAGGGAGGGCGACTTTGATCGCCCTTCACCCAAATCTTCCCAAAGTCGATTCAAATCAAAATCCCACGTTCCCAAACTTGGAGAGGATGATCACGGAGTAGTTAGAAGACTATCCCCAAGAAATCATCCGCTCAAATCGAGTCAATCACCGGGAAATCGAAAAGGGAAAAGAATGAACCAAAAAGTGACACAAAAATGAAATCAACCCGATCTACTTGTTCGTAGGGAGATAGATAAATTCCTTCGGTGGAAATGATCTCCTTTCAAATACGAACAAGTTGATTTAAACATATTTCGCAAAGACGCACGGGAGAGGGAGATCGAGTGACGGGAAAAACGTGGAGAAATGAAGAACGCGAAGAACACGAACCAAAACGTGAATCAACACATCGATCTGCAACCGTGTGGCTACCACACGCTACAACAGTGAGGTTACGGCCTCGCTTCCTCAAAATCTCCAGTACACAGAGGTATGGTTCTCTGCGGATCTCAGCTAGCTACAGCAGGGATTGGGAGAGCAGGAAACCCTAGAAGCAAAGAGCAAATGACAGGGATGACTAACTGAGATAGGAAGGGAGGAGGGTGTCTCCCTCTACTTATCCTAATTTCTAATTCCTATTCTACCCCTCTCTAATTACAGAGCGAACCAGCTAAACCCTAGGGTTATTCTGGACCAACTCGGTGGTAGGTGTATCCGACGGCCACGCTCGCACAACTCGTAGCGTTGCCTCGACGCAACCTCCCGATTGCCGCCACGTGCCGCCCTCGCTCTGCACCCCCGGTTTTGTGGCCCAAACCGGGAAACTAGCCTTTTCCAGCCAACCCCCGGTTTTGAGGCCCAAACCGGGAAACCAGCCCACCAAGCATCCGAGTTTTGAGGCCAAACTCAGCAAACCCTCAGTGCCCAGGTTTTGAGGCCCAAACCTGGAAACCGTCCTCAGCCCGAGTTTTGTGGCCAAACTCGGAAACCATCCGCACCCAGGTTTTGAGGCCCAAACTTGGAAACCGTCCACCCGATGGTTTTTCCCTGGCTCTACCACCAAACCGACGTCGTAGATGGGATGCACCTCCCGTGCACCCCGTCCACCGACACGTGTCCCCAAGTCCACGACTCAGGCAACACATGACCGCACTTCTTCACTTGTTGTCGTCACAGGCTGCCAGCCACCACAGCTGATCCTCGGGCCTCTGGTCCCTCAGTCCAAGCCTCACGTCCGCCCTTCGCCACTCTCGGTCCATCGGCACGGCACGTCTCTACTTGCCCTTCACCTCGCCTTTGATCACTGTATCCGTGCTCGACACCTGCACAACACAAGCCAAAGAACATGCGCATCATCCCAGTTGACAATCACTCATCACTCAGAGACCCGACATACACCCATGTATCCGCAATCTCCCCCTTGATGAGTGCATTGTCAACTACCAACACAAATCATAATAGAAAGAGAAGAAGGAAGAAGGAGAAGAGAGAACTCGACCAAATGACCCAATAGCATAGCAAAGCCGAAGAAGGTCAAGTGGAAAGAGCGAAAGAACTTGGTCCCCAAAGACATGGGCAACGGCTCGACGCAACCAAGCAAAGCAAAGCTAGCCCTCAAGAAGAGGTAGAACAGGCTCAACACCGCTAGCAAAAAACCAATCGAAAATATCGAAGCAAAATGCTAGCCCCTCAAGATAGAGACACAGAGGCTCAACACAACTAGCAAAGAAAGCTCGATACTGACTGTTACCAAAAAGAGTTCGACACCAATTAGAAATCTGAAAAGCAAATGCTAGTCCCTCAAGAAAGAGGCTAAGGCTCAACACATCTAGCAAACCGCTCCAAACTAATTGAAAATGTCAAAGACTCAACCGGAAACAAACTCCCCCTTGAATAGTGCAATCAACCAAGAAGGCTCGCCCTAAGCAAAAGAAGGGGTTATGATTTGCAATTTCTCCCCCTTAGTTGAAAATGCACTTATCAAGAAATAAGGGCCCCCCTTCCAAAATGCATATGAGTCAAAATGCAAGTTAGGAGCTTCAAGAGTATACTCAAAAGAGTGCAAAGATGCTCTATAGAGTTCAAATCCGATGACTCAGAAAAATGCACAGAATGCTAGCAAAGGCTCAACCTGATCACTAAGAATGAAATATGAACATGTGAGCAGTTTTAAGCCGAAAAAGGTATTCACCATCAAAATAGCACAGACATGTATGGACAGGAAGTCAAATGTGCTAAGCATGCATACCAAGTGAACTACCCCTAGCACAGTTCAATCATCATGCTGATACCAATTTAGGCATTTACTTGTGATTTCCAATTTTAATCGGAGTTGCAGGGGTGAAATTACACAAGTTCAGAAAACAACATGTGACTGCGAGAGGTTGAATGCTTGTTATTGCCTAACTTTTCAACTGTGCGAAGCCTATGCATAAGCAATCAGAAGCTTAAAGCAACAGTTTCGGTCATACACTACACAGCTCAAGTTTAACTCAAAGTGCAATGAGAAACAGTCTCGAAACTGTGAGGTGCTAACAAGCAAACCCATCTCGATCTTTCCAATTCACTTAACTTGGTTCAGATTTTAAACAGAATATGACATACCAAGCAAGTGAATGACTCAACACTAGAGACATAGCAACCTAGCATATATGAAAAGCACATGTGACTTCAACACATCCTACACATGCTAGTTGCATATCTCAATGGTGAACATTTTCAAGTTTTAAGTTCATTATCAAATTCACCATTCAAAAATAGCTCAGCTTATAGTATGCACTAGTGATCAGAAGGAGCATAAGCTACAACATCAACATAAAGCATCGGAGCAAAAACTACACAGAGCATAGTTACATTCTTCAGATTATACACATGAAGCTCAGAATGTAAAAGCGTATGCTAAAATGCAAAAGATGCACGAAGAAAACAAAAAGAAGCAAAAACAACTGAAAACAAAAAGTCAGTGTATCATATAAAATCCAAAGTGTTTCCCCCATCTAAAAGGGGAAACACACACCAAGCTCACCTCTCAACCGATTAAAGGTTGATTGGTCCAAAGGCTTGGTAAAAATATCAACAAGCTGATGATGAGTATCGACATGGCGAAGGTCGATATCACCCTTCTCATAGTGGTCTCGCAGAAAATGAAAGCGCACATCAATGTGTTTGGTCTTCGAGTGAAGCACGGGGTTCTTAGAAACGCTAATCGCACTCGTGTTGTCACAAAGCAATGGAACACGAGAAAAGCTCAGACCAAAATCACGCAAAGTGGCCATCATCCAGAGTAACTGGGAACAACAGCTAGCCGCAGCAACATACTCAGCCTCCGTGGTAGACTGGGCGACGCTAGACTGCTTGCGAGAGGACCACGAAACAAGAGAAGAACCAATAAACTGGCAAGTCCCAGAAGTGGACTTGCGATCAATACGACAACCAGCAAAATCGGCATCGGAATAACCGCAAAGGGAAAGGGTGGAGGAAGCAGAATACCAAATCCCGAATTCTGGAGAGAAGGATAAGTACCTCATAATGTGCTTGACCGCCTGATGGTGAGAGGTGCGCGGCGACGCCTGAAAGCGCGCACAGAGGCACACCGCGAACTGGATGTCCGGGCGTGTCGCCGTCAAGTACAGCAGCGACCCGATCATACTCCGGTACTCCTTCTGGTCCACTGCTTCTCCTTCCTTGTCCGCATCCAGGGCCGTCGTGGTAGCCATGGGTGTTGGAAGAGGCTTGGCCTCACCCATGTCGAACTTCTTCAGAATATCTCTGGTGTACTTGCCCTAGTGCACAAATGTTCCTTCCCGGGTTTGCTTGATTTGCAACCCGAGGAAAAACATCAACTCACCCGTCATGCTCATCTCGAACTCCCTGCTCATAGTGTCTGCAAACTTGGCAACCAAAGCGTGAGAAGAACCACCGAAAATGATATCATCCACGTAAATTTGGACCAAGAGAGTATCAGTGCCTTGCTTGAGGAGAAAGAGCGTTTTATCTACACATCCCATTTTAAAACCCTTAGCAAGCAAAAAAGTTTTCAACCTATCATACCAGGCTCTAGGGGCTTGTTTCAAACCATACAAAGCTTTGTGAAGTTTAAAGACATGGTTTGGAAACTTGGGATTTTCGAAACCGGGGGGTTGTCTAACATACACCTCCTCTTCTATGCAGCCGTTTAAGAAGGCACTCTTGACATCCATTTGAAAAAGTTTGAAACCTTTGGATGCAGCAAAAGCCAAGAGTATCCTAATAGCCTCCAAACGTGCTACAGGAGCAAATGTCTCCTCATAGTCTATCCCCTCCTTCTGACTATATCCCTGGGCTACGAGTCTGGCCTTGTTTCTCACAACATGGCCATCTTCTCCCTGTTTGTTTTTGAAAACCCATTTTGTCCCAATTGGATGACACTCAGAAGGTGGAGACACTAGAACCCAAACCCGATTTCTCTCAAAGTTCTCAAGCTCCTCATGCATGGCATTGACCGAATCCGGATCCGTCAAAGCATGTCCAACATCCCGGGGTTCAAAATCATCAACAAATGCAGAATGAGCAAAGTGAGAGATTTGCCTTGACCGGGTGATGCGTTCGTCGATGCTGCCGATCATCTGCTGAGGCGGGTGCTGGCGCTGAATGTGTCGTGGCGCCTCCCTTGCCGAAGTGGCCTCCCCCTCAACAGCAGCTGGTGCCTCCCCGGGTACAAAGGGTACCGCTCGGGGTGGCGGATCCCACGGCCCCCAGGAAGACGAGGTGTCGGGGCCGTGAGTCGTCGTAGAAGCCGCTCTTTGCGGCACAGCAGGTGGAGGAGGTGCTGGGTCATCTATTCCTTCAGCACCTTCTTCTTCATCATCGAAAAGAGGTTCGCCAACCTCATGATCACCTGCACGCTCAAAACGAGAAGAAGGACGAACCATGGTCTCGTCGAAGGTGACATCGGATGTCTCCATGACTCGGTTAGTGTCAAGGTTAAGTACGCGATAAGCACGTGTATGAGTGCCATAACCCAAAAACACACCGTCAGAAGAACGAGACTCAAACTTGTCCAAGTTGCCCTTTTTGAGTATAAAACAATGGCAACCAAAAACCCGAAAATAACTCACTTTGGGCAGTTTTCCAAAACGCAACTCATAAGAAGTCTTTTTCAAGAAAGCTCTCAGAAAAATGCGATTGGAAATATAGCATGAAGTGTTCATAGCTTCGGCCCAATAACGCCTAGGAGTCCTATGCTCATCGAGCATCGTCCTGGCCATCTCTACAAGGGTCCGATTCTTCCTCTCTACAACACCATTCTGAGGCGGTGTGTAGGGAGAAGAAAACTGATGCTCTAACCCAAAAGAGTTTCAAAACTTCTCAAAATCCGAATTCTTGAATTCAGAACCATTATCACTCCTAATAGCTCGCATCGAGTTCAAAGGGAACTCGTTCGGAAGACGCAAAATCAGATTGCGAGCAAGGGAGAAAGTCTTAGTTTTCTCAGCTAAAAAGAAAACCCACGAATATCTCGAAAAATCATCGACAACAACAAACACATACCACTTCCCCCCAACCGAGCTCACCCGAGCCGGACCAACAAGGTCCATGTGTAAAAGCTCTCCAGGGCGCTTAGTCATGACCTGAGTCACTGGATGGTGGGGAGCGGCTACCATCTTCCCATGTCTACAAGAATGGCAAACAAGATCCTTCTCCATGGATAACTTGGGCTATCCTCGGATTAAGCCAAGTGAACTAAGCCTTGCAAGCAAGTCGAAGCTCAGGTGACCTAGTCTCCTATGCCACTTCCAAAGATCAGAGGAGGAAGGTCCAGCCAAAAGACAACGAGAAATTCGGAACGACTCTGAGAAATCCGCACGAAAGACTTTCCCAAAGGGCGAAATCACACAAACAAGATTGCCCTGAGGATCCAAAATGCGACTGAGATTCGGTTTAAAACGAATCTCATAGTCATCATCAAAAAGTTGCGAAACAGAAAGAAGGTTAAAATGCAAGTTAGAAACAAGAGCAACATCGCGCAACACAAAGTGCTCATTAACTCGCACAGACCCACGAGACAGCACCTTACCTTTGCTGTTGTCGCCGAAGGTTATATACTCCTTTCCGGCGACCGGACTAAGACTGGAGAACCACTTGGCATTTCCGGTCATGTGCCTCGAACACCCGGAATCCACCAACCAAACGTTCTCCAATCGTTTTACCTACATCAATAAAAAGACATAGGGTGAGCATACGGTCCAACACTAGGGTTAGTGAAGTAAGGGGAATACCAGTGTTGGGCCGGCTGCTCAAAAGAACGGTTAGCAGAAAAACCATTCCTAGCACGCCTACGGGAGGAGCGATCACCATGTTGAGGAAAACGTGGTCCGCTAAGGAAGGAGCGTTCATCGCGATACTCAAAACGCGGTGGGGGAAAACGCTCAACTGCGAAGCCACCGCCACGGGGTCCATAGCCTACAAATGCAGGCTCCCGCCGGGCACGCTCTCTATGAGGCCTACGCCTTGGGACTTGAGGCTCAACACCTCTAGGCCTAGCGTCTCTCCTCGGAGCTCTCTGCTGCCTAGGCCTAGGAACTTGAGGTTCTGGACCTCTGGGCCTAGCAGCACGTCTCGGTGCTCTCCTCTGAACATTCGGCGCATGTACATCATGGAAAGGATGGTACATGTCCGGGTTGTTCATCTCCCTAGCACGGCGCGCCTCTCTCTTGCGCCTAAAGCAGAACTCACTCAAGTGTCCATCTCTCCCACAGTGCTCACAGTGGTACCTCACCGCTCTCAAAGGGGGTTGTTGGTACTCACGGTTGTGGGTGTGGATCACCTTGCCCTTCTGTGGCAACTCCTCCTGGATAGGTGGCATTGTGTCCAGCTTGTTCTTTAGGTGGTTGGGTTTGGGATGCCACACTTGGTTCTTGGGTGGAGCTCTCGGAGGTTCCTCAAACACCCCATCCTTGGTGTTAAGCTTGAGAGGCTCTTTGGGTGGAAGCTTGGTTAGTTTGGGAGTAGTGGTGGAGTTGGGTTTCTCACTCGGATTCAGACCACTCGACTCTCCAATCTTCCCAAAAGCAGAAAGATCAACACCCTGAGCAAAACCTACACCGGGACCTCCAGCAGCTCGCTTGAATAGGGAAATCATCATCCCGAGCTGTGGCTCACCACAAGACACCCATGACAAGATGGTCCGAAGGTATGTGTTTTCCTCCTCGGTTTGCATCTTGTCATGCTTCACATTGGCAATCTCCATCTCCAAACCCTCGCACAACGCGCACCTAGTCACACAAGTGCTACCTGAGCTGGCCTCCTCAAGAGACACAATCTTGGCATTCTTCTCTGCCAACTCGGATTGCAAGACAGGACAAGTCTTGCAAGCACCCAACAGCATGGGCCTAGCACGGAGCTCATCCACCTCTCCTACCAACGCAACATACTTACTTCTCAAAGTGAGAAGATCAGTCATGTGCGTGGTGCACGCCTCGCACTCCTCCTCATCGGTAACAACTACGGTGGACTTGACGGAATCTAGTTCCTTCACCGTATCCTCCCACTTCTGCCTAAACTCCTTGCGCTCTCTAGCGGCTCGCCTAAGCAACTTATCTTGACTAAGGAGCGCAGCAGTAAGTTTCTCGACCTCAGCAGAAAGCTCATCGTGGGTCAGAGATACCTGGGAGGTGTCGTCGTCGTCGTTGTCGTTCCGAGGGGAGTTCACCAGCTCGCCATCGAGGGCCATGGTGCAGAAGCCGTCGTCATCGGCGAAGAAGCAGAGGCCGTTCAGCTTGTCCTCAATCCTCTTCTTCTTCTCGGACTCGTCGTCGCTTGAGCAAGCAGAGTCGTCATCCGAGCCGTCGACGTCGCTGAGCGTGGCGAAGAACGCACGCTGCTCAGCCTGGGCCTTCTCCAAGTACTTCTTCTTGATGTACTCCTTGTCGAAGCCGCCCCTCCGCTTGTGCCTCGCGGGGACGTACTTCTCCTTGCGCTTGCCAGAGTCGTACTTGTGCCCATGATCACCCTTCCCAGATGAATGCTTCTTCTTGGGGCAGTTGGCGATGAAGTGATCGGGGTCGCCGCACTCGTAGCATCCTGAGCGTCCTCCTCCGCGGTGACGGTTCATGCGGTTGTTGTGGAACCACGAGAACCGGTTGGCGAGCAATGCCAGCTCATCATCCCCCAAAGACTCCAGCTGGTCCTCTGTGACAGAAAAGAGAGACGAAAGAGCAAAACCTCTAGAGGGGTTAGTAGAAGAGCCAGAAACCAAAGCCATAGTTGGGCCAAAAGGATTCTCATAAGAAGCCCTCGCCATGGCATCAATCTCACTGGACTTGAGCTTACTGAAGAGCTCGTCGCACGTGAGGGTCTCATAGTTAGGTGATTCTATGATCGCCTAAACTTCGGAGTCCCACACCGATCGATCAAGAGTATGCAAAAGCTTCAAAGCTCTCTCATGATCGTCGAAAGGCAACAGCTCCTTGTTAGCCCTCATCCTGTTGACAATCACCTGAAAGCGAGCGAATAAACTTTCTATGCTCTCGCCAGGCATATGTCGAAAGTTCTCATACTCTCGCTTGAATGACTCGTAGAGACGGGTTTTGACTTGAGAGGTTCCCTCATGGAAACGCATAAGGGTATCCCAAATCTCCCGAGCCGTAGCGAGGTGAGAAACGCGATCAAACTCACTCATGCTCAAACATGAGAAAAGAGCATTACGGGCTCGGCTATTGGCATCGTGCTCATCGATCTGAAGCTGAGAGACACGAGCAGCCAAGACCACATAATCGGCAGAGTTGCAAATATCCCAAATGGAAGCACCCAAACACTGCAGATAGACCGACATGCGTATCTTCCAATACGCATAGTTCGTCCCATCGAAAAACAGCGGTTTGCCCACGCCGCGATCCATGTCGCCTTCTGTGGATCTGGAACCGACTAAGGTGGAAGATCCTTAACCCGCTCCGATACCAATTGAAGGACCGAGAAAGCACTAGCAAGGCGACCAGAGGGGGGGGGGGTGAATGGGAGCTCAAAAATTTCTCTCGAAACCTTGGCCAAATGTCCCAAAATCAACCCCGAGAAATGGAGACCGAAACCGTGATGCCCACGACCCTTGGAAGAGGGTGGATGATCCCTAGGATCACAGCGAGGCACCACAATTAGATAGCAAACCAAACACCAAAAGCTCCGGCTCGAACACTACCCCAAAAACCAAGTCTCGAACGTAGATTGACGGCTACGTCAAGAAACTCCTAAATACCTAGGCTAACAAGTAGCAAAGATACCTAGAGAGGTTCCTTGGTCAACTCTAGGGCCAAACGAGAAGTCCGGAAACCAAGCGAACAAGCCGGAAGAGCAAATGCACTAAACCGGAGCAAACAGCCGATTCGCGGAATGTCCGCCAGTACGGTCGCGGACTGTCTGCCCAGTGGCAGACTGTCCGGGCTCAGGTCGCGGACTGTCCGCCGGCCAAATGAGCAAAACCGAAGTGCTGCTGCAAGTCCCCTGGACAGTCCCGGACTGTCCGCGGCTTTGAACTGCGGACTGTCCGCCGTTCAACCAAAAGCCAAATCAGCCGGAAGACAGTGCCACTGCTCTGGCTCGTCCCCGACGCGCGGACTGTCTGCGCCCTGAGTGGCGGACTGTCCGCGGTCACTCAGGGAGGGCGACTTTGATCGCCCTTCACCCAAATCTTCCCAAAGTCGATTCAAATCAAAATCCCACGTTCCCAAACTTGGAGAGGATGATCACGGAGTAGTTAGAAGACTATCCCCAAGAAATCATCCGCTCAAATCGAGTCAATCACCGGGAAATCGAAAAGGGAAAAGAATGAACCAAAAAGTGACACGAAAATGAAATCAACCCGATCTACTTGTTCGTAGGGAGATAGATAAATTCCTTCGGTGGAAATGATCTCCTTTCAAATACGAACAAGTTGATTTAAACATATTTCGCAAAGACGCACGGGAGAGGGAGATCGAGTGACGGGAAAAACGTGGAGAAATGAAGAACGCGAAGAACACGAACCAAAACGTGAATCAACACATCGATCTGCAACCGTGTGGCTACCACACGCTACAACAGTGAGGTTACGGCCTCGCTTCCTCAAAATCTCCAGTACACAGAGGTATGGTTCTCTGCGGATCTCAGCTAGCTACAGCAGGGATTGGGAGAGCAGGAAACCCTAGAAGCAAAGAGCAAATGACAGGGATGACTAACTGAGATAGGAAGGGAGGAGGGTGTCTCCCTCTACTTATCCTAATTTCTAATTCCTATTCTACCCCTCTCTAATTACAGAGCGAACCAGCTAAACCCTAGGGTTATTCTGGACCAACTCGGTGGTAGGTGTATCCGACGGCCACGCTCGCACAACTCGTAGCGTTGCCTCGACGCAACCTCCCGATTGCCGCCACGTGCCGCCCTCGCTCTGCACCCCCGGTTTTGTGGCCCAAACTGGGAAACCAGCCTTTTCCAGCCAACCCCCGGTTTTGAGGCCCAAACCGGGAAACCAGCCCACCAAGCATCTGAGTTTTGAGGCCAAACTCACCAAACCCTCAGTGCCCAGGTTTTGAGGCCCAAACCTGGAAACCGTCCTCAGCCCGAGTTTTGTGGCCAAACTCGGAAACCATCCGCACCCAGGTTTTGAGGCCCAAACCTGGAAACCGTCCACCCGATGGTTTTTCCCTGGCTCTACCACCAAACCGACGTCGTAGATGGGATGCACCTCCCGTGCACCCCGTCCACCGACACGTGTCCCCAAGTCCACGACTCAGGCAACACATGACCGCACTTCTTCACTTGTTGTCGTCACAGGCTGCCAGCCACCACAGCTGATCCTCGGGCCTCTGGTCTCTCAGTCCAAGCCTCACGTCCGCCCTTCGCCACTCTCGGTCCATCGGCACGGCACGTCTCTACTTGACCTTCACCTCGCCTTTGATCACTGTATCCGTGCTCGACACCTGCACAACACAAGCCAAAGAACATGCGCATCATCCTAGTTGACAATCACTCATCACTCAGAGACCCGGCATACACCCATGTATCCGCACGGCACAGCTTGGAGAACAAAGATATCGAGCTTAAAGGAGCTCTTGAGAAAGTTAAGAAAACCCGGGAGGAGGCACAGGGTGTCGCAAACCGCAATGCTGAACTATTGGAATCTTGTCGTGAGAAGGACAAGGACTTGGTCGCTGCGAAGAGTCGTATAGATGAGCTGTCCTCGGAGCTGGCTTCCCGGTCGGAGGCATGGCGAAGGAGTATGGTGAAGATTAAGGAAAAGGTTGACGTCTGTTTGACTGAGGCCGGCGGCTCTACCGGGGAGCCATTATGTGCTGAAAACACCGAGGCTTTCGAAGGTTGGTTGACTAATGAGCTTGACGTCTTCAGCTCATTGGTTGGTAATGCGGCCGATTTTGGTGGCTATGCCGGAGCTTTGGCGATGGCCAGTACGCTTCGTCAAGCAGATTGTGAGCACCTTCGCAAGGTTAAAAGGCCAAACCATGCCTTTCCGGCAGTTGACGAGGTGCGCCGGATGAAAGTTGATGACGCCGAGGTCCGGAATTGTGCGATGCGATTGCTTCGCAAGTTCTGGATCGCTGGTGGCGGCCGAGCTCTTGCTTTTGAAGAAGCTGCCGAGGCTACTCGTCAGGTTTGTGTTTTTGGTAAAAATTGTGGTTGGGATTGTTTGTGTAATGAGGGGTTTGGTATTGAATTTGGAGGGCTCGTCCTTTATTTTTCTTTGCAGGCTCGGAAGGACGCGATGCCTTCGCCACCTGCGACTGATGCTGCTGCTGGTTGCTCTGGTTCTGCTCGCGTGCCTGACTCTGCGGAGGTTCCACCCATCGAAGTTGTGCCTTCAGCTGGGGACGCTTCGATGGGAGAAGAAACTAACGTTGAAGAGGCTGCGACAGTCGAGGCGCCTGCTGAAAGTTTGGATGCTGCGGCCGGCGAGGGTTTCGATGCTACGGCCAGCGAAATTAGGGCGGATGAGCAAGAGGGAGCCGAACAGGTGTGAAAACCTAGGATGATTCGGACGAGGGGGTTATTTTGTAAAGAGTGAGTTGTTAGAAAGACTTTATGACACTGAGACACTTTTTGTATCTGTGAAAATGCAGGTTCCTGACGGAACCGTGCTAGAGGTTTTTAATGTGACGCCATTGATATTAAATTATCAGGATGTCTTTATGACCGGCGAATCTTGGGCTCGGGCTAAATTAAAACATCCTTCGCTGAGCTTTGAGCATTTTTGGTGGTCGAAACTGTGAAGGTACGACTTGAAGAACAGCAAGTCGAGTCGTTTTTGGCGCGAGGCGGATTATACCGATCGACAAGCTACACGTTTGTTGTTTGGTTCTTCTTCGTCCGTGCCAGCTGCTGTTGATGATGATATCGACGATAGAACAGCTTTGGATTTTTTGTTTGGACGAAGTAATCTAGAGGTTGGTTCTGATGGTTCACTTGTAATTCTGAAGGAGGAGCCTTCGGAGGTTAGTGATATGGACCGGAGATATATGTATAGGGCGAGGGTTTTGCCCGGGGAATTGCCGATTGTTCCTGTGGCTCCTTTGTTGTGGGGACCCATAGTTCCGGTGGAAGTGGGGTTGAGGGTAGTGAGGGTTTTGATGATTTAATAATGATTGAGGATGGTGATGAATCCTTGTAATTTTATTCTTTCTATTGATTGTATATCACACTGTCGTCTGAAGCGAATAACTTATGATGTTGCTCTACTCATTTTTTGCAATTTGATTGAAATAATACTTGACTCTCGAGGTTCGCCTTTCGTTTAAGAGAGGTGTTTTTTTGAAAACAGCGACGCCCCCCTTTTTCTTTTAGCGAGGCTCGCGTAATGCTTTTCTTGAGCTGATTTGAAAAAACAGCGACGCCCCCTTTTCTTTTTAAGCGAGGCTCGCGTAACGCTTTCATAACCTGATTTGGAAAAACAGCGACGCCCCCTTTTCTTTTTTAGCGAGGCTCGCGTAACGCTTTGATAAGCTAATTTGGAAAAACAGCGACGCCCCCTTTTCTTTTTTAGCGAGGCTCGCGTAACGTTTTTCATGAGCTGATTTGAAAAAACACCGACGCCCCCTTTTCTTTTTTAGCGAGGCTCGCGTAACGCTTTGATAAGCTGATTTGGAAAAACAGCGACGCCCCCTTTTCTTTTTAAGCGAGGCTCGCGTAACGCTTTCATAAGCTAATTTGGAAAAACAGCGACGCCCCCTTTTCTTTTTAGCGAGGCTCGCGTAACGCTTTCATAAGCTGATTTGAAAAAACAGCGACGCCCTCTTTTCTTTTTTAGCGAGGCTCGCGTAACGCTTTCATAAGCTGATTTGGAAAAACAGTGACGCCCCCTTTTCTTTTTAAGCGAGGCTCGCGTAACGCTTTCATAAGCTGATTTAGAAAAACAGCGACGCCCCCTTTTCTTTTTTAGCGAGGCTCGCGTAACGCTTTCATAAGCTGATTTGAAAAAATAGCGACGCCCCCTTTTCTTTTTAGCGAGGCTCGCGTAACGCTTTCATAAGCTGATTTGGGAAAACAGCGACGCCCCCCTTTTTCTTTTAGCGAGGCTCGCGTAACGCTTTTCATGAGCTGATTTGAAAAAACAGCGACGCCCCCTTTTCTTTTTAAGCGAGGCTCGCGTAACGCTTTCATAAGCTGATTTGGAAAAACAGCGACACCCTCTTTTCTTTTTTAGCGAGGCTCGCGTAACGCTTTGATAAGCTAATTTGGAAAAACAGCGACGCTCCCTTTTCTTTTTTAGCGAGGCTCGCGTAACGCTTTTCATGAGCTGATATGAAAAAACAGCGACGCCCCCTTTTCTTTTTTAGCGAGGCTCGCGTAACGCTTTCATAAGCTGATTTGGAAAAACAGCGACGCCCCCTTTTCTTTTTAGCGAGGCTCGCGTAACGCTTTCATAAGCTGATTTGAAAAAACAGCGACGCCCCCTTTTCTTTTTTAGCGAGGCTCGCGTAACGCTTTCATAAGCTGATTTGGAAAAACAGGGATGCCCCCTTTTCTTTTTAAGCGAGGCTCGCGTAACGCTTTCATAAGCTGATTTGGAAAAACAGCGACGCCCCCTTTTCTTTTTTAGCGAGGCTCGCGTAACGCTTTCATAAGCTGATTTGAAAAAACAGCGACACCCCCTTTTCTTTTTTAGCGAGGCTGACGTAACGCTTTCATAAGCTGATTTGGAAAAACAGCGACGCCCCCTTTTCTTTTTTAGCGAGGCTCGCGTAACGCTTTCATAAGCTGATTTGGAAAAACAGCGACGCCCCCTTTTCTTTTTAAGCGAGGCTCGCGTAACGCTTTCATAAGCTGATTTGGAAAAACAGCGACGCCCCCTTTTCTTTTTTAGCGAGGCTCGCGTAACGCTTTGATAAGCTGATTTGGAAAAACAGCGACGCCCCCTTTTCTTTTTTGGCGAGGCTCGCGTAACGCTTTGATAAGCTGATTTGGAAAAACAGCGACGCCCTCTTTTCTTTTTAAGCGAGGCTCGCGTAACGCTTTGATAAGCTGATTTGGAAAAATAGCGACGCCCCCTTTTCTTTTTAAGCGAGGCTCGCATAACGCTTTCATAAGCTGATTTGGAAAAACAGCGACGCCCCCTTTTCTTTTTTAGCGAGGCTCGCGTAACGCTTTGATAAGCTGATTTGGAAAAATAGCGACGCCCCCTTTTCTTTTTTGGCGAGGCTCGCGTAACGCTTTGATAAGCTGATTTGGAAAAACAGCGACGCCCCCTTTTCTTTTTAAGCGAGGCTCGCGTAACGCTTTGATAAGCTGATTTGGAAAAACAGCGACGCCCCCTTTTCTTTTTTAGCGAGGCTCGCGTAACGCTTTTGGTTTTGCGGAGGTATTCGACTTTTGGACTTTGCACCTCCCCTTGTCTTAGGTGGAGGTGAAGTTTGCTTTGCGAGCCCCTAGCGTTTTTTGCGAGGGTGCTCGACTTTTTTGGACTTCGCGCCTCCCCTTATCTTAGGTGGAGGTGAAGTTTGCTTTGCGAGCCCCTAGCGTTTTTTACGAGGGTGCTCGACTTTTTTGGACTTCGCGCCTCCCCTTGTTTTAGGTGGAGGTGAAGTTTGCTTTTGCGAGCCCCTGGCGTTTTTTGCGAGGGTGCTCGACTTTTTTTGGACTTCGCGCCTCCCCTTGTCTTAGGTGGAGGTGAAGTTTGCTTTTCCCAAGTTTGCTTCGAAAGCAATTGTGCTTCGAAGCAATCTTCGGTGTTTTTCATCAATTTTAAGCGCTCTTGGATAAGGGCAGCTTTTATCGATGTTTACGAAAAAACTGAAGGAAAATACTTTAGAGTTTTGTTTTTTCGGGGTGGATGCCTTTATTTAGGACTTGGAAAACTGCCTCGTTAAAAAACCTTACGCCCCCTCGTAAGGAAAAAGAGTGCAGCACCATTATTTCGGTTACAAGTATGATGCTGAGAAGAAAATTGGCCGAAGGCATATTACAAGTTGCGAGAGCTCGCTAGGGCTCCGCTATGGGTAGTATTTGCGAAGATCGTCGACGTTCCAGGTGTGAGGCAGGATGTTTCCCTTGCTGTCAGAGAGGTGAAAAGAGCCGGGACGATTGCATTCTACTATTAGGTATGGACCTGTCCATTTTGGTTGAAACTTTCCCGCCATGCTGGCGTTTTGTTTTCGAATGAGAACGAGGTCACCCTTCTGTAAGTCTTTGATTCTAACTTTTTTGTCTCTCCATTTTTTGGTTTCTTCCTGATATTTGTGAAGGTTGTGCACTGCGTTGCATCTTGTTTCCTCGAGTAGGTCTTTATCAAGCAGCTGGCTTTTTTCATTTGATTCGAGGGTTGTTCTGAGTGACTCGTACTTTAATTCTTCTGGTAACACAGCTTGTTCCCCGAACAGGAGCCTGAAGGGTGTGAATTTGGTAGCTCTGCATTCCGAGGTGTTATGGGACCAGGTGACGGAGGTTAGTTCTTCTGCCCACTTTCCCTTGGGCCTGCCTTGCAGTTTCTTTGATATGGCTTGGAAAATTGTTGCATTGGCTCTTTCGACTAAACCATTGGATTGAGGGTGCCGAACTAGGGCGAAGCATAGAATTGTTCCGATTTGAGCATAGAATTCTTTGAAAACCTCGCTGTCAAATTGAGTGTCATTGTCGACGGTTAAATATTTGGGGACTCCAAACCGACAAACAAGTTGCTGCCAGAAGAATTTTTTCATTGCGAAGGAGGTGATGGAAGACAACGGTCTTGTTTCAATCCACTTTGTGAAGTATTCCACGGCTACCACCGCGTAGCGAAGGTTTCCTGGGGCTGTCGGTAGTGGGCCCACGAGGTCCATTGCCCATCTTTGCAGAGGCCAAGTTGGGCATATGAGAGTTGTAGGAGCCCTGGGGCGTTCTGCGTTTTTGCCGTTAGTTGGCAACCCTCGCAATGTTTGACGATGCTTTCTGCATCTCTTAACGCTGTTGGCCAGTAGAAACCTTGCCGGAAGGCTTTCCCAACTAACGCCCTCGGGCCGTTGTGTGAACCACAGATGCCTTCGTGAATAAGCTTGAGAATGTCATTTCCTTCAGACTGTGACACGCATTTGAGCCATGGCGAGGTCACCGAAGATTTGTACAGAATGTTGTCCACAATCTTGTACCCTCGTACTCTTTGTTTTAGTCTGTTTTCTTCCTCTTTGGAGTCGGGTTCATGGAGCCCTTTGATATAGGCTATGATAGGTGCTCTCCATTCCTCGTTCTGGATTGCATTGATCAACTTGGCTCTCTTTTCGGAGGTTTCGAAAGCTGATTGAGTCGCAACCTCGTGGAACACATTTTGCGACAGCTGTAGTTGTTGTGCTGCTGCTTTAGCTAGGCAGTCTGCCTCGTTGTTTTCTGACCTCGGTATCGCTTTTACTGTTATGCCGAGGAAGAAGGATTCTAACCTTCGGACATATTGGAAGTATTTTTGTAGCTCTGGATCTTTTGCCTTGTAGTTTTTCTCAATGTGCCCCGCGATGACTTGTGAGTCTGTGTTGATGACTGCCCTTCGGACTGACAATGACCGAAGCCTTGAGAGTGCTAGTATTACAGCTTCGTATTCTGCAGAGTTGTTTGTGCATTTGAAGTCGAGTCTTCTTGCATATCTTAGCTTTGACCCAGATGGCGAGATTAGAATGGCCGAGGCCCCTGCTCCAGTTGCGCCCCAGGCTCCATCGACATATACAGTCCAAAACGGGTCTTGTTGAGGTTCATCTCTGCGAGGGTCAGGGGTCCACTCAGCTATGAAATCTGCTAGTGCTTGTGATTTGATTGCTGTTCTTCCGACGAAGGTTATAGCGTAGCTGTTGAGTTCAACTGCCCACTTTGCTATTCTTCCGACTGCCTCGCTGTTCTTGAAAATGTTATCGAGGGGGTATGCCGAGGGTACATGGATCTCATATTCCTGGAAATAATGCTTTAGCTTTCTTGATGCCATGACCACGGCGTATGTTATCTTCTCGAGCTCTGAGTAGTTTCGTTTGGGACCTTCGAGGGTTTCTGATACATAGTAGATTGGGGCTTGCCTGGTCCTGTTGTTCTCGTGTAACTCTTTGATCAGGACTGCGCTTGCTGCATGAGGTGAAGCTGCGACATACAGCAGTAGTAGGTCCCCTTTGCTTGGGCTGGTTAAAACAGTCAAGTTGGTGAGATACTTTTTCAAATCCTCGAAGGCTTTCTGTTGCCGGGGCCCGCAATTGAATGGTGCAGTGCTTCTTAATGTTTCAAAGAAAGGTAACCCTCGCTCAGCTGACCTGGAGATGAATCTGCTAAGTGCTGCTAAGCGTCCTGACAAACGCTGAGCTACTTTTTTGGTTGTCGGGGGTTCCATATTGATGATAGCATCAATCTTCTCGGGGTTGGCTTTGATTCCCCTTGCTGAGACGATGCAGCCCAGCAGTTTTCCTTCGCTTACCCCGAAAACACATTTTTCGGGGTTCAGCTTTAATCTGGCGCACCGGAGGTTGCTGAACACTCTCGATAAGTCCGATATGTGGTTTTCTTTTAGCTCACTTTGAACGACCAGATCATCGACGTAGGCGGAGACGACATGTTCATTTTTGAAGACTTCAGATGTCATGCGAGCGAAGGTTGAGCCTGCGTTTCTTAGGCCTTCTGCCATTCTTCGAAAGCAAAAAGTGCCCGAAGGTGTAATGAAGCTCGTTTTTCCTCATCTTCTTCATTCATCCAGATCTGGTGATATCCTGAGAAGCAGTCGAGGAGGGATAGCATTTGGCGGTTAGCTGCTCTGTCGACCAAGGTGCTTATGTTAGGGAGGGGGAAGTCATCCTTCGGACAAGCTTTGTTCAGACACGTGAAATCTACACACATTCGCCATTTTTTGTTCTTTTTCTGATCTAGGACCACGTTTGAGAGCCATGTTGGATATTTGACTGGGCGGATGACACCTGCATCCAAAAGCCTTCTTACCTCAGCCTTCGCTGCCTCTTTCCTTTCTTTTGACATTTTGCGAAGCTTTTCCTTAACGGGGCGATAGCCTGGCTTGATGTTTCGGCTGTGCTCTATCAGAGTTCTGTTTACCCCCTTTAGGTCCTCTGCAGACCAAGTGAAGGTGTCGGAGTTTTCTTTGAGGAAAAAGACAAGGTCGTTCTCTGATTGGGGATCTAGATTGGCTGAAATAAACACCTTTCTTTCGGTGTTGCCCTCAAAGAGTGGGACCTGTTTAGTCTCTTCCTTGGGTGATGCCTTTACTCTGTCAGTGCAAATTTCACCTTCGTCGCTGAGGTTTGTAGCTCGAGGCTTTGATAAATTGTGGACATTATGTTGCCCTGGTGCTACTGTTCCCTCAGCTGCCCTTGCAATGTCTTGGTCTCCATATACTGCAACCACCCCCTTCGGAGCGGGAAGCTTCATGCAGAGGTAAGCGGGGTGGATGACTGCATTAAATGCATTGGTGACCCCTCAGCCAAATATTGCATTGTACGGATAAAACATGTCGACCACATCGAAGGTTATGTGCTCGGTTCTGCAGTTCATTTGGTCGCCGAAGGTCACGGGCAAAGATATTTTCCCGACAGCTCTCACTTGTTGACCGCCGAAGCCATATAGAGGGTTGTCAGCGGGTTGCAGGAGGTTTCTATCAAGCTTCATGCTGTCGAAGGTTGATGCGAACAGGATGTCTGCGGAGCTTCCTGTATCGACCAGAATTTTGGTGACTGTCCACCCTGCTAGATTGGTCTCGATCACCATAGCGTCGGTGTGAGGGTAATCTCTCAGCTTCATATCGCTGGAGTCGAAGGTTATAGGGATGTGGGACCATCGGCCGAATTTGTGAGGTCCTTCGACGGCTACATGGTGTACTCGTCTAGCATGTTCCTTCCTTTGCCGCTTGTTGCCGTGATCTTCATTTGAGCCTCCGGTGATGGCTAATATTACACCGAAGGTTGATGTTGGGTTGTTGATGGTCGTCTGGTTCTGGGCTTCGGATTTGACAGGTTGAGGTGCTGGTAGTGCTGGTATTGGTGGTGGTGGTGGTAGAGCGTTGTTGACTTGTTGGTTCGTTTGGGTTTGGGTTTGGGGGGTTGTTGGGTATGTGACGGTGTATGATGCATTTTGGCATTGTGGGATCGCGGTTGGCTGATAAGAGGCTTGGTTATAGTGTGGGTGGTGTGCGTAGATAGGTTGTTGCGAAGGTAGGCCGTAGTTTATGGGTGTGTAGTGGTATGGAGGATTTGATGGGTGGAAATTCGGTTTCCTGGTGTGGTTGATGGTTCGGTTGTCTGCCGAAACGGCTCTTTTGGACTCCTGGTACTCTTTTCCCTTGGCGAAGCACTCGCATTGTTTGGTGGTGTGCCCCTTTCCAAGACCACAAAAATGACAATACATTTTCGCGGGATCTTTCTGCTGGTTCCGTTGATCCGGCGGGGGTGGCAAACCTTGAGGGTTGTGGTTGCTCGGAGGTTGAGCGCCCCGTCTTTGGTCTTCATAGTGGATTGCTTTGTTGATAGCACCAATGTTGCTTTGTTCTTGGCGAGGGTTGTTTTCTCTTGGTTGAGGCCTCGGCTGCGGCCTCTGTTGTGACCTCCGAGCATCGGACTTTGCCCTGAAGTCCATGTCCGCTCTACAGTATCTTTCCATTGTCTCATGTAATTCCTGGATTGTGTTTGCCGGCTTCCTGGCAAATTTCGAAGAGCATGGGCCTGGACGCAGTCCGCTGACTGCAGCGAGGATGACAGCCTCGTCGGATATCCCCGAAGTTCTTGCTCTGATTTGGATAAACCTTCGCCAATAATCTTGAAGTGGTTCGCGCTCTTCTTGTTTGCAGTTGAACAACTCAATGGGGTTTGATGGGGCTGCTGTAATACCTTTGAAATTTGTACAGAGCCTATCTCTGAGGTTGGCCCATGAATCGACGGTTCCGGGGCGAAGGTTGCTGTACCAAGTTTGTGCGATGTCACGCAGAATGATGACAAAAGACTTTGCCATTGTTGATTCATCACCCCCCGCCGCGGCGACTGCTGCCTCATAGCTCATTATGAATTGGCGAGGGTCGGTAAGTCCGTCGTAGCGGGGTAGATTTTGTGGATTGTAGCATGGTGGCCAGGGTTGGGTTTGGAGTATCTGGGAGAGTGGTGACTTTGGATCATAGGGCATTTGGTGTTGCTGGGCTCTCCGTTGGTTGCGAAAGTTTGGCTCTCTCTCATCTGGGTAGAGTTGGCGAAAGTTTGGTTGTCTCATGGAATATGGTTCTGGGTGATTTGGTGGTGGTGGTGGGGGGGGGGGGTGGATGGTGGTGGAGGTTGTCTCGGTCCTGCTCCTCATTCCCCTCCTGAAGTGGTGGCATTTCCCCATCATTCCAACCCTCGGCTTCAGCTTCAGCTGCTGCGAGGGACTTCTCCATTCGGCGAAGCTGTTCCCTAGCCTCGTCTGGCTTTTGCCTGATAGCGCGCAGCCGGTTGTGCCTCTCGAGCTGTTCTAGGCGCCTTTTCTTCTCTTGCAACTCGGCTTGAAGTCTTTCGAGGGCCTCGGGGCCCAATTCCTCCTCGTCAACTCCCTCTCCTTCTCCTGGAGCGTGGGGGCGCGGCTGCGCCGCCGTCCGGGTCTGAGGGCCTGAGACTTCTGAGTCTAGAGTAACATCTTCTGCTCTCGAGGGTTCCGGGATCTCTTCGGCAGGTGGAACCACCGCCGCAGCTTCTCTAGCCGCGCGAAGGTCTCTAGTAGTGGTCGCCCTTCTGTTTCCCGCCATTTTGAACTTCGTATCCCCATGGACGGCGCCAAACTGTTGTATGCACTCTTGCCCTACCTCCGCACACGTGCAGGGGAGTGGCGAAGGTGGCCAATCGTCGGAACCGAGAGCGAGGGTAAGGAAGGGAAATCGGAAACAGTAATGCGGTAGCTCTCTTTCCAAAAAACCGTGTGTATTACACTGTTCACCCCCCGGTATTTATAGGGGATACCAGGGGGTGCTGACCAAATTACAATAGGGTACAAGAAATATTCCTCTGCGCTATGCACACAGAAGGGCAGAAATGTACAAACACGAGTGGAGTGGAAACCCTAGTCTGTCTTCCTCCTGCCCGTCGCCATTTTGCTTCGTTTATTTTCGCGGGAGGGCGAGGGTTGACCTCCACCTTGCGAAGACTCCCGTCCCGCCGCGAGGTCCGGGTCCCTTAGCCTCCTGTTGGGCCTGAGCCTCTTGGCGAAGGTTCGCGAGATGCGCGAGGGTTTCTTCCAGCGCTCTTCATGCCCTTTGCCTGTAAGAACTTGCTAAACATTCCAAAGGTTGAGTTAGAATTCAGGGGCCCAAATGGTGACTTGAGGGACTCAGCAAATAAAGAGGCAGGCTTTGGCGAAGGTGCGCGGGACGCGCGAGGGGCGTCTTGTTGAGCCAGCCTACGTGGCGCCACTGCCGAGGGTCCCCTTCCCCAACAACATAGTTAGAAACTGGTCGTTTTAAGCTTTTGAAAATTGCTATAAAACCCTTGTTCTATCCATCTTGGTATTTTCTTCTTTATTACCCTTGTTATTTATCTCCTCCTTGTTGCTTAAATTTTAAATTTTGCTCTCACCTTCACTCCTTGCCTTGAATTGCTTTTGAAAACTTCCCTCTGTCTAAATAGATGGATCGTTGACCAAGCTATATCGTCTCTGACCGCAGTTGACAAATAGAAGCTGATCGCTATGCAAAGTCAAGACCTGGGAAGAATGACACAACAACAAGACGCAACACAAGGACCAACCAACATGGAAGGAAGCCATAAGGAACAGTTACAAGGTGATAAAGTGGAGCAAGATTACATCCATGGAAGATTGAAGCATGTGGATATGACCACCATTCATGGAGTAAAGAAAGTTGTGTATGGCATGATCCCAGTCAATTCAGTACCTGTTATGGTTCTTTTTGACCCTAGTGCCTCGCACTCGTTCATCTCTGCCAAGTTTGTAGCTCGCCTGAAGATAAGGGAATGGACAACAAAGAAGCTCATAGTAGTCCGTACACCAACTAGAGAAATTGAGACAAACCATGAATGCCGAGATGTTAGAGTCCAGATAAAAGAGAGTGAATTCATAGTGAAGCTGAATGTTTTGGAACTCTCAGGAATTGATGTTATCCTTGGACATGGATGGTTAAGGGGTCATAAAAGTGAGATCAATTATTCCCGACGTTCAGTATTTTTAAGAACACCATCAGGAAAAAGGATTGAATATCGAGGTATGCCATTATCACCCAATGAATGTGAAGCAAGTCTATTGGAAGATAGCAGTAGTAAGGTGCAAGAGGTTCAGGATCGATGTCTTTGTTGCAAGAATTATGGGAATTCTTGTCTTCAAGAGAAGTCAACCAAGGATGAGGTCAAAGCGAACCCAAGTGGTGAAGTCAAGGAAGATAAGAAGAGGAAAGCAAATTCATTCGAGCCACCGTTGATACGTCACCAACAGTTGAGTTCTACTCCAGTACCACATCCAGTTTCAACCCTTGTTCAGACAAGCCTAGATCAGCAGCATTTAGAAGCTCCTCCAATTAAGAACTACCCACATGAGGTTTACATAGATGGATGGACAATCACCTACAAAGAATTCCAACCACCGAAGCGAGTTAAGAAGCAAAATAAACTGGTAAAAGTCAATCCTCCGAGTCAGCAAGATGGCAACACATCAAACAACACTTCTACCGCAGCTGATCCAGCCAAAGGAAGATGTTATCAGTGTTAACAGGAAGAACATTATGTCAGATCTTGCCCCAAAAAGATCAACAGTCGACTCATGGAAGTAGCCAGAGCCCAGTCACTACAGAGTAGCCATCAACATGTGATGTCAGTGCCTGATGCAAAGGAAGTCCCTGATAACAGATGACAAATGAAGAGTGTACAAGAAAAGCTGCCCTTGAGGTTCTTGCAGATGTATCATGTTCTAGTAGTTCTTGAGCCCTTATGTAATAAAATGTTAGTGGCGAAGTAAAGTCAAGTCTTTGGCCCATGTGTGGCCTGTGAATCTGTAATGTTTGTTGTTTGTCCTTATGATAATGTTTGTTTTGCATCTTTGTAATGAGTGCAATGATTTGGTGGCTTTTCTCACAATCTCATTTAGGTTTAGTTGATAGGTTTTATGCATAGATAGTTGGGTTTTTGCTCTTCTCTTGTCTTCCCTATCGTGTCTTTTTGGAGCAGTCTGTCTTTGTTAGCTTATATCTCTGTTTATGGATGTTCAAAAATCATGGAACAATTCTGGACACAAGTAGGCTTCATGATCTTTCTCTAAGCGCAAGAACCATCCTGATAGCTGTTATGGTTTTGGAGTTATGAAATTCACAAGTTGATGCATCTGTGCTGTCTGGAATCTGGAATAGTTTCTGTTGTCTGCTATTTTCGACGACCTTAACTACAGAATCTGGAAAAGTGTTCTACATGAACGTTGTAGAGGATTTCATAATCTTTCCAGAAAGGTAAACTGCAACTTCATTGGATAAACAGAGCTCGAGTTATGGCTGTTTTACTGCAATGCTGTTTTGCTACTCGCAAGAAATTTCAGAATTCTTGTTCTTACCTTTACATATGAGTTTCTCTGGGATATCAGAAGTTGGTTATGGCTGTCAACATGCTGGAAATAATATGTAAGCTACCCTTTTGTGTTCTCTGGTTGGCCCTTTCTTAAGGGGGTAGTGCTTTGATCAACAGATGTGAAGTTGTGCGTTGTCTCTTATGGTACTTCATGAGTATGATCATCTATCCTTGCTCATGTTGCTTTTGTTGGTCACCTGATGACAGGAAATGTGGCACACCATGAATCAGGATCCCTATATGCCACCTCTCACTGATGATCACGAGTGCAATGAAGTCGAACACTATCAAAACAACAATGTTGAAGTTCAAGTTGGGAATAATCCGAGTCAGAATCCACAACAACGAAAGCGAAAAAGAAAAGCCAAAACGAAGCTTACTGAAGCAAGTAGAGCACAACACAATTATACCAATGGAAGGTTGAGCAATATGGATATGGATAACATTCAAGGTGCTACAAAAATGGTTGGTGGTTACATTCAAGTGAGCTCAACACAAGTTTTTGCTCTGTTTGATCCCGGTGCTTCGCACTCTTTCATCTCCGTCGAGTGTTTAGAGACGAACAAAATGGCGAAGTGTCCAACAAAGAGGCCCTTGATAGTTCATACCCCAGTTGGAGAAATACAGGCAGATCAGATGTGCCCGAAAGTCAATCTTGTCATAAACAAGGAAAACTTTACTGTAACCTTCATTGTTTTGGAGTCACTCAATATTCCTATGGTTCTTGGTAATGGATGGTTGTGTGCGCACAAAGGAGTAATTCATGGTACTCAATGCACAATGCTTCTAACTGCACCGTCAGGGAAAAGAATTGAGTATCACAGCTGTCAACTTCAATCTAAGAAAGCTGATGACTTGTGCAATGGAGTACAGACTAAGGATGCTATCGTGGATAATGATGAGCATATAGCTAAGAACACAGATGGGCAAACATCTTCAGTGGAAGTCGATGCAACAAACCATCTGGCAGATGCAGGATATCCGGTCAAGATTCTAGAAACAGCCTGGAGAACTTTTAATGGAAGAATGTTTAAAGTGTGTAAGGTTCAGTGGAGTAACCTAAGTGAAGAAGAAGCAATGTGGGAAACCGAGGAACAACTGCAGACCAAGTTTCCACATCTCTTTGAGTTGTAAGTCAATCAAGTTAGCGATCAAGATAAGTTTGGGATAATCAAGTGTAATAATCTTTTCATGGAATCTTTGTTCACAAGTTATGATCATGAAACATCAGTGGTTTGATAAGCTTGGTATACAAGTGTGAAGTGAAAGTGTTATCAAGATCTTTTCTCGTTTCTCTCCTGTGCTCTGAGTCTCTCCCGAATCTCGGGACGAGATTCTCTTAAGGGGGGTAGATTTATGACACCCTAAAATTTGCCCAATTTTAAAATAGAGGAAAATGTTATTTTTGATTTTTGGTGTGCATTTAATCTAGGATTAAATAATTTTCACAAAATTAAAACCAAGTTAGAAACATAATGTTGCATTCATGCCTCTGCATTTTAATTTTTGAGATGAGTGGCTTTTGTCAAATTTTGATTGGAATTCAAATTTCATTTGAAAAGGGGTTGAAAAGTGTTGAAAATAAAAAGAAAAGAGGTTTTATTTCTTTCTGCACCTCCCCCCCCCCATTCGGCCCGACCGGCCCCAAGGCCCAGCTGTCCCCGGCCTTTCCTCTCCCCTTTCTCCCCTCCCTGGGCCGGTGCTCCCCTTCCCCTTTCCCTCCCGCTCGCGGCCCAACAAGCCGACCCCGGCCCAGTCCGGCGCTGAAGCGCCGCGCTACTTTCTCCCCTTCTCTCACTGACTTCGCGGCCCACGCGTCAGCGCCTTCTCCCCCTTCCTCCTGCTCCCGCTCCGCTCTCCTGAGTTGCCGAGCGGCAATCGCCCGAGCTCGCTTCCCCTCATGTCGTGCTCCACTCCCCACTCCTCTCTCGGCTTCAAAACGGCAAGCGCCCACGCACAATTCCCCTCTCCATCATTTTGCCTCCGCACCCGCTCGCTCTCGAGCACCTGGATCCATCGCAGATCTCCGCCGCCACCCACCGAGCTCACCTCACCGTCCGGCCGCGGCGCTGTCCAATTCGGCATACCGGTGAGCTTCGCGTCGGGGTGTGAGAGCCCCCGAACCCTTTTTCCCTCTCAATCCGTCTTTGCACTGCCCTAACCACCTCGAATCCAAGCAGGATCACCGACGGCCGCCACTCTCCGCCATCCACCGTTCCTGAGCCTCCCCGCCGTTGTTCTCGCCATGGTGAGCTTCGCCATCTCCTCCTCTTTCTCCCCATGCTTTCCCCGTCGGATTTGGTGGCCTCTAGGGCTTTCCCAGTAAGCTCCGGCGACCCGACCATGGCGCGAGCGCGCCCGGCGTCGAACGCGGCCGCGACATCGCGGCTGATGCCTGCCCACGGCGCGCCGTTGGCCCGCCCGCGCAAACCTTACCCGAGATCTAATCTTGATCGCCCATGTCCGATCCAACGACCAGGATTGGCCCGTAACCCTTCGGTGGCGTTTTTGCTAAAGAGCCCCCGGGGAATTCCTGTTTCAACCCGCGGTCCTTGGCCGATTGATTTCAAAATTGGAAATTGAGTTAATTCCATTTAAAAATTCTGTTTAAATTCAAATGCAGTTCCATCTATTTACAAGTTTGCCACTGAGTTAAAATGCTTATAAAACCCACGTTTTAGCTCCGATTTGATCCGTTCAACTTTCGTTAGATTCGTTTCGAGAAGTTCTTTCAAACTAAATAACTTTCAGTACTATTTTCTGTAATTAAAATTTGAGTTAATTATAATCTAGTAATCAGTGTCTTTAATCTTGTTTAGATCATATCTTCTCTGTTATAGCTCCGTTTAGCGTGATCTTCGCGTCTGTGTGTTCGTAGCGAATCATAGATCAGTTTTCCAAAACTCTTTATATTGTTTTCTTGTGATTGATGTACTGTTCTAATCATAGGCTATATTTGCTTTGCATGATTGCTTTTGGATGTATGTGTGGTGTTCCGTGATCGTATGTCCAGTCGGTGAGTTATACGTTGGTGATCAAGAAGGAGTTCGTGATCAAGAGTTTATGATCAAGAGTCAACCTTTGGAAGTCTACAAGTCAACAAAAGAAGGATCTTAAGTTTAAGGCAAGTATAGCATGGGACCATCCTTGTTACCTATTCACCGTAATCACTTAATTCATATTGCATGTGTCTACCTTGATGCCTATATAGATTTATCCTAGATGTTTGATCTTGTACCTTGATAACCATGGGTATGCATTGGATAGCTTGATGCTAGTGCTCAACTTAAACTATGATCATGTAAATTTGTTTTAATGATATATGAGATGAGACATGTTAGAATATAACTTTTATAGCAACATGGTTTAGGAACTACTATAAGGGATCACCCGGGACTACAGTGCAACCATGAGGGTTATATGGCTCTGACCTTAGTCCAGTATGAGGACCTTTTCTAGCTTGTTAGAGGCTACCCTTGTGGCGCAAATGGGGGACAGCAGACTGTGGATCCCTGGGACTGGTTGTATCACACAGACTGACTAATGAAACCTAGCGACCCTAACTTGTTAGACGAACCTTTGAAAGGCTGCGTAGTGAACCCTGCCGTGCACCTTGGAAGTGTAACATGGGCCTTGCAAACCCCGGCATATGGGTATCACTACTCATCGGGTAAAGTGTACAACCTCTGCAGAGTGTAAAACTGATATATCAGCCGTGCTCACGGTTACAAGCGGCCTGGAATTCTTATGGTATAGTTGTTGCTATAAATAATGGTAATGATGATAAATCATATGTTTAACTTGGGATGGTTATACTTTGATGCTACTTAATGCTAAAATTATGCCACCTAAAAGCTTCTGCAGTTAAACCCGTGTCAGCTTTTGAGCCTCATGAACCCCATGTTATATTTGTTAAGTACGAGATGTACTTATGCTTGTTTTACTTTTCAACACTTTGGAAAAATCCCGGATGGGTACCAGTTTGCTAGAAGTTGGAGAAGTTGGGCTTGTGATTAACCAGTCAGTTGTTCCCTGTGAAGTTGGTGTCTCCATCTAAAGATCGGGGTGCCTTTCCGCTGTCTGCTCCTTAAGGTTATGTTCTTTGTGTTTATACGTTATATATGTGCATTGTCTTATGATATTACCCTTTATTTGTGGCTATATGTGAGATTTGACTTTCTGGGCTCACATATGGTGTATACCTAGTTTTGTTCTTAAAACCGGGTGTGACAATAACTAAATCTGAATTTTTTATCACGATACACCCATGATAGCAGTAGCCTACCATAAAAATTTCACCACAAAAGGAACAAGAAAACTACAAATATGAATTTATCTAGTTCTAGGAGCACTTTTACCACATAAAAGGAAAACCATATGAAAAAGTTCTCAAACAACAACACTTTATATACCAAACTTACAGATCACAGAAAAAGGAAGCTAACAAAATTTGTTTAACTTATTTTAGAATTTCCTAGCTTGAGTTATGAATTTATCCCTAGAAAAGCCTATTTACAAAACCTGTCTTTATGATAGATTCCTAGAATTATTGTATAATTAACTTTGATCATATGTATGTTTTTGTCGTCTGGGACTAATAGACCCTTTAGTCCCGGTCGGTAACACGGACCGGGACTAAAGGGTCTGCCCCAACGGCTACTGCGCAGAGCTGTCGGGGCAGGGACTCTTTAGTCGCGGTCCGTGTTACCAACCGGGACTAAAGGACACTCTTTAGTCCCGGTTGGTGCCACAGACCGGGACTAAAGATTTAGCCACAGTTTGTGGCTTGCCCTAGGATAAATGATCACCTTTTAGCCCCAGTTTTTAATACAAACCGGGACTAAAGCTTCTCGGTTTATAACCTGTCAACTTCTTCCTCCCCGAGCCTGAGACATTCAAATTTCAGTGAGCTTCCTTGCTTGTTCTTGCTGTTCCTATTGCTTGTTCTTCATTTGTTCTTCATTCTTCTTCGTCTCTGGCGTCAATGGGTGATCTTCTTCAACTCCGTCATCATCTCTTTCCGTTGAGAGGTAACTATTTTCGTCTCCTACAATGTCTTTTGAATATGAGAGGAATTTAATTAAAATATATAGTTTGCAAGAACAAGCATACAAAGTTTACTCTAATGATATGTTTGATTCTTGTTGCATATTAAATTGTTGTAATATTCTGATGATGTAATCTTATAGTAAAAGAAATGTTTTCAAGTTTGGATGCTTGGTCTTCAATTGTGATTATGGGAGAAATGTGGATTTTCGAGTTCTCCCGTTGGGTGTACTCGACAGACTACCGGTTTTGACTTGGTCTTAAGTGCACTTAGTGTCAAATGGCTGACGAGTGTACTTGAGGATGCTCAAATTCTAAGCAAATGCACCTAGGATCACTCCCAATCTCACAAATGATGATCAACACATGAACTAGACGAGTGGGAGAGAGTGGAGTATGTTCACAAGATGTATCAATCAGTTAGAGAGCAAAGAGGTAAGCCACACCCATCCAAGTCCTATTTATAGAGCCCCCATGGCTGAAAGAACCATTGGCCAACCACCCTTGTTGTCTTCGCCACCATCGGACGTAGAACGGGGGCATCAGATGTGCTTGTGCGAGCGTCCGATGTATCGCCTAGTGACACGTGTACTAGCAGTTTGCATGTGATCATTAGTGCTCAACGTCTCGCTCAACACGCGCCTCTGATCCTGCACCCAATGCACCATCAGACTGGATGCTAGTCACATCCAATGCAATCCAGAGAGCTGTCATACATATCAGATGCGTCAGATGTAGCGTTTGATGCACCTTGACTCACACGGCCAACAAATGAATAGTTACAACATCGCATCTGGTATGTTTCTTCATCATCCTGTGATGCTTCTTTCAGCGTCTGTAGAATTAATTAGAGGAAACAAAGAGCAACCAAAACACATGGAACATTGCACCTTAGCATCTAATGTCTTACACATTAGCGTCTGATGCTCTCTGCCCCTCTGACCACACCTAGGGTTGGCCATTGAACGCTGACACTTAGTGTCTGATGCCTTCGGCGTCAGTGCCCAATGTAGCTAGTCACTTCAACTCTTCTCAACTTCATCCCTTTGTGCAAATGTGTTAACTCCACCAAGTTTGTATGAATTAGAACTTCATAAACATATTTTCAAGGGATGTTAACACTCACTAGATCCTAATGCAAATGCATGGAAATCACTCACCCAGTGGAACTTAGACAACCGTAATGACCATGAGATCACCCCTCTTAATAGCACACCTATCTATCCTAAGTGTGACCACACTCTCTATAGTGTCTTAATCACAAAAACAAAATGACCCTATAGCTTATACCTTTGCCTTGAGCCCATTTCCTTTTTCTTTTTCTTTTTCTCCTTTACCAAATGTGGAGCACTGATCATCAGCTTGTGGCCATCACTATCTTCTTTCCATGGTTACCATCATCTTGCTCGACCACTTGGTGTTGGCCAACCTATCTTAGCTACACACACTTAGCAACAAGTTTAGTCCAATTAGGTTTCATCAATTAGTCAAAACCAAACTAGGGATTTCACCAGTTCATAAATGATCAAGTTAATGCAGTTGTGAATCGACCTGACAAAGCAAACTTGATCTAACTTTCCTTTAGAGAGAGATTGAGCATAAGTAATTTTACAAATATAAGATTTGATCTAGCATCCTTTTTCAACAACCCACCAGACCTCTCTAATTTAGTGGAAAATTTTGCTAAGGTGAAGACTGATGTAGTTGTCGAGTTTGTTCTTTCTTATAAGGCTCCTAGGCCTGATGGTTTTAACATAGATTTTGTAAAGCATTGTTGTTCAATGATTTGTGAAGACTATCATAGATTATGTGAGGCTTTGCATCCTGAATAGATTTTTCTACAAAGCATTGATGGATCTGATATCACTCTGATACCTAAGAAAGATGATGCTTTGAAGATTTCAGACTGCAGACATATTTCTCTACTAAATAATTCTATCAAGATTATTACCAATCTTTTGGCTAATAGGCTCTACAATGTGTTGCCCACTCTGATTCATAAGAACCAATATGGGTTTATCAAGCATAGAACAATCCAAGATTGTATTGCTTGAGCACTAGAGTATTTGCACATGTGCCATCAAACCAGGAGAGCTAATCATTCTAATGCTTGATTTTGAAAAGGCATTTGATAAAGTAGAGCATGAGTTAATGTTGAAAATTATGGATCACAAAGGCTTTCCTTCTAAATGGCTAAACTGGATGAATTATTTTTGGGTTAGGTACCTCTGTTGTTCTATTAAACGAAGTGCCTTGAAAAGTGTTCCATTGCCATAGAGGTGTCAGGCAAGGGGACCCTCTTTCACCTCTACTATTTGTTTTGGCTTGTCCAAATTGTTCTCAACTTAGCTAGAAGTAGCAATCTTCTGAATTTCAAAATACCTCTACCAAATGATAAAGATTTTCCAATCTTACAGTATGTAGATTGACCGCATCTTGGCCCCTAGTGGGTTTCGGAGATTGGATGAAACACAAGATTACTGTGACTAACGTGTGTTTTGCAGAAACAGGATGAGTTAGGTCATGGTAATGGCGACGATACGGGCATATGGAGTTCATGTCCCCTAGCGATGGAAATCGTTTTGGTTTTCAAAGGACGGATGACGAAGACGGTGGTAGACTAGGCTAAGTGTCATATGGTGTTGGAGGACTATTGACATTAATTAACTCTTATTATTCACCATCAACAATACTTGAATAAATGCCAAAAAGAATTACCAACTTAGAAATAGGAGGTTTAAACTGACAAATTCCATGAGTTTTGGTGATTCTATATTTTCCAGGGATTAAACAGGAAAACAGGACTAAATTGCTTCCCCAGAAAGGAATCCGACGTAGATTACTCCACCGCCAAGTCAGGAATTCTCCAGAAGACTCCAGAGGATGCCAAAGGACTCCATGAGGCGGGGCACCCCGAGACCCCGACAGGTGGGACCGACCGGTCTAGTGGGCCCACCGGTCGGTTGGGTCCCGGGCCCCCACGCCTCCTCCTTCTGGAACCTTCCTCCACTGACCCCGAGGACTCATCTCAGCCCTACGTGAAGTCGGTTTGATCCAACGGACACGGTTGATCCCTCAGGGCTATATATACAGGCCCCCAGGCCCCAGGGTAGAACAAGTCTCTCTTCAAAAAAGTCTAGGCCTCATTCAGAAACCCTAGAAGAAACTTCAAGAGCCAGCTTTCAAGTAGAAGACTAGTTACCCCTCTAGTTTAGGTTTAGAACATAGTCTTATACTAGAACTAGAATTGAGAGAGAGAGGAAGAGATCAAGAAGGAGCTCCGGCCTGTCGGATCCACTTCTTCATCTTGTACCTGCAGATTCAAGTTTATCTTCAACTTGCTTCAGTGATTGTTTCGGTAATCAATGTCTATATTTAAGTTTGAGCCATTGTTCTTATTATTCTTAAGGTTTTATGACTCTCTTTTGAGTACTTTAATTCTAAATCGCTCTAGAGTTAGAGTAGTTGGATAGTGTAAGCATGGTGCTTAGACTTGATAGCTCATAATTGCCTCCTATAACGCCGGTAGTAGTGGTTGTTCGCAAGGGTGACTCTTATAGCCTTGTTGATTCTTCTATAGTCCACTTACCCGTGTGTAGGCTCGGTAGGATTATACATTTGCATAAAAGATTCATACTCTGTTTGTGACCTTTTATGACAACTTCCCCACTAAGAATAATATAAACATATCACTTTTGAATTGGATTTAGACAATCTTAGTGATCCCTTTTATACTTCTAGATTCTCCGTCCTTGTTAGCTACTCAGGAGTTAGACTTTAAGACATAACACTATCCGTTCCTTTGGGTTCGATATTAAAACTGGGTTACTCCAGTGAAGTGCTACATCGTTAGATTTTATCTGTGCGCTTGCGGATAAAGTAGAGTGTGTGTTAATTTATACCAACAAGCATTTCTAGCGCCGTTGCCGGGGAACGGTAGATCATCTTAAGTCTTAGTTTAACCTTGTATTATACTTTTATCTTTTTCTTTTTTGTCCTAGTCTTTTCATTATTTTTGTGTTCATTCTTATGAATGTTGTTTTTGAATTCCACTCTTATCTATCACTACCCCATGAGCGCAAGCTATAACCAGTAGAATCCTTACACCCTATCATAACATCTGGTTATTAGCTACGCCTACCTTTCTGCTGCACTTCCTTCTGTAATGAGCATAGAAATATAATTATGAAATTATTACTTCAAGTATTCTTGTCACTAACCTTTCCAGGTCTAGAGCAGAAAAGAACGAAGGAACAACAAACACAAGGTATGCCCAACCAATCAACATGTAACATTGAATTACATTCATCCAATCTTGATTTGCAAAATCCAAGCTTGGGGAATAGACTTTCTAAGAGCATCTCTTGCTGTGTTGCTATGTTGGTTGTCCCTACCTTTAAGATATGCTCATATACTAATCATGCTCTTTCATCACCATCTGAATAAATCTCTATAATACTTTCATGCTACCCTCATTCTCTATATTATATGTTTAGGTTTGGAGTACTTTCATACACATCTTAAATTAAGCATGGTGCCTAGTTTAGGAGTGATGATCTTGCTTTCAAAGGCTTTTAATTTAAGCAATTTAGTTAAAATGCCTTTCTAGATCAAATTAGACGTGGTGTCTAGGTTGATTTTTGAGCCGATAGTATGCTATAGTGGATGTTGGATATTTTGTTAGACTAACCCCTGTAGGAAACTTTCAATATTAATTTGGGAAAGTCCTGAGTTGAACTCACACCGGAGATGAAGCAAGGCGTACAATGAACTTCAACAACTTTGCACAATGAAGACTCAGCTCATTCATCATGGATGAAAGAACTGTGAGTATCAAAGTTTATTTATTTTGTCTTCTACTGCAAGTTATCTTTTGCCTTGAATCATGTTAAAGTGCAGCCAACATATAAAATACTAGTCTATGCTAAAATAATCCTAAAAACATCTTTTTATTAGCATAGATGCAAAATACATAAGTTGTGGATAATAACCCATGCTTCAAATCCTTGCAATCTTTCGAGTATATGTCCACTAACATTACGCAGGAGAGAGATTTTGTTCATCCATGGTTTGGTCTGAACATTGAAGATCCAAAACTCAAACCATAGACACACAAACCTGCTCTCAGGTCATGAATGGTACTGCCAATAGCTTAGCTTTGAGTCTTGCTTGGGCACTGATGACAAACAGGATGCAACTTACCTCGTATGAGACAACTTATGCTTGTAACCATCATTGCCCAAGACATCAAGACAAGAAGTGGGAAGTTATCTTCTCTTCTAATCAAGACCTAGTTTGGGAGACAAGATGGTATGACTACAACAATAACAAGATCTACAAATCCAACACATGAACATGTTGTTTGGGAATCCATCTACATCAGAAGCCAGCCTGGGAGACAATTCCGTTGTCTAGATGTGTTTCACAATCAAAGGGAGGAAGGAGAAACCCAACTTTAAACATATTGATCTTCTACTCACCACTTTGATCAGTACAAACCACTAGATGCTGCCCCAGTCGAGAAGAAGAATATGATCCACCACACATTCTTGGAAGATCGTTCTTGAACACCACCAATGTTATCATCTTTGCCGGACCTGGAGAAGTCAACTTTTGGATCTTTTGCTATACCTTCAACATCTACATCACTTATGAGAAGCCAAAGAGAACCAAGAGAAGACGCCGAAGGGAGAACCAACTGCCAAGAATTGAGGAGGGCATTATGAAGGATGAAGCCACTACACCACAAGAACTAGAAGATGGAGAGATAACACCTGAGCCAGCAAATCAAGAAGAACAGCCGATAAGATCTCCATCATCTAGACACTGTTGAGAGGACAAGTCTCCGTTGTGACATTACAAGACAAAAGACTCTGATGGAGGCACTCGAGTAGCAGCTCTAAATTCAAGTCTTTTGCCAACCCAATGATTAAAGGAAAACAAGAAAGGTTGACAAGAGAAGAATGCGGAACTGTCCCTACATCCTCATAGTACAGAATTAATACAAGAAAGAGAGAGGATCCTAGTCAGCATACTCGAGGAACAATGCACCTTCACTGATAAGTCAACACAAGAGAAGGAAGGTCGATGCCTCTAAAGATGATTCAACTGTGATCTTCCTCCTCTCAATCACACTGTGAGACAAACAATAGAAGAGAAGCCATTCATAAACAACAACCAGCTATACAAGAGGAGCTTCCACAAGGTGGTTCAGCACAATCACTCTCCAATGACAAAGTAACATTTCAAGGTAAGTAACCATCACTTTAAAAGCTTCTTCCTGATTCTAGTATGAACATAAATAAAGAACAAAACATGTTTAAGTTGCACCTCACTTGATCCACCTAATCAACTCAACATGTTCAGTCCTTTGATCTTTGCTTTACTCTCTTGAATCTCACTGTCTTAACTACATGAGCTAAAATATTGTGCATCTAACCTTTAGAAGATGATATATCTCAATCATAAAAAGATCGACACATTATGCATAGATTATCTTTCCTTGGATTAAGTAATCTGATCTGTTAAATATTTTAAGATGTTACTTTCATCCTCTGATCCTATCACTCATGTTAAGATCGAATACATAAACAACAAGTTTGTCTTGTGCAATGTGCCTAAGGTTAGAGGAGAATAAACAAAACTTTTGGTTCTGTTGGTGTTTTTCCACCAACAGAGCCCATGCACTTGATCTCTACCTAGTCTTTATGAGCAGGACATACTCTTGAGCAAAACATGAAGAAGTCACTCCCAAATTGTACAGAGTGAAAGTCCTAGATCTACAAGAACATGCACACTAAGCAAGATGCTGCCAGCGTCCACAATTAACGCTTCACTTCAAACTGCTGGACGAACAAATGACATGAGTGACACCATATCAAGAGGCATAAACAAGAAGGAATAATGGAAGACATCGTAGTCAGAATTAGAGGTCATGAATTCCCCCACACACTTCTTGATCCTCGACATGGGAGAAGACGATGATGTCCACCTCATCCTAGGAAGACCATTCCTCTACGCTACAAGTGCAATCATCTACAAGAGGAAATCCATTTTCACTTTCCTAGAGAAAAGGTACGATGCTACTTCATCAACTATATACCCAATGAAGCACCCAAGAAGAACAGAAGTGAAAGACGCCGCTCTCAAACGCCAAAGAAGACAAGCTATCAAGAATAGAGAGGCCAATCATGAAGAAGAAGCCATCAACACTGTCCCAGAAAAGAAAGAATAGAAACCTCAAGACAGTGAACCACAGGAAGTGAAGACTCAGACCAAGAAAGTATGGGAGAAAATGTCTGCACCTAAGAGGTACAATCAATAACAACTTTCCAAACGTCTGACATACCTTGGGAGGTCTGAACCAAGGGAAGGTCCGGTTTGTCGGACCTAAATATCCGAACCTTCGCCAAAAGGTAAAAATCAGCAGTTATATTTATATTTACTTTGCTGCATATTTCTCATATTCATTTCTTGCATCATCATATTTAATTCACAACACATTTTAATTTCTGCATTACATTAGAAAACAAAATAAAAATATTCCACTACATCATAAAGCCCCATGTGAATAATTCTATGTCGTGTAAAAACCCACAGGAATGTTCACCGTGGTGGCATAAAAATAAATAATAATAAAAATAAATATGCATGCATTCATCCTGTGCATTTTCTCTTGCATCATAAAAATATAAAATACAAAAATATTGAGAAAAAGATCTTACTGAAATTCTTGACAACTAAGGCTTGAGTGGCCAACCATTAATGCTTAATCTGTTCAACAAGTTTTGTTGTCTATTTGAGTTTCACAGGATTTGAAAGGCCAAGAAAAGCTGATGAGCAAGTGAATGCTCCATCCACTGTTGGAGCACTGTCCCAACAAACATCAACATCAATCAAAGCTCTAATAAAGGAAGGACATATCCACTGCCAGTCTGCTACATTGCAAGATCGAACGACTACGTCAACATTCAGCTTGGGGAAGGCACCCCTATTTATCCACGTAAGTATCTTTATCCTCTTAAGTTTTTCATTCTATAAACAAATTCAAAAAAATGTGAGCACGTGATGGCTCAACCCTAAAAAGAAAAGAACAAAAATATGTGGACACATGAAGGCTCACCATGAATTAAAAAAGAGACAAAAATATATGGGCACATGAAGGCTCAACGCTATTAAGGGAACCAGCTTGGGGGAGACGCAACCATGTTATCTTCGTGATTCAGGTATGTCTTTATTATTATTATTATTATTATTATTATTATTATTAGTACTACTACTATTATTATTAGCTTTTATATTATATCTTAAAGTGTGTTAGATTAAATAAATAAAATAGTGTGTCTAGTTTGTTTTAAGAAGTTGATGACCAAAGAAGAACCCGCTCTCTCTAAACTTTTGCATGGAAATGATCAATAGTTGCTCTATCTAATTTCTTTTAAGGCCTAGTCTTCAAAGCATGAGTTCCCGGCCCCCCACGCCTCCTCCTTTTGGAACCTTCCTCCACCGACCCCGAGGGCTCATCTCAGCCCTACGTGAAGTCGGCTTGATCTAACGGCCGTGGTTGATCCCTGAGGGCTATATATATAGGCCGCCATGCCCCAGGGTAGAACAAGTCTCTCTTCAGAAAAGTCTATGCCTCATTCAGAAACCCTAGAAGAAGACTTCAAGAGCCAGCTTTCAAGTAGAAGACTAGTTACCCCTCTAGTTTAGGTTTAGAACATAGTCTTATACTAGAACTAGAATTGAGAGAGAGAGGAAGAGATCAAGAAGGAGCTCCGGCCTGTCGGATCCACTTCTTCATCTTGTACCTGCGGATTCAAGTTTATCTTCAACTTGCTTCAGCGATTGTTTCGGTAATCAATGTCTATATTTAAGTTTGAGCCATTGTTCTTATTATTCTTAAGGTTTATGACTCTCTTTTGAGTACTTTAATTCTAAATCGCTCTAGAGTTAGAGTAGTTGGATAGTGTAAGCATGGTGCTTTGACTTGATAGCTCATAATTGCCTCCTATAACGCCGGTAGTAGTGGTTGTTCGCAAGGGTGACTCTTATAGCCTTGTTGATTCTTCTATAGTCCACTTACCCGTGTGTAGGCTCGGTAGTGTTGATGGTCCTTAAACACCTGTTTTACCATCAACATTTTACCCTAAAATTCACCAAAAAGGCATGAAATGTAGTCAAATAGGTTTGAAACTAACCAAATTCCACATGTCCATAGATTTTTATTTGAATGCAGGAATTTGGACCAAATTTGGAGAATGGACCCACCAGGAGACAAGCCCACTCACCAGGACCCATTTGGGCCCAAGTGAGGTGGCGCCCGCAACCCATATGTGGCGCCCGCCACATGGAGAGGCCCAACTCTCCCCCTTTGCCACGTCACTGATCCGTGTGACCATCCCAAGGCCAAATCTTGGCCCTTGGTCACTAGGTCAGTGGCATCGGACGACTCAGGATGGAATGGCGTGGATCAAGGCCGAATGGCGGTTACTCAGACATGCAACCGACCTAACCACCGCCTCTCTGGAGCTCCTGGATGCCGTTGAAGCAGAGGCGGTGCATCCAACGGTGATGGGGGTGGCGGCCGCCACCTAGGGCTGGCGCCCGCCACTAGGGTTAGCCCTAGGTCGGCTGGCTGCCCCCTATAAGTACCCCCTTCACTCCACAAGGCTATAAATACCCCCCTGGTGACACCACTTCATTGGTACCATCACATCCCAGAGAAAGCAACACACAAGCAAGAGAAGCAGAGAGTTGGGTTAGAAGCTCAGAGAGCTTAGGCAAGTAGGTTAGCTAGTAGAGAGAGTATAGCTCTAGTGCCCTCGCTACAGCGCGGCTCTTAGTTTAGCACAGCTCAGCCTAAGTCCTTGGTAAAAGGAGCGTAGAGCTTGCTAAGAGAGAAGCGAGTGCGAGCGACTGGCATCGGAGGTCGGTTGATTTCCCGGCGTCTCTGGTCTGGTTTGCTCTCTTGTATCTCAGGTACATTTATTTTTATCTCAGTATTACTTTAAGCATTACTTTCAGTATTACTTTCAGTATTACTTTATCAAGTACCTTGAGTGTGACCTAGCTATCCTACAGTTCAATTCACTTAGCCATAGTAGTTAATCTCTAGTGTGCTTAGTGATTGATCTTTGCCAATAGGTTGCTTAGTTAGTTTAGTGTTTATCTTATTAAGTCAAGTATTTGCTCTGACGTCCGCAAGGGTGTCTCTATTCAAAGCTAGGGTAGAGATAGTTAGAATATAATTAAGCGTGGTGCTTAGTTATAGACTTACCTTCAGATACGGCTGGACCCCCGGATAGCTGTGGTAGCAAGCAGGTGGTGACAGCCCTGTGCGCCTTGAATTCCACCACGTAGTTGGCCCAGTTTAACAGTAAGGCTCGTTGTGCTAGCGTTCAACCTAAATTAGTGGTAAAGGCTAGTACGCCTCGATACTTGATAAGATAGGAATAAAACTATACTCAACTTAGTTGTGAAGGACCGAGAATGCAATAGCAAGGCGACCAGAGGGGGAGGTGAATGGGAGCTCAAAAATTTCTCTCAAAACTTTGGCCTTTTGTTCCCAAAATCAACCCCCGTAAGCTTCGATCGAAACCATGATGCCCACGACCCTTGGAAGAGGGTGGATGATCCCTAGGATCACAGCGAGGCACCACAAAGCGATAGCAAACCAAATGCCAAAAGTACCGGCACAAGTTCAACCCTCAAAAACCAAGTCCCGAACGTAGATAGATGGCTACATCGAGAGATCCCTAAATACCTATGCTAACAAGTAGCAAAGATACCTAGAGAGGTTCCTTGATCAACTCTAGGGCCAAACGAGAAGTCCGAAAACCAAGCGAAGAAGCCGGGAGAGCAAATGCACAAAACCAGAGTACACAGCCGATTCGCGGACTGTCCGGCCCTGGGGTCCCGGACTGTCCGCCCCTACTGCGGACTGTCCACGAGGGGATGGCGGACTATCCGCCGGTCAAAACACCGAAACAGCAAGGTTGCTGAATAGTCCCTGGACGACTCCCGGACTGTCCGCGAGTTCCTACAGCGGACTGTCCGCCGGTCAAGGAACAGTAACACGACCGAGACCCGCAGCCACTGAACTGGCTCGATCCCGATGGCCGGACTGTCCGCCGGTCAGATGGCGGACTGTCCGCGACCGACCAGAGAGGGCGATTTCAGTCGCCCTTCTCACAAATCCTCCCAAAATCAAATCAACTCACAATCCCACGTTCCCAAACTTGGAGAGGATGATCACGAGGTAGTTAGGAGACTATCCCTAAGAAGTCATCCGCTCAAAACGATTCAATCACCGGGAAATCGAAAGGGGGGGAGTATGAACGAAAAAGCACCACAAAAACGAAATCAACCCGATCTACTTGTTCGTGAGGAGTTAGATGAATTCCTTCGGTGGTGCGGATACATGGGTGTATGCCGAGTCTCTGAGTGATGAGTCATTGTCAACTGGGATGATGCGCATGTTCTTTGGCTTGTGTTGTGCAGGTGTCGAGCACGGATACAGTGATCAGAGGCATGGTGAAGGTCAAGTAGAGACGTGCCGTGCCGATGGACCGTGAGTGGCGAAGGGCGGACGTGAGGCTTGGACTGAGGGACCGGTGGCCCGAGGATCAGCTGTGGTGGCTGACAGCCTGGGACAGCGACGAGCGAAGACTTGCGGTCATGTGTTGCCTGAGTCGTGGACTTGGGGACACGTGTCGGTGGACGGGGTGCACGGGCGGTGCATCCCCTCTACAGCTTCGGTTTGGTGGTAGAGCCAGAGAAAAACCATCTGGTGGACGGTTTCCAGGTTTGGGCCTCAAAACCTGGGCGCGGATGGTTTCCGAGTTTGGCCACAAAACTCGGGCTGAGGACGTTTTCCAGGTTTGGGCCTCAAAACCTGGGTGCTGCGGGTTTGCTGAGTTTGGGCCACAAAACTCAGGCTACTGTGGGCTGGTTTTGCCGGTTTTGGCCTCAAAACCGGGGGTTGATCGTGAAGGCTGGTTTCCCGGTTTGGGCCTCAAAACCGGGGGCGGAGTCCGTGAAAAGGACGCAGAGCGGTGGCGGCACGTGGCGGCAATCGGTGAGGTTGCGTCGAGGCAACGCTACCTATTGTGCGGGCGTGGCCGTCGAATCACCACCTACCACGAGTTGGTCCAGAATAACCTTAGGGTTTAGCTGGTTTGCTCTGTAAGTAGTTAGGGGTAGAGTGGGAATTAGGAATAGTTAGAATTAGGATAAGTAGGGGGAGACACCCACCTCCCCATCTATCTCAGTCAATTGCTCTTTCCACTTAGGGTTTCCTGCTCTCCCAATCCCCTGCTGTAGCTAGCTGAGATCCGCAGAGAACCATACCTCTGTGTACTGGAGATTTTGAGGAAGTGAGGCCGTAACCTCACTGTTGTAGCGTGTGGTAGCCACACGGTTGCAGATCGATGTGTTGATTCGCGTTTTGTTCGTGTTCTTCGCGTTCTTCGTTTCTCCGCGATTTTCCCGTCACTCGATCTCTCTCCCTACTGCGTCTTTGCGAAATCCGTTTGAATCAACTTGTTTGTTTTTGAAAGGAGATCATTTCCACTGAAGGAATTCATCTAACTCCTCTCGAACGAGTAGATCGGGTTGATTTCGTTTTCGTGGTGTTTTTTTCGTTCTTGATCTTCCCCTTTCGATTTCCTGGTGATTGAATCGATTGGAGCAGATGATTTCTTGGGGATAGTCTCCTAACTACCTCGTGATCATCCTCTCCAAGTTTGGGATCAAGGGATTTTGGTTTGGATCAATTTGGAGAAGATTTGAGTTGAGGGCGACCAAAATCGCCCTTTCTGGGTACTCGCGGACAGTCCGCCAGTGCCACCGCGGACAGTTCGCGCGTCGGGGAGCAGCCGGACCAGTGGCTGTGTTCTTCGGCTGTTTTGGCTTTGGTTGACCGGCGGATAGTCCGCAGTTCAAAGCCGCGGACAGTCCGGCAATCGTCCAGGGAACTTCAGCAGCTTTGCTGTTTTTGGTGTTTGGCCGGCGGACAGGCCGCCATCCCCTCGCGGACAATCCGCAGTAGGGGCGGACAGTCCGGGACCCCAGGTCCGGACAGTCCAGGAATCGCCTGAAGCTTCCGATTTTGTGCGTTTGCTCTCCCGGCTTCCTCGCTTGGTTTTCGGACTTCTCGTTTGGCCTTGTAGTTGACCAAGGAACCTCTCTAGGTATCTTTCCTACTTGTTAGCATCGGTATTTAGGGATTTCTCGACGTAGCCGTCTATCTACGTTCAAGACTTGGTTTTTGGGGGTCGAACTCATTCCGTGCATTTGCCGATTAGTTCGCTATCGCTTTGTGGTGCCTCGCTGTGATCCAAGGGATCATCCACCCTCTTCCAAGGGTCGTGGGCATCACGTTCTCGGTCTTAGCTTTTGGGGGTTGATTTTGGGACATTTGGCCAAAGTTTTGAGAGAAATTTTGTTGGCTCCCATTCAACCCCCTCTGGTCGCCTTGCTAGTGCTTTCTCGGTCCTTCAATTGGTATCGGAGCGGGTTAAGGATCTTCCACCTTAGCCGGTTCCAAATCCACAAAAGGCGACATGGATCGCGGCGTGGGCAAACCGCCGTTTTTCGATGGGACGAACTATGCGTATTGGAAGATACGCATGTCGGCCTATCTCCAGAGCTTGGGCTCTTCTATTTGAGAGATTTGCACCAAGGCCGATTACGTTGTTCTGGCTGCTCGTGTCTCTCAGCTTCAGATCGATGAGCACGAAGCCAATAGCCGGGCACGTAACGCCTTGTTCTCCTGTTTGAGCATGTCCGAGTTTGATCGCATTTCTCACCTCCCCACGGCTCGTGAGATTTGGGCGACCCTCATGCGTTTCCATGAGGGAACCACTCAAGTCAAATCCTGTCTCTATGAGTCGCACAAGCGGGAGTATGAGAACTTTCGACACATGCCTGGCGAGAGCATAGAAAGTTTATTCGCTCGCTTTCAGGTCATTGTCAACAAGATGAGAGCGAACAAGGAGCTGTTGCCTTTCGACGATCATGAGAGGGCTTTGAAGCTTTTGCATACTCTCGATCCGTCGGTGTGGGACTCAAAGGTCCAAGCGATCATCGAATCGTCTAACTATGAGACCCTCACTTGCGATGAGCTCTTTAGTAAGCTCAAGTCTAGTGAGATTGACGCCATGTCGAGGGCTTCTTATGAGAATCCTTCTGGTCCGACTATGGCTTTTGTTTCTGGCTCTTCTGCTAACCCCTCTGGAGGATTTGCACTTTCTTCACTCTTTTCTGTCACAGAGGACCAGCTGGAGTCTTTGGGGGATGACGAGTTGGCGATGCTCGCCAACCGGTTCTCGTGGTTCCACAACAACCGCATGAACCATCGCCGCGGAGGAGGACGCTCAGGATGCTATGAGTGCGGCGACTCCGACCACTTCATCGCCAACTGTCCCAAGAAGAACAAGCAATCTGGGAAGGGCGATCATGGGCACAAGTACGACTCCGGCAAGCGCAAGGAGAAGTACGTTCCCGCAAGGCACAAGCGGAGGGGCGGCTTCGACAAGGAGTACATCAAGAAGAAGTACTTGGAGAAGGCCCAGGCTGAGCAGCGTGCGTTCTTCGCCACGCTCAGTGACGTCGACGGCTCGGATGACGACTCCGCTTGCTCAAGCGATGATGAGTCCTAGAAGAAGAAGAGAATCGAGGACAAGCTGAACGGCCTCTGCTTCTTCGCCGACGACAACAGCTTCTGCACCATGGCCCTCGGCAAGGAGGTCGACGGCGAGCTGGAGGAGACTCCTCGGAACGACGATGACGACGACACCTCTCAGGTATCTCTCACCCATGACGAACTTTCTGCTGAGGTCGAAAAACTTACTGCCGCGCTTCTTAGTCAAGATAAGCTGCTTAGGCGTGCCGCTAGAGAGCGCAAGGAGTTTAGGCAGAAGTGGGAGGACACGGTGAAGGAGCTTGAGTTTGCTAAGTCCACCGTGGTCGTGTCTGAGGAGGTTGAGTGCGAGATGTGCACCACGCACATGACTGACCTTCTCACTCTGAGAGGTAAGTATGTTGCGTTGGTAGGAGAGGTGGATGAGCTGAAGGCTAGACCCTCGCTGTTGGGTGCATGCAAGACTTGTCCTGTCTTGCAATCTGAGTTGGCAGAGAAGAATGCCAAGATTGTGTCTCTTGAAGAGGCCAACTCAGGTAGCACATGTGTGGCTAGGTGTGTTCTTTGTGAGGGTTTGGAGATGGAGATCGCAAACGTGAAGCATGACAAGATGCAAACCGAGGAAGAAAACACATACCTTCGGACCATCTTGTCATGGGTGTCTAGTGGTGAGCCACAGCTCAGGATGATGATCTCCCAATTCAAGCGAGCTGCTGGAGGTCCTGGTGTAGGTTTTGCTCCGGGTGTTGATGTTTCATCTTTTGGGAAGATTGGAGAGTCGAGTGGTCTTAACCCATGCGAGAAGCCCAACTCCACCACTACTCCCAAGCTTACCAAGATTCCACCCAAAGAGCCTCTCAAGCCTAACACCAAGGATGGGGTCTTTGTTGAGCCTCCAAGAGCTCCACCCAAGAAACAATCATGGGCTCCAAAACCAAACCACCTCAAGAACAAGCTTGACACCATGCCACCCATCCAGGAGGAGCTTATGCCACAGAAGGGCAAAGTGATCCACACCCACTACCGTGAGTACCAACAACCCCCTTTGAGAGCGGTGAGGTACCATTGTGAGCATTGTGGGAGAGATGGACACTTGAGTGAGTTCTGCTTTCGGCGCAAGAGAGAGGCACGCCGTGCTAGGGAGATGAACAATCTAGACATGTACCATTCTTTCCATGATGTACATGTGCCGAATGTTCAGAAGAGAGCTCCAAGGAGAGATGCTAGGCCTAGAGGTCCAGAACCTCAAGTTCCCAGGCCTAGGCAGCGGAGAGGACGTGCCCGGCGGGAACCTGCAGTTGTAGGCTATGGACCCCGTGGCGGTGGCTTTGTAGTTGAGCGCTTTCCTCCACCGCGTTTTGAGTATCGCGGTGAGCGCTCCTTCCCCAGCGGACCACACTTTCCTCAGCGTGGTGATCACTTTCCCCGTAGGCGTGCTAGGAATGGTTTTTCTACTAACCGTTCTATTGAGCAGCCGGCCCAACACTGGTATTCTTCCTACTTCACTAACCCCAGTGTTGGACCGTATGCTCACCCTATGTCTTTTTATTGATGTAGGTAAAACAATTGGAGAACGTTTGGTTGGTAGATTCCGGTTGCTCGAGGCACATGACCGGAAACGCCAAGTGGTTCTCCAGTCTTAGTCCGATCGCCGGAAAGGAGTTTATCACCTTCGGCGACAATAGCAAAGGTAAAGTGTTGTCTCGTGGGTCGGTGCGAGTTAATGAGCACTTTGTGTTGTGCGATGTTGCTCTTGTTTCTAACTTGCATTTTAACCTTCTTTCTGTTTCGCAACTCTTTGATGACGACTATGAGATTCGTTTTAAGCCGAATCTCAGTCGTATTTTGGATCCTCAGGGCAATCTTGTTTGTGTGATTTCGCCCTTTGGGAAAGTCTTTGGTGCGGATTTCTCAGAGTCGTTTGGAATTTCTCGTTGTCTTTTGGCTGGACCTTCCTCCTCTGATCTTTGGAAGTGGCATAGGAGACTTGGTCACCTGAGCTTCGACTTGCTTGCAAGGCTTAGTTCACTTGGCCTAATCCGAGGATTGCCCAAGTTATCCATGGAGAAGGATCTTGTTTGCCATTCTTGTAGACATGGGAAGATGGTAGCTGCTCCCCACCATCCGGTCACTCAGGTCATGACCAAGCGCCCTGGAGAGCTTTTGCACATGGACCTTGTTGGTCCGGCTCGGGTGAGCTCGGTTGGGGGGAAGTGGTATGTGCTTGTTGTTGTTGACGACTTTTCGAGATATTTGTGGGTCTTCTTTTTAGCTGAGAAGACCGAGACTTTCTCCTTTGCTCGCAATCTGATTTTGTGTCTTCAGAATGAGTTCCCTTTGAACTCGATGCGAGCTATTAGGAGTGATAATGGTTCCGAATTCAAGAATTCAGATTTTGAGAAGTTTTGTAACTCTTTGGGTTTAGAGCATCAGTTTTCTTCCCCCTACACACCGCCCCAGAATGGTGTTGTAGAGAGGAAGAATCAGACCCTTGTAGAGATGGCCAGAACGATGCTCGATGAGCATAGGACTCCTAGGCGATATTGGGCCGAAGCTATGAGCACTGCATGCTACATTTCCAATCGCATTTTTCTCCGAGCTTTCTTGAAAAAGACCTCTTATGAGTTGCATTTGGGAAAACTGCCTAAGGTGAGTTATTTTAGAGTTTTTGGTTGCCACTGTTTTATACTTAAGAAAGGCAACCTGGACAAATTTGAGTCTCGTTCTTCTGACAGTGTGTTTTTGGGTTATGGCACTCATACTCGCGCTTATCGTGTACTTAACCTTGACACTAACCGAGTCATGGAGACATCCGATGTCACCTTCGACGAGACCATGGTTTGTCCTTCTTCTCGTTTTGAGCGTGCAGGTGATCATGAGGTTGGTGAGCCTCTTTTTGATGACGAGGATGAGGGTGCTGAAGGTATGGATGATCCAGCACCCCCTCCACCCGCTGTGCCGCAAGGAGCGGCTTCTACGATGACTCACGGCCCCGACACGTCTTCTTCCTGGGGGCCGTGGGATCCGCCACCTCGAGCGGTACCCTTTGTACCCGAGGAGGCACCAGCTGCTGTTGAGGGGGAGGCCACTTCGGCAAGGGAGGCGCCAGGACACATTCAGCGCCAGCACCCGCCTCAGCAGATGATCGGCAGCATCGACGAACGCGTCACCCGGTCAAGGCAAATCTCTCACTTTGCTCATTCTGCATTTGTTGCTGATTTTGAACACCGAGATGTTGGACACGCTTTGACGGATCCAGATTGGGTCAATGCCATGCATGAGGAGCTTGAGAACTTTGAGAGAAATCGGGTTTGGGTTCTAGTGTCTCCACCTTCTGAGTGTCACCCAATTGGGACAAAATGGGTTTTCAAAAACAAACAGGGAGAAGATGGCCATGTTGTGAGAAACAAGGCCAGACTCGTAGCCCAGGGATATAGTCAGAAGGAGGGGATAGACTATGAGGGGACGTTTGCTCCTGTAGCTCGTTTAGAGGCAATTAGGATACTCTTGGCTTTTGCTGCATCCAAAGGTTTCAAACTTTTTCAAATGGATGTCAAGAGTGCCTTCTTAAACGGCTACATAGAAGAGGAGGTGTATGTTAGACAACCCCCCGGTTTTGAAAATCCCAAGTTTCCAAACCATGTCTTTAAACTTCACAAAGCTTTGTATGGTTTGAAACAAGCCCCTAGAGCCTGGTATGATAGGTTGAAAACCTTTTTGCTTGCTAAGGGTTTTAAAATGGGATGTGTAAATAAAACGCTCTTTCTCCTCAAGCAAGGCACTGATACTCTCTTGGTCCAAATTTACGTGGATGATATCATTTTTGGTGGTTCTTCTCACGCTTTGGTTGCCAAGTTTGCAGATACTATGAGCAGGGAATTTGAGATGAGCATGATGGGCGAGTTGACGTTTTTCCTCGGGTTGCAAATCAAGCAATCCCGGGAAGGGACGTTCGTGCACCAGGGCAAGTACACCCGGGACATTCTGAAGAAATTCGATATGGGTGAGGCCAAGCCTCTTCCAACACCCATGTCGACCACGACGGCCCTGGATGTGGACAAGGAGGGAGAAGCAGTGGACCAGAAGGAGTACCGGAGTATGATCGGGTCACTGCTGTACCTAACGGCGACACACCCGGACATTCAGTTCGCGGTGTGTCTTTGCGCGCGATTTCAGTCTTTGCCGCGCACCTCTCACCGTTAGGCAGTCAAGCGCATTATGAGGTACTTATGCTTCACTCCTGAGTTTGGGATTTGGTATTCTGCTTCCTCCACCCTTTCCCTTTGTGGTTATTCCGATGCCGATTTTGCTGGTTGTTGCATTGAGCGCAAGTCCACTTCTGGGACTTGCCAGTTTATTGGTTCTTCTCTTGTTTCGTGGTCTTCTCGCAAGCAGTCTAGTGTCGCCCAGTCTACCACGGAGGCTGAGTATGTTGCTGCGGCTAGCTGCGGTTCCTAGTTACTCTGGATGATGGCCACTTTGCGTGATTTTGGTCTGAGCTTTTCTCGCGTTCCCTTGCTTTGTGACAGCACGAGTGCTATTAGCGTTGCTAAGAACCCCGTACTTCACTCGAAGACCAAACACATTGATGTGCGCTTTCATTTTCTGCGAGACCACTATGAGAAGGGTGATATCGGCCTTCGCCGTGTCGATACTCATCATCAGTTGGCTGATATTTTCACCAAGCCTTTGGACCAATCAACCTTTAATCGGTTGAGAGGTGAGCTTGGTGTGTGTTTCCCCTTTTAGATGGGGGAAACATTTTGGTTCTTGTACGATAGACTAACTCTTTTTCATTTGTCTTTGTTTTCTTTTGCTTTTCAGCATACGCTATTACATTCTGAGCTTCATGTATAAACTCTTTAGAATGTGATTATGTTCTGTTTTAGTATGCTCCGATGCTTATGTTGCTGCTATGTAGCTTATGCTCTTTTTGATCGCTGATACATGTTGTGAGCTGAGCTATTTTTGAATGGTGAACCTGCTTAATGAACTTAAAATCTAAATACGTTCACCATTGAGATGTGCAACTAGCATGTGTCGGATGTGTTGCGTTCACCCGTGCTTTTCATATATGCTAGGTTGCTATGTCTCTAGTTCTGAGTCATTCACTTGCTTGGTATGTTCATATTCTGTTTAAAATCTGAACCAAGTTAAGTGAATTGGAAAGATCAAGATGGGATTGCTTGTCAACACATCACAGCTTCGAGACTGTTTCTCACTGCACTTTGAGTTAAACTTGAGCTGTGTAGTGTATGACCGAAACTGTTGCTTTAAGCTTCTGATTGCTTCTGCATAGGCTTCGCACAGTTGGAAAGTTAGGCAATGACAAGCTTTCAACCTCTCGCAGTCACATGTTGAATTCTGAACTTGTGTAATTTCACCGTTGCAACTCCGATTAAAATTTGAAAACACAGGTCTATGTTTCATTCTGTAGCATGATGATTGAACTTTGCTAGGGGTAGTTCACCTTGTATACATGTTTAGCACTTGTTGAAATTCCTGTCTATACATGTTTAGTGCTCCTTTGATGGTGAATACTTTTGGCTAAAAACTGATCACTTTGCTCATATGTTCATATTTCATATTTGGTGATCAGTTTGAGCCTTCGCTAGCTTGTATGCTTTCCAGTGAGTCGTTGGAGCTATACTGTTTAGAGCATCTTTTGCATTCTCTTGATTATATTCCTGAAGCTGCTAACTTGCATTTTGACTCATATGCATTTTATAAGGGGGAGAACTTCTCTTGTTTGGCACTTTTGATGGTGCATTTTCTAAGGGGGAGAGAATTGCTTTCAGTTCCTTTTTCTTGATGGTGCATTTTCAACTAAGGGGGAGAATTTGGACAAATCATACCTCCCATGTTCAAAGGGGAGAGGAATCGGTTGTGTGCACCATGCAAGGGGGAGCTTGCTCATGATGAGTTTTTGAAATTTCCAATTGGTTCGGAGCGTTTTTTTGCTAGTTGTGTTGAGCCATTGCCTCTATCTTGAGGGACTAGCATTCGCTTTTCAGATTGTCAATTGGTGTCGAGCTTTCTTGCTAGTTGTGTTAAGCCTCTGTGCCTCTATCTTGAGGGACTAGCATTTTGCTTCGATTTTTTATTTGGCATTTGCTAGCGGTGTTGAGCCTGTTCTACCTCTTCTTGAGGGCTAGCTTTGTTTTGCTTGGTTGCGTCGACCCGTTGCCCATGTCTTTGGGAACCAAGTTGTTTTGCTCTTTCCACTTGACGTTCCTCGGCTTTCCTATGCTTTTGGGTCATTTGGTCGAGTTCTCTCTTCTCCTTCTTCCTCCTTCTATTTCTAGTATGATTTGTGTTGGTAGTTGATAATGCACTCATCAAGGGGGAGATTACGGATACATGGGTGTATGCCGAGTCTCTGAGTGATGAGTGATTGCCAACTGGGATGATGCGCATGTTCTTTGGCTTGTGTTGTGCAGGTGTCGAGCACGGATACAGTGATCAGAGGCAAGGTGAAGGTCAAGTAGAGACGTGCCGTGCCGATGGACCGAGAGTGGCGAAGGGCGGACGTGAGGCTTGGACTGAGGGACCGGTGGCCCGAGGATCAGCTGTGGTGGCTGACAGCCTGGGACAGCGACGAGCGAAGACTTGCGGTCATGTGTTGCCTGAGTCGTGGACTTGGGGACACGTGTCGGTGGACGGGGTGCATGGGCGGTGCATCCCCTCTACAGCTTCGGTTTGGTGGTAGAGCCAGGGAAAAACCATCGGGTGGACGGTTTCCAGGTTTGGGCCTCAAAACCTGGGCACGGATGGTTTCCGAGTTTGGCCACAAAACTCGGGCTGAGGACGGTTTCCAGGTTTCGGCCTCAAAACCTGGGTGCTGCGGGTTTGCTGAGTTTGGGCCACAAAACCCAGGCTACTGTGGGCTGGTTTCCCGGTTTGGGCCTCAAAACCGGGGGTTGATCGTGAAGGCTGGTTTCCCGGTTTGGGCCTCAAAACTGGGGTCGGAGTCCGTGAAAAGGACGCAGAGCGGTGGCGGCACGTGGCGGCAATCGGTGAGGTTGCGTCGAGGCAACGCTACCTATTGTGCGGGCGTGGCCGTCGGATCACCACCTACCACGAGTTGGTCCAGAATAACCTTAGGGTTTAGCTGGTTCGCTCTGTAAGTAGTTAGGGGTAGAGTGGGAATTAGGAATAGTTAGAATTAGGATAAGTAGGGGGAGACACCCACCTCCCCATCTATCTCAGTCATTTGCTCTTTGCACTTAGGGTTTCCTGCTCTCCCAATCCCTTGCTGTAGCTAGCTGAGATCCGCAGAGAACCATACCTCTGTGTACTGGAGATTTTGAGGAAGTGAGGCCGTAACCTCACTGTTGTAGCGTGTGGTAGCCACACGGTTGCAGATCGATGACTTGATTCACATTTTGTTCGTGTTCTTCGCATTCTTCGTTTCTCCGCGATTTTCCCGTCACTCGATCTCTCTCCCTACTGCGTCTTTGCGAAATCCGTTTGAATCAACTTGTTCATTTTTGAAAGGAGATCATTTCCACCGAAGGAATTCATCTAACTCCTCTCGAACGAGTAGATCGGGTTGATTTCATTTTCGTGGTGTTTTTTTCGTTCTTGATCTTCCCCTTTCGATTTCCCGGTGATTGAATCGATTTGAGCGGATGATTTCTTGGGGATAGTCTCCTAACTACCTCGTGATCATCCTCTCCAAGTTTGGGATCAAGGGATTTTTTGATTGGATCGATTTGGAGAAGATTTGAGTTGAGGGCGACCAAAATCGCCCTTTCTGGGTACTCGCGAATAGTCCGCTAGTGCCACCGCAGACAGTCCGCGCGTCGGGGAGCAGTCGGACCAGTGGCTGTGTTCTTTGGCTGTTTTGGCTTTGGTTGACCGGCGGACAGTCCGCAGTTCAAAGCCGCGGACAGTCCGGCAATCGTCCAGGGAACTTCAGCAGCTTTGCTGTTTTTGGTGTTTGGCCGGCGGACAGTCCGCCATCCCCTCGCGGACAGTCCGCAATAGGGGCGGACAGTCCGGGACCCCAGGTCCGGACAGTCCGGGAATCGCCTAAAGCTTCCGGTTTTGTGCGTTTGCTCTCCCGGCTTTCTCGCTTGGTTTTCGGACTTCTCGTTTGGCCTTGTAGTTGACCAAGGAACCTCTCTAGGTATCTTTGCTACTTGTTAGCATTGGTATTTAGGGATTTCTCGACGTAGTTGTCTATCTACGTTCAAGACTTGGTTTTTGGGGGTCGAACTCATTCCGTGCGTTTGCCGATTAGTTCGCTATCGCTTTGTGGTGCCTCGCTGTGATCCAAGGGATCATCCACCCTCTTCCAAGGGTCATGGGCATCACGTTCTCGGTCTTAGCTTTTGGGGGTTGATTTTGGGACATTTGGCCAAAGTTTTGAGAGAAATTTTGTTGGCTCCCATTCACCCCCCCTCTAGTCGCCTTGCTAGTGCTTTCTCGGTCCTTCAGGTGGAAATGATCTCCTCACTATAAAGAACAAGTTGATTCAAACGGATTTCGCAAAGACACAGTAGAGAGGGAGATCGAGTGACAGGAAAATCGTGGAGAAACGAAGAACGTGAACAAAATGAGAATCAAGTCATCGATCTGCAACCGTGTGGCTACCACACGCTACAACAGTGAGGTTACAACCTCACTTCCTCAAAATCTCCAGTACACAGAGGTATGGTTCTCTGCGGATCTTAGCTAGCTACAGCAGGGGATTGGGAGAGCAGGAAACCCTAGGAGCAAAGAGCAAATGACTGAGATGCTTGGGGAGGTGGGTGTCTCCCCCTACTTATCCTTATTCTAACTATTCCTAATTCCCACTCTACCCCTAACTACTTACAGAGCGAACCAGCTAAACCCTAAGGTTATTCTGGACCAACTCGTGGTAGGTGGTGATCCGACGGCCACGCCCGCACAATAGGTAGCGTTGCCTCGACGCAACCTCACCGATTGCCGCCACGTGCCGCCACCGCTCTGCGTCCTTTTCATGGGCTCCGCCCCCGGTTTTGTGGCCCAAACCGGGAAACCAGCCTTCACAGCCAACCCCCGGTTTTGAGGCCCAAACCGGAAAACCAGCCTCCAAGTCCATCCCCTGGTTTTGAGGCCGAAACCAGGAAACCCGCCAGCGCCCAGGTTTTGAGGCCCAAACCTGGAAACCGTCCTCAGCCCGAGTTTTGTGGCCCAAACTCAGAAACCCGCAGCACACTCAGGTTTTGTGGCCCAAACCTGGAAACCGTCCACCCGACGGTTTTTCTCTGGCTCTACCACCAAACCGAAGCTGTAGAGGGGATGCACCGCCCGTGCACCCCGTCCACCGACACGTGTCCCCAGGTCCTCGACCCGAGCAACACCATGTCCCGCAAGTCTTCGCTCGTCGTTGTCCCAGGCTGCCAGCCACCACAGCTGATCCTCAGGCCACCGGTCCCTCAGTCCAAGCCTCACGTCTGCCCTTCACCGCTCCCGGTCCGTCGGCACGGCACGTCTCTACTTGACCTTCACCTTGCCCTCAATCACTGTCTCCATGCTTGACACCTGCACAACACAAGCCAAAGAACCTGCGATCAAACCCGTTGACAATCACTCATCACTCGAGACTCGGCATACACCCATGTATCCGCAATCTCCCCCTTGATGAGTGCATTGTCAACTACACACACAAATCATGATGGAAATAGAATGAAGGAAGAAAGGAGAGGAGAGAACTCGACCAAATGACCCAAAAGCATAGCAAAGCCGAAGAAGGTCAAGTGGAAAGAGCAAGACAACTTGGTCCCCAAAGACATGGGCAATGGCTCGACGCAACCAAGCAAAGCAAAGCTAGCCCTCAAGAAGAGGTAGAATAGGATGAACACCGCTAGCAGATACCAATTGAAAAATCAATGCAAAATGCTAGTCCCTCAAAACAGAGGCACAGGGGCTCAACACAACTAGCAGAAAAGCTTGACATCAACTGAAAAGCCCGAAACCAACTGAAGCAAAGATGCGACTGCTAGTCCCTCAAGATAGAGGCAAAGGCTCAACACAACTAGCAAAGTGCTCCGAACCAATTGGAAATTTCAAAAATTTATCACGAGCAAACTCCCCCTTGCATGGTGCACACAACCGATTCCTCTCCCCTTAGTTGAACATGGGAGGCATGATTTGTCCAAATTCTCCCCCTTAGTTGAAAATGCACCATCAAGTGAAAAATGCAACAATAAGTCTCAAGCAAGGTCTCCCCCTTTGAAAATGCACCATCAAATGTGCCAACAAGAGAAGTTCTCCCCCTTCCAAAATGCATATGAGTCATAGTGCAAGTTAGCAGCTTCAGGAATATAGTCAAGAAAATGCAAAGATGCTCTAAACAGTATAGGTCCAACGACTCACTGGAAAGCATACAAGGTAGCAAGGGCTCAAACTGATCACCAAATATGAATTATGAACATATGAGCAAAGTGAGCAGTTTTTAGCCAAAAAGGTATTCACCATCAAAATAGCACAAAACATGTATAGACAGGAAATCAGACAAGTGCTAAACATGTATACAAGGTGAACTACCCCTAGCACAGTTCAATCATCATGCTATAGAGTGAAACATAGTCTTGTGTATCCAAATTTTATCGGAGTTGCAGCGGTTAAGATTACACAAGTTAAAATTTCAGCATGTGATTGCGAGAGGTTGAAAGCTTGTCATTGCCTAACTTTTCAACTGTGCGAAGCCTATGCAGAAGCAATCAGAAGCTTAAAGCAACAGTTTCGGTCATACACTACACAGCTCAAGTTTAACTCAAGGTGCAATGAGAAACAGTCTCGAAACTGTGATGTGTTGACAAGCAATCCCATGTCGATCTTTTCAATTCACTTAAAACTTGGTTCAGATTTTATTGACAGAATATGAACAGACCAAGCAAGTGACAGACTCAGAACTAGAGACATAGCAACCTAGCATATATGAAAAGCACGAGTGAATTCAACACATCCTACACATGCTAGTTGCATATCTCAATGGTGAACATTTTCAAGTTTTATGTTTGTTAAGCAGATTCACCATTCAAAAATAGCTCAGCTCACAACATGTATTAGTGATCAGAAAGAGCATAAGCTACTAGCATCAGCATATAGCATCGAAGCACACTAAACAGAGCATAATTACATTTTAAAGATTATATACATGAAGCTCAGGATGTAAAAGCGTATGCTGAAATGCAAAAGAAAAACAAAGCAAACGAGAAAATAGTCAGTCTATGATACAAGATCCAAAATGTTTCCCTCATCTAAAAGGGGAAACACACACCAAGCTCACCCCTCAACCGATTAAAGGTTAATTCGTCCAAAGGCTTGGTGAAAATATCAGCTAACTGATGATGAGTATCGACATGGCGAAGGTTGATATCACCCTTCTCATAGTGGTCTCGCAAAAAGTGAAAGCGCACATCAATGTGTTTGGTCTTCGAGTGAAGCACGGGGTTCTTAGCAACGCTAATCGCACTCGTGCTGTCACAAAGCAAAGGAACACGAGAAAAGCTCAGACCAAAATCACGCAAAGTGGCCATCATCCAAAGCAACTGGGAACAGCAGCTAGCCGCAGCAACATACTCAGCCTCCGTGGTAGACTGGGCGACACTAGACTGCTTGCGAGAAGACCACGATACAAGAGAAGAACCAATAAATTGGCAAGTCCCAGAAGTGGACTTGCGCTCAATGCGACAACCAGCAAAATCGGCATCGGAATAACCGCAAAGGGAGAGGGTGGAGGAAGCTGAATACCAAATCCCGAACTCAGGTGTGAAACGAAGGTACCTGAAAATGCGCTTCACCGCCTGACGGTGAGAAGTGCGCGGCGACGCCTGAAAGCGCGCGCACAGGCACACCGCGAACTTGATGTCCAGGCGTGTCGCCGTCAGGTAAAGCAGCGACCCAATCATGCTTCGGTACTCCTTCTGGTCCACAGCTTCTCCATCCTTGTCCGCATCCAGGGCCGTCGTGGTTGACATGGGTGTTGGAAGAGGCTTGGCCTCACCCATATCGAACCTCTTCAGTAAGTCCTTGGTATACTTGCCCTGGTGCACAAACGTCCCTTCTCGGGATTGCTTAATTTGCAATCCGATAAAGAAAGTCAGCTCGCCCATCATACTCATCTCGAACTCCCTGCTCATAGTATCTGCAAACTTGGCAACAAAAGCGTGAGAAGAACCACCGAAAATGATATTATCCACGTAAATCTGGACCAAGAGAGTGTATTTGTCTTGCTTGAGGAGAAAGAGCGTTTTATCCACCCATCCCATTTTAAAACCCTTAGCAAGCAAAAAGGTTTTCAACCTATCATACCAGGCTCTAGGGGCTTGTTTCAAACCATATAAAGCTTTGTGGAGTTTGAAAACATGGTTTGGAAACTTGGGATTTTCAAAACTGGGGGGTTGTTCAACATAAACCTCTTCTTCTATGTAGCCGTTTAAGAAGGCACTCTTGACATCCATTTGAAAAAGTTTGAAACCTTTGGATGCTGCAAATGCCAAGAGTATCCTAATAGCCTCCAAACTAGCTATAGGAGCAAAAGTCTCCTCATAGTCTATCCCCTCCTTCTGACTATAGCCCTTCGCTACAAGCCTGGCCTTGTTTCTAACAACGTGGCCATCCTCTCCTTGCTTGTTTTTGAAAACCCATTTTGTCCCAATAGGCTTACAGTCTGGAGGAGGTGGAACTAAAACCCAAACCCGATTTCGCTCAAAGTTCTCTAACTCCTCATGCATGGCATTGACCCAATCCGGATCAGATAAAGCGTGTCCAACATCTCGGGGTTCAAAATCAGCAACAAATGCAGAATGAGCAAAGTGAGAGATTTGAGACTTGGACCGAGTGACACGTTCGTCAATGTTGCCGATCATCTGTTGAGGGGGGTGTTGGCGCTGGATGTGTCGTGGCGCCTCCCGTGCAGAAGTAATCTCCCCCTCAACAGCAGCTGGTGCCTCCCCGGGTACAAAAGGTATCGCTCGGGGTGGCGGATCCCACGGCCCCTAGGAAGAAGAAGTGTCGGGGCCGTGAGTCATAGTAGAAGCCGCTCCTTGCGGCACAGCAGGTGGAGGGGGTGCTGGATCATCCATACCTTCAGCACCCTCATCCTCGTCATCAAAGATAGGCTCACCAACCTCATGATCACCCGCACGCTCAAAACGAGAAGAAGGACAAACCATGGTCTCATCGAAGGTGACATCGGATGTCTCCATGACTCGGTTAGTATCAAGGTTAAGTACACGAAAAGCTCTAGTGTGAGTGCCATAACCCAAAAATACACCGTCAGAAGAACGAGACTCAAATTTGTTCAGGTTGCCTTTCTTCAATATAAAACAGTGGCAACCGAAGACTCTAAAATAACTCACCTTGGGCTGTCTCCCAAATTGCAACTCATAAGAAGTCTTTTTCAAGAAAGCTCGGAGAAAAATGCGATTGGAAATATAGCATGCGGTGTTCATAGCTTCAGCCCAATATCGCCTAGGAGTCCTATGCTCATCGAGCATCATCCTGGCCATCTCTACAAGGGTCTGATTTTTCCTCTCTACAACACCATTTTGGGCGGTGTGTAGGGGGAAGAAAACTGATGCTCCAAACCCAAAGAGTTACAAAACTTCTCAAAATCCGAATTCTTGAATTTGGAACCATTATCACTTCTAATAGCTCGCATCGAGTTCAAAGGGAACTCGTTCTAAAGACACAAAATCAGATTGCGAGCAAAAGAGAAAGTCTCGGTCTTCTCAGACAAGAAGAAGACCCACGAATACCTCGAAAAGTCATCAACAATAACAAGCACATACCACTTCCCCCCAACCGAGCTCACCCGAGCCGGACCAACAAGGTCCATGTGTAAAAGCTCTCCAGGACGCTGTGTCATGACCTGAGTCACTGGATGGTGGGGAGCGGCAATCATCTTTCCATGTCTACAAGAATGGCAAACAAGATCCTTCTCCATCGACAACTTGGGCAATCCTCGGATTAGGCCAAGTGAGCTAAGTCTTGCAAGCAAGTCGAAGCTCAAATGTCCTAGTCTCCTATGCCACTTCCAAAGATCAGAGGAGGAAGGTCCAGCCAAAAGACAACGAGAAACTCCAAACGACTCCGAGAAATCCGCACGAAAGACTTTCCCAAAGGGCGAAATCACACAAACACGATTGCCCTGAGGATCCAAAATACGACTGAGATTCGGCTTAAAACGAATCTCATAGTCGTCATCAAAGACTTGCGAAACAGAAAGAAGGTTAAAATGCAAGTTAGAAACAAGAGCAACATCACGCAACACAAAGTGCTCATTAACTCGCACCGACCCACGAGACAACACTTTACCTTTGCTATTGTCGCCGAAGGTGATAAACTCCTTTCCGGCGACAGGGCTAAGACTGGAGAACCACTTGGCGTTTCCGGTCATGTGCCTCGAGCAACCGGAATCCACCAACCAAACGTCCTCCAATCGTTTTACCTGAGAGGTGTCGTCGTCGTCGTCATTCCGAGGGTGTCCTCCAGCTTGCCGTCGACCTCATCACCAAGGGCCATGGTGCAGAGGCCGTCGTCGTCGGCGAAGAAGCAGAGGCCGTTCAGCTTGTCCTCGGTCCTCTTCTTCTTCTCGGACTCATCATCGGTTGAGCAAGCGGAGTCGTCATCCGAGCCGTCAACGTCGCTGAGCGTGGCGAAGAACGCACGCTGCTCAGCCTGGGCCTTCTCCAAGTACTTCTTCTTGATGTACTCCTTGTCGAAGCCGCCCCTCCGCTTGTGCCTCACGGGGACATACTTCTCCTTGCGCTTGCCAGAGTCGTACTTGTGCCCATGATCGCCCTTCCTAGATGTGTGCTTCTTCTTGGGACAGTTGGCGATGAAGTGGTCGGGGTCGCCGCACTCAAAGCATCCTGAGCGTCCTCCTCCGCGGCGACGGTTCATGCGGTTGTTGTGGAACCACGAGAACCGGTTGGCGAGCAATGCCAACTCGTCGTCCCCCAAAGACTCCAGCTGGTCCTCTGTGACAGAAAAGAGTGAAGAAAGTGCAAATCCTCCAGAGGGGTTAGCAGAAGAGCCAGAAACCAAAGCCATAGTCGGGCCGGAAGGATTTTCATAAGAAGCCCTTGACATGGCGTCAATCTCACTAGACTTGAGCTTACTAAAGAGCTCGTCGCAAGTCAGGGTCTCATAGTTAGACGATTCGATGATCGCCTGGACCTTTGAGTCCTACATCGACCGATCAAGAGTGTGCAAAAGCTTCAAAGCCCTCTCATGATCGTCAAAAGGCAACAGCTCTTTGTTCGCTCTCATCTTGTTGACAATGGCCTGAAAGCGAGCGAATAAACTCTCTATGCTCTCGCCAGGCATGTGTCGAAAGTTCTCGTACTCCCGCTTATGCGACTCGTAGAGACGGGATTTGACTTGAGTGGTTCCCTCATGGAAGCGCATGAGGGTCGCCCAAATCTCCCGAGCCGTGGGGAGGTGAGAAACGCGATCAAACTCAGACATGCTCAAACAGGAGAAAAGAGCGTTACGAGCTCGGCTATTTGTTTCGTGCTCATCGATCTGAAGCTGAGTGACACGAGCAGCCAAGACAACGTAATCGGCCCTGTTGCAAATCTCCCGAACAGAAGAGCCCATGCTCTGGAGATAGGCCGACATACGTATCTTCCAATACGCATAGTTCGTCCCATCAAAGAACGGCGGTTTGCCCACGCCGCGATCCATGTCGCCTTCTGTGGATCTGGAACCGGCTAAGGTGGAAGATCCTTAACCCGCTCCGATACCAATTGAAGGACCGAGAATGCAATAGCAAGGCGACCAGAGGGGGGGTGAATGGGAGCTCAAAAATTTCTCTCGAAACTTTGGCCTTTTGTTCCCAAAATCAACCCCCGTAAGCTTCGATCGAAACCATGATGCCCATGACCCTTGGAAGAGGGTGGATGATCCCTAGGATCACAGCGAGGCACCACAAAGCGATAGCAAACCAAATGCCAAAAGTACCGGCACAAGTTCAACCCCCAAAAACCAAGTCCCGAACGTAGATAGACGGCTACGTCGAGAGATCCCTAAATACCTATGCTAACAAGTAGCAAAGATATCTAGAGAGGTTCCTTGATCAACTCTAGGGCCAAAGGAGAAGTCCGGAAACCAAGCGAAGAAGCCGGGAGAGCAAATGCACAAAACCAGAGTACACAGCCGATTCGCGGACTGTCCGGCCCTGGGGTCCCGGACTGTCCGCCCCTACTGCGGACTGTCCGCGAGGGGATGGCAGACTGTCCGCCGGTCAAAACACCGAAATAGCAAGGTTGCTGAACAGTCCCTGGACGACTCCTGGACTGTCCGCGAGTTCCTACGGCGGACTGTCCGCCGGTCAAGGAACAGTAACACGACCGAGACCCGCAGCCACTGAACTGGCTCGATCCCGATGGCCGGACTGTCCGCTGGTTAGATGGCGGACTGTCCGCGACCGACCAGAGAGGGCGATTTCAGTCGCCCTTCTCACAAATCCTCCCAAAATCAAATCAACTCACAATCCCACATTCCCAAACTTGGAGAGGATGATCACGAGGTAGTTAGGAGACTATCCCCAAGAAATCATCCGCTCAAAACGATTCAATCACCGGGAAATCGAAATGGGGGGAGTATGAACGAAAAAGCGCCACGAAAATGAAATCAACACGATCTACTTGTTCGTGAGGAGTTAGATGAATTCCTTCGGTGGAAATGATCTCCTCACTATAAAGAACAAGTTGATTCAAACGGATTTCGCAAAGACGCAGTAGAGAGGGAGATCGAGTGACGGGAAAATCGAGGAGAAACGAAGAACGCGAAGAACACGAACAAAACGTGAATCAAGTCATCGATCTGCAACCGTGTGGCTACCACACGCTACAACAATGAGGTTACGGCCTCACTTCCTCAAAATCTCCAGTACACAGAGGTATGGTTCTCTGCGGATCTCAGCTAGCTACAGCAGGGGATTGGTAGAGCAGGAAACCCTAGGAGAAAAGAGAAAATGACTGAGATGCTTGGGGAGGTGGGTGTCTCCCCCTACTTATCCTAATTCTAACTATTCCTAATTCCCACTCTACCCCTAACTACTTACAGAGCGAACCAGCTAAACCCTAAGGTTATTCTGGACCAACTCGTGGTAGGTGGTGATCCGACGGCCACGCCCGCACAATAGGTAGCGCTGCCTCGACGCAACCTCACCGATTGCCGCCACGTGCCGCCACCGCTCTGCGTCCTTTTCACGGACTCCGCCCCTGGTTTTGTGGCCCAAACCGGGAAACCAGCCTTCATAGCCAACCCCCGGTTTTGAGGCCCAAACCGGGAAACCAGCCTCCAAGTCCATCCCCTGGTATTGAGGCCGAAACCAGGAAACCCGCCAGCGCCCAGGTTTTGAGGCCCAAACCTGGAAACCGTCCTTAGCCCGGGTTTTGTGGCCCAAACTCGGAAACCCGCAGCACGCCCAGGTTTTGTGGTCCAAACCTGGAAACCGTCCACCCGATGGTTTTCTCTGGCTCTACCACCAAAGCCGAAGCTGTAGAGGGGATGCATCGCCTGTGCACCCCGTCCACCGACACGTGTCCCCAGGTCCTCGACCCGAGCAACACCATATCCCGCAAGTCTTCGCTCGTCGCTGTCCCAGGCTGCCAGCCACCACAGCTGATCCTCAGGCCACCGGTCCCTCAGTCCAAGCCTCACGTCGGCCATTCACCGCTCCCGGTCCGTCGGCACGACACGTCTCTACTTGACCTTCACCTTGCCCTCGATCACTGTCTCTGTGCTCGACACCTGCACAACACAAGCCAAAGAACCTGCGATCAAACCCGTTGACAATCACTCATCACTCGAGACTCGACATACACCCATGTATCCGCAAGTTGCTTTATTGACTTTTGCCTGCCTTGCTTCGTAACTATCTTGCTTCGTAGTTATCTTGCTTTGTAGTTATCTAGGATTAGTTATTAGTTAGTAGTTAGTTATCTTAGTTACCCTTAGTTATCCTATTCCTTTTATCTACCTATCCATCCACCTTACCTTAGCCATCCACTTCATCCTTACCTATCCACCCATATATTCTTTCTAGCCTTTCATCTCATCTCTTCCCTTCTCTTCTTTTCCCTTTTTCTTCGACTCTCATCCCCTCCTTGACTCGACTCATACACCACCCTAGCCTTCCCTTGGGATCAAATAAATCGACACCTGGTACTCCCAAGGAAGTGCTACTACGATAGTTCTGTGCGCTTGCAGAATCTCCTCCTGGTAGATTGCATTCTCGCTAGTTAGCTCCTACTAGTGTCGGGACTGACAACCCCGCTTGGCATTAGTAGATAGCTGCTTTAGCTACCCTATCCTAGGTGTAGCTAAAAACGACCAACAAGCATTTCTGGCGCCGTTGCCGGGGAAGGCAATCGGTGTATCGGTTGAGTCCGTGTCGAATAACTCTTCGCTTAAGCTCCCACTTAGCGAATCCCATCTTACCCCATTCTTTCTTTCCTTAGTCCTTCTTATCTTTTTCCTTCATCTTCTTCAACTTCTTTCTTTCTTATCTCGTTCTATCTTCACGATGGCCAACAAGACCATTCATGAATTTTCTGCTCCTTCTGCCACTAATGTAGCGATAGGACCAGACGTGATCGATGCCAACCTCAATTTTGAGTTGAAACCGGCTCTGATCACGATGGTCCAAGGTAGCCCAATCTGTGGCAAGGCTCATGAGGATGCCAATGCTCACCTCCAACAATTTTTGGAGATTTGCGGCACCTTCACCATTCAGGGGATAACCCAAGAAGCCATCCGTCTTCGTCTCTTTCCTTTCTCTTTGCTAGGAAAAGCGAAGCAATGGTTCTATACCGATCGCAACGCTGTAGACACATGGGACAAGTGTTCCAATGCTTTTCTCGCCAAATTCTTTCCGTTGGGCAAGACAAATGCTCTGCGCAACAAAATCTCCAGCTTTACGCAACAAGCCGAGGAATCTATTCCCGAGGCTTGGGAGAGGTTGCAAGAGTATGTCGCTGCTTGTCCACACCACGGTATGGAGGACTGGCTATTGATCCAGAACTTCTACCATGGCCTAACCCCTCTCTCTAGAAGCCATTTGGATGCCGCCGCTGGCGGTGCATTCTTTTCTCTGAATGTTGCAGATGCTAAGGCTCTCATAGAGAAGATGGTGTTGAACCAAGGATGGAATGATGAAAGACTACAGCCCCGTAAGCGAGGTATGCATTCCCTTAAGGAGGCCGACATGATCGTGGCCAAGATGGACCTGCTGGCAAAGAAGCTGGACAGCTGTGAGAAGATGAACCAACAAGAGAGTGTCCAATCTCTGGAATCCTACATGACTTGTGAAGTCTATGGAGAAACCGGACATTCTGGGAGCCACTGCCCCAAGCTACATGAAGATTTGAACTTCATCAACAACAATAACGGTTTCCGTCAATAGAATCAAGGATGGAATCAGCCTACAAACTCTCAAGGTAACAATTCATTCCCCCGCTCTAATTTTCATAATTCTGATAGTCTCTCATTCTTGAAAAATTTAGTTTACTCACAAGGTAGAACTACTGATTTCTTGAATAAGAAATTAATGTCAAATGATAAAACCCTTGAGAATATAAATGCTAAATTGAAAGATTTCTCATCTGCTCTGAAAAATCAATTAAGCTTTAGTAAGATGTTAGAAACCCAATTAGCTCAACTTGCTGCTATCATACCATCTTTTGAAACTGGCAAAATTCCTGCTAAACCTGACATGGAAGCTGCAAATACGGTTGAAATAAAATATTTTAACTATTATGAAGATCAAACCATGACTGTTAAAAACGGTGATCCTAGTAGTCCCATAATTAGATGCTCAATCTTTGGTGAACTCTTTAAAAATGGCATGTGTGATTTAGGATCGAGTGTGAACATTTTATCTAAAGATTTCTATGAAAACTCGTTCTTTCCACCCATGACATCCACATCTGCCTATGTTGTGCTAGCTGATCAATCCACTTGCTATGTAGAAGGAATAGTTAATGATTTACCTGTTCATATTAGAGGTTCATATGTTCCTGCTGATTTCATAATACTAGATATGGGAAATAGGAAAGATGTGCCTCTAATCTTAGGTAGACCCTTCTTGAACACTGTTGATGCCTGCATATATGTGGGAAGTGGTAAAATTCAAATGACATTAGGAGGGAGGAAGGAAATATTCTCTTTTTCCCGTGGTCCCGCAAATGCCGCTAACATGCAGGAAGCAAAACCCGTTCGTACCAAGAAGAGGCGCCCAAGAACAAGGTGGAGCAGAAAGAAAGAACCACCTCCTCCTGAGTTGTGTAATTCACATAACAAAGGAGAGGTGCCAAAAGAAGAAGAACCAGATGGAGTACTTAAAGAAGAAGCACCCAAGGAAGAAGATCCACCCGATAAGGATGAAACTCCATGGACCTAAGGTATGGTTTTACTTTTAATTTTTCCCTTCAATTTTCCCTTTTTCGAATAAATAACATATGCCATGCAGGTAACTAAAAATATATATATATATCACCAGTTATCATTAGTTATATGCATAGGTATATGTTAACTTAGCTAGAATAATAAAATAGGATAGTTTCCCTTTTCACAACATTAGATAGTTTCCCTTTTAATAAAATGAGAACAAGAGCTCCGACCGAGAAAGAAGAAGACCCTTCACCAAGCAAGAAGCCAGCTTGGGGGAGACTCCCGCTCCAATAAGGTATGTATCAAAGCCTACACTTTACATTCAGTTCTTAAATTCTATATCTTTTGAATGTCACATGCTTGCCTAAATAACCACTCCATAAATAAAATTGATAAAATCTGCTTAAATAAGTTGAAACCTGAATAAGATTTGAAATATGTCATGCAAATGCTATTGTTATGGTTTGAATAGCTGGTCTTATCTAAGTTGTAGCTTTTGTGGGTTGCACATGCTTTAACTGAAATCATGCTTAGTGAATAAAGTTAGTAAGAAATGGAGTAATTCTTTAAACTTGCTAAAGTGAAATTAGGACCTAATCTGGAGGATTTCTTTTAAAAATCATGAAAACCTTGCTAAAAGTTCCTCCTGGATTTTATCCCATCCCACCACCAGCCAAATATTTGTTAGTCATTAGTCAAAACCACAAAGAGCTTTGTTTGTGTTGAGCTTTATTAGACCTCATAGATCTTAGTAGAGAAGCTTATCATATCTTTTGAATCAAGATTCACACACCCACCATAAAATTGCCTACTTTCCACTTTGGAAGTTTGCAACCACCAAATAAATTGCTTATTCTCTACACCGGAGATATGCAATACCCTGCCAAACATCCCATTGCTAGCCTTATGCTTATTCCTACACTGGGAATAAGCATTTCTCCCTCTTCTCCCTTTTTCATTTCTGAAATCCTTTCCTATAGATGTCTGGGGAAATCTAGAGCTAAAAAAAAGAGAAAGAGAGAGAAAAATGAGCAAAGTAGCTCAAGAAAGGACTATATCCTGAAAAGAAAAGAAAAAAAAGTGAGCAAAGTAGCTCAAGAGAGGACTATGTCCTAAGAAAATGTGAGGACACATCTTTTGTCTACTCACTATGTATCCAAAAAAAAGAAAAAAAAGAGAGAATTATCATTAGCTCTAGACCCTAGAAATTAACTAGGAAGGATTATGAAATATCTCTCTATACACTTCCACATAACCACACATGCACATCTTGATCAATTTTTATGATTTGCTGCTCCTTATGATCGGAGTGTCTAGCTTAGCAATAAATATCAGGCAATTTGCTCATGGTTCTTAGCCTTCCTATAACTCCACATATCATTCTTTAGAAGTAGGAAAGGCTACATTTTGGCCTAAGTGAGAATTTAAACACCATTGAGTGATTGAGTGAATCTTGGAGGACTTAAGCAAGTTGTTATCTTTTGAAAACTTTGAAAAACCTCCAGACAGAATCCTAGTCAAACCTAAGCAAGATAAAAGTTTCCTATCTACTGCTTTATTTCACTCTTGCATGTTTGAAGTGAAAAGCTATAAGCCCCACATTGCTATGATTAATGATATATGCTAAGTTATTTCTCACTATACAATATGCACTTGCATACATCTTAAGTTGCTATACATTTCATGCTCAATGCTTAAACCGCATTGTTGCTCGAGGACGAGCAACAGGTTAGCTTGGGGGAGCTTGTTGATGGTCCTTAAACACCTGTTTTACCATCAACATTTTACCCTAAAATTCACCAAAAAGGCATGAAATGTAGTCAAATAGGTTTGAAACTAACCGAATTCCACATGTCCATAGATTTTTATTTGAATGCAGGATTTTGGACCAAATTTGGAGAATGGACCCACCAGGAGACAAGCCCACTCACCAGGACCCATTTGGGCCCAAGTGAGGTGGCGCCCGCCACCCATATGTGGCGCCCGCCACATGGATAGGTCCAACTCTCCCCTTTTGCCACGTCACTAATCCGTGTGACCATCCCAAGGCCAAATCTTGGCCCTTGGTCACTAGGTCAGTGGCATCGGACGACTCAGGATGGAATGGCGTGGATCAAGGCCGAATGGCGGTTACTCAGACATGCAACCGACCTAACCACCGCCTCTTTGGAGCTCCTGGATGCCGTTGAAGCAGAGGCGGTGCATCCAACGGTGATGGGGGTGGCAGCCGCCACCTAGGGCTGGCGCCCGCCACTAGGGTTAGCCCTAGGTCAGCTGGCTGCCCCGTATTAGTACCCCCTTCACTCCACAAGGCTATAAATACCCCCCTGGTGGCACCACTTCATTGGTACCATCACATCCCAGAGTTCCATCCCAGAGAAAGCAACATACAAGCAAGAGAAGCAGAGAGTTGGGTTAGAAGCTCAGAGAGCTTAGGTAAGTAGGTTAGCTAGTAGAGAGAGTATAGCTCTAGTGCCCTCGCTACAGCGCAGCTCTTAGTTTAGCACAGCTCAGCCTAAATCCTTGGTAAAAGGAGCGTAGAGCTTGCTAAGAGAGAAGCGGGTGCGAGCGACTGGCATCGGAGGTCGGTTGATTTCCTGGCGTCTCTGGTCTGGTTTGCTCTCTTGTATCTCAAGTACATTTATTTTTATCTCAGTATTACTTTAAGCATTACTTTCAGTATTACTTTATCAAGTACCTTGAGTGTGACCTAGCTATCCTACAGTTCAATTCACTTAGCCATAGTAGTTAATCTCTAGTGTGCTTAATGATTGATCTTTGCCAATAGGTTGCTTAGTTAGTTTAGTGTTTATCTTATTAAGTCAAGTATTTGCTCTGACGTCCGCAAGGGTGTCTCTATTCAAAGCTAGGCTAGAGATAGTTAGAATATAATTAAGCGTGGTGCTTAGTTATAGACTTACCTTCAGATACGGCTGGACCCCCGGATAGCTGTGGTAGCAAGCAGGTGGTGACAGCCCTGTGCGCCTTGAATTCCACCACGTAGTTGGCCCAGTTTAACAGTAAGGCTCGTTGTGCTAGCGTTCAACCTAAGTCAGTGGTAAAGGCTAGTACGCCTCGATACTTGATAAGATAGGAATAAAACTATACTCAACTTAGTTGCTTTATTGACTTTTGCCTGCCTTGCTTCGTAACTATCTTGCTTCGTAGTTATCTTGCTTTGTAGTTATCTAGGATTAGTTATTAGTTAGTAGTTAGTTATCTTAGTTACCCTTAGTTATCCTATTCCCTTTATCTACCTATCCATCCACCTTACCTTAGCCATCCACTTCATCCTTACCTATCCACCCATATATTCTTTCTAGCCTTTCATCTCCTCTCTTCCCTTCTCTTCTTTTCCCTTTTTCTTCGACTCTCATCCCCTCCTTGACTCGAATCATACACCACCCTAGCCTTCCCTTGGGATCAAATAAATCGACACCTAGTACTCCCAGGGAAGTGCTACTACGATAGTTCTGTGCGCTTGCAGAATCTCCTCCTGGTAGATTGCATTCTCGCTAGTTAGCTCCTACTAGTGTCGGGACTGACAACCCTGCTTGGTATTAGTAGATAGCTGCTTTAGCTACCCTATCCTAGGTGTAGCTAAGAACTACCAACAGGTAGGATTATACATTTGCATAAAAGATTCATACTCTGTTTGTGACCTTTTACGGCTGCGGATACATGGCTGTATGCCGGATCTTGAGATGATGAGTGATTGTCAACTGGGATGATGCACATGTTCTTTGGCTTGTGTTGTGCAGGTGTAGGGTGGATGCTTCCAAGAAGCACAGCGAGACACTACACAACTCTAGAAACCCAACGCAAAAGCCGGAAATCAAAACCGACAACGGACGAACGAACCGCGGACGAAAACACGCAGAACACTCCTGACCGGACTCTGGCCTGCGTCCGGTCAGTGGGCACCGGACGTGTCCGGTCAAGGAAAAACGCTTCTGGACCCTTACTGTTCCTGACCGGACTCACTAGAGAGGAGCGTCCGGTCAAAGGCTCAGCGTCCGGTCGATTCAGACAAAAACCGTGAACAGTGAGAAGGATGCGTCCGGTCAAGAAAAACGAAGAGCGTCCGATCGAGTCAAAAACGCGCAGGTCAAACCTTCAACGATCGAACTCTGGACCGAGCGTCCGGTCACCCCGACCCCTGCGTCCGATCACCCCGACGCAGCCTGTTCGTCCACCGATTCAACTCTATCTCACCCAACACGAATCCTCTAGGGATCAAACTTGGTGAGATGAGTCACAAGGAGGATAGTGAGCTACTCCTAGGAGATCATGGCTCGAACCTATCTCCAAAACGATGAAACAAAGAAATCCGAGGAGAGGGAAGAACAGTTGATCCAAAAAGAAAACCGATTGATCTACTTGTTCATGAGGTTTCAATTAAATTCCTTTGGTGAAAGTGATCACCTCACTGCAAAGAACAAGTTGATTCAAATGGTTTTGCAAACGGAGCAACGTAGAAGGAGAACGATCAACGAGAAAATCGTGGAAAAACGAAGAACGCAAGGAACGAGTTCAAAACGCGAATCGAAACACGAATTGCCAGCCGAAATTCGTCCCCACGAGGAGACAACAAGATTACGGTCTCGTTTCCTCAAAAAGCAAATACACAGAGGTATTGTTCACCATCTCTGTGGATCTCAGTAGCTACAGCAGGGATGAGAGAGAGCAGGAAAACCTAGAAGGCAAAATAGCAATAGCTGAGATGGTCTGGAGGGAGGGGAGACCTCTCCTTATATAGCCTAATACAATTATTCCCCTTCTACCCTTACTTCTAATTACAGAGCGAACCAGCTAAACCCTAGGGTTATTCTGGACCAACTCGAGGTGGATGCTGATCCAATGGCCACGCCCGCACAACTGGTAGTGTTGCCTCAACGCAACCTCACCGATTGCCGCCATGTGTCGCCACCGCTCTGCTTGTCCTTTTCCCGGACTTCGCCCCCGGTTTTGACACCCAAACCGGGAAGCCAGCTTTCACGACCAACCACCGGTTTTGAGGCCCAAACCGGGAAACCAGCCGTCCATCGCCTGAGTTTTATGGCCCAAACTCAGAAACCCGCAGCACCCAGGTTTTGAGGCCCAAACCTGGAAACCATCCTCAGCCCGAGTTTTGTGGCCCAAACTCGGAAACCGGCCGCACCCAGGTTTTGAGGCCCAAACCTGGAAATCGTCCACTCGGTGGTTTTTCTGTGGCTCAACCACCAAACCGAGCCGTAGAAGGGATGCACCGCCCGTGCACCCCGTCCACTGACACATGTCCCCAGGTCCTCGACCCGAGCAACACTGTGCCCGCAAGTCTTCGCTCGCTGCTGTCCCAGGCAATCAGCCACCATAGCTGATCCTCGGGCCACTGGTCCCTCAGTCCAAGCCTCACGTCCGCCCTTCGCCACTCTCGGTCCATCGGCACGACACATCTCTACTTGACCTTCACCTTGCCTTTGATCACTGTATCCGTGCTCGACACCTGCACAACACAAGCCAAAGAACATGCGCATTATCCTAGTTGACAATCACTCATCACTCGAGACTCGGCATACACCCATGTATCCACAGAGAAGAATGCCAAGATTGTGTCTCTTGAGAAGGCCAGCTCGGATAGCACTTGTGTGTCTAGGTGTGCCTTGTGTGAGGGTTTGGAGATGGAGATTGCAAACGTGAAGCATGACAAGATGCAAACCGAGGAAGAAAACACATACCTTCGGACCATCTTGTCAAGGGTGTCTTGTGGTGAGCCGCAGCTTGGGATGACGATTGCCCAATTCAAACGTGTTGCTGGAGGTCCTGGTTTTAGTTTTGCTCAGGGTGTTGAGTGTGCTTCATCTTTCGGGAAGGTTGGAGAGTTTAGTGGTCTTAAGCTGAGTGAGAAGCCCAACTCCACCACTACTCCCAAACTGACCAAGATTCCACCCAAAGAGCCTCTCAGGCCTAACACCAAGGATGGAGTGTTTATGGAACCTCCAAGAGCTCCACCCAAGAAGCAAACATGGGCTCCAAAACCCAATCATCTGAGGAACAAACTAGACACTATGCCACCAATCCATGAAGAGCTCATGCCTCAAAAGAGCCAAGTGATCCACACCCACTACCGTGAGTATCAACAACCCCCTATGAGAGCGGTGAGGTACCACTGTGAGCACTGTGGGAGAGATGGACACTTGAGGGAGTTTTGCTTTCGGCGCAAGAGAGAGGAGCGCCGTGCAAAGGAGATGAACAACACGGATATGTACCATCCTTTCCATGATGTACATGTGCCGAATGTTCAAAGGAGAGCTGCTAGGACTAGAGGTCCAATGCCTCAAGATCCTAGGCCGCAAGGAGGACGTGCCCGATGGGATCCTGCTTTTGTAGGCTATGGACCCCGTGGCGGTGGCTTTGCTATTAAGCGTTACCCCCCCCCCCCCCCACCGTGTTTTGAGTATCGCGATGGACACTCTTCCCTTAGCGGACCACGTTTCCCTATACGTGGTGATCGCTTTCCCCGTAGGCATGCTAGGGATGGTTTTGCTACTAACCGTTCTTTTGAGCAGCCAGCCCAACACTGGTACACTTCCCATTTTACTCACCCAGTGTTGGACCGTATGCTCACCCTATGTCTTTTTATTGATATAGGTAAAACGATTGGAGGACATTTGGTTGGTGGATTCCGGGTGCTCAAGGCATATGACCGGAAACGCCAAGTGGTTCTCCAGTCTTATTCCAGTTGCCGAAAAGGAGTTTATCACCTTCGGCGACAATAGCAAAGGTAAAGTGTTGTCTCGTGGGTCGGTGCGAGTCAATGAGCACTCTGTGTTGCGCGATGTTGCTCTTGTTTCTAACTTGCATTTTAACTTTCTCTTTGTTTCGCAACTTTTCGATGATGACTATGAGATTCGTTTTAAACCGAATCTCAGTCGCATTTTGGATCCTCAGGGCAATCTTGTGTGTTTGATTTTGCCCTTTGGAAAAGTCTTTCGTGCGAATTTCTCGGAGTCGTTTGGAATTTCTCGTTGTCTTTTGGCTGGACCTTCCTCCTCTGATCTTTGGAAGTGGCATAGGAGACTAGGTCACCTGAGCTTTGACTTGCTTGCAAGGCTTAGTTCACTTGGCTTAATCCGAGGATTGCCCAAGTTGTGCATGGAGAAGGATCTTGTTTGCCATTCTTGAAGACATGGGAAAATGGTAGCCGCTCCCCACCATCCAGTGAATCAGATCATGACTAAGCGCCCTGGAGAGCTTTTGCATATGGACTTTGTCGGTCCGGCTCGGGTGAGCTCGATTGAGGGGAAGTGGTATGTGCTTGTTGTTGTTGATGATTTTTCGAGATATTCGTGGGTTTTCTTTTTAGCTGAGAAAACTGAAATGTTCACCTTTGTTCGCAATTTAATCTTGCGACTTCAGAACGAGTTCCCTAAGAACTCGATGAGAGCTATATGTAGTGATAATGGTTCCGAGTTTAAAAACGCGGATTTTGAGAAGTTTTGTAACTCTTTGGGTTTAGAGCATCAGTTTTCTTCCCCCTACACACCGCCACAAAATGGTGTTGTAGAGAGGAAAAATCGGACCCTTGTAGAGATGGCCAGGACGATGCTCGATTAGCATAGGACTCCTAGGCGATATTGGGTCGAGGCTATAAACACTGCATGCTATATTTCCAATCGCATTTTTCTCCGTGCTTTCTTGAAGAAAACTTCTTATGAGTTGCGATTTGGGAAGCAACCCAAAGTGAGTTATTTTAGAGTTTTTGGTTGCCACTGTTTTATACTCAAAAAGGGCAACCTGGACAAGTTTGAGTCTCGTTCTTCTGACGGTATATTTTTGGGTTATGGTATTCACACTCATGCATATCGTGTACTTAACCTTGATACTAACCGAGTCATGGAGACATCTGATGTCACCTTCGATGAGACCGTGCTTTGTCCTTCTTCTAGATTTGAGCATGCAGGTGATCACGAGGTTGGCGAACTTCTTTTTGATGATGAGGAAGAAGGTGCTGAAGGGATTGATGATCCAGCACTTCCTCCACCTGCTGTGCCGATTGGGTCGACTTCGACCATGACTATTCGCGGCCCCGACCCGTCTTCTTCCACTACATGGGGGCCGTGTGATCCACCACCTCAGGTTGTACCACTTTTACCCGAGGGAGCACCAGCTACTGTTGAGGGGGAGGTTACTTCAGCAAGGGAGGCGCCACGACACATTCAGCGCCAACACCCACCTCAACATATAATCGGCGACATCCACGAACGCATCACTCGGTCTAGGTCACAACAAATGTCCCACTTTGCTCATTCTGCATTTGTTGCTGATTTTGAACCCCGAGATGTTGGACACGCTTTATCTGATCCGGATTGGGTCAATGCTATGCATGAGGAGCTTGAAAATTTTGAAAGAAATCGGGTTTGGGTTCTTGTTCCTCTTCCTCCTGAGTGTCACCCTATTGGGACAAAATGGGTTTTCAAAAACAAACAAGGAGAGGATGGCCATGTTGTGAGAAACAAGGCCAGACTTGTAGCCCAGGGGTATAGTCAGAAGGAGGGGATAGACTATGAGGAGACTTTTGCTCCTGTAGCTCGTTTGGAGGCAATTAGGATTCTCTTGGCTTTTGCTGCATCCAAAGGTTTCAAAATTTATCAAATGGATGTCAAGAGTGCTTTCCTAAACGGCTACATTGAAGAAGAGGTGTATGTGAGACAACCCCCCAGTTTCGAAAATCCCAAGTTTCCAAACCATGTTTTTAAACTTCACAAAGCTTTGTATGGTTTGAAACAAGCCCCTAGAGCCTAGTATGATAGGTTGAAAACCTTTTTTCTTGCTAAGGGTTTTAAAATGGGATGTGTGGATAAAACTCTTTTTCTCCTCAAGCAAGGCAATGACACTTTGTTGCTTCAGATTTACGTGGATGATATCATTTTCGGTGGTTCTTCTCATGCTTTGGTTGCCAAGTTTGCAGATACTATGAGCAGGGAATTTGAGATGAGCATGATGGGCGAGTTGACGTTTTTCCTCGGGTTGCAAATCAAGCAATCCCGAGAAGGGACGCTTGTGCATCAGGGCAAGTACACCAACGATATATTGAAGAAGTTCGATATGGGTGAGGCCAAGCCTCTTCCAACACCCATGTCGACCACGACGGCCATGGATGCAGACAAGGATGGAAAAGCTATGGACCAGAAGGAGTACCGGAGTATGATCGGGTCGCTGTTGTACCTGACAGCGACACGCCCGGACATCCAGTTCGTGTTGTGTTTTTGCACGCGATTTCAGTCGTCACCGCGCACCTCTCACCGTCAGGCGGTCAAGCGCATTATGAGGTACTTATGTTTCACACCTGAGTTTGGGATTTGGTATTCTGCTTCCTCCACCCTCTCCCTTTGCGGTTACTCGGATGATGATTTTGCTGGTTGCTGACTTGAGCGCAAGTCCACTGCTGGGACTTGTCAGTTTTTGGGTTCTTCCCTTGTATCTTGGTCTTCTCGCAAGCAGTCTAGTGTCACACAGTCTACCACAGAGGCTGATTGTTGCGGCTAGCTGCTGTTCCCAGTTGTTGTGGATGATGGCCACTTTGCGTGATTTTGGTCTGAGCTTTTCTCGAGTTCCATTGCTTTGTGACAGCACGAGTGCGATTAGCTTAGCTAAGAACCCTGTGTTGCATTCTAAGACCAAACACAATTATGTGCGCTTTCATTTCTTACGAGACCAATATGAGAAGGGTGATATCGACCTTCACCATGTCGATACTCATCTTCAGTTGGCAGATATTTTCACCAAGCCTTTCGACCAATCAACCTTTGCTAGGTTGAGAAGTGAGCTTGGTGTGTGTTTCCCCTTTTAGTTGGGGGAAACATTTTGGTTATTGTATCATAGACTGACTTCTTTTATTTTTAGCTTTCGCATTTCATCATTATTGCATCTTTCTCTTCTCGAGCTTCATGTCTATAATCTGTAGAATGAATCTATGCTCTGATTAGTGTATGCTCCGATGATACATGATGATGCTTGTAGCTTAGGCTCTTTTTGATCACTGATACATGTTGTGAGCTGAGATATTTTTTTCACAACTGTGAATACGCTTAATTCAACATAAAATTTGAAACATGATTCACCATTGAAATTGGCAACTAGCATGTGTAGAATGTGTTGAAGTCACTTGTGCTTTTCATATATGCTAGGTTGCTATGTCTCTAGTTCTGAGTCCTTCACTTGCTTGGTATGTTCATATTCTGCTAAATTTGAACCAAGTCTAAGTGAATTGAAAAGATCGACATGGGATTACTTGATAGCACATCACAGTTTCGAGACTGTTTCTCATTGCACATTGAGTTAAACTTGAGCCATGTAGTGTAAGACTGAAACCATTGCTTCAAGCTTCTGATTGCTTACGCATAGGCTTAGCTCGGTTGAAAAGTTTAGGCAATGTCAATTTTTCAACCTCTCGCAATCACATACTGAAAATTTAAACTTGTGTAATCACCGCTGCAACTCCGATAAAATCTTGAAAACACAAGTCTATGTTTCATTCTATAGCATGATGATTGAACTTTGCTAGGGGTAGTTCACCTGTTATACATGTTTAGCACTTGTGTAACTTCGTGTTTATACATGTTTGGTGCTATTTTGATGGTGAAACTCACTTTGCTCATATGTTCATATTTCGTATTCTGTGATCAGTTTGAGCCTTTGCTGGCATTTGTGCTTGTTGTTGAGTAGTTGGATCAGCACTCTTTAGAGCATCTATTCACTATAGATTCTATACCTGAAGCTGCTAACCTACATTTGTAACTCATATGCCTTTTGCCTTGTTGTGTGCATTTTCAACTAAGGGGGAGAAAGTTTGACAAATCATGTCCCTAAGTTGTATGCACTATTGAAGGGGGAGTTTGCTCGAGAAATTTTGACAAATCATGTCCCTAAGTTGTATGCACTATTGAAGGGGGAGTTTGCTCGATTTTTGCTTTGATGAACTGTTCAATTGGTTTGGAGCGACTTTCAGCCTATATGGTTTTTCAATTGGTTCGAAGCAGTTTTTCAATTGGTTTGGAGCGATTTTTAGCTTGTCGTTTTTCAATTGGTTTGGAGCGGTTCTGCTAGTTGCGTCTCTTTTGCTCCGACTACCTTCTTGCTAGAGGCGTTGAGCCTATTCTACCTCTTCTTGAGGGCTAGCTTTCCTTTGCTTGGTTGCGTCGAACCGTTGCCCATGTCTTTGGGAACCAAGTTGTCTCGCTCACTCCATTCGACTTTTCCTGGCTTTGCTTCGCTTCTAGTCGACTGGTTGAGTTCGCTTACTTCTTCTTCCTTCTTTCTTTCTATTTCATATGATTTGTGTTTGTAGTTGACAATGCACTCATCAACGGGGAGATTGCGGATACATGGGTGTATGCCGGATCTTGAGATGATGAGTGATTGTCAACTGGAATGATGCGCATGTTCTTTGGATTGTGTTGTGTAGGTGTCGAGCTCGGACACGGTGATCAAAGGCAAGGAGAAGGTCAAGTAGAGGCGTGTCGTGCCGATGGACCCGAAGCGGTGAAGGGCGGACGTGAGGCTTGGACTAACGGACCGGTGGCCTGAGGATCCGCCATGGTGGCTGACAGCCTGGGACAGCGACAAGTGAAGACTTGCGGGTGGACGGGGTGCACGGGGCGGTGCATCCCTCTACGCCGTTGGTTTGGTGGTTGAGCCACAGAAAAACCACCAAGTGGACGGTTTCCAGGTTTGGGCCTCAAAACCTGGGTGTGGCCGGTTTCTGAGTTTGGGCCACAAAACTCGGGCTGAGGACGGTTTCCAGGTTTGGGCCTCAAAACCTGGGTGTTGGCGGGTTTCTGAGTCTGGGCCACAAAAGTCAGGCGATGGACGACGGGTTTTCCGGTTTCGGCCACAAAACCGGGGGATGGCCCAGGTTTCCCGGTTTCAGCCTCAAAACCGGGGGGAGGTCCATGAAAAGGACGAGCGGCGCCTGGCGGTATCCGGTGAGGTCACGTCGAGGCGAAGCTACCTGATGTGCGGGCGTGGCCGTCGGATGAACATCAACTCGAGTTGGTCAGGAATACCCTTAGGGTTAGCCTGCTCGCTCATTAGTAGTAGGGGTAGAAGGGGAATAATTGTATTAGGCTATATTAGGAGAGACAACCCCTCCCTCCAAACTATCTCAGCCATTGCTATTTTCTTTCTAGGGTTTCCTGCTTCCCAATCCCTGCTGTAGCTACTGAGATCCGCAGAGATGGTTTAATCATACCTCTATGTATTTGGATTTTGCGGAAATGGGACCGGATTCCCGTTGTCTCCTCGTGGGGACAAATTTCTACTGGCAATTGAGGTTGTGATTCGTGTTCTTGTGTTGTTCTTCGCGTTTTGCTTTTCACCTCAAGTTTCCCGTCGATCGATATCTCTCCATGTTGCTCCGTTTGGAAAACCGTTTGAATCAACTTGTTCCTTATCGTGAGGGGATAGTTTCCACCGAAGGAATTCAACTCAATCCTCACGAACAAGTAGATCCATTGGTTTTTGCTTTTGGATTGGTTTTCTCTCCTTTACCCCCAATTCTTCTGATTCTTCGATTTGGAGTTAGGTTTGAGCCATTCTCTCTTAGGAGGAGCTCACTAACATCTTTGTGACCTCTCAAATCGAGTCTTGGCTTTAGAGCTTTTGATTCGGAGGAGATCGGTTTGAATTGGCGAAGAACAACACTGCTGTCGGGGGCATCGGACGCTCGGCTCGGGGACATCGGACGCTCAGACGCCACGTGTCACGAACAACGTTTTTCAAAGGAGCATCAGACGCTAGGCATCGGACGCTCCGATGACCATTGGACGCGCCAGAGCCTGAGCATCGGACGCTGAGCTTTCACTGTAGCAGCATCCGATGGTCATGCAGTAAGGTTCCAGAACTGCACATTTTGCATCGGACGCGTCCGGTGCTTGGACATCGGACGCAGGCCAACGTCTGATGCTGCAGGTTTTGCACTGTTCCGTTCGCTGTTTGCTCATCCGACTTTGGATTTGATTTGGGATTTTTGCGGTAGGCTTCTAGACTTGTGTAATGTCTCGTTGTGCTTCTGGGAAGCATCCACCCTACTTCTAGGGTCGTGGACACTAACGAGATCTAGTTTTGCACTTGGGGTTGATTCTTGGGACAGCGGCTATAAGTTTCTGAAAAGAAATTTAAAGCTTCCATTCACCCCCCTCTGGTCGCCTTGCTTTAGCATTCTCGGTCCTTCAACGACAACTTCCCCACTATGAATAATATAAACATATCACTCTTGAATTGGATTTAGACAACCATAGTGATCCCCTTTATACTTCTAGATTCTCCGTCCTTGTTAGCTACTTAGGAGTTAGACTTTAAGACTTAACACTATTCGTTCCTTTGGGTTCGATATTAAAACTGGGTTACTCCAGTGAAGTGCTACATCAGTAGATTTTATCTGTGCGCTTGCGGATAAAGTAGAGTGTGTGTTAATTTATACCAACAAGGACACTTAGGTAGTCTTAGGTCTTTGTTTTTTCCTTTGGCCGTACTATAAAGGGGAGCGTAAATCAGTATCTTGACCTAGATGAGTCTACTGAGGTAGGTATCGTGCACACTTGTTATTTCATAGCCCTAGGTAGCTCAGAGAGAGCCCTTATGTCGTGAGGATGAAAAGTCGTTAAGGCAGTGTCGCGATCCGAAGTCGTTTCAGCCTGAAATGGGCATCGGACGCTGGCCTTAGTGGCATCAGACGCGCGTCCGATGTCACTTAGACTTGAGTGTGCTGGCAGGGTGGCATCGGACGCTCCGATGTTGTCACATCGGACGCGCCTGTGCCACTATTCTTGAGAGAGTGCCCTGAGGGGCACATCGGACGCTGGCATCGGACGCTGAGGGCCAACGTCCGATGTCCATGCAGAGAGGTTCCAGAGAGGGTAAAATCACATCAGACGTGTCCTATGTGATGGCATCGGACGCTGCCTAGCATCCGATGCTCCTTTAAAATGTCGGACAAGAAGTACAGTTGACCGTTGGGTCGAGGGCATCGACGCGTCCGATGCCCCCGAAAACTGTGTTGTTCAGTGCTCTTTCGGATGGCCAGTTGGGGGAGTATTTATACTCCTCCCCCTCCTCCATTAGAGTGTTCTTGCCCATTCCATCTGCTGAAAAACACTTTGTGAATGTGAGAAAGAGCAAGAGCACTAGTGAGGTTGAGAGCTTTCCTAACTGTGAGAATTAGTGACCTCATTAGCGAAAGAGAGTAGCAAGTGTGCATCCATCCATCTCTTTGGCCTTGGCTTGGTCAAGTGAGAGTTCTAGCTTGTTACTCTTGGTGATCGGCATCACCTAGACGGCTTGATGGTGATCGTGAAGCTTGGAGAGCGTCCGGAGGCTTTGTGGATGACCCAAGCAAGATTGTGACCGGTAGTGAGCGATGCACCGGGCCGAAGTGGCGAAGAATCAACTCATAGTGAGCACTTGATCCTTGCGCGGGTGCTCCAACGAGGACTAGGGGGTGTGCCGACACCTCGATACCTCGGCAAAAAGATCGTCGAGTCATTTCTACTCTCTTTACATACACATTTATATTTGAGCAATTCAATTCCGCAATTTACTTGTTGTTCATTCATAATTGAATTTCCTTGCTAGAGTAGCAATGGAATAGGTATAGTCTTTTGTGCGGTAGAGTTTAGTGAAACACACTTGTAAGCACAAAATGGGTTAATTGGGCTTGATAGGTTTTATTTATTGCAAGAAATTTTAGAAAAGTCCAATTCACCCCCCCTCTCTTGGGCATCTTGATCCTTTCATAGATGACACCCTTATTTTTATGAAGGGATACACTATCGAGTTAAATCACCTAAAAGAGCTACTCTCTTCTTTTGCTAAATCTGCTGGCTAATTTTGATAAATCAACGATGATCCCCTTATCCCCATCAATGTGCCTGACTACAGGTTGAATGTTTTAGCCAACATTTTTGGTTCCTCAAAGGGTAATCTACCTTTCACATATTTGGGTCTTCGTCTAAGTTTGACCAAGCCTTTAGTCTCCAAATGTGAAAGAAGGCTTGTGTATTTTTCCTCTTACTTGAGTGAGGTAGGAATATTAGAGCTCACAAATGCTGCCCTTATAGCTCTGCCAACTTTTTCCATGTGCAGTTTCCCTCTACCTAAAACTGTGATCAAATGAATTCATAAATATAGAAAACACCGTTCGTGGAGAGATTCATATATCACAGAAAACCCTCAAAGGCAGCCTGGTCAATGGTATGCCTCAAGTTGGGCAATCGATTTTAACCAAGAATACAATTCAATTTCTTCGGTTTTCAAAAATGTAAGTTTCTAGCATCTAGGGACCGATTGGTTTGTTACAGAACTGAAAGGATCAAGATGCCCAAGATGGGGATGAATTGGGCTTTTCTAAAACTTTAGCAAGAATTAAAACCTATTAAGCCCAATTAACCCCTTATGCCTAGAAGTGTGTTTGTCTCTACTATACCGCACAAAAGACAATGTCTATGCCACTCGTACTCTAGCAAGACAATTCAATAAAGTATGAACAACAACTATATTGCAGAATTGAATTGCTCAAAGGTAAATGTGTATGTAAAGGTGAAGAGATGACACGATGATCTTTTTGCCGAGGTATCGAGGTGTCGGCACACCCCCTAGTCCTCGTTGGAGCACCCGCGCAAGGGTATCGCTCCCCCTTGATCCGCGCAAGGATCAAGTGCTCACTATGAGCTGATTCTTCGCCACTCCGGCCCGGTGAATCGCTCACTACCGGTCACAAGCTTGCTTGGGTCATCCACAATGCCTCCGGATGCTCTCCAAGCTTCACGATCACCACCAAGCCGTCTAGGTGATGCCGATCACTAAGAGTAACAAGCTAGAACTCTCACTTGACCAAGTCAAGGCCAAAGAGATGGATGGATGCACACTTGCTACTCTCTTTCACTAATGAGGTCACTAATTCTCACAATTAGGATTCTCTCAACCTCACTAGGGCTCTTGCTCTCCCTTGCTCTCTCAAGGTGTTTCTCAGCAGAATAGAATGGCAAGAACACTCTAATGGAGGAGGGGGAGTATAAATACTCCCCCCAACCGGCCATCCAAAAGAGCACTGAACAGGTCATTTTTCGGGGGCATCAGACGCGCCGATGCCCTCGACCCAATGGTTTGTACTTCCTGTCAGACTGTTTAAAGGGACATCGGACGCTGGGCAGCGTTCGATGCCATCGCATAGGATGCGTCCGATGCGATTCTGACCTCTCTGGATCCTCTCTGCATGGACATCGGACGCTGGACCTCAGCGTCGGATGCACCCTCAAGTTCACTCACAAGTGAACAGTGGCACAGGTGCGTACGATGTGACAACATCAGAGCGTCCGATGCCACGCACCAGATACTCTCAAGTCTAGTGAGCATCGGACGCGTGTCCGATGCCCACCAGGCCAGCGTCCGATGCTCTTTTCAAGGGCAAAACTAACTCGGATCGCGACGCGGCCTTAACGACTTTTCATCCTCTCGACATAAGGGCTCTCTCAAAGCTACCTAGGGCTATGAAATAACAAGTGTGCACCACACCTACCTCAATAGACTCATCTAGGTCAAGCTACTGATTCACGCTCCCCTTTATGGTATGGCCAAAGGAAAAACAAAGACCTAAGACTACCTAAGTGTCCTCCAACACCATATGACACTTAGCCTAGTCTACCACCGTCTTCATCGTCCGTCCTTTGAAAACCGAAACGATTTCCATCGCCAGGGGACATGAACTCCATATGCCCGTATCATCGCCATTACCATGACCTAACTCATCCCTGTTTCTGCAAAACACACGTTAGTCATAGTAATCTTGTGTTTCATCCAATCACTGAAACCCACTAGGGGCCAAGATGCGTTCAATCTCCCCCCTTTTTGGTGATTGATGACAACACGACCTCGAGTATAGAGAGAAGAGGTTTTCAATATCATGACATGTATGAACTTGCAATAAATAAGAGAAAATGATTAGGGGCAAGCTCATACATATCATGTCAACGACCTGCACTCTACGAGTTAGAGTGAAGAGCAAGTGCAAGAGTAAAATAGCTCGAATACCAACTGAATATGAATTAAGCACAAGAGCGAAACAAAATGACATGTCATATATGATATCATTGAAGCATAAACATGTCATGAGGTCCATAGCACACATATATAACATAAACAAAGTGCAAAAGATGCGATATGCAAGAGCGTATGTGAAACATAACACAACATAAGAATCAAATCCCTCTCACATCACTCCCATATCGCTATACTCGACCACTCTCCCCCTTTGGCGTCAAACACCAAACTAAGCGTCGGAGGGCGAAGGTGGCGCAGACGAGTCAGGACCCTCCGGAGTGCGCTGAGAGAACTCAAACTGCTGAAGGAGCGCCTCAGAGTCTGACGAAGATGAGCCTGTAGCCTGCTGACCCTTAGGAGCTGGAAGCGGAGGTGAAGCAATCTGGGTTGGCTTTGGCGGCTCTGACTGCTCTACCTGATCGGTGCCTGTAGTCTCTGTTTGCTCTGTAGCTGTCTCAGTCTGTGTAGTTGTGCCTGCCTGAGGGTCGGAGTGTGGAAGCTCTGGAATCGGTGCCAACTCAGGCTGCACTGACGTGATCGTCTCTGACTGAACAAGCTCGGTCTGCTCGGGGGATGCGACTGAGCTCGGTAAGGTCTCGGTACTGGAAGTAACCGGAGCTGTCGACGTTTGAACCGGGCCCTGAAGATCTGGCGTGGGAAACCCAGTGAGCTCAATGAAGCTGGCTGACAAGTCGCGCATCACTGTAGTGGTCGTCGTGAATAGAGACTCTGTCGGACGTAGAGTGTGAAGCCAGTGTGTAGCGGACTGAACAGCGGGGCCCCTCTAGGCGGAGTAGTGAAGCTGGTGAACTAGGAGGGACCCGGTTAGAGAACTACGGCTGCTGACTAAACTATTGCGGCTGTTGACTAAACTGTTGCGGCTGCTGCTGTGGTGGAATAGGTGGCGGCCACTGGAGCTGCTGTTGAGGTGGAGGCTGCTACCACTGACACTGAGGAGGTCTGCTCATAATCCTCTCCATGAAGCTTAGAGTCTACTGCTGAAGCTCCATCATCTGCCTCTGAAGAGCGTCTGACCACTCCTGTGCCTGATACTGAGCGAGAGCCTGGGCCTGATGTTGATGGTCCTTAAACACCTGTTTTACCATCAACATTTTACCCTAAAATTCACCAAAAAGGCATGAAATGTAATCAAATAGGTTTCAAACTAACCGAATTCCACATGTCCATAGAATTTTATTTGAATGCAGGAATTTGGACCAAATTTGAAGAATGGACCCACCAGGAGACAAGCCCACTCACCAGGTGAAGGACCGAGAAGCAACCAGAAAGCGACCAGAGGGGGGGTGAATGGGAGCTTCAAATTTTCCTTTCGGAAACTAGTAGCCACTGTCCCAAGAATCAACCCCAGAAGCAAACCCTAGAACTTGCTAGTGTCCACGACCCTAGATGTAGGGTGGATGCTTCCTAGAAGCACAACGGGACACTACACAACTCTAGAAGGCCAACGCAAAAGACGGAAACCAAATCCGAGATCGCACGAACGAACAGCGAACGAGACTGCGCAGTCACAGCAGCATCGGACGCTCGCAGCGTCCGATGCCCAACCAACGGACGCGTCCGATGCAAACAGGGCGAATCTGGAACCTTACTATATAGGCATCGGACGCTGCTACAATGAAACAGTAGCGTCCGATGCTCGACCTCCGGCGCGTCCGATGGCAACGGACGCTCCGATGGTCAGCGTCCGATGCTCCTTTAAAATCACTGTCAGCTGACACGTGGCAACGGACGCTCCGGTGTGACGAACTCAGCGTCCGATGCTCCCAGGTTCAGCGTCCGATGGTCCCGAAACAGCACTGTTCTTCCGTAAAATTCACTCGATCTCCTCTGAATCAAAAGCACTAAGGCCTAGACTTGGTATGAGGAGTTCCAAGGATGTTAGTGAGCTATCCCAATGGAATCATGGCTCGAGCCTAACTCCAAATCGGTGAATCGGAAGAATTCGGGACTAAGGAGCAAAAACCGATCCAAGACTAAAATCGCTCGATCTCCTAGACCGTGAGGTTAGAGGAGAATTCCTTCAGTGGAAAGAAGTGCCTCACGATCTAGAACAACTTGGTTCAAACGGATTTCCAAAAGACGCACTGAGCAAAGAGATCGATCGACGGGAAAATCGTGGCAAAAAGCAATCCGCGAAGAACACGAACAAAACGCAAATCACGACCACGAATTTGCAACCGTGTGACTACCACACGCTACAATCGTGAGGTTACGGCCTCACTTCCTCGAAATCAACAGTACACAGAGGCGAGTCTCTCTGCGGATCTCAGCTAGCTACAGCAGGGGATGGGAGAGCAGGAAACCCTAAGTGCGAAAGAGCAAATGACTGAGATGGATAGGAGGAGGGTGTCTCCCGACTACTTATCCTACTACTAGCCTAAGTCTATTTCCTACTCTACCCCTCTCTATTCTAATTACAGAGCGAACCAGCTAAACCCTAGGGTTATTCTGGACCAACTCGGTGGTAGGTGTATCCGACGGCCACGCCCGCACAAACCGAAGCGTTGCCTCGACGCAACCTCCGGATCGCCGCCACGTGCCGCCCTCGCTCTGCACCCCCGGTTTTGTGGCCCAAACCGGGAAACCAGCCTTTTCCAGCCAACCCTCGGTTTTGAGGCCCAAACCGGGAAACCAGCCCACCAGCTTCTGAGTTTTGAGGCCAAACTCAGCAAACCCTCAGCGCCCAGGTTTTGAGGCCCAAACCTGGAAACCGTCCTCAGCCCGAGTTTTGTGGCCAAACTCGGAACCCATCCGCACCCAGGTTTTGAGGCCCAAACTTGGAAACCGTCCACCCGATGGTTTTTCCCTGGCTCTACCACCAAACCGACGTCGTAGATGGGATGCACCTCCCGTGCACCCCGTCCACCGACACATGTCCCCGAGTCTACGACTCAGGCAACACATGACCGCATTTCTTCACTTGTCGTCGTCACAGGCTGCCAGCCACCACAGCTGATCCTCGGGCCTCTGGTCCCTTAGTCGAAGCCTCCCGTCCGCCCTTCACCGCTCGGTACCTCGGCATGGCACGTCCGCCGCACGGCACGCCCATCCTTCACCGCACCCGGTCCATCAGCACGGCACGTCTCAACTTGACCTTCACCTCGCTGTCGATCACTGTATCCAGGCTCGACACCTGCACAACACAAGCCAAAGAACATGCGCATCATCCCAGTTGACAATCACTCAACACTCAGAGACCCGGCATACACCCATGTATCCGCAATCTCCCCCTTGATGAGTGCATTGTCAACTACTCACACAAATCATAATGAAAAGAAGAATAAGGAAGAAGGAGGAAGGAGAAGGAGAAAACTCAACCAAATGACCCAAAAGCATAGCAAAGCCGAAGAAGGTCAAGTGGAAAGAGCGAAAGAACTTGGTCCCCAAAGACATGGGCAACGGCTCGACACAACCAAGTAAAGCAAAGCTAGCCCTCAAGAAGAGGTAGAACAGGCTCAACACCGCTAGCAGATAGCAATTGGAAACTCCAGAGAAAAGAGCTCAAACCAACTGAAGCCGAATGAAAATCGAAGCAAAATGCTAGTCTCTCAAGATAGAGGCACAGAGGCTCAACACAACTAGCAAAGAAAGCTCGAAACCAATGCCTTTCGGCCAAGCACGCTCTGAACCAATTGGAATGACTCCAAACTAAAAGAGAACCAATCGAAGACAAAATGCTCTGAAAATGTTTGCTAGTTCCTCAAGACAGAGGCAAAGGCTCAACACAACTAGCAAACTCCCCCTCGACAAGTGCAAGCAACTAGGAAAAACCCCCTTAGGTCCAACATGAGAAGAGCACAAAGATTTGATTTGAAATTCTCCCCCTTGACGAAAACTCCCCTTTAGTTGAACATCCAAGAGACATATGATTTGCAATTTCTCCCCCTTAGTTGAAAATGCACTAATCAAGAAAAGTCATCAAGGCAAGAAACTCCTCCTTCCAACATGCATATGAAGTCAGAAATGCAAGTTAGCAGCTTCAGGCATATAATCAAAAGAGTGCAAGAATGCTCTAAACAGTATAACTCCAATGACTCAACTAAGCACTCAAATAGCGAAGGCTCAAACTGATCACACATACGAAATATGAACCTATGAGCATGTGAGCAGTCTTTAGCCAAAAAGATAGTCACCATCAAAATAGCACTACACATGTATAGACAGGAATCCAAACAAGTGCTAAACATGTATACAAGGTGAACTACCCCTAGCAAAGTTCAATCATCATGCATAGGAATGAAGCATATACTTGTGATTTCTTTTTTTATATCGGAGTTGCAGCGGTGAAATTACACAAGTTTAATTTCAGCATGTGATTGCGAGAGGTTGAAAGCTTGTCTTTGCCTAACTTTTCAACCGTGCGAAGCCTATGCATATGCAATCAGAAGCTTAAAGCAACGGTTTCGGTCATACACTACACGGCTCAAGTTTAACTCAAAGTGCAATGAGAAACAGTCTCGATACCGTGAGGTGTTGACAAGCAATCACATCTCGATCTTTTCAATTCACTAAAACTTGGTTCAAACTTTAAACATGATATGAACAGACCAAGCAAGTGAATGACTCATAACTGGAGACATAGCAACCTAGCATATATGAAAAGCATGAATGGACTCAACACATCCTACACATGCTAGTTGCATATCTCAATGGTGAACATTTTCAGATTTTATATGCATTAAGTAAATTTACCATTCCAGAAATAGCTCAGCTCACAACATGTACTAGTGATCAGAAAGAGCATAAGCTACAAGCATCAACATAAGCATCGGAGCATACTACATAGAGCATAGTTACATTCTAGTGATTATAAACATGAAGCTCAGAATGTAAATGCGTATGCTGAAATGCAAAAGAAAAGAAAGACAAAAGAGTCAGTCAAATATACAAGATCCAAAATGTTTCCCCCATCTAAAAGGGGAAACACACACCAAGCTCACCCCTCAACCGATTAAAGGTTGATTCGTCTAAAGGCTTGGTAAAAATATCAGCCAGTTGATGATGAGTATCGACATGGCGAAGATCGATATCACCCTTCTCCTGGTGGTCTCGCAGAAAATGAAAGCGCACATCAATGTGTTTGGTCTTCGAATGAAGCACGGGGTTCTTAGCAACGCTAATGGCACTCGTGCTGTCACAAAGCAAAGGCACGCGAGAAAAGCTCAGACCAAAATCATGCAAAGTGGCCATCATCCAAAGCAACTGGGAACAGCAGCTAGCCGCAGCAACATATTCAGCCTCTGTAGTGGACTGAGCGACACTAGACTACTTGCGAGAAGACCACGAAACAAGAGAAGAACCAATAAATTGGCAAGTCCCAGAAGTGGACTTGCGCTCAATACGGCAACCAGCAAAGTCGGCATCCGAATAACCGCAAAGGGAGAGGGTGGAGGAAGAAGAATACCAAATCCCGAACTCCGGTGTGAAACGAAGGTACCTGAAAATCCGCTTCACCGCCTGACGGTGAGAGGTGCGCGGCGACGCCTGAAAGCGCGCGCACAGACACACCGCGAACTCGATGTCCGGGCGTGTCGCCGTCAGGTAGAGGAGCGACCCGATCATGCTGCGGTACTCCTTCTGGTCCACTGCTTCTCCATCCACATCCGCATCCAGGGCAGTCGTCGTCGACATGGGTGTTGGAAGAGGCTTGGCCTCACCCATATCGAACCGCTTCAGCAAGTCTTTGGTGTACTTGCCCTGGTGCACAAACGTCCCTTCCCGGGATTGCTTGATTTGCAACCCGAGGAAAAACGTCAGCTCGCCCATCATGCTCATCTCGAACTCCCTGCTCATAGTATCTGCAAACTTGGCAACCAAAGTGTGAGAAGAACCACCGAAAATGATATCATCCACGTAAATCTGGACCAAGAGAGTGTCTTTGCCTTGCCTGAGGAGAAAGAGCGTTTTATCTACACATCCCATTTTAAAACCCTTAGCAAGCAAAAAGGTTTTCAACCTATCATACCAGGCTCTAGGGGCTTGTTTCAAACCATATAAAGCTTTGTGGAGTTTAAAAACATGGTTTGGAAACTTAGGATTTTCAAAACCGGGGGGTTGCTCAACATACACTTCCTCTTCTATGTAGCCGTTTAAGAAGGCACTCTTGACATCCATTTGAAAGAGTTTAAAACCTTTGGATGCAGCAAAAGCCAAGAGTATCCTAATAGCCTCCAAACGAGCTACAGGAGCAAAAGTCTCCTCATAGTCTATCCCCTCCTTCTGACTATAACCCTTTGCTACAAGCCTGGCCTTGTTTCTAACAACGTGGCCATCCTCTCCTTGCTTGTTTTTGAAAACTCATTTTGTCCCAATAGGCTTACACTCAGGAGGAGGTGGAACTAGAATCCAAACCCGATTTCGCTCAAAATTTTCTAACTCCTCATGCATGGCATTGACCCAATCAGGATCCGTCAAAGCGTGTCCAACTTCTCGGGGCTCAAAATTAGCAACAAAAGAATGAGCGAAGTGCGAGATTTGCTGTGACCTGGACCGAGTGACTCGTTCGTCGATGCTGCCGATCATCTGCTGAGGCGAGTGCTGGCGCTGGATGTGTTGTGGCGCCTCCCGAGCTGAAGTAGCCTCCCCCTCAACAGCAGCTGGTGCCTCCCCGGGTACAAAAGGTACCGCTCGGGGTGGCGGATCCCACGGCCCCCAGGAAGAAGAGGTGTCGGGGCCGTGAGTCGTCGTAGAAGCCGCTCTTTGCGGCACAGCAGGTGGAGGGGGTGTTGGGTCATCTATCCCTTCAGCACCTTCTTCATCATCATCAAAAAGAGGCTCGCCAACCTCATGGTCACCTGCACGCTCAAAGCGAGAAGAAGGACAAACCATGGTCTCGTCGAAGGTGACATCGGATGTCTCCATGACTCGGTTAGTGTCAAGGTTAAGTACACGATAAGCTCGAGTGTGAGTGCCATAACCCAAAAACACACCGTCAGAAGAACGAGACTCAAACTTGTCCAAGTTGCCCTTTTTGAGTATAAAACAATGGCAACCAAAAACTCGAAAATAACTCACTTTGGGCAGTTTTCCAAAACGCAACTCATAAGAAGTCTTTTTAAAAAGCTCGGAGAAAAATGCGATTGGAAATGTAGCATGCAGTGCTCATAGCTTCGGCCCAGTATCGCCTAGGAGTCCTATGCTCATCGAGCATCGTCCTGGCCATCTCAACAAGGGTCCGATTCTTCCTCTCTACAACACCATTCTGAGGGGGTGTGTAGGGGGAAGAAAACTGATGCTCTAAACCCAAAGAGTTACAAAACTTCTCAAAATCCGAATTCTTGAATTCGGAACCATTATCACTCCGAATTGCTCGCATCGAGTTCAAAGGGAACTCATTCTGAAGACGCAAAATCAGATTGCGAGCAAAAGAGAAAGTCTCGGTCTTCTCAGCTAAAAAGAAGACCCATGAATATCTTGAAAAGTCATCAACAACCACAAGCACATACCACTTCCCCCCAACCGAGCTCACCCGAGCCGGACCAACAAGGTCCAAGTGCAAAAGCTCTCCAGGGCGCTTGGTCATGACCTGAGTCACTGGATGGTGGGGAGCGGCAACCATCTTCCCGTGTCTACAAGAGTGGCAAACAATATCCTTCTCCATATGCAACTTGGGCAATCCTCGGATTAGGCCAAGCGAACTAAGCCTTGCAAGCAAGTCAAAGCTCAAATGTCCAAGTCTCCTATGCCACTTCCAAAGATCAGAGGAGGAAGGTCCAGCCACAAGACAACGAGAAGTGCCAAAGAACTCCGAGAAATTCGCACGAAAGACTTTTCCAAAGGGCGAAATCAAACACACAAGATTGCCCTGAGGATCCAAAATACGACTGAGATTCGGTTTAAAACGAATCTCATAGTCGTCGTCAAAAAGTTGCGAAACAGAAAGAAGGTTAAAATGCAAGTTAGAAACAAGAGCAACATCGCGCAACACAAAGTGCTCATTAACTCGCACCGACCCGCGAGACAATACCTTACCTTTGCTATTGTCGCTGAAGGTTATGTACTCCTTTCCGGCAACAGGGCTAAGGTTGGAGAACCACTTGGCGTTTCCGGTCATGTGCCTCGAGCAACCGGAATCCACCAACCAAATGTCCTCCAACCGTTTTACCTACATCAATAAAAAGACATAGGGTGAGCATACGGTCCAACACTGGGGTTAGTGAAGTAGGAAGAATACCAGTGTTGGGCCGGCTACTCAAAAGAACGGTTAGCAGAAAAACCATTCCTAGCACGTCTACGAGAGGAGCGATCACCACGTAGAGGAAAACGTGGTCCGCTAAGGGAGGAGCGTCCATCGCGATACTCAAAACACGGTGGGGGAAAACGCTCAACTACAAAGCCTCCGCCACGGGGTCCATAGCCTACAACTGCAGGCTCCCGCCGGGCATGTTCTCTACGAGGCCTAGGCCTAGCAACTTGAGGCACTGTGCCTCTAGGCCTAGCGTCTCTCCTCGGAGCTCTCTGCTGCCTAGGCCTGGGAACTTGAGGTTCTGGACCTCTGGGCCTAGCAGCACGTCTCGGTGCTCTCCTCTGAACATTCGGCGCATGTACATCATGGAAAGGATGGTACATGTCCGGGTTGTTCATCTCCCTAGCACGGCGCACCTCTCTCTTGCGCCTAAAGCAGAACTCGCTCAAGTGTCCATCTCTCCCACAGAAGTCACAATGATACCTCACCGCGCGCAAAGGGGGTTGTTGGTACTCATGACTGTGGGTGTGGATCACTTTGCCCTTCTGTGGCAACTCCTCCTGGATAGGTGGCATTGTATCCAGCTTGTTTTTCAGATGGTTGGGTTTGGGATGCCACACTTGGTTCTTGGGTGGAGCTCTCGGAGGTTCCTCAAATACCCCATCCTTGGTGGTAGGCTTGACGGGCTCTTTGGGTGGAAGCTTGGTCAGTTTGGGAGTAGTGGTGGAGTAGGGCTTCTCACTAGGATTCAGACCACTCGACTCTCCAATCTTCCCAAAAGCAGAAAGATCAACACCCTGAGCAAGACCTACACCGGAACCTCCAGCAGCTCGCTTAAATTGGGAGATCATCATCCTGAGCTGTGGCTCACTACAAGAGACCCATGACAAGATGGTCCGAAGGTATGTGTTTTCCTCCTCGGTTTGCATCTTGCCATGCTTTACATTGACAATCTCCGTCTCCAAACCCTCACACAAAGCGCACATGGACACACAAGTGCTACCCGAGCTGGCCTTCTCAAGAGACTCAATCTTGGCATTCTTCTCTGCCAACTCGGATTGCAGACAGGACAAGTCTTGCACGCACCCAACAATGAGGGTCTAGCCTTTAGCTCATCCACCTCTCCTACCAACGCAGCATACTTACCTCTCAAAGTGAGAAGGTCAGTCATGTGCGTGGTGCACATCTCACACTCGGCCTCCTCAGACACGACCACGGTGGACTTGGCAAACTCAAGCTCCCTCACCGTGTCCTCCCACTTCTGCCTAAACTCCTTGCGCTCTCTAGCGGCACGCCTAAGCAACTTATCCTGACTAAGGAGCACGGCAGTAAGTTTTTCGACCTCAGCAGAAAGCTCGTCGTGGGTGAGAGATACCTGGGAGGTGTCGTCGTCGTCGTCGTTCCGAGGGGTGTGCTCCAGCTTGCCGTCGACCTCATCGCCAAGCGCCACGGTGCAGAAGCCGTCGTCGTCGGTGAAGAAGCAGAGACCGTTCAGCTTGTCCTCGATTCTCTTCTTCTTCTCGGACTCGTCATCGCTTGAGCAAGCGGAGTCGTCATCCGAGCCGTCGACGTTGCTGAGTGTGGCGAAGAACGCACGCTGCTCAGCCTGGGCCTTCTCCAAGTACTTCTTCTTGATATACTCCTTGTCGAAGCCGCCCCTCCGCTTGTGCCTCGCGGGGACGTACTTCTCCTTGCGCTTGCCGGAGTCGTACTTGTGCCCATGATCGCCCTTCCCCGAATGCTTGTTCTTCTTGGGGCAGTTGGCGATGAAGTGGTCGGGGTCGCCGCACTCATAGCATCCTGAGCGTCCTCCTCCGCGGTGACGGTTCATGCGGTTGTTGTGGAACCGCGAGAACCGGTTGGCGAGTATTGCCAACTCATCATCCCCCAAAGACTCAAGCTGGTCCTCTGTGACAGAGAAGAGAGAGGAAAGAGCAAAACCTCCAGAGGGGTTAGAAGAGCCAGAAACCAAAGCCATAGTCGGGCCAGAAGGATTCTCATAAGAAGCCCTCGACATGGCGTCAATCTCACTAGACTTGAGCTTACTAAAGAGCTCGTCGCAGGTGAGGGTCTCATAGTTAGACGATTCGATGATCGCCTGGACCTTTGAGTCCCATACCGACCGATCAAGAGTGTGCAAAAGCTTCAAAGCCCTCTCATGATCGTCAAAAGGCAACAGCTCCTTGTTTGCTCTCATCTTGTTGACAATAACCTGAAAGCGAGCGAATAAACTCTGTATGCTCTCGCCAGGCATATGTCGAAAGTTCTCATACTCCCACTTGTGCAACTCATAGAGGCGGGATTTGACCTGAGTGGTTCCCTCATGGAAGCGCATGAGGGTCGCCCAAATCTCGCGAGCCGTGGGGAGGTGAGAAACACGATCGAACTTGGACATGCTCAAACAGGAGAACAGAGCGTTACGTGCCCGACTATTGGCCTCGTGCTCATCGATCTGAAGCTGAGAGACACCAGCAGCCAAGACAACATAATCATCCCTGTTGCAAATCTCCCAAACAGAAGAGCCCATGCTCTGGAGATAGGCCGACATGCGTATCTTCCAATACGCATAGTTCGTCCCATCAAAGAACGGCGGTTTGCCCACGCCGCGATCCATGTCGCCTTCTGTGGATCTGGAACCGGCTAAGGTGGAAGATCCTTAACCCGCTCCGATACCAATTGAAGGACCGAGAAGCAACCAGAAAGCGACCAGAGGGGGGGGGTGAATGGGAGCTTCAAATTTTCCTTTCGGAAATTAGTAGCCACTGTCCCAAGAATCAACCCCAGAAGCAAACCCTAGAACTTGCTAGTGTCCACGACCCTAGATGTAGGGTGGATGCTTCCTAGAAGCACAGCGGGACACTACACAACTCTAGAAGGCCAACGCAAAAGACGGAAACCAAATCCGAGATCGCACGAACGAACAGCGAACGAGACTGCGCAGTCACAGCAGCATCGGACGCTCGCAGCATCCGATGCCCAACCAACGGACGCGTCCGATGCAAACAGGGCGAATCTGGAACCTTACTATATAGGCATCGGACGCTGCTACAATGAAACAGTAGCGTCCGATGCTCGACCTCCGGCGCGTCCGATGGCAACGGACGCTCCGATGGTCAGCGTCCGATGCTCCTTTAAAATCACTGTCAGCTGACACGTGGCAACGGACGCTCCGGTGTGACGAACTCAGCGTCCGATGCTCCCAGGTTCAGCGTCCGATGGTCCCAAAACAGCACTGTTCTTCCGTAAAATTCACTCGATCTCCTCCGAATCAAAAGCACTAAGGCCTAGACTTGGTATGAGGAGTTCCAAGGATGTTAGTGAGCTATCCCAATGGAATCATGGCTCGAGCCTAACTCCAAATCGGTGAATCGGAAGAATTCGGGACTAAGGAGCAAAAACCGATCCAAGACTAAAATCGCTCGATCTCCTAGACCGTGAGGTTAGAGGAGAATTCCTTCGGTGGAAAGAAGTGCCTCACGATCTAGAACAACTTGGTTCAAACGGATTTCCAAAAGACGCACTGAGCAAAGAGATCGATCGACGGGAAAATCGTGGCAAAAAGCAATCCGCGAAGAACACGAACAAAACGCAAATCACGACCACGAATTTGCAACCGTGTGACTACCACACGCTACAATCGTGAGGTTAGGGCCTCACTTCCTCGAAATCAACAGTACACAGAGGTGAGTCTCTCTGCGGATCTCAGCTAGCTACAGCAGGGGATGGGAGAGCAGGAAACCCTAAGTGCGAAAGAGCAAATGACTGAGATGGATAGGAGGAGGGTGTCTCCCGACTACTTATCCTACTACTAGCCTAAGTCTATTTCCTACTCTACCCCTCTCTATTCTAATTACAGAGCGAACCAGCTAAACCCTAGGGTTATTCTGGACCAACTCGGTGGTAGGTGTATCCGACGGCCACGCCCGCACAAACCGAAGCGTTGCCTCGACGCAACCTCCGGATCGCCGCCACGTGCCGCCCTAGCTCTGCACCCCCAGTTTTGTGGCCCAAACCGGGAAACCAGCCTTTTCCAGCCAACCCCCGGTTTTGAGGCCCCAACCGAGAAACCAGCCCACCAGCTTCTGAGTTTTGAGGCCAAACTCAGCAAACCCTCAGCGCCCAGGTTTTGAGGCCCAAACCTGGAAACCGTCCTCAGCCCGAGTTTTGTGGCCAAACTCGGAAACCATCCGCACCCAGGTTTTGAGGCCCAAACCTGGAAACCGTCCACCCGATGGTTTTTCCCTGGCTCTACCACCAAACCGACGTCGTAGATGGGATGCACCTCCCGTGCACCCCGTCCACCGACACGTGTCCCCGAGTCTACGACTCAGGCAACACATGACCGCATTTCTTCACTTGTCGTCGTCACAGGCTGCCAGCCACCACAGCTGATCCTCGGGCCTCTGGTCCCTTAGTCGAAGCCTCACGTCCGCCCTTCACCGCTCGGTACCTCGGCATGGCACGTCCGCCGCACGGCACGCCCATCCTTCACCGCACCCGGTCCGTCAGCACGGCACGTCTCAACTTGACCTTCACCTCGCCGTCGATCACTGTATCAGGGCTCGACACCTGCACAACACAAGCCAAAGAACATGCGCATCATCCCAGTTGACAATCACTCAACACTCAGAGACCCGGCATACACCCATGTATCCGCACCAGGACCCATTTGGGCCCGAGTGGGGTGGCGCCCGCCAGCCTGAGATGGCGCCCGCCACCCAAAAGTGGCGCCCTCCACTTGGAGAGGCCCAACTCTCCCCCTTGCCACGTCACTGATCCGTGTGACCATCCCAAGGCCAAATCTTGGCCCTTGGTCACTAGGTCAGTGGCATCGGACGGCTCAAGAGTGAGTGGCGTGGATCAAGGCCGAATGGCGGTTACTTGGACATGCAACCGACCTACCAACCGCCTCTCTGGAGCTCCTGGATGCCGTTGAAGCCAAGGCGGTGCATCCAACGGTGATGGAGGTGGTGGCCGCCACCTAGGGCTGGCGCCCGCCACTAGGGTTAGCCCTAGGTCGGCTGGCTGCCCCCCTATAAGTACCCCCCCTCACTCCTCAAGACTATAAATACCCCCCTGGTGGCACCACTTCATTTGTACCATCCAGTACCATCCCAGAGAAAGCAACACACAAGCAAGAGAAGCAGAGAGTTAGGTTAGAAGCTCAGAGAGCTTAGGCAAGTAGGTTAGCTAGTAGAGAGAGTATAGCTCTAGTGCCCTCGCTACAGCGCGGCTCTTAGTTTAGCACAGCTCAGCCTAAGTCCTTGGTAAAAGGAGCGTAGAGCTTGCTAAGAGAGAAGCGGGTGCGAGCGACTGGCATCGGAGGTCGGTTGATTTCCCGGCGTCTCTGGTCTGGTTTGCTCTCTTGTATCTCAGGTACATTTATCTTTATCTCAGTATTACTTTAAGCATTACTTTCAGTATTACTTTCAATATTACTTTATCAAGTACCTTGAGTGTGACCTAGCTATCCTATAGTTCAATAAACTTAGCCATAGTAGTTAATCTCTAGTGTGCTTAGTGATTGATCTTTGCCAATAGGTTGTTTAGTTAGTCTAGTGTTTATCTTATTAAAAGTCAAGTATTTGCTCTGACGTCCGCAAGGGTGTCTCTATTCAAAGCTAGGGTAGAGATAGTTAGAAAATAATTAAGCGTGGTGCTTAGTTATAGACTTACCTTCAGATACGGTTGGACCCTCGGATAGCTGTGGTAGCAAGCAGGTGGTGACAGCCCTGTGCGCCTGGAATTCCACCACGTAGTTGGCCCAGTTTAACAGTAAGGCTCGTTGTGCTAGCGTTCAACCTAAGTAAGTGGTAAAGGCTAGTACGCCGGGATACTTGATAAGATAGGAATAAAACTATACTCAACTTAGTTGCTTTATTGACTTTTGCCTGCCTTGCTTCGTAACTGCCTTGCTTCGTAACCATCTTGCTTCGTAGTTATCTTGCTTTGTAGTTATCTAGGAGTAGTTAGTTATCTTAGTTACCCTTAGTTATCCTAATCCCTTTATCTACCTATCCATCCACCTTACCTTAGCCATCCACTTCATCCTTACCTATCCACCCATATATTCTTTCTAGCCTTCCATCCCTTCTTTTCCCTTCTCCCCTTTTCCTTTTTCTTATTTCTTCGACTCTCACCCCCTCCTTGACTCGACTCATACACCACCCTAGCCTTCCTTTGGGATCAAATAAATCGACACCTGGTACTCCCCGCGAAGTGCTACTACGATAGTTCTGTGCGCTTGCAGAATCTCCTCCTGGTAGATTGCATTCTCGCTAGTTAGCTCCTACTAGTGTCGGGACTGACAACCCCGCTTGGCATTAGTAGATAGCTGCTTTAGCTACCCTATCCTAGGTGTAGCTAAGAACTACCAACAAGCATTTCTGGCGCCGTTGCCGGGGAAGGCAATCGGTGTATCGGTTGAGTCCGTGTCGAATTTATCTTCGCTTAAGCTCCCACTTAGCGAATCCCATCTTACCCCATTCTTTCTTTCCTTAGTCCTTCTTATCTTTTTCCTTCATCTTCTTCAACTTCTTTCTTTCTTATCTCGTTCTATCTTCACGATGGCCAACATGAACATTCGTGAATTTTCTGCTCCTTCTGCCGCTAATGTAGCGATAGGACCAGACGTGATCGATGCCAACCTCAATTTTGAGTTGAAACCGGCTCTGATCACGATGGTCCAAGCTAGCCCGTTCTGTGGCAAGGCTCATGAGGATGCCAATGCTCACCTCCAACAATTTTTGGAGATTTGTGGCACCTTCACCATTAAGGGAATAACCCAAGAAGCCATCCGTCTTCGTCTCTTTCCTTTCTCTTTGCTAGGAAAAGCGAAGCAATGGTTCTATACCGATCGCAACGCTGTAGACACATGGGACAAGTGTTCCAATGCTTTTCTCGCCAAATTCTTTCCGTTGGGCAAGACAAATGCTCTGCGCAACAAAATCTCCAGCTTTACGCAACAAGCCGAGGAATCTATTCCCGAGGTTTGGGAGAGGTTGCAAGAGTATGTCACTGCTTGTCCACACCATGGTATGGAGGACTGGCTATTGATCCAGAACTTCTATCATGGCCTAACCCCACTCTCTAGAAACCATTTGGATGCCGCCGCCGGCGGTGCATTCTTTTCTCTGAATGTTGCAGATGCTAAGGCTCTCATAGAGAAGATGGTGTCGAACCAAGGATGGAATGACGAAAGACTACAGCCCCGTAAGCGAGGTATGCATTCCCTTAAGGAGGCCAACATGATCGTGGCCAAGATGGACCTGCTGGCAAAGAAGCTGGACAGCTGTGAGAAGATGAACCAACAAGAGAGTGTCCAATCTCTAGAATCCTACATGACTTGTGAAGTCTGTGGAGAAACCGGACATTCTGGGAACTACTGCCTCGAGCTACATGAAGATTTGAACTTCATCAACAACAACAACGGTTTCCGTCAACAGAATCAAGGATCGAATCAGCCTGCAAATTCTCAAGGTAACAATTCATTCCCCTGCTCTAACTTTCATAATTTTGATAATTTCTCATTCTTGAAAAATTTAGTTTACTCATAAGGTAGAACTACTAATTTCTTGAATAAGAAATTAATGTCGAATGATAAAACCCTTGAGAATATAAATGCTAAATTGGAAGATTTCTCATCTGCTCTGAAAAATCAATTAAGCTTTAATAAGATGTTAGAAACCCAATTAGCTCAACTTGCTGCTATCATACCATCTTTTGAATCTGGCAAAATTCCTGCTAAACCTGACATGGAAACTACAAATATGGTTGAAATAAAATATTTTAACTATTATGAAGATCAAACCATGACTGTTAAAAAGAGTGATCCTGGTAGTCCCATAATCAGATGCTCAATCTTTGTTGAAGTCTTTAAAAATGCCATGTGTGATTTAGGATCGAGTGTGAACATTCTATCTAAAGATTTTTATGAAAACTCGTTCTTTCCACCCATGTCATCCACATCTGCCTATGTTGTGCTAGCTGATCAATCCACTTGCTATGTAGAAGGAATAGTTAATGATTTACCTGTTCATATTAGAGGTTTCTATGTTCCTGCTGATTTCATAATACTAGATATGGGAAATAGGAAAGATGTGCCTCTAATCTTAGGTAGACCCTTCTTGAACACTGTTGATGCTTGCATATATGTGAGAAGTGGTAAAATGCAAATGACATTAGGAGGGAGGAAGGAAATATTCTCCTTTTCCCGTGGTCCCGCATATGCCGCTAACATGCAGGTAGCAAAACCCGTTCGTACTAAGAAGAGGCGCCCAAGAACAAGGTGGAACATAAAGAAAGAACCACCTCCTCCTGAGTTGTGTAATTCACATAACAAAGGAGAGGTGCCAAAAGAAGAAGAACCAGATGGAGTACTTAAAGAAGAAGCACCCAAGGAAGAAGATCCACCCGATAAGGATGAAACTCCATGGACCTAAGGTATGGTTTTACTTTTAATTTTTCCCTTCAATTTTCCCTTTTTCAAATAAATAACATATGTCATGCATGCAACTAAAAAAATATCACCAGTTATCATTAGTTATATGCTTAGGTATATGTTAACTTAGCTAGAATAATAAAATAGGATAGTTTCCATTTTCACAACATTAGATAGTTTCCCTTTTTAATAAAATGAGAACAAGAGCTCCGACTGAGAAGAAGAAGACCCTTCACCAAGCAAGAAGCCAGCTTGGGGGAGACTCCCGCTCCAATAAGGTATGTCTCAAAGCCTACACTTTACATTCAGTTCTTAAATTCTATATCTTTTGAATGTCACATGCTTGCCTAAATAACCACTCCATGAATAAAATTGATAAAATCTGCTTAAACAAGTTGAAACCTGAATAAGATTTGAAATATGTCATGCAAATGCTATTGTTATGGTTTGAATAACTGGTCTTATCTAAGTTGTAGTTTTTGTGGGTTGCACATGCTTTAACTGAAATCATGCTTAGTGAATAAAGTTAGTAAGAAATGGAGTAATTCTTTAAACTTGCTAAGGTGAAATTAGGACCTAATCTAGAGGATTTCTTTTAAAAATTATGAAAACCTTGCTAAAAGTTCCTCCTGGATTTTATCCCATCCCACCACCAGCCAAATATTTGTTAGTCATTAGTCAAAACCACAAAGAGCTTTGTTTGTGGTGAGCTTTGTTAGACCTCATAGATCTTAGTAGAGAAGCTTATCATATCTTTTGAATCAAGATTCACACACCCACCCTAAATTGCCTACTTTCCACTTTGGAAGTTTGCAGCCACCAAATAAATTGCTTATTCTCTACACCGGAGATATGCAATACCCTGTCAAACATCCCATTACTAGCCTTATGCTTATTCCTACACTGGGAATAAGCATTTCTCTCCCTTTCCCTACTCATTTCAAAAATCCTTTCCTATAGATAACCTGGGGAAATCTAGAGCTAAAAAAAAGAGAGAGAGAAAAATGAGCAAAGTAGCTCAAGAAAGGACTATGTCCTGAAAAAAAAAGTGAGCAAAGAAGCTCAAAAGAGGACTATGTCCTAAGAAAATGTGAGGACACATCTTTTATCTACTCACTATGTATTCAAAAAAAAGAGAGAGAATTATCATTAGCTCTAGACCCCAGAAATTAACTAGGAAGGATTGTGAAATATCTCTCTATACACTTCCACATAACCACACATGCACATCTTGATCAATTTTTATGATTTGCTGCTCCTTATGATCTGAGTGTCTAGCTTAGCAATAAACATCAGGCAATTTGCTCATGGTTCTTAGCCTTCCTATAACTCCACATATCATTCTTTAGAAGTAGGAAAGGCTACATTTTGGCCTAAGTGGGGATTTAAACACCATTGAGTGATTGAGTGAATCTTGGAGGACTTAAGCAAGTTGTTATCTTTTGAAAACCTTGAAAAACCTCCAGACAAAATCCTAGTCAAAGCTAAGCAAGATAAAAGTTTCCTATCTACTAATTTATTTCACTCTTGCATGTTTGAAGTGAAAAGCTATAAGCCCCACATTGCTATGATTAATGATATATGCTAAGTTATTTCTCACTATACAATATGCACTTGCATACATCTTAAGTTGCTATCCATTTCATGCTCAATGCTTAAACCGCATTGTTGCTCGAGGACGAGCAACAGGTTAGCTTGGGGAGCTTGTTGATGGTCCTTAAACACCTGTTTTACCATCAACATTTTACCCTAAAATTCACCAAAAAGGCATGAAATGTAGTCAAATAGGTTTCAAACTAACCGAATTCCACATGTCCATAGAATTTTATTTGAATGAAGGAATTTGGACCAAATTTGAAGAATGGACCCACCAGGAGACAAGCCCACTCACCAGGACCCATTTGGGCCCGAGTGGGGTGGCGCCCGCCAGCCTGAGGTGGCGCCCGCCACCCAAAAGTGGCGCCCGCCACTTGGAGAGGCCCAACTCTCCCCTTTGCCACGTCACTGATCCGTGTGACCATCCCAAGGCCAAATCTTGGCCCTTGGTCACTAGGTCAGTGGCATCGGATGGCTTAGGAGTGAGTGGCGTGGATCAAGGCCGAATGGCGGTTACTTGGACATGCAACCGACCTACCAACCGCCTCTCTGGAGCTCCTGGATGCCATTGAAGCCAAGGCGGTTCATCCAACGGTGATGGAGGTGGCGGCTGCCACCTAGGGCTGGCGCCCGCCACTAGGGTTAGCCCTAGGTCGGCTGGCTGCCCGCTATAAGTACCCCCTCACTCCTCAATACTATAAATACCCCCCTGGTGGCACCACTTCATTTGTACCATCCAGTACCATCCCAGAGAAAGCAACACACAAGCAAGAGAAGCAGAGAGTTAGGTTAGAAGCTCAGAGAGCTTAGGCAAGTAGGTTAGCTAGTAGAGAGAGTATAGCTCTAGTGCCCTCGCTACAGCGCGGCTCTTAGTTTAGCACAGCTCAGCCTAAGTCCTTGGTAAAAGGAGCATAGAGCTTGCTAAGAGAGAAGCGGGTGCGAGCGACTGGCATCGGAGGTCGGTTGATTTCCTGGAGTCTCTGGTCTGGTTTGCTCTCTTGTATCTCAGGTACATTTATCTTTATCTCAGTATTACTTTAAGCATTACTTTCAGTATTACTTTCAATATTACTTTATCAAGTACCTTGAGTGTGACCTAGCTATCCTACAGTTCAATTCACTTAGCCATAGTAGTTAATCTCTAGTGTGCTTAGTGATTGATCTTTGCCAATAGGTTGTTTAGTTAGTCTAGTGTTTATCTTATTAAGTCAAGTATTTGCTCTGACGTCTGCTAGGGTGTCTCTATTCAAAGCTATGGTAGAGATAGTTAGAATATAATTAAGCGTGGTGCTTAGTTATAGACTTACCTTCAGATACGGCTGGACCCCCGAATAGCTGTGGTAGCAAGCAGGTGGTGACAGCCCTGTGCGCCTTGAATTCCACCACGTAGTTGGCCCAGTTTAACAGTATGGCTCGTTGTGCTAGCGTTCAACCTAAGTAAGTGGTAAAGGCTAGTACGCCTCGATACTTGATAAGATAGGAATAAAACTATACTCAACTTAGTTGCTTTATTGACTTTTGCCTGCCTTGCTTCGTAACTGCCTTGCTGCGTAACCATCTTGCTTCATAGTTATCTAGGAGTAGTTAGTTATCTTAGTTACCCTTAGTTATCCTATTCCATTTATCTACCTATCCATCCACCTTACCTTAGCCATCCACTTCATCCTTACCTATCCACCCATATATTCTTTCTAGCCTTCCATCCCTTCTTTTCCCTTCTCCCCTTTTCCTTTTTCTTATTTCTTCGACTCTCATCCCCTCCTTGACTCGACTCATACACCACCCTAGCCTTCCTTTGGGATCAAATAAATCGACACCTGGTACTCCCAGGGAAGTGCTACTACGATAGTTCTATGCGCTTGCAGAATCTCCTCCTGGTAGATTGCATTCTCGCTAGTTAGCTCCTACTAGTGTCGGGACTGACAACCCCGCTTGGCATTAGTAGATAGCTGCTTTAGCTACCCTATCCTAGGTGTAGCTAAGAAATACCAACACCTGAGCGAGTCGCTGCTGCTCCTGAGCTAGCCGCTGCATGTCCTGCGTGACTGTCCTCGGTTGCTCCTCCACCCTAGATTGTATAGCCAGCAGCGCGGGGTCAGAGGAACCAGACGTCCCGGCCTCAATGTCGTGTGGACGAGGTTGAGCGTGAGGCGGGAGCTGGTAGTCCTCGTCGGAGCTGTCCGTGGGGTCCTCGGCGACAAACTGTCTCTCACCCTCTAACTCTGCAAGCTCCTGCTCCGCGAGGACTCAGACTGTCTCGTCCTGCTCCTGAGCTGACTCGGGCACCTCTGGCCGCTTTCTCGAGTTGGACGGTCACTGCGGCTCCTGCTGCCTGCGGTCCCGACCGTGTCCAAGTAGCTGATTCATGTTATACTCTGGGAACACGGTCGTGGAGCCAGGGAGTGTCTAGCCTGGGTATATCCTTGTTGTGCCGGCTACCTTCCAAAGGATATATGAGATCCAGTGCGCGTAGGGTAGCTGTCTACGGGCCTTGATGCCCTCTGCCACTGTGTCCTCCATCTCGCACAGAATGACGTCCCAAACGTCGAACTCTTGCTGCCTAACCATATAAGCAAGTAGCCAAAGCAGCAGGCATGGTAGTCCCTCTCTTAAGCCCACCCTGGGTAACAGGGTCCGCCAGAGAACCTCGTTGAGGATCCGAGTCATAGGGGTGAGATCCCTAGGCGCGTGACTCGAACCCTCGCCGAAGGGCTGAGTGAAGCACGGGCAGACCAAGTCTGTCGGTGGCTGCTCTCCGCCATGAGGGTGTCGGGGTGGCTCTGTCCGACCATAGCAGAGGTCGTGAATTCGGGGCTCTGAGTGACGAAGTCCGAACCAGTCCCGGATCTCTGACGAAAACAACCGATAGTGCTCCCCTCTGAAAGCAAACTCTATGGTCTCTCAGTCCGAGTGCACCCACAGCGATGCGTAGAACTAGAAGACCCAATCCTCTATATATGAGCCAGACCGCCCTAGAAGGTCTGCAAGACCGTGTAAGTAGGTTAGGAAGGGGCGGATCTGCTCTCCTGCTCCTGCAACAACTGCCTCCAGCGGACAAAGACGCTAAGAACGGATATTGATCCTAGCGTTCCTTTAGCCCTGGTAGAAGTCCTCCTGAAGCACAGTATAGAAGTCTGGACTGGCCTGCTACTGACGCTCCCTCGAAAACCACTGCTCAACTGGGACAAGTCGCAGTACCTGAATCTGGGAGCAGGTAGCCAATCGGAGATCCAAGCGCGGGATCGGTGGAGGTGGACGCCTTGACGGAGCGCGTGCCCCCCGCAGAGGGACGGTGGGCCGTGGTGGCACCTCGGTCCTGCAACAGGTCGATCGGCGCCTGGGTACCTCCTCGGGCACCTCCTCCTCTGCCTTTGGTTGTGCCTCTGCTGTCTTAGCTGCCTCGGCCTCTGCCTGGCCCTGTCCTGAGCCCTGTGGCTCATCCATTGGTGCGGTGGACATCGTCCGGTGACCGGCGGCCATAAGGGTGCCAGCCGGTGAGCCGTGCCGACGCTCAACTGTCTCGACTGGTCGTCTCTTCTCTGGAGTAAGCTGATCCGTGATCCTCAAACCGCCACCGCGACCTCCCCGCTCTGCATGCTCTGCGGCGTATGCAACTGCACGGGCTTGATCGGCCTCTCGCTGCTCTCTGGTGCGCTTCCTACGCATGACAAGCTTCGCCTTCCCTGGCCACTGACCAGAAGGAGGAGGACGTGGCGGAGAGTCCTCTGGGGCACCACCAACGTTCTTGCAGCGCATAGCTGACAAGAACAAGAACAAGTGCCACTAAAAGCTAGACTGCCTCTGAAGGAACAACCATCACCAACCAACCACGGACAAGTCTACTGACACAGAAAATCAACTAACGAGACCAACTGACAAGAAACTCCCCCTGTCACTGAGCAACAGCTACTGACACTCGTGAGGCTTGGCCTCGATCCGTACCCGCGGGCTTGGCCCCAGGTTCTCTGACACTGACCAACTGCCAACTGCCACACTGACTCAGTGCCACTGACTCGCTGCATGGAATAGAGAGGATATATATAAGAAAACATATACGCTAGAGACGAGAATGGCCTATGGGAGCAAAGCATATAGGATGAGAGTGGAATTGGCTTCGCTACCTGACGAACGATGAAACAACCTATGTGGCGGAACCGTCCTGATTATAAGGACTCAAGTACCGTCTTAGTCAATTACGTCTGACATCGACCCGCACTTGAAGCCATATAACCCCGGTAGTCCAGAAATCTCGAAGGATTTCAACATCCTACAACATACAGGATCGCATTGTTCAAGTATTACATTCGAAAGGATACAACACAGATAAACGAAATCGGATTTAAAACATCAGAGTGCGAATTTAAAATCGAGTTATTACAATACCGAATTTAAAGTGCGGAAGCTTAAATAAGTTTTGAAACACGACCACCACACATGTGGTCCAAATAAAAGATTGTTTGAAAACTCCAACTCAACACAACTCACTCCTCCCTTTTTAAGTAATGTGCCACCAGTAGTCTCAGACCAGCAAAAGCAAAGGGGAAGCTTCTGGACGACCCTGCCCTGGGCCTACTCCTCATCACCTTCCACTGGGTAGAGGCAGTGCTTACAATAGCCATAGTAGACCTGGCCATCTGCAACAACGGGATAAACCTTGAGTACGGGAATGTACTCAGCTAGACTTACCCGTCCAACTGAAAATAAAGACACCAAGGATATGCAAGGCCTTTTTGGTGGAGCTAGGATCTTTAGTTGGGGAAAGCTCACAATTAAGATAAGGAGTATTAATGACATTGATGAGCTGTCAGTTTTTGACCTATCTCTTACTCTAGGTTCGCACCTAAACTATTACACACACTTGAGTCTAACAAGAAATAATATAACCATATCCAGTTGACTTGTCCACATTTTAGTTGAACCTTTAAGACATTACGTGGAGTTGCATCGTGGTGAAGCTCGCCAAAGTTTCCCACTAACCGGGGGAGACGGCGACTCGAATCGAATTCCAAACCAGCTAGTGAAAGACCTTTAATACCAGCCCACACTTTCCCCGTCGGGTCCATGCATTGGGCAACCGCTCGATGCTTGTTCGTGGTGGTAATCGTCGCGGCTCACAGCACGGACCACCCAATTGGAACTATACGATGGCCATTCCGAGGCAGATCGTGTTTCCATACTAGAGGGTGCGACACGGGTTGAGACCGGCCCGAACAGCGTCTAACCGGCTTTGGGGTCGATGATTACGGCACCGACATATCCCTAAGTAAAAGGGCGCGTTCAAAAATGAACGAGGGCCAACATCGATACAAACCTACACGATCCAACGGACGGACTACCCCAAGTTTCCAAACTTGTGCGTTGCCTTCCAGTTGACCGCATTTCACTACAACTCAGGTTCTTTTCCACGATAGCAAATATAGCCAACCGTGATCCTGTAAATACCCACCAGGGGTATTACGGGAACATCCTTAACTACTACTTTTATTTAGCAGACTAAGCAATTCTACATATAAATAAGTAACAGGATAACAAGGCAGGTAATAATCAATAATCAAGGAATGGTAATGCAGCAAGTAGGATTCAATCAACTCTTAACCTAATGCATCATAATTTAAAAGGACTCAAGTAATTTTAATTGCAAAAGATAAGAGGCTTAATATGCTCCGGGGCTTGCCTTGAGTGAAGACCGAGGCCTCGTGGGAGGGGCACTCGGGCAAGTTAGTGTCTGCCGCGGGGTCGACTTCCTCGGTTCTTGGCAGCTCCTGGATCTTCTGCTCGACGTTTTCTTCCGGTTCCTGACTGGGCTCCGGGACTGTCGATCCTATTGCATGCAACGAATAATAAATAAAAAAAAGCGGGGTGCGAGATGTGGAGGTATGAAAAAGTAACATTTCTTGCAAACCAACAAAACCAACTTGTTGAACCACTTTTGACATTGAGGTAAATACTTATTTACCTCATAAAACAAAATCCATTATTTCATCTATTTCTTATTTAATAATCCAAACGAAACTCAGGGTTGAACTGCAAGTGCAATTTTCTGAACTCAGAAAAATCCACAAAAATTCCAGACAGACATTGACACCTACTGGACTTTACTGACCAAATTCCAGCAAGAGACAAAACACAGAACAGCGGCTACAAAAAGATGAAATATACTGCTCAACAAGTGCTTTGAACTAACTTTTCACACAAAAAGTGTCAAACTGCAGATTTCATAATTTTCCAAGCTTCCTTTACTCATAAACATTCTACTGTAGAAAATTTACTATTAGGGCATAAATACACAAACCTATGCAAAATAAACAAATCTATTCCAAAATAACCCCATTGAACTACAACCCTACTGGAAAAGGGTGCTAAACTCATTTTCACATTTTTCCCAGATTCTACTTCACATTTCATATTTATCAAGAAAGTTCCATGAACAGAAACATTATATTATATCCTACATGAATTTCTTAAGAAAAACACAGAAAAGTACATTTATAAAGCAACTTCATTTTTCTTCACATGACCAACCATGCTTACATTTTTCCTAACTAAAACATCATACACAGAGACTGTATGAATTTTCCCAAATTTATTTTGACCTATAAGTCACCTTAACATTTATTTCAAGAAAATAGCTAAAAAGGACTTTAAATCATAACAGAAACTTTTCTACATAAACAGTGCCTCATACATTTTTCATAGATACATAACATGATAAGAAACCTACACAAAATTTTCCATGAATTATCTCAACCAAAAAACACCTATTTCCATTTATCTAAACAAAAGCACATAAACTGAATTAAATAAAAACAGTAAAATAAATTTTCACCAAAAATACTTTCATATTTTTCCATGATAGATCTACTCATAAACAAGCTAACAAAACTGAAAGTACTTCATTTGGACTTTTAAAACGTACTACACAAAAATAATAAGCTTTTCTGGAAATCAAAAACAAAAAGGAAAAAACATTTGAATTTCCCGGCCCAACTCGCGTAGACTTGGCCCATAGACCAAGAGTGGCTGACGTGTGGGGCCGGCCAGGTCAACGGGCCCACGTGTCGGTGAAAGCCGAACAGGGGATGAGGGTTGACCGGCGATTGCTCGCCGCCGGTGGGGTTGCCGGCGGTGAGGTTAGGCTCGATGAGTTCGTCTCGACGAGGCGGACCCATCGGTGGTGATGGTTTAGCCAGTGGGTGGCCGTAGCTCGCCGGTGACGAGCCATGGCGGACGGTGGCGGTGGTGGTGCTCGGCTTGGCCGTTTCCGATGGTCGCCGATGAAATTGGTGGAGGCAAAATCTTAAGTGAACCCTAAGGAGGCTATTCGAAGGGTTGGTTCGGTCGGTGAAGCTCCGATGGAGCTCGACCACGTGCATGGCCATGGCGGCGTCCATGGCGCTCGGTTGGGCCAGAGGGGAAGGCTAGAGGGCGGTAGAGTTGAGGCTAGGTGGTGTTCTCACCTTGCCTTGGCGTGGCGAAGCTCGACGGGGAAGAGGGGACTCGGCGGAGGTTTGGGTCGGGGACGAACGGCTCCGGGCTCCGAGCAGCGCTGATGGCGACCGCGACGGCGCTCCTCGGACTCCGGCGTCGGTGAAGCTCGGGAGGTGGTGCTAGCGTGAGCACCGGGTGTCCGGGGTGTAGGCGGAGTGGTGAGCAGGAGGAAACGATCGGAGGTGGATGGGTGAGGTTGGAACGGCGGGGTGCCCTTGCGGTGTCGAACGGCGGCGAGCACAAGCGTTCGCGCTCGCGTTCGTTCGCAGAGAGGAGGGGAGAGACGGCAGGCGAGCGAGTGCGAATGAGAGAGCGAGTGAGGGAGCGAAGGGAGGTGCTCGGGTTTTGCTCGATGGAGCGGGCGGACGGCCGGTCGTGGCGGGGACCACGGTGTGGCGTGCGGCGAGCGGCGGCACGGCGAGCGAGGGCAGCGCGGCAGGCGAGGCGGAGCGGGAGTGGGTGAGGCGGATTGTGGAGTGCTCGGACATGCGAAGATCGAGCGGAGAGTGGCCAGGGGGGATTCGGCGTAGAGATCGTCGGCCACGCGGCGGCTTGGCCGGCGTCCGGCGCGGTGCGGTCGGGGCGACCGGTGCGCGGCGTGCGGGCGAGTGCGCAAACGCGGGGCGGAGCGGCGTGGCTGGGCCTGGGCCAAAAAGGCCGGATGGGCCGAATGGCTGGCGCCGGGAAAAAGTTGTTTTCCTTTTTCTTTTTCCAAAACCTTTTCAAACTTTGACCATTCAAAACAGTTCCAAAAACTTCAAACTTGGTTTTGACCCAAAAATAAAAGTTGCTCAAAATAATTTTCTCTACAACTTTCATATAAGACACTTTTTCTGAAAACCATTTTTACAACATCCACATAAATAAAGCCAATTTTTTAGACATAATTCATTTTGTTTATCTCATTTTTATTTGATGAATAATTTTGAACTAAATCAAAGTGTCAACATGAAAAGTACTAGCCTCATTATTCTCTATTTTATAAAACTATTTGCCAAGTCAGAAAGTCACTCAAACAACCAAGTCCAATAGAAACCAAAATCCAGACAATAAATCAGAGACAAAAGCACTTTGATGCACATGAAATGATGCAATGCATTGCTTATGCATTTTAGTAGCTAAATGTAGTTCCTAATGCAGTGCTTGACACTAGGGTGTCACAACCCTTCCCCCTTAAAGAAATCTCATCCCGAGATTTGAGTTACGTACCAATCTTTATAAAAAGCGGGATAGTTCACTCGCAAGTACTCCTCGGTTTCCCAAGTCGCATCGTTGGGTCCGTGGTTGCTCCAGAGGATCTTGTAAGTCTTCACCGTTCGGTTGTGAGTCTCTCGGGTCTTGGTGTCCAAAATCTCCTTGGGCTGTTCATAGTACTCTAGATCGGATCTGATAGTAACATCCGGGATCTGAACTTCCTCTCGTTCCGGGACTCGTAGACACTTCTTTAACTGAGATACATGAAACACAGAAAAGACTGCGCTCATCTCTGGGGGTAACTGTACTTCATAGGCCACTTCTCCCTTTTTAGCTACAATCTGATACGGTCCCACGTATCGAGGTGCTAACTTTTTCTTGATTCCAAAATGTTGGACCTTTCTCATAGGTGAGACCTTGAGATAAACATAATCTCCTACTTGAAATTCCAAGGGTCTCCTTCGTGTGTCAGCGTAGCTTTTCTGTCAGGACTGTGCTGCCTTGATATGTTGTTGTACGATTTGCACAATCTCCTCAGCATCCTTTACATAATCTGACCCATAAAATCCTCGATCTCCTGATTCAACCCAATTTACCGGGGTTCTGCATCTTCGTCCATACAAAACTTCAAACGGTGCATCTTTATGCTTTCTTGATAGCTGTTGTTATACGAAAACTCGGCGAGGGGTAACCACTTTTCCCATGACTCTCCGGAGGATAAAACACAAGCTCTGAGGATATCTTCCAAAATTTGGTTCACTCTTTCTGTTTGTCCTGCGGTTTGGGGGTGATAAGCGGAACTTCTTACCAACTTAGTCCCTAGCTCTTTGTGCAACTGTTCCCAAAAACGCGCTATGAACTGGGGTCCTCTATCAGAGACAATCCTTTTTGGAACTCCATGTAACCTCAAGATGTTCTGAATGTACAAGTCTGCATACTGATGAGGTCGGTGGGTAGTCTTAACTGGTATGAAGTGAGCCACTTTAGATAACCGATCCACGATAACCCAGATAGAATCATTTCCTTTCTGAGTGGTGGGAAGACCTGTGATGAAATCCATATTAATCTCTTCCCACTTCCATTCTGGGATGGACAACGGCTGTAACAATCCGGCAGGTCTTAGGTGTATAGCTTTTATCCTGCAGCAAGTATCACACTTTGCGACATAAGCTGCAACTTCTTTCTTCATTTTTGACCACCAAAACCTTGTTCTCAGATTTTGGTACATCTTACTGCTTCCTGGATGGATAGACAACTTTGAATTATGAGCTTCATTCAGAATTCTTTCTTTCAGCTCCGTATCCTTAGGAACAACCAACCTCTGATTATACCACAGAATTCTTTGTTCATCGGTCCTGAAGTTCAAAGAACTATTGGTTTCCAACCTCTTCTTAATCTGACAGATCTCTTCATCGGTCTTTTGTCCTTCGATGATGTCACTGGTGCATTGAAGAGTGATATTGTTTAGCATAACGGGGTGCATAAGGTTGAATCCATCTTCCAAAAGTGGTTGTAGGGAGTTGCAATGAGTCTTGCGACTCAAGGCATCGGCTACAACGTTCGCTTTTCCCGGGTGGTAATGCACTTCAAGGTTGTAATCCTTAATCAATTCTAACCATCTTCTCTGCCTCATGTTCAACTCTGGCTGGGTGAAGATATATTTTAGACTTTTATGATCTGTGTAAACATGACATAGGTTGCCCATAAGATAATGCCTCCAGATCTCGAGTGCATGCACTACGGCTGCCAATTCCAAGTCATGAGTGGGGTAATTCTCTTCATGCGGTCTGAACTGGCGGGAAGCATAGGCGATAACTCTTCCATTCTGCATGAGTACACATCCAAGTCCGATCTTGGATGCGTCACAAAACATATCAAAAGGTTCCTCCAAGTTTGGCTGAGCCAACACAGGTGCGGAAGTCAACAACGTTCGCAGAGTGCGGAAAGCTGTTTCGCACTCTGGAGTCCATTCGAACCTCTTGTTTTTCTGTGTCAGACGGGTCAAAGGTTTGGCTATTCTCGAAAAATCCGGAATAAACCGACGGTAATATCCGGCCAAACCCAAAAAGCTGCGAACCTCAAAAACACTTGTGGGCGCTTCCCAATCCATGACCTCCTGTACCTTAGACGGGTCTACAGAGATTCCTTCCTCTGAAAGGATGTGGCCAAGGAAAGGTACCTTCTTAAGCCAAAATTCACACTTGCTGAACTTAGCATACAACTTATGCTCTCGAAGTCGGGTCAAAACAACTCGTAGGTGCTCCGCATGATCCTTTTTATTCTCAGAGTATACCAAGATATCATCGATGAACACGACAACAAACTTATCCAACTCGGGCATGAAGACCGAATTCATCAGGTACATGAAATGTGCCGGTGCATTGGTTAATCCAAAGGACATAACTAGATACTCATAAAGTCCATATCTGGTGGAGAATGTTGTTTTTGGTATATCCTCTCTTCTGATCTTAATCTGATGGTAACCTGACCTCAAGTCGATCTTGGAGAACACTTTTGCCTTTGATAACTGATCAAACAAGACGTCGATTCGGGGTAAGGGATACTTGTTCTTTATAGTTACTGCATTAAGCGGCCTGTAGTCCACACACATCCTTAAAGTTTTATCCTTCTTCTTTACGAAGATGGCGGGACATCCCCAAGGTGACGAACTAGGGCGTATCAAGCCTTTATCCAAAAGCTCTTGCAACTGAACCTTGAGCTCCGCTAGCTCGTTAACGGGCATCCTATACGGCCTTCGAGATATGGGTGCCGTTCCAGGGACTAACTCTATAGCAAACTCCACATCCCTATCTGGCGGTAGTCCTGACAACTCATCAGGAAAGACATCTGGAAACTCACATACTATCGGGATCTCGGCTATTTGCTTTGTCGTGATATTGAACAACACTCCGATCTCATGAGGGTTTCGAGGTAACTTAAACCGAAAGGTAGACCCACTGCGAGGGCTAACCATAGAAACTACTCGCTCTGCGACGTCAAGATTGACCTTCCAGAGTTTCATCCAACCCATACCCAAGATCACATCCAAACCCAGACTAGGGATTACGATGGGATCCACTATGGCCTTCTTATCCCCAAAAGTCATTTCCACTCCTTTAGCCATTTTACGTGCGGAGAGAACAGCTCCGGCGGAACTTATTTGATATCCCCGGTCTAACTCTACCAACTCAAGATTACTTCTTATAACAAAGTTCTCACTTATGAAAGAATGCGATGCTCCAGAATCGAACAACACAACTGCGGGGTATTGATTAACAAGAAACGTACCAGCGGTGACAGGTTCTCCTTCTGGTACTTCCTCCACGGTGGTGAAATGCACATTGCCGGTGCGAGGACGGGGCTGGGTGTACGGCTTCTTTGGTTGGGGGTACTGACGTGACAGATGTCCAGTCTGACCACAGTTGTAGCATGGTCCAATCACATACGGTGTCTTGGGACCTCCTGCACTTCCTGCCTTAGTCTTGTTCTGCATCAGAGGAGCGGTGTAGGGCTTCTGGAAACCGGGACGGGGACGGTTGGTGGTGATCTTCCTCTGCGGGGGACGAAATCTTGCTCCAGCAACTGGCGGGCGATACGGGGTTCGTGCTCCGAAAGGGGTCCTCTGTTGAGACGAACCTCCTTCGTTCGCACGACGACCAGTCTCTGTCGCCAGCCTGCTGTCATTGGCCTCCTGGTTTAGGCAGTCACTGACGAAGTCACTGAAGGTAGTGCGGTGAGTGTTGCCCATCTTTGAAAGCATGGCGGCACTCATGCCACGCTTGAAGCTTGCGATCTTCTTGGCCTCGGTGTTGACAAAGTCGGGGGCGTAGCGAGATAGATTATTGAAGCTGTGCAGGTATTCTGACATGGACCTGGTTCCCTAGGACAACCTCATGAACTCTGTAGTCTTCATTTCCATCAGACCACTAGGGATGTAGTGGTTGCGCATAGCAGTCGAGAACTGATCCCAAGTGACACGTGCATTTGCAGGCAAGGATGCACGGTACTGGGCCCACCACAAACCTGCGGGTCCTTCCAACATGTGGGCGGCGTACTCCGCCTTGAGCTCTTCCGTCAGACGAAGCAGACGGAACTTCTGGGTGATGGAGTTGAGCCACTCATCAGCCTCAAGCGGTTCGGTGGCTTCCTTGAACACCGGGGGACGGGTGTCCAAGAAGTCACGGTAGGAGCTGTACTGATTGGGTTCCGGGCCTTGGCGCTGGTGATGCTGCTGCGCAGTGTTGTTAGCGATGTTGCGAAGGGTGGCCTCCATGTGCCTTTGCATCTCCTCCATGTTCCTCTGGCTGCCCAAGAACTAGCCGAAAAACGCTTCCGGCGTCATCGGCGGCGGTGGGGGAGGTGGCAAGTTCTCCTCCTGTCCTGCCCCCTGTCCACGTTGGCTGCGAGTGTGTGCCGGCATCTGCATATCCCATTAATAAGCAGTCATTAGGTGATGTTACATTGATCATGAATAAATACTGCGTTGTACATAATTTAAAATTTAGCACACGACCAAGTATAATTACTCATTCCCATACAACATCACAGAATAAGTGCTCGAAATTAGACATGCGAACGACGGATTTCCATAAAAGATGCCAGATCGAAGTCTGAACTTTGTCCAAAACCATACATGCCATCATACATCTTTAAACATAAAACCAACAGATGTTTGGGGTGTTACATCATCAGCGAGCACGCTCAAGCTGTACAAAAGAAAACGGCTCCTAGCGAATCTAACACTTAGGCGTCTCCAGCGGCGGATGCGGTGTCCTCTGCGTCGGCGTCGATCATCGGCTCATCAACGTGAGCCTCCTCCGGTGGAACGTCGGGACCAAGGACCTCTCCGTCCTGGGGGTCCTGGGCCTCGGCTGCGGGAACCTCGGCAGCTGCTGGGGCGGCGGCCTCCTGTGCGGCGTGGTGCATCTGATGGACTGCCTCGTGGAGCTGGTCGATATAGGCCTGCTGGCCATGGATCTGCTGTATCAAGAGGTGAGCTCCCTCTCTGAGCTAGTCGAGCGCGGTACGGGCCTCATCCCTCTGAAGGGCGGTAGTCAGGTACATCTGCTCAGCTATGGTCCTAGCAGTGGTCTCTGCACCTGCGGTAGCACGTGCATCGTCACGCTCGAGAGTGATCTAGTGAATCTTCTCCTGAAGACGGGCTACCTCAGCATCAAACTCTTCCTGCAGCTTCCTCTTGCTCTGGTAGGTGGCGGTGAGGGTGAAGGACACGCTCTCGAGAGTGTGCTCCAAACTCTCACATACACCTAACAAAGCTCCAGTGGCGCTCATCACAGGCGTCTCGCAGTAGAACCTCTCCTCTAGGCTCCCTGTCAAGACTGACTCCAAAGTCTGCTTCCAGCGCAATGGAAAAAGTGATCCACGGGGGAACACTCCTGCCATAGCACTAGCTAGATCGGCGGGAAAACGGGTGATGATATCCTTCAGCACCAGGTATGCTGCCCTGTTAGCTCCATCCTTGGCACAAGTGCCTCTGGTGATCTCTGTCCATCCTGTCCAGTGGGGCTTGGCAGGCAAAGCTTTGACTTTGATCTCCACCATGACCAACGAATCCTGCCCGTAGATCTCCTTCTGCCACGAGTACCCGGGCTCCTGTCCCTCCTCATAGCCCACGGCCTGCAGAATCCTCCAAAGGATAGTCGGTAACCCGAAGTAGGACAAGAACGTCTTCCGAGTCAACCTGGTGGCCAAACGGTGACGCGGAACTCCTCTTCCTCCGGTAGCCTTGCGAGCAGTCAACTTAGTCCGGGCCATCTGTAGAAACAAAAGGGTTTCGAACTCTCGTGAGACGGATATTAAGTTGGCAAATTTTTATATAAAGGAGACAACTTTTAATTAAGGGGAGGTAATGTAAATGCAAGAATTTAAACATGATGCATGATCGTACTTACGTTCTCACTCACTAACATGACTCGTAAGTCCTAACGTTCTAGTCGGTGGCAAGAACGATCTCTCATGCGTTATATACACGTTCTACTCGATCGCATAGTTAGTGTACCTGCAGAAGATTCATTTCAGCCCAAAGCAATCCCAATGGTAAAACAACTGAGTATTGGCTAATATGCGCAAAATGCATAGAAGCCAACACTAAACACTATGCACCAAAAGAGAAAACACCCTCAAAACATTGATACCCTCGTATGTGTCCGCGTGGAGCTCGCACATACTTGGTATAAGAACTCTCACCTAGACCGACGATTGGACGGTCATGCTCTCATATCTCACAAAATCATTTTATGCATGTTTTCACGATCGACGCATTCTCTTTTTCCCGAGAATGGACCAGCAAATAAAGATCCAGCATGAAGCAGAACTCGGAACCCTGTTAGCAGTTAAGCCACCTGATTCCTAGTATAGGCTTAAGGACGAGACTGGGCACACTTAGTAATCGAAAATAGTTTTGAAAATAGTTTTGAAATACCCATTTTAGTTCGGAAATAGCTCCTTGCAGATGCAATAACTTGAACCATGCTCCGATACCAACTGTGGCGGAACCGTCCTGATTATAAGGACTCAAGTACCGTCTTAGTCAATTACGTCTGACATCGACCCGCACTTGAAGCCATATAACCCCGGTAGTCCAGAAATCTCGAAGGATTTCAACATCGTACAACATACAGGATCGCATCGTTCAAGTATTACATTCGAAAGGATACAACACAGATAAACGAAATCGGATTTAAAACATCAGAGTGCGAATTTAAAATCGAGTTATTACAATACCGAATTTAAAGTGCGGAAGCTTAAATAAGTTTTGAAACACGACCACCACACATGTGGTCCAAATAAAAGATTGTTTGAAAACTCCAACTCAACACAACTCACTCCTCCCTTTTTAAGTAATGTGCCACCAGTAGTCTCAGACCAGCAAAAGAAAAGGGGAAGCTTCTGGATGACCCTGCCCTGGGCCTACTCCTCATCACCTTCCACTGGGTAGAGGCAGTGCTTACAATAGCCATAGTACACCTGGCCATCTGCAACAACGGGATAAACCCTGAGTACGGGAATGTACTCAGCTAGACTTACCCGTCCAACTGAAAATAAAGACACCAAGGATATGCAAGGCCTTTTTGGTGGAGCTGGGATCTTTAGTTGCGGAAAGCTCACAATTAAGATAAGGAGTATTAATGACATTGATGAGCTATCAGTTTTTGACCTATCTCTTACTCTAGGTTCGCACCTAAACTATTACACACACTTGAGTCTAACAAGCAATAATATAACCATATCCAGTTGACTTGTCCACATTTTAGTTGAACCTTTAAGACATTATGTGGAGTTGCATCGTGGTGAAGCTCGCCAAAGTTTTCCACTAACCGGGGGAGACGGCGACTCGAATCGAATTCCAAACCAGCTGGTGAAAGACCTTTAATACCAGCCCACACTTTCCCCGTCGGGTCCATGCATTGGGCAACCGCTCGATGCTTGTTCGTGGTGGTAATCATCGCGGCTCACAGCACGGACCACCCAATTGGAACTATACGATGGCCATTCCGAGGCAGATCGTGTTTCCATACTAGAGGGTGCGACACGGGTTGAGACCGGCCCGAACAGCGTCTAACCGGCATTGGGGTCGATGATTACGGCACGGACATATCCCTAAGTAAAAGGGCGCGTTCAAAAAAGAACGAGGGCCAACATCGATACAAACCTACACGATCCAACGGACGGACTGCCCCAAGTTTCCAAACTTGTGCGTTGCCTTCCAGTTGACCGCATTTCACTACAACTCAGGTTCTTTTCCACGATAGCAAATATAGCCAACCGTGATCCGGTAAATACCCACCAGGGGTATTACGGGAACATCCTTAACTACTACTTTTATTTAGCAGACTAAGCAATTCTACATATAAATAAGTAACATGATAACAAGGCAGGTAATAATCAATAATCAAGGAATGGTAATGCAGCAAGTAGGATTCAATCAACTCCTAACCTAATGCATCACAATTTAAAAGGACTCAAGTAATTTTAATTGCAAAAGATAGGAGGCTTAATATGCTCCGGGGCTTGCCTTGAGTGAAGACCGAGGCCTCGTGGGAGGGGCACTCGGGCAAGTTAGTGTCTGCCGCGGGGTCGACTTCCTCGGTTCTTGGCAGCTCCTAGATCTCCTGCTCGACGTTTTCTTCCGGTTCCTGACTGGGCTCCGGGACTGTCGATCCTATTGCATGCAACGAATAATAAATAAAAAAAAGCGGGGTGCGAGATGTGGTTGTTTAAAAAAGTAACATTTCTTGCAAACCAACAAAACCAACTTGTTGAACCACTTTTGACATTGAGGTAAATACTTATTTATCTCATAAAACAAAATCCATTATTTCATCTATTTCTTATTTAATAATCCAAAAGAAACTCAGGGTTGAACTGCAAGTGCAATTTTCTGAACTCAAAAAAATCCACAAACATTCCAGACAGACATTGACACCTACTGGACTTTACTGACCAAATTCCAGCAAGAGACAAAACACAGAACAATGGCTACAAAAAGATCAAATATACTGCTCAACAAGTGCTTTGAACTAACTTTTCACATAAAAAGTGTCAAACAGTAGATTTCATAATTTTCCAAGCTTCCTTTACTCATAAACATTATACTGTAGAAAATTTACTGTCAGGGCATAAATACACAAACCTACGCAAAATAAACAAATCTATTCCAAAATAACCCCATTGAACTACAACCCTACTGGAAAAGGGTGCTAAACTCATTTTCACATTTTTCCCAAATTCTACTTCACATTTCATATTTATCAAGAAAGTTTCATAAACAGAAACATTATATTATATTCTAAATGAATTTCTTAAGAAAAACACAGAAAAGTACATTTATAAAGCCACTTCATTTTTCTTCGCATAACCAACCATGCTTAAATTTTTCCTAACTAAAACATCATACACAAAAACTGTATGAATTTTCCCATAATTTATTTTGACATATAAGTCACCTTAACATTTATTTCAAAAAAACAGCTAAAAAAGACTTTAAATCATAACAGAAACTTTTCTACATAAACAGTGCCTCATACATTTTTCATAGATACATAACATGATAAGAAACCTACACAAAATTTTCCATGAATTATCTCAACCAGAAAACACCTATTTCCATTTATCCAAACAAAAGCACATAAACTGAATTAAATAAAAACAGTAAAATAAACTTTCGCCAAAAATACTTTCATATTTTTCCATGATAGATCTACTCATAAACAAGCTAACAAAACTGAAAGTACTTCATTTGGACTTTTAAAACGTGCTACACAAAAATAATAAGCTTTTCTGGAAATCAAAAACAAAAAGGAAAAAACATTTGAATTTCCCGGCCCAACTCGCGTAGACTTGGCCCATAGACCAAGAGTGGCTGACGTGTGGGGCCGGCCAGGTCAACGGGCCCACGTGTCGGTGAAAGCCGAACAGGGGATGAGGGTTGACCGGCGATTGCTCGCCGCCGATGGGGTTGCCGGCGGTGAGGTTAGGCTCGATGAGTTCGTCTCGACGAGGCGGACCCATCGGTGATGATGGTTTGGCCAGTGGGTAGCCGTAGCTCGCCGGCGACGAGCCATGGCGGACGGTGGTGGCGGTGGTGCTCGGCTTGGCCGTTTCCGGTGGTCGCCGATGAAATTGGTGGAGGCAAAAGCTTAAGTGAACCCTAGGGAGGCTATTCGAAGGGTTGGTTCGGCCGGTGAAGCTCCGATGGAGCTCGACCACATGCATGGCCATGGCGGCGTCCATGGCGCTCGGTTGGGCCAGAGGGGAAGGCTAGAGGGCGGTAGAGTTGAGGCTAGGTGGTGTTCTCACCTTGCCTTGGCGTGGCGAAGCTCGACGGGGAAGAGGGGACTCGGCGGAGGTTTGGGTCGGGGACGAACGGCTCCGGGCTCCGAGCGGCGCTGATGGCGACCGCGGCGGCGCTCCTCGGACTCCGGCGTCGGTGAAGCTCGGGAGGTGGTGCTAGCGTGAGCACCGGGTGTCCGGGGTGTAGGCGGAGTGGTGAGCGGGAGGAAACGATCGGAGGTGGATGGGTGAGGTTGGAACGGCGGGGTGCCCTTGCGGTGTCGAACGGCGGCGAGCACAAGCGTTCGCGCTCGCGTTCGTTCGCAGAGAGGAGGGGAGAGACGGCAGGCGAGCGAGTGCGAATGAGAGAGCGAGTGAGGGAGCGAAGGGAGGTGCTCGGGTTTTGCTCGATGGAGCGGGCGGACGGCCGGTCGTGGCGGGGGCCACGGCGTGGCGTGCGGCGAGCGGCGGCACGGCGAGTGAGGGCAGCGCGGCAGGCGAGGCGGAGCGGGAGTGGGTGAGGCGGATTGTGGAGTGCTCGGACATGCGAAGATCGAGCGGAGAGTGGCCAGGGGGGATTCGGCGTAGAGATCGTCGGCCACGCGGCGGCTTGGCCGGCGTCCGGCGCGGCGCGGTCGGGGCGACCGGTGCGCGGCGTGCGGGCGAGTGCGCAAACGCGGGGCGGAGCGGCGTGGCTGGGCCTGGGCCAAAAAGGCCGGATGGGCCGAATGGCTGGCGCCGGGAAAAAGTTGTTTTCCTTTTTCTTTTTCCAAAACCTTTTCAAACTTTGACCATTCAAAACAGTTCCAAAAACTTCAAACTTGGTTTTGACCCAAAAATAAAAGTTGCTCAAAATAATTTTCTCTACAACTTTCATATAAGACACTTTTTCTGAAAACCATTTTTACAACATCCACATAAATAAAGCCAATTTTTTAGACATAATTCATTTTGTTTATCTCATTTTTATTTGATGAATAATTTTGAACTAAATCAAAGTGTCAACATGAAAAGTACTAGCCTCATTATTCTCTATTTTATAAAACTATTTGCCAAGTCAGAAAGTCACTCAAACAACCGAGTCCAATAGAAACCAAAATCCAGACAATAAATCAGGGACAAAAGCACTTTGATGCACATGAAATGATGCAATGCATTGCTTATGCATTTTAGTAGCTAAATGTAGTTCCTAATGCAGTGCTTGACACTAGGGTGTCACAGCCTAAGCACAAGATGAGAACTGATGTTCGGGAATCCACACGTCACGCCAAGGAGGTTTGCACGAATTTTAGGCGAAAACGGGGGTCACACATGGGATGAATGGTCTTTGGGGCATTTCGTCGAGCACCTTACTTGCAAGGAGATTTGATGAGGGGAAGGTGCTTACTGACTGGGCTCTGAAGGCCGGGAAAGGATTGCCGGGGATCGCCGGAGGAGGAGACGAGCTCGAGGACGAGCACGAGCGAGTGGTGGAGCAGATCCGGTGAACAGCGGTGAAGCTCCGGCGAGCTGCAGCGGCTGCGGGCGCGCACGAGCGAGCCGAGCGCGTGGGCTGGCGGTGGAGCGAGGGCGCACGGCGGGCGGCGGCTGGCTGGGCGAGCACGGCGGCCGGAGACATGGCGCGTGCGCAGGTGGAAGCACAACGACGGCTAGGGTTGGGGTCGAGCTCGGGCGGCGGTGGTTCGAGGTTTGGGCGCGAGGAAGACGATGGCAAGAAGGAATGGCGTGTGGGTCCCCTCTGTCAATGATAAGAACTGACTGCGCCGCTTAAAAGAGCATTGGACGCGCCGATGTAAACACATCGGATGCTCTGATGTCCACTCAGAGAGCTCCAGAAATGCCAAATCCACATCGGACGCGTCCTTTGCCTCGGCATCGGACGCTGGGCAGCATCTGATGGAGCCTCGAACTCGCCGTTGATGACACATCGGACGCTAGCCGAGCACTGTTCCAGCCTGGACTGTCTATAGTGTCGGCATCGGACGCTGGGGCCAGCGCCCGATGCTGCATTTTGGACTATTTCGAAGATCTCCGTTGCAGCTCCCTCTCCCAACCAAGTTCCAACTCAAATAAGAGGCAAATAAACACCAGTTGGAACCTAGTATGAGCATCCTCGCATAAACCCTCAATTTTATAAATATTTTGCCTTAGGCTACATATCCTTTTTAGTGAAAATATGCATAAATCCCAAGGAGACAACATGTGGCCACCAAAACTAGGGGTCTCAACCATTAGGAGCCTCAAATGCTCCCCCTAGCGGTGGACGAACACAACGGTTGCTCAAACTTAACCAAAGAGAAATGACAAAGCAACACACGTGCAAATGCAATGCAATATGGAATTTGAATCTAGGTTGCTTGTCAAGTTTGTTCATGGGTAAGCTTCTTCACACGCTTTTTAGGGTGGTTATCTTAACCACGTCTGACAAGCCTATGTGCATAGCATAATTGAGACATGGCATATGATACAATGCAATGCAAAGACAACCCCCTTTCACCTTTTGACAAAGTTACTTAGATCAAGCACATTGAGCTCACTTCGCAATCTACAAATGGTGTTCTCATCTAGGGGTTTTGTTGAAGGACCGAGAATGCAATAGCAAGGCGACCAGAGGGGGGGTGAATGGGAGCACAAAAATTTCTCTCGAAACTTTGGCCTTTGTCACACAAATCAACCCCCAAAAACTTCGATCGAAACCGTGATGCCCACGACCCTTGGAAGAGGGTGGATGATCACTAGGATCACAGCGGAGCACCACAAAGCGATAGCAAGCCAATCGGCAAAAGCACCGGAACAAGTTCAACCCCTAAAACCTAGTCCCGAACATAGATTGATGCCTACGTCGAGAAATCCTTGAATACCGATGCTAACAAGTAGCAAAGATACCTAGAGAGGTTCCTAGGTGAACAATAGGGCCAAACGAGAAGTCCGGAAACCAAGCGAAGAAGCCGGGAGAACAAACGCACAAAACCGGAGGTTTCAGCCAAGTCCCGGACTGTCCGGACTGCAGGTCCCGGACTGTCCGTGGCTACTGCGGACTGTCCGCCAGCCGATCCCGGACTGTCCGCCGGCGAAAATCGCCAAACAGCAACTCTGCTAGAACCTCCCTAGACGACTCCCGGACTGTCCGCGCGTCCCAACGGCGGACTGTCCGTGGTTCAAAAAGTGCTTGCACAACAGCGCGGAGTCAGGCCACTGGTCTGACCGATCCCGACGCGCGGACTGTCCGCGGTAGCACTGGCGGACTGTCCGCGGATGAACAGAGAGGGCGATTTCGGTCGCCCTTCTCCCATATCCTTCCAAAATTGATCCAAACCAAAATCCCTTGATTCCAAACTTGGAGAGGATGATCACGAGGTAGTTAGGAGACTATCCCCAAGAAATCATCCGCTCAAATTAATTCAATCAACGGGAAATCAAAGGGGAAGGTGTATGAACGAAAAAGCACCACGAAAACGAAATCAACCCGATCTACTTGTTCGTGAGGAGTTAGATGAATTCCTTCGGTGGAAATGATCTCCTCACTATAAAGAACAAGTTGATTCAAACCGATTTCGCAAAGACGCAATAGAGAGGGAGATCGAGTGACGGGAAAATCGTGGAGAAACGAAGAACGCGAAGAACACGAACAAAACGTGAATCAAGTCATCGATCTGCAACCGTGTGGCTACCACACGCTACAACAGTGAGATTACAGTCTCACTTCCTCAAAATCTCCAGTACACAGAGGTATGGTTCTCTGCGAATCTCAGTTGCTACAGCAGGGCATTGGGAGAGCAAGAAAACCTAGAAGGCAAAGAGCAAATGGCTGAGATAGAATGGGAGGAGGGTGTCTCCCTCTACTTATCCTAATTCTAATTCCTACTCTACCCCTCTCTAATTACAGAGCGAACCAGCTAAACCCTAGGGTTATTCTGGACCAACTCGAAGATGCTGGTGATCCGACGCCCACGCCCGCACAACTGGTAGCGTTGCCTCGACGCAACCTCACCGATTGCCACCACGTGCTGCCACCGCTCCGCTCGTCCTTTTCCCGGACTTCGCCCCCGGTTTTGAGGCCCAAACCGGGAAACCAGCCTTCACGACCAACCCCCGGTTTTGAGACCCAAACCGGGAAACCAGCCGTCCATAGCCTGAGTTTTATGGCCCAAACTCAGCAAACCCGCAGCACCCAGGTTTTGAGGCCCAAACCTGGAAACCGTCCTCAGCCCGAGTTTGGTGGCCCAAACTCGGAAACCATCAGCGCCCAGGTTTTGAGGCCCAAACCTGGAAACCGTCCACTCGGTGGTTTTTCTGTGGCTTAACCACCAAACCGAGCCGTAGAGGGGATGCACCGCCCGTGCACCCCATCCACCGACACGTGTCCCCAGGTCCTCGACCAAAGCAACACCGTGCCCGCAAGTCTTCGCTCGTTGCTGTCCCAGGCTATCAGCCACCACAGCTGATCCTCGGGCCACCGGTCCCTCTGTCCAAGCCTCACGTCCGCCCTTCGCCACTCTCGGTCCATCGGCACGGCACGTGTCTACTTGACCTTCACCTTGCCTTTGATCACTGTATCCGTGCTCGACACCTGCACAACACAAGCCAAAGAACATGCGCATTATCCCAGTTGACAATCACTCATCACTCAGAGACTCGGCATACACCCATGTATCCGCAATCTCCCCCTTGATGAGTGCATTGTCAACTACCAACACAAATCATAATGGAATAGAGATAGGAAGGAAGAAGGAGAGAGAACTCAACCAAATGACCCAAAAGCATATCAAAGCCGAAGAAGGTCAAGTGGAAAGAGCAAAACAACTTGGTTCCCAAAGACATGGGCAACGGCTCGACGCAACCAAGCAAAGCAAAGCTAGCCCTCAAGAAGAGGTGGAATAGGCTCAACACCGCTAGCGTGAAAGCTTGATACCAATTGAAGAATCAACTGAAACTCAAGCAAAATAGAGCTAGCCCTCAAGAAGAGGTAGAACAGGCTCAACACCGCTAGCGAGGAAGCTCAATACCAACTGAAGAAAGCAAGAAAGCTAGAAATCAGCTGAAGAGCATAAAAGATCAAAGGTGCTAGTTCCTCAAGAAAGAGGCAAAGGCTCAACACAACTAGCTACCAAAAATGCTCCGAACCAACTGTTACCAGCTCGAAAACGCAGCAGCGAGCAAACTCCCCCTCGAATGGTACACACAACCAGGAAATCTCCCCCTTAGTTCAACTCCCCCTTAGTTGAACACAGAAGGCACTCATGATTTGTCAATATTTTCTCCCCCTTAGTTGAAAATGCACCATCAAGCAAAACTCCCTCTTCCAAAATGCATATGAGTCAGAAATGCAAGTTAGCAGCTTCAGAAATATAGTCGATAGAATGAGAAGATGCTCGACAGAGTGCTGATCCGATGACTCATAAAATGCACAGAATGCTAGCAAAGGCTCAAACTGATCACCAATGCGAAATATGAACATGTGAGCAAAATAAGCAGTTCTTAGCCAAAAAGGTATTCACCATCAAAATAGCACCAAACATGTATAAACACGAAGTCGACCAAGTGCTAAACATGTATACAAGGTGAACTACCCCTTAAGTGCTAAACATGTATACAAGGTGAACTACCCCTAGCAAGGTTCAATCATCATCCTACAGAGTGAAACATAGACTTGTGTATCCAAATTTTATCGGAGTTGCAGCGGTTTAAATTACACAAGTTCAATTTCAGCATGTGATTGCGAGAGGTTGAAAGCTTGTCATCGCCTAACTTTTCAACTGTGAGAAGCCTATGCATAAGCAATCAGAAGCTTAAAGCAACAGTTTCGGTCATACACTACACAACTCAAGTTTAACTCAAAGTGCAATGAGAAACAGTCTCAAAACGGTGATGTGCTGACAAGCAGTCCCGTCTCGATCTTTCCAATTCACTTAACTTGGTTCAAATTTTATCTCAGAATATGAACATACCAAGCAAGTGAATGACTCAGAACAAGAGACATAGCAACCTAGCATAGATGAAAAGCACGAGTGAATTCTACACATCCTACACATGCTAGTTGCATATCTCAATGGTAAACAGTTTCAAGTTTTATGTGAAGGGTTAAAAGGAAGCTACGCTAGGCGGAAAACAAAATTTTCGACCTCATAAACCAGGAACTACTGCTAGTTATAGATCACGGGATTACCACTAGACGCGCAGGTGCAGCGGAAGACGTCCCGGTGTAGACGTGCGCGTCGTAGTGATGCTGTGTAGATGTTCACGTCCAACCTTCATGTCTCTACGTGTGGTTCGTCCTTGTGCTCCAGATGCAGCACCTCCGAGGTATCCCACATGTACAGGGAGGAAGCGTCACGCCTCCAGACTGCTAGGTCTGCGAGGAGCAATAGGCGCGGGCGTGGGGTGGGCGACGGCTGTCTAACAACCTCTCACAAACCCTGGTTGCCCTACCCCTCTTTAAATAGGCGTCCCTAATGAGCCCACCGAGTGGAGGCCCATTAGCAAAGCCTAATCCCGATCCGACTCGAGTCTAACTCGAATCAGGCTTCCAGCCCCTTAAGCGTGCGACCCTATGGGTTCACGCACACATAGACACGGCCCGAGTACTCCTACTCGCCCGATATTTGACAGCGGCCTCTAGCAAGACGTGTCAACTCCTATGTATACGCAAAGATCATATCTGACGAACCACCACGATCACATATATGTAATTCCCTTGCCACACAATATTTGGTCAACTCATAGGTTAACACTTAACCTAAGCACAGCCATGCATTTTATGATCCAATCATTTGAGTGGTCCAGTGATATCTCTCTCTCACGGAGAGGGGAAACTCCCATCTTGATCGTCTATGTCTCACAGCATACTTCCTGACAAACCTGAAGACTATCTTTATAACTACCCTGTTACGAAGTAGCGTTTGATATTCCCTAAGTAAGTCGATTCATATCTTGAGTACATACCACAATCTCAGGTCTAAGGACATAACGTACATGATGTGTAAAGAGATAATAAGAACATCTCATGTTGGGTCAGTCCAGCCCCATGTCATACATGTGCCCACATTATTAGTTTGACATCTCCATGTCTATGACTTGTGAAACATAGTCATCAACTAATACATGTGCTGATCTAATATTCATGTGTGTCCTCACATGAACTCCGATCAGGGACAATTATTGAATAACCATACAAGTAAAAGAGTTTCACAGACAATTCACATAATTGTCAATCAATACAAGTTGTCTTTAATGGATATTCAATGAACATATAATAAATCATGGATACAATAGAAATATCATCATCGCTATGATTACCTCTAGGGCATATTTCCAACAGTCTCCCACTTGCACTAGAGTTAATCTTTTAGATATCTAATACCCATAGACCTCACGTGCGCCCCATGCTTAGGCTGTGGAAGAGCCTTTGTCAAAGGATCTGCTATATTCAAATCCGTATGTATTTTGCACATCTTAATCTCATCTCTTCCAATGAACTCTCAAATGAGGTGAAATTTCCGCAGTACATGTTTGTTCTTCTGGTGATTCCTTGGCTCCTTAGCCTGCGCAATCGCCCCATTGCTATCACAGTGTAAAGACAATGGGCTGGACGCATTTGGAAACACACCAAGATCAATGAGGAACCTCCTCATCCAAACACCTTCCTTTGCAGCTCCACTAGCTGCAATGTACTCGGCTTCTGCTGTAGAATCAGACACGGTCTCCTGCTTGGAACTTTTCCAACTGAATGCACCACCATTTATTGTGAACACAAAACCTGATTGAGATTGTGAATCATCTGTGTTGGTTTGAAAGCTAGCATCGGTGTAACCATTAACAACGAGCTCCTCCTCACCTCCATAGATTAGGAACACATCTTTAGTCCTTCTCAAGTACTTAAGGATGTTTTTAACAAGTGTCCAGTGACTCTCACCTGGATTACCTTGATATCTGCTCGCAACACTTAGAGCATATGAGACATCCGGGCGTGTACATATCATGGCATACATGATGGAACCAATAGCCGAAGCATATGGAACCTTACTCATGCGCTCTCGCTCATCAGATGTCGAAGGACACTGTTTCTCGCTAAAGCGCATGCCATGTGACATAGGCAAGAACCCTTTCTTGGACTGTTCCATGTTGAACCGCTTCAACACCTTGTCAATGTACGTTTCTTGGCTTAATCCTATTAGCCTCTTTGACCTATCTCTATAGATCTTAATGCCCAGAATATATGTTGCTTCTCCTAAATCCTTCATAGAAAAACTGTTATTCAGTGAAGTCTTTACGGTTTGCAACATCGGAATGTCATTCCCAATCAACAGTATGTCATCTACATACAAGATTAGAAACACAACAGCGCTCCCACTTTCCTTCTTGTAAACACAAGGTTCTTCTTCACTTTGACGGAAGCCAAACCCTTTGACCACATCATCAAAATGAATATTCCAACTCCGAGATGCTTGCTTTAATCCATAAATAGATTTCTTAAGCTTGCATATTTTTCCAGCATTGCTAGGATCAACAAAACCTTCGGGCTGTATCATATACACGTCCTCTTCCAAATTTCCATTTAGAAAGGTTATTTTAACATCCATCTACCATATCTCATAGTCATAATAGGTAGTGATTGCTAGAATGATCCGGATAGATTTAAGCATCGCTACCGGCGAGAAAGTCTCGTCGTAGTCAACTCCTTGAACTTGCCGAAAACCTTTTGCGACAAGTCGAGCTTTATAAACTTGGACATTTCCATCCATATCCTTTTTCCTTTTATAGATCCATTTGCACTCTATGGGTCTTACCCCATCAGGCGGGTCAACCAAGTTCCAAACTTGATTGGTTCCCATGGAATCTATCTCGGATCTCATGGCACTATGCCATTTCTCGGAATCAGGGTCCATCATTGCCTCGGCATAAGTTGCAGGTTCGTCATCGTCTAACAATAACACATCCCCACGCAACTCACGGATTCTTGCCGACCTTCGTGGTTGGGGCGAGGTGTCTATTGCCACAGGTAGCTCAACTTGTTCTGCTACATTAGCATCACTCATGGAGTCAATCCCTGTTGGCTCATCCTGAACTTCTTCAAGATACACCTTCTGCCCTCTCTTGTCTCTTTTGAGAAACTCTTTCTCTAAGAAAACACTGTTTCGAGCAACAAACACTTTGCCCTCTGAGCGGTTGTAGAAGTAATACCCTAAAGTTTCCTTTGGGTATCCCACGAAAAAGCACTTGTCCGACTTGGGTGTTAGTTTATCTGATATAAGTCGTTTGACATAAACTTCACAACCCCAAATCTTTAGAAAAGACAAACTGGGACTCTTACCAGTCCACATCTCATATGGTGTCTTAACTACGGACTTAGACGGTACCCTATTTAATGTGAAAGCGGCTGTTTCTAGAGCGTATCCCCAAAACGATAAAGGAAGGTCTGACTGCTCATCATAGACCGAACCATGTCTAACAGAGTTCGGTTACGTCGCTCGGAGACGCCGTTTCTCTGAGGCGTTCCGGGTGGCGTAAGTTGTGGAACAATTCCGCAACTCTTAAGATGATTGCTAAACTTGTGGCTCAAATATTCGCCTCCACGATCTGATCGCAAGGCCTTAATTTTCCTGACACGTTGATTCTCTACCTCATTCTGAAATTCTTTGAACTTTTCAAATGTCTCGGACTTATGCTTCATCAGATAGATATAGCCATATCTGCTAAAATCATCAGTGAAGGTTATGAAGTATTGAAATCCGCCTCTAGCTGTCGTACTCATTGGTCCGCATACATCAGTATGTACAAGTTCCAATAAGTCAGACGCCCTCTCAGGAAAACCTGTGAAAGGCGACTTGGTCATCTTGCCCAGCAAACAAGCCTCGCATGTCTCGTATGATTCAAAATCAAATGAAGTTAGAAACCCATCTGCATGGAGCTTCTTCATGCGATTCTCACTTATATGACCTAAACAACAATGCCACATATAGGTAGGGCTTAACTCATTAAGCCGAGGCCTTTTAGCAGTTATATTACAGATAGACATAGGTGCATCATCAAGATTTAAAATAAACAACCCATTCACAATGGATGCAAAAGCCACAAACATATCATTCTTAGAGATTACACAACCATTGTCTTTACTCGCAAATGAATAGCCATCCTTCATCAAACATGAAGGTGACACAATGTTTCGACTTAAACTTGGAACAAAATAACAATTATTTAACTCCAAAATAAATCCTGATGGGAGGTGGAGTTGCATTGTCCCGACGTTCAACGTAGCAACTCTTGTATTATTGCCCACGCGGAAATCAACCTCCCCTTTTCCAACACTTCTACCTCTTATCATTCCCTGCATCGTATTGCAAATATGAGCAACCGAGCCGGTATCAAATACCCAATAATTAATATAAGAGTTAGCGAGGAAAATATCTGTAATATAAACGACAAGTGTATGAGCAGCGGGAGTACCTTTACCACCGCCATCCTTCATCAAGGATGCTAAGTACACCTTGCAGTTTCTTTTCCAGTGACCTTTCCCCTTACAGTGGAAGCGCTCAGAATCAGCAGTTGGTCCAGCAGCGTCAGGCGCAGGAGGGTTTGGCTTAGAGATCACATCTTTGGCCTTGCCCTTGCCCTTCCTATTCTTCCAAAAGTTGCCTTTCCTTTTAAAGTTAGGCTTGTTTTGGATCGCCATCACATGGCTGCTGCCAGCACCTTTCTTGATGTCTGCCTCTGCTGTCTTAAGCATGCCACATAGCTCATTCAAGCCCCTCTCCGCACCATGCATATGGTAGTTCGAGATGAAGTTCCCATAGCTAGGTGGGAGAGAAGAGAGAATGAAATCAGTAGCCAGTTCTAGACCAATTGGGAAGCCTAGCTTCTCCAACCACTGAGTGTAACCAACCATCTTGATTACATGTGGTCCAACTGCTGCACCCTCTGCTAACTTAGTCTCAGCAAGAGACTTAGAAACATTGAACCTTTCGGTTCTAGCCTGAGTCTGGAACATCTCATCTAGCGCTACGATCATATCGTAGGCTGTATGGTTATTATCAAACTACATCTGTAGATCTGGTTCCATGCTAGCAAGCATCAGGCGTCCCACTTCAAGATCAGCATCACATGCTTTCTTGTAAGCGGTTTTCTCAGTAGCAGGTGCATTATCAGCAGGATCCTCTGGTAGTGGGGTGTCTAGAATATCTTCCTTTTTCTCAGCCCTGAGAACAATTCTCAGGTTGCGGATCCAATCCGCATAGTTTGTTCCATTCAATTTATCTTTCTCAAGGATTGAACATAAAGTAAATGGTGGATTGCTAGGTGCCATTGATCTACAACAAAAGTAAATGCAAAATACTAAGACAAAGTATCCAAGACAGAGTAAATGATATTAAATCATTAATAAAATCTACTCCCATTGAGATCAATATCCCTCTATTGAATCTCAATGATTCAAGACCCAAACTAACAAGTCTACTAGTGAGCTTTAGCATCACCGCTAGTGGACATGGTAGATCGGTAAGCAACTCTTTGCTAATCATATCTCATATGACTCTTGTTGTTGGCCAACATCTCTATGTGTGCTCAACTCCTTATGCTTCAAGGTCCCTAACCGTTAGGATGACCTTGTTCAAGCAACCAACCCTTCTGCAGTAAGTATCCGATACGAACCTGCCTAGTCAAGGAAAATCAGTGATACCCTAATTTCATAGGCGCACCACCGATTGTACAAGACATATGATAGTGCAAGGTTTGGGGAAGCATATGACTTGAACATTACTGAGGGATCGTTCTACACTTTCACTACCGCATGTAGACAATAAACATGAATCATACGTGAAAGTAGAACATAATAAGAGAATAGCATCAACATAGATATGACTTGGTATAGCCCAGTGTCTCTTTGGAGATCATCTCCACCAATTTGTTCACCATGATGATCTCCATCAACATGGTACATGCACGCCATCCTCCAGTGATGAATCCACCAAGACTAGCTACAACTAGCGTAATTAAAACAATTACATAGTCGCGAGTAGGATCATCACAATTTGGCACGCATGCCATTACATCAAATTGATGACAATATCTATGTGGCTCCTGCCATATTGTCATATTACATGACGTGCAAGCCATGAATAAATACATACATGCATCACATACACATAAGGGCTATACCAGTCATCAATCCCTGCAAAATAGAGTTAAACGTTCCCGACGTCTAACCTTGAATCGCAGAAAACATAATTTTCCCAGCCTTTTATCGCAAATCTAAATTCAATGAAACTGGCTGAGGCCGGTGAAAAACGGATGTAAAATTTTCTGTAGATCGATTTTCATTTAAAGATCATCTCAATCCGAGGTCGTATGCAAAAGTTACGGCCGTTTTACCGAACAACGCTCTTTTGCAGATGTCGCGATACATCTCATGCACCCGGCTCTTGACCTAGATTCGATTCAATCAATCTAATTGATCTCCATCTTGCCATGATTGGATTTACACGTATCACTTAACTCCGATGGCAGAATTCCGACCGGTAGGAGTAGATCGTTACATGACCAATACGGCACGATCACGAATCAAGATCAGAAATTGATCTACAATCGTGCATATCTCTATATGCACACAACCGAATCCATAATGAGGCAGTAACGGCTCTGATACCACTGAAGGGTTATGAGGAAGCTACGCTAGCCGGAAAACAAAATTTTCGACCTCATAAACCAGGAACTACTGCTAGTTATAGATCACGGGATTACCACTGGACGCGCAGGTGCAGCGGAAGACGTCTCGGTGTAGACGTGCGCGTCGTAGTGATGTCGTGTAGATGTTCACGTCCAACCTTCACGTCTCTACGTGCGGTTCATCCTTGTGCTCCAGATGCAGCACCTCCAAGGTATCCCACACGTACAGGGAGGAAGCGTCACGCCTCCAGACTGCTAGGTCTGCGAGGAGCAATAGGCGCGGGCGTGGGGTGGGCGACGGCTGTCTAACAACCTCTCACAAACCCTGGTCGCCCTACCGCTCTTAATATAGGCGTCCCTAATGAGCCCACCGACTGGAGGCCCATTAGCAAACCCTAATCCCGATCTGACTCGAGTCTAACTCAAATCAGGCTTCCAGCCCCTTAAGCGTGCAACCCTATGGGTTCACGCACACATAGACACGGCCTGAGTACTCCTACTCGCCCGATAGTTGACAGCGGCCTCTAGCAAGACGTGTCAACTCCTATGTATACGCAAAGATCATATCTGACGAACCACCATGATCACATATATGTAATTCCCTTGCCACACAATATTTGGTCCAACTCATAGGTTAACACTTAACCTAAGCACGACCATGCATTTTATGATCCAATCATTTGAGTGGTCCAGTGATATCTCTCTCTCACGGAGAGGGGCAAATCCCATCTTGATCGTCTATGTCTCACAGCATACTTCCTGACAAACCCGAAGACTATCTTTATAACTACCCTGTTATGAAGTAGCGTTTGATAGTCCCTAAGTAAGTCAATTCATATCTTGAGTACATACCACAATCTCAGGTCTAAGGACATAACGTACATGATGTGTAAAGAGATAATAAGAACATCTCATGTTGGGTCAGTCCAGCCCCATGTCATACATGTGCCCACATTATTAGTTTGACATCTCCATGTCTATGACTTGTGAAACATAGTCATCAACTAATACATGTGCTGATCTAATATTCATGTGTGTCCTCACATGAACTCCGATCAGGGACAATTATTGAATAACCATACAAGTAAAAGAGTTTCACAGACAATTCACATAATTGTCAATCAATACAAGTTGTCTTTAATGGATATTCAATGAACATATAATAAATCATGGATACAATAGAAATATCATCATCTCTATGATTACCTCTAGGGCATATTTCCAACATTATGTACATTAAGCAGGTTCACCATTCAAAAATAGCTCAGCTCACAATATGCATTAGTGATCAGAAAGAGCATAAGCTACAAGATAAAACATCGGAGCAAATACTACACAGAGCATAGCCACATTCTAAAGATTATATTCATGAAGGTCTGAATGTAAATATGCAAAGATGCATGAAGAAACCAAAAGAAAAATAGAAAGTCAGTTTATATTACACGAGTCAAAAATGTTTCCCCCATCTAAAAGGGGAAACACACACCAAGCTCACCTCTCAATCTAGCAAAAGTTGATTGGTCCAAAGGCTTGGTGAAAATATCAGCCAACTGATGATGAGTATCGACATGGCGAAGGTCGATATCACCCTTCTCATAGTGGTCTCGCAGAAAATGAAAGCGCACATCAATGTGTTTGGTCTTAGAGTGTAGCACGGGGTTCTTAGCAACGCTAATAGCACTCGTGCTGTCACAAAGCAAGGGAACGCGAGAAAAGCTCAGACCAAAATCACGCAAAGTGGCCATCATCCAAAGCAACTGGGAACAGCAGCTAGCCGCAGCAACATACTCAGCCTCCGTGGTAGACTTGGCGACACTAGACTGCTTGCGAGAAGACCACGATACAAGAGAAGAACCAATAAACTGACAAGTCCCAGAAGTGGACTTGCGATCAATACGGCAACCAGCAAAATCGGCATCAGAATAAACGCAAAGGGAGAGGGTGGAGGAAGCAGAATACCAAATCCCAAATTCTGGAGTGAAGCATAAGTACCTCATAATGCGCTTGACCGCCTGACGGTGAGAAGTGCACGGTGATGACTGAAATCAAGCGCACAGACACTGCGGATACATGGGTGTATGCCGAGTCTCTGAGTGATGAGTGATTGTCAACTGGGATAATGCGCATGTTCTTTGGCTTGTGTTGTGTAGGTGTCGAGCACGGATACAGTGATCAAAGGCAAGGTGAAGGTCAAGTAGAAACGTGTCGTGCCGATGGACCGAGAGTGGCGAAGGGCGGACGTGAGGCTTGGACTGAGGGACCGGTGGCCCGAGGATCAGTTGTGGTAGCTGACAGCCTGGGACAGCGACGAGCGAAGACTTGCGGGCATGGTGTTACTTGGGTCGAGGACCTGGGGACACATGTCGGTGGACGGGGTGCACGGGCGGTGCATCCCCTCCACGGCTCGGTTTGGTGGTTGAGCCACAGAAAAACCACCGAGTGGATGGTTTCCAGGTTTTGGCCTCAAAACCTGGGCGCTGATGGTTTCCGAGTTTGGGCCACAAAACTCGGGCTGAGGACGGTTTCCAGGTTTGGGCCTCAAAACCTGGGTGCTGCGGGTTTCTGAGTTTGGGCCACAAAACTTAGGCGATGGACGGCTTGTTTCCCGGTTTGGGCCTCAAAACCGGGGGTTGGTCGTGACGGCTGGTTTCCCGGTTTGGGCCTCAAAACCGGGGGCGAAGTCTGGGAAAAGGACGAGCGGAGCGGTGGCGGCACGTGGCGGCAATCTGTGAGGTTGTGTCGAGGCAACGCTACCAATTGCGCGGGCGTGGCTGTCGGATCTCCAGCATCTTCGAGTTGGTCCAGAATAACCCTAGGGTTTAGCTGGTTCGCTCTGTAATTAGAGAGGGGTAGAGTAGGAATTAGAATTAGGATAAGTAGAGGGAGACACCCTCCTCCCATTCCATCTCTCAGCCATTTGCTCTTTGTCTTCTAGGTTTTCCTGATATCCCAATCCCTGCTGTAGCAACTGAGATCCGCAGAGAACCATACCTCTGTGTACTGGAGATTTTGAGGAAGTGAGACCGTTATCTCACTGTTGTAGCGTGTGGTAGCCACACGGTTGCAGATTGATGACTCGATTCGCGTTTTGTTCGTGTTCTTCGCGTTCTTTGTTTCTCCGCGTTTTTCCCGTCACTCGATCTCCCTCCCTACTGCATCTTTTCGAATTCCACTTGAATCAACTTGTTCTTTATAGTGAGGAGATCATTTCCACCGAAGGAATTCATCTAACTCCTCACGAACAAGTATATCGGGTCGATTTTGTTTTCGTGGTGCTTTTTCGTTCATACACCTTCCCTTTCGATTTCTCGGTGATTGAGTTGATTTGAGCGGATGATTTCTTGAGGATAGTCTTCCAACTACCTCGTGATCATCTTCTCCAAGTTTGGGAACGTGGGATTGTGATTTGATTCAAATTTGGGAGGATTCGTGTGAGAGGCGACCAAATTCGCCCTCACTGGGTGTTAGTGGACAGTCCGCCACCCAGGGCGCGGACAGTCCGCGCGTCGGGGACGAGCCGGACCAGTGGCTCTGTTCTTCGGCCATTTGGCTTTTGATTGACCGGTGGACAGTCCGCCGTTGGAGTTCGCGGACAGTCCGGGAACGTCCAGGGGACTTGCAGCAACAGTGTTGTTTTGGGGATTTGGCCGGCGGACAGTCCGCCATCCCCCCGCGGACAGTCCGCGGTTGAGCCGGACAGTCCGGGACCGTACTGGCGGACAGTCCGGGAGTCGGCTGCTTGTTGAGTTTTGGTGCGTTTGCTCTCCCGACTTCTTCGCTTGGTTTCCGGACCTCTCGGTAGGCTTCTTAGTTCACCTAGGAACCTCTCTAGGTATCTTTGCTACTTGTTAGCATCGGTATTTGGGGATTTCCTGACGTAGCCTTCAATCTACGTTTGGGACTCAGTTTCCAAGGATTGAACTTGTGTCGGTGCTTTTAGGTCTTGGCTTGCTATCGCTTTGTGGTGCCTCGCTGTGATCCTAGGGATCATCCACCCTCTTCCAAGGGTCGTGAGCGTCACGGTTTCGATCGAAGCTTTTGGGGGTTGATTTTGGGAACAAAAGGCCAAAGTTTTGAGAGAAATTTTTGAGCTCCCATTCACCCCCCCCCCTCTGGTCGCCTTGCTATTGCATTCTCGGTCCTTCAATTGGTATCGGAGCAGGTTAAGGATCTTCCACCTTAACCGGTTCTAGATCCACAGAAGGTGACATGGATCGCGGCATGGGCAAACCACCGTTTTTCGATGGGATGAACTATGTGTATTGGAAGATACGCATGTCGGCCTATCTGCAGAGTTTGGGTGCTTCCATCTGGGATATTTGCAACTCTGCCGATTACGTGGTCTTGGTTGCTCGTGTCTCTCAGCTTCAGATTGATGAGCATGATGCCAATTGCCGAGCTCGTAATGCTCTTTTCTCATGTCTGAGCATGAGTGAGTTTGATCGCGTTTCTCACCTCGCTACGGCTCGGGAGATTTGGGCTACCCTCATGTGTTTCCATGAGGGAACCACTCAAGTCAAAACCCGTCTCTACGAGTCGTTCAAGCGAGAGTATGAGAACTTTCGACACATGCCTGGCGAGAGCATAGAAAGTTTATTCGCTTGCTTTCAGGTGATTGTCAACAGGATGAGGGCTAATAAGGAGCTGTTGCCTTTCGATGATCATGAGAGAGCTCTCAAGCTACTCCATACTCTTGATCGGTCAGTGTGGGATTCCAAGGTTCAGGCGATCATCGAATCGCCTAACTATGAGACCCTCACGTGCGACGAGCTCTTCAGTAAGCTCAAGTCCAGTGAGATCGATGCCATGGCGAGGGCTTCTTATGAAAATTGTTCTGGCCCATCGATGGCTCTGCTTTCTGGCTCTTCTGCTAACACCTCTGGAGGATTTGCACTCTCTTCACTCTTTTCTATCACAGAGCAGCAGCTGGAGTCTTTAGGAGATGATGAGTTGGCTTTGCTCGCCAACCGGTTCTCGCGGTTCCACAATAACCGCATCAACCGTCGTCGCGGAGGAGGACGCTCGGAATGTTTCGAGTGCGGCGACCCCAACCACTTCATCGCCAATTCCCCGAAGAAGAACAAGCAGATCTTTGGCAAGGCGGATCATGGGCACAAGTATGACTTCGGCAAGCGCAAGGAGAAGTACGTCCCCGCGAAGCACAAGCAGAAGGGCGGCTTCAACAAGGAGTACATCAAGATGAAGTACTTGGAGAAGGCCCAGGCTGAGCAGCGTGCATTTTTCGCCACGCTCAGCGACGTCGACGACTCGGATGACGACTCCGCTTCCTCAAGCGACGACGAGTCCAAGAAGAAGAAGAGGATCGAGGACAAGCTCAACGGCCTTTGCTTCTTCGCCGACGACGAGGGTTTCTGCACCATGGCCCTCGGCAAGGAGGTCGACGGCGAGCTGGAGGAGATCCCTCGGAACGACAACGATGACGACGACACCTCCCAGGTAGCTCTGACCCCAGATGAGCTTTCTGCTGAGGTCGAGAAACTTACTGCCGCTCTCCTTAGTCAAGATAAGCTGCTTAGGCGCGCTGCTAGAGAGCGTAAGGAGTTTAGGCAGAAGTGGGAGGATACGGTGAAGGAACTTGAGTTTGCCAAGTCCACCGTAGTTGTTTCTGAGGAGGTTGAGTGTGAGATGTGCACTACGCACATGACTGACCTTCTCACTTTGAGAGGTAAGTATGTTGCGTTGGTAGGAGAGGTGGATGAGCTGAAGGCTAGATCTTTGTTGTTGGGTGCGTGCAAGTCCTGTGCGGGCTTGCAATCCGAGTTGGCAGAGAAGAATGCCAAGATTGTGTCTCTTGAGAAGGCCAGCTCGGATAGCACGTGTGTGACTAGATGCGTTCTTTGTGAGGGTTTGGAGAAGGAGATTGCAAATGTGAAGCATGACAAGATGCAAACCGAGGAGGAAAACACATACCTTCGGACCATCTTGTCATGGGTGTCGAGTGGTGAGCCGCAGCTTGGGATGATGATCTCCCAGTTCAAGCGTGCTACTGGAGGTCCCGGTGTAGGCTTTGCTCAGGGTGTTGATGTTTCATCTTTCGGGAAGATTGGAGAGTCGAGTGGTCTGAACCCGTGTGAAAAGCCCAACTCCACCACTACTCCCAAGCTTACCAAGATTACACCCAGAGAGCCTCTAAAGCCTAACACCAAGGATGGTGTATTTGTGGAACCTCCGAGAGCTCCACCCAAGAAACAATCATGGGCTCCAAAACCAAACCACCTCAAGAACAAGCTTGACACCATGCCACCCATCCAAGAGGAGCTTATGCCACAGAAGGGCAAAGTGATCCACACCCACTACCGTGAGTACCAACAACCCTCTTTGAGAGTGGTGAGGTACCATTGTGAGCACTGTGGGAGAGATGGACACTTGAGTGAGTTCTGCTTTCGGCGCAAGAGAGAGGCGCGCCGTGCAAAGGAGATGAACAACACAGACATGTATCATCCTTTACATGATGTACATGTGCCGAATGTTTAGAGGCATGTTGCTAGGCCTAGAGGTCCAAAACCTCAAGTTCCTAGGCCTAGGCCGCGAGGAGGTCGTGCCCGGCGGGAGCCTGCAGTTGTGGGCTATGGACCCCGTGGCGGTGGCTTTGTAGTCGAGCGTTTTCCACCACCGCGTTTTGAGTATCACGATGGACGCTCCTCCCTCAGCGGACCACGTTTTCCTCTACGTGGTGATCGCTCTTCCCGTAGACGTACTAGGAATGGTTTTTCTGCTAACCGTTCTTTTGAGCAGCCGGCCCAACACTGGTATTCTCCCTACTTCACTAACCCCAGTGTTGGACCGTATGCTCACCCTATGTCTTTTTATTGATGTAGGAAAAACGATTGGAGAACGTTTGGTTGGTGGATTCCGGTTGCTCGAGGCACATGACCGGAAACGCCAAGTGGTTCTCCAGTCTTAGTCCGATCGCCGGAAAGGAGTTCATCTCCTTTGGCGACAATAGCAAAGGTAAAGTCTTGTCTCGTGGGTCGGTGCGAGTTAATGAGCACTTTGTGTTGTGCGATGTTGCTCTTGTTTCTAACTTGCATTTTAACCTTCTTTCTGTTTCACAACTCTTTGATGACGACTATGAGATTTGTTTTAAGCCGAATCTCAGTCGTATTTTGGACCCTCAGGGCAATCTTGTTTGTGTGATTTCGCCCTTTGGGAAAGTCTTTCGTGCGGATTTATCGGAGTCGTTTGGAATTTCTCGTTGTCTTGTGGCTGGACCTTCCTCCTCTGATCTTTGGAAGTGGCATAGGAGACTAGGACATTTGAGCTTCGACTTGCTTGCAAGACTTAGTTCACTTGGACTAATCCGAGGATTTCCCAAGTTATCCATGGAGAAGGATCTTGTTTGCCATTCTTGTAGACATGGGAAGATGGTTGCCGCTCCCCACCATCCAGTGACTCAGTTCATGACCAAGCGCCCTGGAGAGCTTTTGCACATGGACCTTGTTGGTCCGGCTCGGGTGAGCTCGGTATGTGCTTGTTGTTGTTGATGACTTTTTGAGATATTCCTGGGTCTTCTTTTTAGCTGAGAAGACCGAGACTTTCTCTTTTGCTCGCAATCTGATCTTGTGTCTTCAGAACGAGTTCCCTTTGAACTCGATGCGAGCTATTAGGAGTGATAATGGTTCCGAATTCAAGAATTTGGATTTTGAGAAGTTTTGTAACTCTTTGGGTTTAGAGCATCAGTTTTCTTTTCCCTACACACCGCCACAGAATGGTGTTGTAGAAAGGAAGAATCGAACCCTTGTAGAGATGGCCAGGACGATGCTCGATGAGCATAGGACTCCTAGGCGATATTGGGCCGAAGCTATGAGCACTGCAAGCTACATCTCCAATCGCATTTTTCTCCAAGCTTTCTTGAAAAAGACTTCTTATGAGTTGCGTTTTGGAAGACAGCCCAAGGTGGGTTATTTTAGAGTCTTCGTTTGCCATTGTTTTATACTCAAAAAGGGCAAGTTGGACAAGTTTGAGTCTCGTTCTTCTGACGGTGTATTTTTGGGTTATGGCACTCATACTCGTGCATATCGTGTACTTAACCTTGATACTAACCGAGTCATGGAGACATCCGATGTCACCTTTGACGAGACCATGGTTTGTCCTTCTTCTCGTTTTGAGCGTGCAGGTGATCATGAGGTTGGCGAGCCTCTTTTTGATGATGAGGAAGAAGGTGCTGAAGGGGTGGATGACCCAGCACCTCCTCCACCTGCTGTGCCGCAAAGAGCGGCTTCTACTACGACTCACGGCCCCGATCCCTCTTCTTCGACTTGGGGGCCGTGGGATCCGCCACCCCGTGCGGTACCTTTTGTACCCGGGGAGGCACCAGTTGCTGTTGAGGGGGAGGCTACATCAGTTCGGGAGGCGCCACGACACATCCAGCGCCAACACCCGCCTCAACAGATGATCGGTAGCATCGGCGAACGTGTCACTCAGTCAAGGTCACAACAAATCTCTCACTTTGCTCATTCTGCATTTGTTGCTGATTTTGAACCCCGAGATGTTGGACACGCTTTATTTGATCCAGATTGGGTCAATGCCATGCATGAGGAGTTAGAAAATTTTGAAAGAAATCAGGTTTGGGTTCTTGTTCCTCCTCCTCCTGAGTGTCATCCTATTGGGACAAAATGGGTTTTCAAAAACAAACAAGGAGAGGATGGCCATGTTGTGAGAAACAACGCCAGACTAGTAGCCCAGGGGTATAGTCAGAAGGAGGGGATAGACTATGAGGAGACTTTTGCTCCTATAGCTTGTTTGGAGGCAATTAGGATACTCTTGGCTTTTGCTGCATCCAAAGGGTTCAAACTTTTTCAAATGGATGTCAAGAGTGCCTTCCTAAATAGCTACATAGAAGAGGAAGTGTATGTGAGACAACCCCCCGGTTTCAAAAATCCCAAGTTTCCAAACCATGTTTTTAAACTTCACAAAGCTTTATATGGTTTGAAACAAGCCCCTAGAGCCTGGTATGATAGGTTGAAAACCTTTTTGCTTGCTAAGGGTTTTGAAATGGGATGTGTGGATAAAATGCTTTTTCTCCTCAAGCAAGGCAATGACACTCTCTTGGTCCAGATTTACGTGGATGATATCATTTTCGGTGGTTCTTCTCACGCTTTGGGTGCCAAGTTTGCAGACACTATGAGTAGGGAGTTTGAGATGAGTATGATGGGCGAGTTGACGTTTTTCCTCGGGTTGTAAATCAAGCAATCCCGAGAGGGGACATTCGTGCACCAGGGCAAGTACACCAAGGACATCCTGAAGAAGTTCGACATGGGTGAGGCCAAGCCTCTTCCAACACCCATGCCGACCACGGCGGCCCTGGATGCGGATGTGGATGGGGAAGCTGTGGACCAGAAGGAGTACCGGAGTATGATCGGGTTGCTGCTCTACCTAACGGCGACACGCCCGGACATCCAGTTCGCGGTGTGTCTGTGCGCGCGATTTCAGTCGTCGCCGCGCACTTCTCACCGTCAGGCGGTCAAGCGCATTATGAGGTACTTATGCTTTACTCCAGAATTCGGGATTTGGTATTCTGCTTCCTCCACCCTCTCCCTTTGCGGTTTTTCTGATGTCGATTTTGCTGGTTGTCGGATTGATCGCAAGTCCACTTCTAGGACTTGTCAGTTTATTGGTTCTTCTCTTGTATCGTGGTCCTCTCGCAAGCAGTCTAGTGTCGCCCAGTCTACCACGGAGGCTGAGTATGTTGCTGCGGCTAGCTGCTGTTCCCAGTTGCTTTGGATGATGGCCACTTTGCGTGATTTTGGTCTGAGTTTTTCTCGCGTTCCTTTGCTTTGTGACAGCACGAGTGCTATTAGCATTGCTAAAAACCCCGTGTTGCACTCTAAGACCAAACACATTGATGTGCGCTTTCATTTTCTGTGAGACCACTATGAGAAGGGTGATATCGACCTTCGCCATGTCGATACTCATCATCAGTTGGCTGATATTTTCACCAAGCCTTTGGACCAATCAACTTTTGCTAGGTTGAGAGGTGAGCTTGGTGTGTGTTTCCCCTTTTAGATGGGGGAAACATTTTGACTCTTGTATCATGAACTGACTTTCTATTTTTCAATTGGTTTCTTCATGTATCTTTGCATTTCATCTTGCATATTTACATTCAGAGCTTCTTGCATATAATCCATAGAATGTGTCTATGCTCTGTATAGTGTATGCTCTGATGCTTTATGATGATGCTTATAGCTTATGCTCTTTCTGATCACTGATACATGTTGTTTGCTGAGCTATTTTATGAATGGTGAACTTGCTTAATAAACCTAAAATCTGAAAATGTTCACCATTGAGATATGCAACTAGCATGTGTAGGATGTGTAGAATTCACTCGTGCTTTTCATATATGCTAGGTTGCTATGTCTCTAGTTCTGAGTCACTCACTTGCTTGGTATGTTCATATTCTGCTTTAATTCAGAACCAAGTTAAGTGAATTGGAAAGATCGAGATGGGATTGCTTGTCAGCACATCACAGTTTCGAGACTGTTTCTCATTGCACTTTGAGTTAAACTTGAGCTGTGTAGTGTATGACCAAAACTGTTGCTTTAAGCTTCTGATTGCTTCTGCATAGGCTTCGCACAGTTGAAAAGTTAGTCAATGACAAGCTTTTAACCTCTGACAATCACATGCTAAAATTTGAACTTGTGTAATCTAACCGCTGCAACTCCGATAAAATTTGGATACACAAGTCTATGTTTCATTCTATAGCATGATGATTGAACTGTGCTAGGGGTAGTTCACCGTGTATACATGTTTAGCACTTGATTGACTTCCTGTCTATACATGTTTGGTTCTATTTTGATGGTGAATACCTTTTTGGCTAAAAACTGCTCACGTTGCTCACATGTTCATTTTTCGTATTTGGTGATCAGTTTGAGCCTTTGCTAGCATTATGTGCATATTGTTGAGTCATCGGATCAGCATTTTGTCGAGCATCTTCATATTTTATCGACTATATTCCTGAAGCTGCTAACTTGCATGCTGACTCATAGGCATTTTGGAAGGGGGAGTTATTCTGTCAAGGGGGAGAAATTTGCTTGATGGTGCATTTTCAACTAAGGGGGAGAAAATATTGACAAATCATATGTTCTCTCTGTGTTCGACCTCTTGGTTATGTGCACTATTTGAGTTTTGGAGCATTTTTGGTAGCCAGTTGTGTTGAGCCTTTGCCTCTTTCTTGAGGAACTAGCACCCCTACTGTTATGCTTTTCAGTTGGTATCAAGCTTTCTTCGTTTGGTATCGAGCTTCCTCACTAGCGGTGTTGAGCCCGTTTTGCCTCTTCTTGAGGGCTAGCTCTGTTTTGCTTGAGTTTCAGTTGATTTTCCAATTGGTATCAAGTTTTCTCGCTAGCGGTGTTGAGCTTGTTCCACCTCTTCTTGAGGGCTAGCTTTGCTTTGCTTGGTTGCGTCGAGCCGTTGCCCATGTCTTTGGGAACCAAGTTGTCTTGCTCTTTCCACTTGACCTTCTTCGGCTTTGATATGCTTTTGGGTCATTTGGTCAAGTTCTCTCTCCTTCTTCCTTCCTTCCTCTATTCCTTTATGATTTGTGTTGGTAGTTGACAATGCACTCATCAAAGGGGAGATTGTGGATACATGGGTGTATGCCGAGTCTGTGAGTGATGAGTGATTGTCAACTAGGATAATGCGCATGTTCTTTGGCTTGTGTTGTGCAGGTGTCGAGCACGGATACAGTGATCAAAGGCAAGGTGAAGGTCAAGTAGAGATGTGCCGTGCCGATGGACTGAGAGTGGCGAAGGGCGGACGTGAGGCTTGGACTGAGGGACCGGTGGCCCGAGGATCAGCTGTGGTAGCTGACAGCCTGGGACAGCGACGAGCGAAGACTTGCGGGCACGGTGTTGCTTGGGTCGAGGACCTGGAGACACGTGTCGGTGGACGGGGTGCACGGGCAGTGCATCCCCTCTACGGCTCGGTTTGGTGGTTGAGCCACAGAAAAACCACCGAGTGGATGGTTTCCAGGTTTGGGCCTCAAAACCTGGGCGCTGATGGTTTCCGAGTTTGGGCCACAAAACTCGGGCTGAGGACGGTTTCCAGGTTTGGGCCTCAAAACCTGGGTGCTGCGGGTTTCTGAGTTTGGGCCACAAAACTCAGGCGATGGACGGCTGATTTCCTGGTTTGGGCCTCAAAACCGGGGGTTGGTCGTGACGGCTGGTTTCCCGGTTTGGGCCTCAAAATTGGGGGCGAAGTCCGGGAAAAGGACGGGCGGAGCGGTGGCGGCACGTGGCGGCAATCTGTGATGTTGCGTCGAGGCAACGATACCAGTTGTGCGGGCGTGGCCGTCGGATCACCAGCATCTTCGAGTTGGTCCAGAATAACCCTAGGGTTTAGCTGGTTCGCTCTGTAATTAGAGAGGGGTAGAGTAGCAATTAGAATTAGGATAAGTAGAGGGAGACACCCTCCTCCCATTCCATCTCTCAGCCATTTGCTCTTTGTCTTCTATGTTTTCCTGCTCTCTCAATCCCCTGCTGTAGCAACTGAGATCCGTAGAGAACTATACCTCTGTATACTGAAGATTTTGAGGAAGTGAGACCGTAATCTCTCTGTTGTAGCGTGTGGTAGCCACACGGTTGCAGATCGATGACTTGATTCGCGTTTTGTTCGTGTTCTTCGCGTTCTTCGTTTCTCCGCGTTTTTCCCGTCACTCGATCTCCCTCCCTACTGCATCTTTTTGAATTCCACTTGAATCAACTTGTTCTTTATAGTGAGGAGATCATTTTCACCGAAGGAATTCATCTAACTCCTCACGAACAAGTAGATCGGGTCGATTTCGTTTTCGTGGTGCTTTTTCGTTCATACACCTTCCCTTTCGATTTCCTGGTGATTGAGTTGATCTGAGCGGATGATTTCTTGAGGATAGTCTTCCAACTACCTCGTGATCATCTTCTCCAAGTTTGGGAACGTGGGATTGTGATTTGATTCGAATTTGGGAGGATTCGTGTGAGAGGCGACCAAATTTGCCCTCACTGGGTGTTGGCGGACAGTCCGCCAACCAGGGCGCGGACAGTCCGCGCGTCGGGGACGAGCCGGACCAGTGGCTCTGTTCTTCGGTCGTTTGGCTATTGATTGACCGGTGGACAGTCCGCCGTTGGAGTTCGCGGACAGTCCAGGAACGTCCAGGGGACTTGCAGCAACAGTGCTGTTTTGGGGATTTGGCCGGCGGACAGTCCGCCATCCCCCCGCGGACAGTCCGCGATTGAGCCGGACAGTCCGGGACCGTACTGGCGGACTGTCCGGGAGTCGGCTGCTTGTTGAGTTTTGGTGTGTTTGCTCTCCCGACTTCTTCGCTTGGTTTTCGAACCTCTCGGTAGGCTTCTTAGTTCACCTAGGAACCTCTCTAGGTATCTTTGCTACTTGTTAGCATCGGTATTTGGAGATTTCCCGACGTAGCCTTCAATCTACGTTTGGGACTCGGTTTTTAAGGATTGAACTTGTGCCGGTGCTTTTAGGTCTTGGCTTGCTATCGCTTTGTGGTGCCTCGCTATGATCCTAGGGATCATCCACCCTCTTCCAAGGGTCGTGGGCATCACGGTTTTGATCGAAGCTTTTGGGGGTTGATTTTGGGAACAAAAGGCCAAAGTTTCGAGAGAAATTTTTGAGCTCCCATTCACCCCCCTCTGGTCGCCTTGCTATTGCATTCTCGGTCCTTCAGACACACCGCGAACTAGATGTCCGGGCGTGTCGCCGTCAGGTACAGCAGCGACCCAATCATACTCCGGTACTACTTCTGGTCCACAGCTTCTCCATCCACATCCGCATCCAGGGCCGCAGTGGTCGGCATGGGTGTTGGAAGAGGCTTGGCCTCACCCATGTCGAACTTCTTCAGGATGTCCTTGGTGTACTTTCCCTGGTGCACGAACGTCCCGTCTCGGGATTGCTTGATTTGCAACCCGAGGAAAAACGTCAACTCGCCCATCATGCTCATCTCAAACTCCCTGCTCATAGTGTCTGCAAACTTGGCAACCAAAGCGTGAGAAGAACCACCGAAAAGGATATCATCCACGTAAATCTGGAACAAGAGAGTATCATTGCATTGCTTGAGGAGAAAGAGCGTTTTATCCACACATCACATTTTAAAACCCTTAGCAAGCAAAAAGGTTTTCAACCTATCATACCAGGCTCTAGGGGCTTGTTTCAAACCATATAAAGCTTTGTGAAGTTTAAAAGCATGGTTTGGAAACTTGGGATTTTCGAAATCGGGGGGTTGTCTCACATACACTTCCTTTTCTATGTAGCCATTTAAGAAGGCACTCTTGACATCCATTTGAAAAAGTTTAAACCCTTTGGATGCAGCAAAAGCCAAGAGTATCCTAATTGCCTCCAAACGAGCTATAGGAGCAAAAGTCTCCTCATAGTCTATCCCCTCCTTCTAACTATACCCCTGGGCTACTAGTCTGGCCTTGTTTCTCACAACATGGCCATCCTCTCCTTGTTTGTTTTTGAAAACCCATTTTGTCCCAATAGGGTGACACTCAGGAGGAGGAGGAACAAGAACCCAAACCTGATTTCTTTCAAAATTTTCAAGCTCCTCATGCATGGCATTGACCCAATCTGGATCAGATAATGCGTGTCCAACATCTCGGGGTTCAAAATCAGCAACAAATGCAGAATGAGCAAAGTGAGAGATTTGTTGTGACCTTGACTGAGTGACACGTTCGTCGATGCTGCCGATCATCTGTTGAGGTGGGTGTTGGCGCTGAATGTGTCGTGGCGCCTCTCGAGCTGATGTAGCCTCCCCCTCAACAGCAGCTGGCGCCTCCTCGGGTACAAAAGGTATCGCTCGAGGTGGCGGATCCCATGGCCCCCAAGTCATTGAAGAAGAGAGATCGGGGTCGTGAGTCATAGTAGAAGCCGCTCTTTGCGGCACAGCAGGTGGAGGAGGTGCTGGGTCATCCATCCCTTCAGCACCCTCTTCCTCATCATCAAAAAGAGGCTCGCCAACCTCATGATCACCTGCACTCTCAAAACGAGAAGAAGGACAAACCATGGTCTCGTCAAAGGTGACATCAGATGTCTCCATGACTCGGTTAGTATCAAGGTTAAGCACATGATATGCACGAGTATGAGTTCCATAACCCAAAAATACACCGTCAGAAGAACGAGACTCAAACTTGTCCAAGTTGCCCTTTTTGAGTATAAAACAATGGCAACCGAAGACTCTAAAATAACTCAACTTGGGTTGTCTTCCAAAACGCAACTCATAAGAAGTCTTTTTCAAGAAAGCTCGGAGAAAAATGCTATTGGAAATATAGCATGCAGTGCTCATAGCTTCGGCCCAATATCACCTAGGAGTCCTATGCTCATCGAGCATCGTCCTGGCCATCTCTACAAGGGTTTGATTCTTCCTCTCTACAACACCATTCTGTGGCGGAGTGTAGGGAGAAGAAAATTGATGCTCTAAACCCAAAGAGTTACAAAACTTCTCAAAATCTGAATTCTTGAATTCAGAACCATTAACACTCCTAATAGCTTGCATCGAGTTCAAAGGGAACTCGTTCTGAAGACGCAAAATCAGATTGCGAGCAAAGGAGAAACTCTCGGTCTTCTCAGCTAAAAAGAAGACCCACAAATATCTCGAAAAGTCATCAACAACAACAAGCACATACCACTTCCCCCCAACCGAGCTCACCCGAGCCGGACCAACAAGGTCCATGTGCAAAAGCTCTCCAGGGCGCTTGGTCGTGACCTGAGTCACCGGATGGTGGGGAGCAGCTACCATCTTCCCATGTCTACAAGAATGGCAAACAAGATCCTCCTCCATGGATAACTTGGGCAATCCTCGGATTAGGCCAAGTGAACTAAGCCTTGCAAGCAAGTCGAAGCTCAGGTGACCAAGTCTCCTATGCCACTTCCAAAGATCAGAGGAGGATTGTCCAGCCAAAAGACAACGAGAAATTCCAAACGACTCCGAGAAATCCGCACCAAAGACTTTCCCAAAGGGCGAAATCACACAAACAAGATTGCCCTGAGGATCCAAAATACGACTGAGATTCGGCTTAAAATGAATCTCATAGTCGTCATCAAAGAGTTGCGAAACAGAAAGAAGGTTAAAATGCAAGTTAGAAACAAGAGCAACATCGCGCAACACAAAGTGTTCATTAACTCGCACCGACCCACGAGACAACACTTTACCTCTGCTATTGTCGCCGAAGGTGATAAACTCCTTTCTGGCGACCGGACTAAAACTGGAGAACCACTTGGTGTTTCCGGTCATGTGCCTCGAGCAACCGAAATCCACCAACCAAACGTTCTCCAATCGTTTTACCTACATCAATAAAAATACATAGGGTGAGCGTACGGTCCAACAGTGGGGTTAGTGAAGTAGGAAGAATACCAGTGTTGGACCGGCTGCTCAAAAGAACGGTTAGCAGAAAAACCATTCCTAGCACGCCTATGGGAAGAGCGATCACCACGTAGAGGAAAACGTGGTCCGCTAAGGGAGGAGCGTCCATCGCGATACTCAAAACGCGGTGGTGGAATACGCTCAACTACAAAGCCACCGCCACGGGGTCCATAGCCCAGAACCGCAGGCTCCCGCCGGACACGACCTCCTCGCGGCCTAGGCCTAGGAGCTTGAGGTTTAGGACCTCTAGGCCTAACAGCACGCCTCTGAACACTCAGCACATGTACATCATGGAAAGGATGGTACATGTCCGTGTTGTTCATCTCCTTTGCACGGTGCGCCTCTCTCTTGCGCCGAAAGCAGAACTCACTCAAGTGTCCATCTCTCCCACAGTGCTCACAATGGTACCTCACCGCTCTCAAAGGGGGTTGTTGGTACTCACGGTAGTGGGTATGGATCACTTTGCCCTTCTGTGGCATAAGCTCCTCTTGGATGGGTGGCATGGTGTCTAGCTTGTTCTTGAGGTGGTTTGGTTTTGGAGCCCATGATTGTTTCTTGGGTGGAGCTCTCAGAGGTTCCACAAATACACCATCCTTGGTGTTAGGCTTTAGAGACTCTCTGGGTGGAATCTTGGTAAGCTTGGGAGTAGTGGTGGAGTTGGGCTTCTCACACGGGTTCAGACCACTCGACTCTCCAATCTTCCCGAAAGATGAAACATCAACACCCTGAGCAAAGCCTACACCGGGACCTCCAGCAGCACGCTTGAACTGGGAGATCATCATCCCAAGCTGCGGCTCACCACTCGACACCCATGACAAGATGGTCTGAAGGTATGTGTTTTCCTCCTCGGTTTGCATCTTGTCATGCTTCACATTCGCAATCTCCATCTCCAAACTCTCACACAGAACACACCTAGTCACACACGTGTTATACGAGCTGGCCTTCTCAAGAGACACAATCTTGGCATTCTTCTCTGCCAACTCGGATTGCAAGCCCGCACAGGACTTGCACGCACCCAACAGCAAGGATCTAGCCTTCAGCTCATCCACCTCTCCTACCAGCACAGCATACTTGCCTCTCAAAGTGAGAAGGTCAGTCATGTGTGTGGTGCACATCTCGCACTCCTCCTCGGTGACAACAACGGTGGACTTGATAGATTCAAGTTCCTTCACCGTATCCTCCCACTTCTGCTTAAACTCCTTCCTCTCTCTAGCAGCGCGCCTAAGCAGCTTGTCTTGACTAAGGAGAGCGGCAGTAAGTTTCTCGACCTCAGCAAAAAGCTCGTCGGGGGGTCAGAGATACCTGGGAGGTGTCGTCGTCATCGTCGTTCCGAGGGATCTCCTCCAGCTCGCCGTAGACCTCCTTGCCGAGGGCCATGGTGTAGAAGCCCTCGTTGTCGGCGAAGAAGCAGAGGCCGTTGAGCTTGTCCTCGATCTTCTTCTTCTTCTCGGACTCGTCATCGCTTGAGGAAGCGGAGTCATCCGAGTCGTCGACGTCGCTGAGCGTGGCGAAAAACGCACGCTGCTCAGCCTGGGCCTTCTCCAAGTACTTCGTCTTGATGTACTCCTTGTTGAAGCCGCCCTTCCGCTTGTGCTTCGCGGGGACGTACTTCTCCTTGCGCTTGCCAGAGTCGTACTTGTGCCCATGATCTGCCTTGCCGAAGATCTGCTTGTTCTTCTTCAGGCAATTGGCGATGAAGTGGTTGGGGTCGCCGCACTCAAAGCATCCTGAGCGTCCTCCTCCGCGGTGATGGTTCATGCGGTTGTTGTGAAACAGCGAGAACCGGTTGGCGAGCAAAGCCAACTCGTCATCCCCCAAAGACTCCAGTTGCTCCTCTGTGACAGAAAAGAGTGAAGAGAGTGCAAATCCTCCAGAGGTGTTAGCAGAAGAGCCAGAAAGCAGAGCCATCGACAGGCCAGAAGGATTTTCATAAGAAGCCCTCGCCATGGCATCGATCTCACTAGACTTGAGCTTACTGAAGAGCTCGTCGCACGTGAGGGTCTCATAGTTAGGCGATTCAATGATCGCCTGAACCTTGGAATCCCACACCGATCGATCAAGAGTATGGAGTAGCTTGAGAGCTCTCTCATGATCGTCGAAAGGCAACAGCTCCTTGTTAGCCCTCATCATGTTGACAATCACCTGAAAGCAAACGAATAAACTTTCTATGCTCTCGCCAGGCATATGTCGAAAGTTCTCATACTCTCGCTTGAACGACTCGTAGAGACGGGTTTTGACTTGAGTGGTTCCCTCATGGAAATGCATGAGGGTAGCCCAAATCTCCCGAGCCGTAGCGAGGTGAGAAACGCGATCAAACTCACTCATGCTCAGACATGAGAAAAGAGCATTACGGGCTCGGCTATTAGCATCGTGCTCATCAATCTGATGCTGAGTAGCACGAGCAGCCAAGACCACGTAATCGGCAGAGTTGCAAATATCCCAGATGGAAGCACCCAAACTCTGCAGATAGGCCGACATGCGTATCTTCCAATGCGCATAGTTCGTCCCATCAAAAAATGGTGGTTTGCCCACGCCGTGATCCATGTCGCCTTCTGTGGATCTGGAACCGGCTAAGGTCGAAGATCCTTAACCCGCTCCGATAACAATTGAAGGACCGAGAATGCAATAGCATGGCGACCAGAGGGGGGTGAATGGGAGCACAAAAATTTCTCTCGAAACTTTGGCCTCTGTCCCACAAATCAACCCCCAAAAACTTCGATCGAAACCGTGATGCCCACAACCCTTGGAAGAGGGTGGATGATCACTAGGATCACAGCGGAGCACCACAAAGCGATAGCAAGCCAATCGGCAAAAGCACCGGAACAAGTTCAACCCCTAAAACCTAGTCCCGAACGTAGATTGATGCCTACGTCGAGAAATCCCTGAATACCGATGCTAACAAGTAGCAAAGATACCTAGAGAGGTTCCTAGGTGAACAATAGGGCCAAACAAGAAGTTCGGAAACCAAGCGAAGAAGCCGGGAGAACAAACGCACAAAACCGGAGGCTTCAGCCAAGTCCCGGGCTGTCCGCGGCTACTGCGGACTGTCCGCCAGCCGATCCCGGACTGTCTGCCGGCGAAAATCGCCAAACAGCAACTCTGCTGGAACCTCCCTGGATGACTCCCGGACTGTCCGCGAGTCCCAACGGCGGACTGTCCGCGGTTCAAAAAGTGCTTGCCCAACAGCGCGGAGTCAGGCCACTGGTCTGACCGACCCCGACGCGCGGACTATCTGCGGTAGCACTGGCGGACTGTCCGCGGATGAACAGAGAGGGCGATTTCGGTCGCCCTTCTCCCAAATCCTTCCAAAATCGATCCAAACCAAAATCCCTTGATTCCAAACTTGGAGAGGATGATCACGAGGTAGTTAGGAGACTATCCCCAAGAAATCATCCGCTCAAATTGATTCAATCAACGGGAAATCAAAGGGGAAGGTGTATGAACGAAAAAGCGCCACAAAAACGAAATCAACCCGATCTACTTGTTCGTGAGGAGTTAGATGAATTCCTTCGGTGGAAATGATCTCCTCACTATAAAGAACAAGTTGATTCAAACGGATTTTGCAAAGACGCAATAGAGAGGGAGATCGAGTGACGGGAAAATCGCGGAGAAACTAAGAACGCGAAGAACATGAACAAAACAAGAATCAAGTCATCGATCTGCAACTGTGTGGCTACCACATGCTACAACAGTGAGATTACGGTCTCACTTCCTCAAAATCTCCAGTACACAGAGGTATGGTTCTCTGCGGATCTCAGTTGCTACAGCAGGCGATTGGGAGAGCAAGAAAACCTAGAATGCAAAGAGAAAATGGCTAAGATAGAATGGGAGGAGGGTGCCTCCCTCTACTTATCCTAATTCTAATTCCTACTCTACCCCTCTCTAATTACAGAGAGAACCAGCTAAACCCTAGGGTTATTGTGGGCCAACTCGAAGATGTTGGTGATCCAACGGCCACGCCCGCACAACTGGTAGCGTTGCCTCGACGCAACCTCACCGATTGCCGCCACGTGCCGCCACCGCTCCGCTCGTCCTTTTCCTGGACTTCGCCCCCGGTTTTGAGGCCCAAACCGAGAAACCAGCCTTCACGGCCAACCCCCGGTTTTGAGGCCCAAACTGGGAAACCAGCCGTCCATAGCCTGAGTTTTGTGGCCCAAACTCAGCAAACCCGCAGCACCCAGGTTTTGAGGCCCAAACCTGGAAACCGTCCTCAGCCCGAGTTTTGTGGCCCAAACTTGGAAACCATCAGCGCCCAGGTTTTGAGGCCCAAACCTGGAAACCGTCCACTCGGTGGTTTTTCTGTGGCTCAACCACCAAACCGAGCCGTAGAGGGGATGCACCACCCGTGCACCCCATCCACCGACACGTGTCCCCAGGTCCTCGACCCAAGCAACACCGTGCCCGCAAGTCTTCGCTCGTCGCTGTCCTAGGCTATCAGCCACCACAGCTGATCCTCGGGCCACCGGTCCCTCAGTCCAAGCCTCACATCCACCCTTCGCCACTCTCGGTCCATCGGCACGGTACATCTCTACTTGACCTTCACCTTTCCTTTGATCACTGTATCCGTGGTCGACACCTGCACAACACAAGCCAAAGAACATGTGCATTATCCCAGTTGACAATCACTCATCACTCAGAGACTCGGCATACACCCATGTATCCGCATTTGTGAAGATATCCGCCAATTGATCTTCGGTTCTAACTCCCTCTAAGGATATGTCTTTCTTTGAGACATGGTCTCTTAGAAAGTGATGGCGAATATCTATGTGCTTTGTGTGAGAGTGTTGAACAGGGTTGTTAGCAAGTTTAACCGCGCTCTCATTATTACACAACAAAGGTACCCTTTCTAGAACTACACCATAGTCTAAAACGGTTTGTTTCATATAAAGGATTTGTGCACAACAAGCCCCTGTGGCTATGTATTCTGCCTCGATGGTGGACAAGGCCACACTATTTTGCTTCTTGGAACTCCATGAAACTAGTGACCTCCCAAACAAATGGCACCCTTTGGATGTGCTCTTTCTATCTACTTTGCAACCCGCGTAATCTGAATCAGAATACCCAACGAGTTGGAAGTTAGCTCCTTTGGGATACCAAAGGCCAATGCTTGGGGTGTGCTTTAGGTACCTAAGGATTCTCTTTACGGCTATGAGATGTGATTCCTTAGGATCAGCTTGAAATCTAGCACACATGCACACACTAAACATGATGTCGGGCCTAGATGCGGTCAAATATAACAAGCTACCAATCATAGAACGGTAGAGAGTTTGATCAACCGAGTTACCTCCCTCATCTAGGTCGAGATGTCCATTTGTTGGCATTGGAGTCTTGATAGGCTTGCAATCATCCATGTTGAAGCACCTGAGGAGGTATTTTGTGTACTTCTCTTGAGATATAAAAGTCCCCTCCTTCAATTGCTTGACTTGGAAGCCTAGAAAGAATGTGAGCTCGCCAATCATGGACATTTAGATCTCCTTCGACATCAAGTCACCAAATTCTTTGCAATAGGCTTCATTTGTTGACCCAAAGATGATATCATCAACGTAGACTTGACAAATGAAAATTTCTCCATCAAGCTTATTGGTCAATAGTGTGGTGTCGACCTTCCCAATAATGAAGCCCTTCTCAATGAGGAAGTCCCGGAGGCGCTCGTACCATGCTCTTGGGGCTTGCTTGAGCCCATATAGCGCCTTGGACAACCTATAAACATGATTAGGATATCTAGGGTCTTCAAACCCGGGAGGTTGATCAACATAGACTAGTTCATTTATGAAGCCATTTAAAAATGCACTTTTCACATCCATTTGATATAATATAATGTCATGATGTGATGCATATGCAAGGAGGATACGAATGGCTTCAAGTCTTGCAACCGGTGCAATGGTCTCTCCAAAATCTAAGCCTTCAACTTGAGAGAACCCCTTTGCAACTAGCCTTGCCTTGTTTCTAACAACCTTGCCTTGATCATCTTGCTTGTTCCTAAACACCCATTTTGTTCTAATGACTCTTGCGCCTTTAGGTCGCTCTTCAAGTGTCCAAACTTGATTGCGGGTGAAGTTTTTCAATTCTTCATGCATGGCATTCACCCAATCCGGATCACTTAGAGCTTCATCTACAATGGTAGGCTCAACAAGAGAAACAAAAGAGTGATGTTCCATAAATAAAGCAAGTTTTTGAGATCGAGTCATTACACCCCTTGTTGGACTCTCTATGATGAGATCTTGAGGATGAGCTTGTAGTAGAGGAGTAGTCCTTCGATCAACCACTTGAGGGGCTGCTTATGGAGCATCAACATCTTGTGCTTGCACCACCATTTGATCATGGGAGACATGAGTATCTTCATTTGGATCTCTCCCATCCTTGTCATCATCATGTGGTACATTTGATGAGGATGGCTTGTCAATGACTTGCACATCATCATCATCATCTTTAGGCTTGATGGCTCATACCAGCATGTTCATCATAGCTTCCCTCAATGGTTCATCACCTACATCATCAAGATTCTCATGCTCTCCTTGAGAGCCATTAGATTCATCGAATTCCACATCATATGTTTCTTCTACCATCCCGGTGGCATGGTTGAATACTCGATATGCTTTGGACTTCAATGAGTAACCAACAAGAAAACCAATATCACATCGGCGTTGACACTTCCCTAGGTGTTGGCGCTTCTTGTAGATGTAGCATTTGCACCCAAACACCCTAAAGAAGGATACATCTGGCTTCTTGTTGTTGAGTAGCTCATAGGGGGTCTTGCCAAGGAGACGATGGGGGAACAATTGGTTGGATGCATAGCATGCGGTGTTGATTGCTTCCGCCCAAAATCTTTCCAGTGTAGAGTACTCATCTAACATTGTTCTTGCTAGGGTGATTAGTGTCCGGTTCTTCCTCTCAACTACCCCATTTTGTTGTGGTGTGTAGGTTGTGGAGACTTCATGCTTCATCCCCACTTCATCACAATATTGCTCAATGTGGGTGTTGTCAAATTCCTTCCCATTATCACTTCTAATCTTTTTGATCTTCAAGTCAAATTCATTTTGGGCTCTCTTGGCAAACTTCTTGAATGAAGGGGTTGCTTTGGATTTTTCATGAAGAAAGAACACCCAAGTGTATCTAGAGTAATCATCAACAATCACTAGGCAATAGAGATTTCCACCAAAGCTAGCATATGTTGTTGGCCCAAATAGATCCATGTGAAGTAGCTCTAACTCTCTTGATGTTGAAACAAAGGCTTTGGTTGGATGAGTGTGTGCAACTTGCTTGCCGGCTTGACATTCACTACACAATTTGTCCTTTTCAAACTTGACATCCTTCAAGCCCCTAACCAAATCCTTCTTCAATAGCTTGTTGAGAGTGTTCATTCCAACATGTGCCAATCTTCTATGCCATAGCCAACCAAGAGATTGCTTAGTGAATAAACATGTCTTCAAGTTGGCATCCTCGGAGGAGAAATCCACTAGATAGAGATTGTTGTATCTAAAGCCTTTGAATATCACTTGTGTATCATCTTTCTTGGTCACAACCACTTCTTTGTCGGTGAACAAACATTGAAAGCCAAGATCACATAGTTGCCCAACGGATAGCAAGTTGAAGCTCAATGAAGCAACTAGAAGCACATTTGATTTTGTATGATCATTGGATATTGCCACTTTGCCCAAACCCTTGACATTGCCCTTTGAGTTGTCACCAAATGTAATCTTTTCTTGGTCATTGACATTCTCTTCTAGTGAGGTGAACATCCGGGGATCACCGGTCATATGTTGTGTGCAACCACTATCAATCACCCAATGAGATCCACCGGTCTTGTAGTTCACCTACACACACAAGAAATCAAGCTTGAGCTTTAGGGACCCAAACTTGTTGAGGCCCCTTAACCTTCTCAATTAGTGACTTAGCAACCCAAATTTGCTTTGGCCTATTCTTGTTTGGAGGCCCCATGAACATGACTTTCATTTTGCCACTAGAATCTTGTCTAAGCATGTAGTGAGCATTGAAAGCAAAGGGCCTAGCATGCTTGGGCAAGGGTGTGGGTTTTGGCTCTTCACAATTGTGAGCAAAGTGTCCTTCTTTTCCACACTCAAAGCATCTTCCCAACTTCTTCTTCTTTGGCTTCGGGATGCTCTTGCGTTGCTTCATCTTCTCTTCAAGGTAGCCTATACCACTTCTATTGGTCTTCATTACAGTGTTGAAAGGTCCGAATGGCTAGAGGGGGGTGAATAGCCTATTTAAAAATATAGAATCCTGAAACTCACAGCTCAAAACGGATATCAGAACACATAGTCGGTACTACCGACTGTGGGGCCGGTACTACCGGGGTCGGTACTACCGGCTCCAAGGGTCGGTACTACCGACAACCTAGGAACAGCTATGAAATTGAGATGAACGAGATGCAAAATTGAATCTAGCTTATACCAAGGCTTTCCTAAGAGATGTAGATGAAGTTTATACCTTGTCCAAGTAGTGGCTTCTCCCCAAAGAGTAGATCGAGCCTTCCCACACTTAGAATGAGAGTAGAGGGAGGAAGAACACGAAGAACAAGCGTACAAATGAAATAATCCAAGATGTAAATCCAACAAGCACACGAGACATGAGATTTAACCCGAGGTTCGGCCACTTCACTAAGAAGCACCTACATCCCCGTTGTTGAGGTGACCACGAAGGTCGGAGTCTCTTTCACCTCCTTGCCTCACTCAATCAACCACAAAGGCTAGTTGAGTTTCTTCACTAAGAATCAGAGGGTAATACAAACACTTCGGAGTGCCCTCACAAGTGAGTCAATCACGGGCAACAACCGAAGAACACCTAACCGGCTAGGGTTCCATGAACCCAAGAGTAAAGAACACAAATCAAGCCGGAGAGATGTTGGATCCAAGTGCTCTAGACGTAGATCGATGCGTCTCACTCTGTAATCTCACTTCCCTAGCTCAAAGCTTGCAAGAGATTCACTCTAGAATCAAAGGGGGAGAGAGAGGAGGTTAGTCAACACTTGGGGGCTCTCTTTCTTGTGTTTGGGCGCATAGAATCGGAGAGGTTGCCGTTAGAAGCCGGTCGAGCGGCTACTAAAACAAGTCACGCTGCGCCATAGGTCGGTAGTACCGACCCCATAGGTCGGTAGTACCGACTACATCAACAACGACCGTTAAAAAAACCTTTCTAACACATCCGGAAGAGGGTCGGTACTACTGGCCCCGGTACTTCCGGCCTTATAGCAGTACTACCAGTAGGCTAAATCTAGATCTACATAGAGAGCCTGCAAAATGACTTCGATCGCCGGTACTACCGACCGGGGGTCAGTAGTACCGGCCCTATGGCGGTACTACCTTTAGGCCAAAAATGGCCCAACACAGAGAGCATGCGATCTGTTCGCGGAGGGGTCGGTACTACCGGCCTTAGGGTCGGTACTACCGACTTCAGCAAACTGACCTCCGCGCTAAAACGGCCATAACTTTTAGCTCCGAACTCCGATTTCGATGATCTTGGATATTTTGGAAAGCTTACTCAAAGGGCTACACAACCCACATGAATACAAGATCCAAAGCACAAAGGATTAATACAAAATTCTAATCCAATAACCATCCTAGCGTCTGGAACACACCGAAAGACTTCCTTCTCTTCTCCGAGTTGATCCAAATCAACTCCAACACCTTCTCCTTTGCAAATGTGCCAACACCACCAAGTGTACACCACTGTGTGCATGTGTGTTAGCATTTTCACAAACATTTTTCAAAGGATTTTCACTTCACTCACCATGCCACTCGATCTTAGCAACAACGCAAAGTTAGATCGCTCAAAGAGGCACTAGATGTTAGACGCCATGAGCACTTTTCACCACATCTAGCTAGCGTAATTTATATCCCTCTTGATAGTCCGGATTGCCTATACTCAAGATTAAGAGTAAGAAATAATCTACCACTTGAGCAAGGCATCTTTTCTCTTCTTCATTTCACCAATGGTAGAGCACTTGATCACATGAGTGCTTGTGGCCACCACCATCCTCCATGGTTGCCACTTTGCTGACTCCACCAATGGCTTGGTCGTAATCCTTTTCCATTAGCTACACACATGCTTCACAAAAGGATTAGACCAAAATAGGTTTCATCAATTAACCAAAACCAAACTAGGGCTTTCAATCTCCCCCTTTTTGGTAATTGATGATAACCTATACAAAGATATGTAATTTAACTTTGAGTAACCACATTGATAGTATTAGCACCCCCTACATATGTGCTATAGAGTTTGGTTCTAAAATTGGCACATATATATGGATATGAAATATGGGTGAGCAACACTATCAATGATGATGCTAAGGCATAAGAATGGACCTTTGAAGCGTGATACCAATCGGAGTGCACATGTTATACCATCCTTAGCATCATTATTCACTAGACATACATCAAAACTCAAGAACCCCGTGAGATCAACATTTATAATAAGATTCTTGAACCATTTGAAACAACAATGTGTCTAGTTGCAATCCTATACATGCTAATTAAACAATTCATCAATCAAGTCTTATCACTAGCATTCATCACATAAGCATGAATATCAATATAAATAGCTTATGCAATGCAACAAACATATGAATATGCACATTTCAAATGCAACATACATGTTTATGAGCTTGCTCCCCCTATTTGTATGCTCAAATTTTAAGAGTTCAAGCTTCGAACCACTTGAAACTTTTATCCCCTTTTTGTCTTTGTTACTCCCCCTTCCACTAGCATATATCTTTGTAGCACTTTCTTTCTCCCCCTTTGTCAACAATTATCATAAAGGTGGAACAAAATTTTAAAGGAAGGAGGCAACTATTATCATGAGATCCATGTGAGGAGATCGAACTAAGTCAAGTTGTGGCTTAATCTAGCTTATGAACATAAGGTATTTAACACGGTTTGCTCTAGAGTAAGCTTCTTCACACATCTTACAATGGTTATCTTACTCACGTTGGTTAAACACATTTTGCTCACTTACTAGATCAAACACTAGAGTTACAAGCTCACAAACAAGTTATATGCTACCACTAGATCAAGTCAAACATAGAAGCAATAGTGGTACCATATATACTTCAAAGTCATTTGATTTACAATGAATGAACCTAGATAAGCAATGTGATGGCTATATGAACTAGAGCACAACCTAATAAGAATGAATGCACATGCCAAACAATTTCACCTTTGTTTTGTTGGAGGAGAGGCATGTCATATGTGGGGGTGCATTCAACTCATGTTGGAGAAGTTCAGGATATTCAATTCATTCCTTAGCTTGCAAAACCTTCTCTCATCTAGTGGCTTGGTGAAGATATCGGCAAGTTGATCATCGGTGCCCACACTTTCAATAGATATGTCTTTCTTTGCTTGATGATCTCTAATGAAGTGATGCCTTATGTCAATGTGCTTTGTTCTTGAATGTTGAACCGGGTTGGTGGCTATTTTGACGGCGCTCTCATTATCACATAGCAATGGGACTTGTCCAAACTTGACACCATAATCTTGCAATGTTGCTTTCATCCATAGCAATTGTGCACAACAACTACCCGCGGATATGTATTCGGCTTTGGCGGTAGAGAGTGCAACACTATTTTGCTTCTTTGATGACCATGAGACAAGTGATCTTCCAAGCAATTGACAAGTGCCCGATGTGCTCTTCCTATCCACCTTGCATCCCGCATAGTCGGAATCAGAGTATCCAATTAATTCAAATTGAGAGCCCTTGGGATACCATAGTCCAACATTTGGAGTGTGCTTCAAATATCTCAATATTCTTTTGGTTGCCTTCAAATGACTTTCCCTTGGAGAAGCTTGGAACCTTGCACACATGCATACACTAAACATAACATCCGGCCTTGATGCGGTCACATAGAGTAGACTTCCAATCATTGACCGATATAGCTTTTGATCCACCATGTCACCACTAGAGTCACTATCCAAATGTCCATTTGTCCCCATTGGAGTGGTTATTGCTTTAGCTTCATCTAACCCGAACTTCTTGAGCATGTCCTTGATGTACTTGCCTTGACTAACGAAAGTGTCTTTCTTCATTTGCTTGATTTGTAGACTAAGGAAGTAACTAAGCTCTCCAATCATAGACATCTCAAATTCTTTAGCCATCATCTCCCCAAACTCTTCATAAAAGTCTTTGTTGGTTGATCCAAAGATAATGTCATCCACATAGATTTGCAACACAAACAAGCTACTTCCAATCTTCTTGGTGAAGAGAGTGGTGTCAACCTTCCCAATCTTGAACCCTTTTGCTAACAAGAAGTCCCTCAATCTTTCATACCAAGCTCTAGGTGCTTGCTTCAACCCATATAGTGCCTTCTTGAGCTTGTACACATGGTTGGGCTTCTTCAAGTCTTCGAACCCGGGAGGTTGCTCAACATACACTAACTCATTGATGAATCCATTGAGAAAAGCACTCTTCACATCCATTTGATAGAACTTGATGTTGTGAGCACAAGCATATGAAAGTAGGATTCTAATGGCTTCCAATCTAGCAACCGGTGCATAGGTTTCTCCAAAGTCAATCCCTTCCATTTGAGTGTATCCTTGTGCAACCAATCTTGCTTTGTTCCTTACAATAATGCCATCTTCATCTTGCTTGTTCCAGAAGACCCATCTTGTACCAATAACATTTGTGTTCTTTGGTCTTTCCACTAACTCCCAAACGTCATTGCGGGTGAAGTTGTTCAACTCTTCATGCATTGCATTTACCCAATCAACATCCATCAAAGCTTCATCAATCTTGGTTGGCTCAATAGATGATACAAATGAGTAATGTTCACAAAATGAAGCCAATCTTGATCTTGTTTGCACACCTCTTCTTATGTCACCAATAATTTGATCTAAAGGATGATCTCTTGCAATGTGTGTTGGTTAGAGCACTTGTTCCGGTTGAGCACTTGCACTTGTACTAGCATCCTGTTGATCTTGAGAACCACTAGAGCTTGCAACATCATTGCCATGCATGGTTGGAGGAGAAAGCACTTGATCTTTGTCATCTTCTATGTCAATCACCTGCTTTGGCCTTATATCACCAATGTCCATATTCTTCATAGCTTCCACCAATTGTGTTCCTCTCACATCATCTAGATTGTCTTGTTCTTCATGGGAACCATTGGTGTCATCAAACTCAACATCATGGACTTCTTCAACTATTCTTGTTGTGTTGTTCCACACTCTATAGGCCTTGCTTGTAGTGGAGTAACCAAGTAGGAACCCTTCATCACACTTCTTTTCAAACTTGCCAAGTCTTGTGCCCTTCTTCAATATGTAGCACTTGCACCCAAAGACCTGGAAATAAGCAATGTTGGGCTTTCTATAATTGAGGAGCTCATATGGTGTCTTCTTCAATAGAGGGTGACAATAGAGCCGGTTGCTATAGTAGCAAGCCATGTTGATTGCTTCGGCCCAGAAGGAATCACTCACATTGTATTCACTAAGCATAGATCTTGACATATCAATGAGTGTCCTATTCTTCCTTTCAACTATCCCATTGGATTGAGGTGTATACTTGGCGGAGAATTGATGTTTGATTCCAAACTCATCACATAGCTCATCAACTCTTGTGTTTCTAAACTCACTTCCATTGTCACTTCTCACTTTCTTGATTCTTCTATCAAACTCATTTTGGCTTCTCTTGACAAAGGTTTTGAATACGCCAAACACTTCACTCTTGTCAACAAGAAAGAAGACCCATGTGTATCTTGTATAGTCATCCACTATCACAAATCCATACTTGCTTCCCCAATACTTGCATATGTGGTTGGTCCAAACAAGTCCATGTGCAATAACTCAAGTGCATGTGTAGTACTCATCATTCCTTTGTTGGGATGAGTGTTTCCAACTTGCTTTACCATTTGGCATGCACTACATAGCTTGTCCTTTTCAAAGTGAACATCTTTTAGCCCTCTCACCATGTCATGCTTCACTAGCCTCTTTAGTTGCTTCATTCCAACATGTCCCAAGCGCCTATGCCACAGCCAACCCATACTTGATTTGGTGAATAAGCATGTTGTCAATTGAGCTTCACTAGCATCAAATTCCACCAAATAGAGGTTCTCATATCTAAATTCTTTGAAGATCACATCACTTCCAACAACACTCACAATCTCCACATCATCAACACCAAATATGCATTTGAATCCCAAATCACACAATTGTGCCACTGACAACAAGTTGAAGTTGAGAGATTCCACTAACAACACATTGGAGATGCTCAAGTCATTTGATATTGCAATCTTGCCCAAGCCTTTGACCTTGCCTTTCTTGTTGTCACCAAATGTGATAGCATCCGCATGATCATTGCCACTAGTGTTGATTGATTTGAACATTCTACCATCTCTGGTCATGTGTTGAGTGCACCCACTATCAAGCACCCAATGCCTTCCTCCGGCTTTGTAATTAACCTACAAAAAGAATCAATTCTTTTTAGGTACCCGAATCTTTTTGGGTCCTCCAAGGTTAGTAACCAAGCTCTTGGGCACCCAAATTGCCTTCTTCTTTGGGCCAACCATGGGTGCACCAATGTACTTAGCCTTCACACCATTAGTGCCCTTAGTAAGCATATAACAAGAATCAAAGCGAATAGACATAACATGAGCATGCTTCTTGTTTTATTCTTGTTAAAGCAGTGTTGCTCTATATGCCCGGATTGCTTGCAACTATTGCAAAACTGACCGTTGCTCTTCACAAAACAAGTCTTGTGAGGAACAAAAGCCGCCTTGCCCTTCTTGGGGGTATAGCCAAGTCCCTCCTTGTTGAGTGGAGACCTTTGGCTACCCAAGCACTTAAGCAAGCGGGCATCTCCACCATAGGCATTGCCTAAGGCATGAGTGAGCTCATTAACCTTGTTCTTAAGATTCTTGTTTTCTACTACTAATGATGAGTTACATGTAGTAGAAGTAGACATTTTAATTGAGCTAGATGATGATGATGCATTGATAGGAGCAACAATAATAGGAGTGTAAAAAGATTCATCAATTATATCACAAGTTACTTCTGCATTGCATGTCTCTACAACATCCTCAATCTTACTTTGATCAAGGAGGGAGGAGTGGGCTTCCTTAAGCCTAATGTGAGCTTGATCAAGCTTCTCATGGGCTTCCTCTAGCCTCTCATGAGTAGACTTGAGCTCATCAAAGGATTGCTCAAGAGCCTTGTTGGCCTTGCGCAATTCTTTGCACTCCTTCCTCTTAGTCTCAATGTAAGAGTGAGCATCTCGTAGCATGCTTATGAGGTCCTCCTTTGAGTACTCCTCATCATCATCACTCTCACTCTCACTCTCATCGGATGATACCTTAGTGCCCTTAGCCATGAAGCATGTCGATGGAGCGTCGAAGATAGAAGGCTTGCTTGAGATAGCAAGACTAGCCATAGCCTTTTTCTTGGTGGTCTTCCTCTCATCATCACTAGAATCACCATCATCGCTTGAGGAAGCATCACTATCCCATGTCACAACATAGGATCCACCCTTCTTCTTTTCCTTCTTCTTCTCCTTCTTCTCCTTCTTGTTCTTCTTATGATCATCCTCATCATCACTAGATTGTGGAAAATCTGCAATTAAGTGATCTTTGCTCTTGCATCGATAGCATCTTCTAGTTGAGCTCTTGTATTAATCTCTTTTCTTTCTTGCTCCAAAGCTCTTCTTCTTCATGAACTTGTCAAACTTCTTGACAAAGAGAGCTATTTCTTCATCATCTAACTCATTGTCGCTTGTGCTAGCTTCATCATCACTTTCCTCCTTTGCTTTGCCCTTGCTCTTGATCTTGGAGGATGACGCCTTGAACGCCACGGTCTTCTTCTTCTCTTCCTCTTGGGCTCCCCCATCTCGTTCCATGCGGTATGTGTCTTGAGTGACCACATCACCTAGTACTTGGTTTGGGGTTACCGTATCTAACCCTTCTCTCACAAGGATGGTTACCAAGGTATCAAACCTAGGTGGAAAGCATCTCAAGAACTTGTGAGAAAATTCCTTGTCATCCACCTTCTCACCCAACGCCTTCAAATCATTGACAATGACTTGCAACCGGTGAAACATCTCCGGTATGCTTTCATCATCTTGCATATTGAAGGTGGCAAGCTTGTCTTTGAGAATGTAGAGCTTGACACTCTTCACGGCCTTGGTGCCCTCATAGGTCTCCTCTAATCTTTCCCATATCTCACTTGCACGCTCGAGATTCTTGATTTGCTCAAAAACTTTGATGTTGAATGCTTCATAGAAAAGATTGATTGCCACATCATTCCATTGAAGCTTTTCTTCTTCTCTTGGAGTTGGATCGGCGGAGTCAATCACAGCAAAGTCATGCTCGATCACATCCCATATCTTCCTATTCATGCCCCTTGTGAACGCGCACATCTTCCGCTTCCAACAATCGAAGTTGGTGCCGTCAAAATGTGGTGGCTTCCCCATATAGTTGATTTGAGCCATTGCAACACCGGAGGTTGTAAATCCTCAAAGAAATGGTGACTTGGCTCTGATACCACTTGAAAGGTCCAAATGGCTAGAGGGGGGTGAATAGCCTATTTAAAAATCTAGAATCCTGAAACTCACAGCTCAAAACGGATATCAGAACACACAGCCGGTACTACCGGGGTCGGTACTACCGACAACCTAGGAACAACTACGAAATTGAGATGAACGAGATGCAAAATTGAATCTAGCTTATACCAAGGCTTTCCTAAGAGATGTAGATGAAGTTTATACCTTGTCCAAGTAGTGGCTTCTCCCCAAAGAGTAGATCGAGCCTTCCCACACTTAGAATGAGAGTAGAGGGAGGAAGAACACGAAGAACAAGCGTACAAACAAAATAATCCAAGATGTAAATCCAACAAGCACATGAGACACGAGATTTAACCCGAGGTTCAGCCACTTCACTAAGAAGCACCTACGTCCCCATTGTTGAGGTGACCACGAAGGTCGGAGTCTCTTTCACCTCCTTGCCTCACTCAATCAACCACAAAGGCTAGTTGAGTTTCTTCACTAAGAATCATAGGGTAATACAAACACTTCGGAGTGCCCTCACAAGTGAGTCAATCACGGGCAACAACCGAAGAACACCTAACCGGCTAGGGTTCCATGAACCCAAGAGTAAAGAACACAAATCAAGCCGGAGAGATGTTGGATCCAAGTGCTCTAGACGTAGATCGATGCGTCTCACTCTGTAATCTCACTTCCCTAGCTCAAAGCTTGCAAGAGATTCACTCTAGAATCAAAGGGGGAGAGAGAGGAGGTTAGTCAACACTTGGGGGCTCTCTTTCTTGTGTTTGGGCGCAAAGAATCGGAGAGGTTGCCGTTATAAGCCAGTCGAGCGGCTACTAAAACAAGTCACGCTGCGCCATAGGTCGGTAGTACCGACCCCATAGGTCGGTAGTACCGACTACATCAACAACGACCGTTAAAAAAACCTTTCTAACACATCCGGAAGAGGGTCGGTAGTAGGGTCGGTACTACCGGCCTTATAGCGGTACTACCGGTAGGCCAAATCTAGATATACACAGAGAGCCTGCAAAATGACTTCGATCGCCGGTACTACCGACTGGGGGTCGGTACTACCGAGGGTCGGTAGTACCGGCCCTATGGCGGTACTATCTTTAGGCCAAAAATGGCCCAACACAGAGAGCATGTGATCTGTTCGCGGAGGGGTCGGTACTACCGGCCTCAAGGTCGGTACTACCGACTTCAGCAAACTGACCTCCGCGCTAAAACGACCATAACTTTTAGCTCCGAACTCCGATTTCGATGATCTTGGACATTTTTGAAAGCTTATTCAGAGGGCTACACAACCCACATGAATACAAGATCCAAAGAACAAAGGATTAATACATAATTCTAATCCAAGAACCATCCTAGCGTCCGGAACACACCGAAAGACTTCCTTCTCTTCTCCGAGTTGATCCAAATCAACTCCAACACCTTCTCCTTTGCAAATGTGCCAACACCACCAAGTGTAAACCACCTTGTGCATGTGTGTTAGCATTTTCACAAACATTTTTCAAAGGATATTCACTTCACTCACCACGCCACTCGATCTTAGCAACAACACAAAGTTAGATCGCTCAAAGAGGCACTAGATGTTAGACGCCATGAGCACTTTTCACCACATCTAGCTAGCCTAATTTATATCCCACTTGATAGTCCGGCTTGCCTATACTCAAGATTAAAAGTAAGAAATAATCTACCACTTGAGCAAGGCATCTTTTCTCTTCTTCATTTCACCAATGGTAGAGCACTTGATCACATGAGTGCTTGTGGCCACCACCATCCTCCATGGTTGCCACTTTGCTGACTCCAGCAATGGCTTGGTCATAATCCTTTTCCATTAGCTACACACATGCTTCACAAAAGGATTAGACCAAAATAGGTTTCATCAATTAACCAAAACCAAACTAGGGCTTTCAAGTGTTCATGAGAAGCTCACTTTGAAGACATTGACCCTTGGTGAAGTTTCTCAACCTAGTGGTAAGGTTCTCTTTCTCTTTCTTGAGCTTGTCATTCTCTTGTTGGAGTTCCAATTGGGATGGTGTCAACTTGTAATCCCTCTCCATCTTCAATCTCTTGTTCTCTTCTTTTAGCATGTCAAGCTCAAGAGTCATGCTATAGTCATCATCTTGAGTTTGAATGATAACTTGCTTGGTGGTTGCTAGCTTCTCTAGATCAATCTTGAGCTTTGCATTCTCATTCTTGATCTTGACATAGTCATCATAATGTTCGGCCTCAACCACTTTCTTGCCCTTGCTACTAGCTCTTTGCTCATCATGCTCACTAACCAAGTCCTCACAAGATGTTGCTATGTCACACTTAACAACAAGGTTAGGAGCATCATGTGTCTCATGAGAAAGTATATCATAAGCAACAACAAGTGTATCATGATCTACTTTAACTTGAGTGTATTGTTCCTTAAGCAAAGCATAGCTAGTGTTAAGGTTACTATGCATCTTATCAAGATTTTCATTTTTAGCTTTGAGCTCCTTGTTAGAGGACTTGAGCTCCTTGATAGATGATGACATAGTAGCAAGTTCATTTTTTAGCTCATCACTAGCATGTGTAGCATGATCATATTTCTCTACAAGAGATTCATTTTCATCAACAAGCTTTTCATTTTTAGCTCTAGTCTTTCTTATGATTCTAGAATAGTTGTTTAGCAAATCAACAAGTTCATCATAAGAGGGAGCTTGGAATTCTCCATCACTCTCATCATCACTAGAGTCATCATCACTTTGTACCTTCCGGTCACCCTTGCCCATGAGGCATAGGTGTGTAGTGGATGATGGTGACGATGGTGGTGGTGGTGTAGAGGTCCCAATGACTAGAGCGACCACCTTCTCCTTCTCATCATACTATCTTCATTGGATGAGCCACCGGAGGAGTCAATGTCGGTGAGCCAATCACCAACAATATAAGCTTTGCCACCTTTCTTGTGGTATTGCTTCTTCTTGCCTTCTCTCTTCTTGTAGGGCTTTTCATTCTTCTTCTCATCTTTGCTTGATGAGTCATACTTCTAGCCCTTGTTCTTGTTCTTGTAGCTCTCTTTCTTGGGCTTGGTGCATTGGTGAGCTAGATGGCCAAGATCACCACAATTATAGCAATCCATTTTGGAGATTGGCCTTCTCTTTCTACTTGTGAAGAACTTCTTCTTTCTTGAGTCAAAGTTGACTCCATTCTTGTGAAGCTTCTTCAACATCTTGGTGGTCTTCCTCACCATGATAGCAATGTTGGAATCATCTTCTTCATCGCTTGTGCTCTCATGATGCACCTCAATTGCCTTGGACTTGCCCTTCTTGTCATGGCTTGCTTTGAAGGCCAAGTCCTTCTTGTCGGAGGATGAGCCACCACTTGGTGTGATGTGCATGTACATCTCATGAGCATTGATCTTTCCCAAGATTTGAGTTGGTGTAGCGGTGGAAAGATCACTTTGATGTAGCACGGTCACAATGTGTCCATATTTGTCAATTGGGAGGACACATAGGATCTTCCTCACAACATCGGATGGTTGCATTTGTGTGAGGCCAAGTCCATTGAGCTCTTCTACAAGAACATTCAAGCGTGAGTACATTTCATTTGCATTTTCATTAGCATGCATATCAAAAGAATGTAGCTTTTGCATAACCAAATGATAACGCTCCTTCACGCCCACTCTTGGTTCCCTCATGGAGTGCACAAATGTCGTCCCATAGATCATGGGCATTCTTGTGGTTTCAGACGCGGTTAAACACATCCTTGCAAATGCCTCTAAATAAGATGTTTTTGGCTTTTGCATTCCACTTTTCATTTTCTTCCTCATGTGGCGTGAGGCTAGTGCCCTCCTTGGGTTTGGAGAACCCGGTTATTGCGGCTTCATGACATTTTACATCAACCGCTTCTAGGTACGACTCCATACGGATTTTCCAATATGGGAAGTCGTCTCCCTCGAACATGGGAGGAGGTCCATCACCTCCGGACATCTTAACTCTAGGCGGTTAAGCCTAAATCGAGAGCACGAGGCTCTAATACCAATTGAAAGGATCAAGATGTCCAAGAGGGGGGTGAATTGGGATTTTCTAAAACTTTAGCAAGAATTAAAACCTATTAATCCCAATTAACCCCTTGTGCCTAGAAGTGTGTTTGTCTCTACTCTACCGCACAAAAGACAATGTCTATGCCACTCGTACTCTAGCAAGGCAATTCAATAAAGTATGAACAACAAGTATATTGCAGAATTGAATTGCTCAAAGGTAAATGTGTATGTAAAGGCGAAGAGATGACACGATGATCTTTTTGCCGAGGTATCGAGGTGTCGGCACACCCCCTAGTCCTCGTTGGAGCACCCGCGCAAGGGTATCGCTCCCCCTTGATCCGCGCAAGGATCAAGTGCTCACTATGAGCTGATTCTTCGCCACTCCGGCCCGGTGAATCGCTCACTACCGGTCACAAGCTTGCTTGGGTCATCCACAATGCCTCCGGATGCTCTCCAAGCTTCACGATCACCACCAAGCCGTCTAGGTGATGCCGATCACTAAGAGTAACAAGCTAGAACTCTCACTTGACCAAGTCAAGGCCAAAGAGATGGATGGATGCACACTTGCTACTCTCTTTCACTAATGAGGTCACTAATTCTCACAATTAGGATTCTCTCAACCTCACTAGGGCTCTTGCTCTTCCTTGCTCTCTCAAGGTGTTTCTCAGCAGAATAGAATGGCAAGAACACTCTAATGGAGGAGGGGGGAGTATAAATACTCCCCCCAACCGGCCATCCAAAAGAGCACTGAACAGGTCGTTTTTCAAGGGCATCGGACGCGCCGATGCCTTACATCGACCGCCGATGCCCTCGACCCAACGGTCAACTATACTTCCTGTCAGACTGTTTAAAGGGACATCGGACGCTGGGCAGCATCCGATGCCATTGCATAGGACGCGTCCGATGCAATTCTGACCTCTCTGCATGGACATCGGACGCTGGACCTTAGCGTCTGATGCCAGCGTCCGATGTACCCTCAAGTTCACTCGCAAGTGAATAGTGGCACAGACGCGTCCGATGTGACAACATCGGAGCGTCTGATGCCACGCACCAGATACTCTCAAGTCTAGTGAGCCTCGGACGCGCGTCCGATGCCCACCAGGCCAGCGTCCGATGCCCTTTTCAAGGGCAAAACTAACTCGGATCGCGACGCAGCCTTAATGACTTTTCATCCTCATGACATAAGGGCTCTCTCAAAGCTACCTAGGGCTATGAAATAACAAGTGTGCACCACACCTACCTCAATAGACTCATCTAGGTCAAGCTACTGATTCACACTCCCCTTTATAGTACGGCCAAAGGAGAAACAAAGACCTAAGACTACCTAAGTGCCCTCCAACCCCATATGACACTTAGCCTAGTCTACCACCATCGTCCGTCCTTTGAAAACCGAAATGATTTCCATCGCCAGGGGACATGAACTCCATATGCCCGCATCGTCGCTATTACCATGACCTAACTCATCCCTGTTTCTGCAAAACACACGTTAGTCATAGTAATCTTGTGTTTCATCCAATCACCAAAACCCACTAGGGGCCAAGATGCGTTCAAGAACCAAAAATCAACAAAATTGGTTTCAGGTTGTTCAGTTCAGTTCTCAGTTCAAACCTAACTTGACAACAGACAAAGAAGAGAGAAGTCGCTGCCTCCGTAGCTCGCTCGATATGAGACCGCGAGCACGCTCCTCCTTTGAGTAGCCGCATCGTCCATGCGGATCATGGGCGATGGAGCGTGACACGCTCCGACTAGCTGCTGTCGAGCAGGCACACCACCCTCGCACGGGTGTGCCCCTACCGAGGAGCCACGTGCTTTGCTCGTGAGCCACGCTTCCCGAGCAAGGACCCCCCAACGGACCCTGCCGGTTGTCATCCGCCTCGCCAGGCACCTCCCAGCTCCCTGCATCAGAGTGCGTGGCTCCTCGCACATTGGATTAGGGTCTGGACTTGAGTGGGAGTAGGGACATGGAGAGTGTGGAGGGCGCGGTGGCCATTATGGCTCGAGCCGAGGTGGGCTAGGCTACTTTCTGCCTTGTTCGACTAGTTGCGCAGAAGGGTGAATTCGGTGATTATTGGATCAACTACTTGTTCGGCTTTACATTTCGATTTCGCCTGAAAACCAAAACCAACACTGAACATCGAATTTTTGAGATTTTGAGACCAAAACCAAAAACAAAAAAAATGATATTTTGGTTCGGTTCGGTTCAGTTCAGTTTTTGGTTTTCGGTGTAAATGTGTCGGTGTGCCTCCCTAAACAAGAAGGTGGTCTAGGTGTCCTCAACCTATCAGTTCAAAATGAAAGTCTCCTATTGAAACACCATCATAAGTTCTATAAGTGAGCTCAAATTCCCTAGGTACAACTAGTATGAGACAAGTATTACACAAGGGATCGTCTACCAACTCCTGGTGGCACCTTGAGGATCTTTCTGGTGGCATGACATTTTAAAACTCCAGAATTAGTTCAAAGGTATAGCAATGGTCTCTATACATGATGAAAGGTCTTGTTTTCTTTGGCATGATCTTTGGTAAGGCAGAGTGTGCAATCAAGCTTTTCTAGAGCTTTTTTCTTATTCCAAAAATCAGCAGACTTCTCTCTATGTGGCAACTATTACACCTTTACTATAGAATTTATTTCACCTGCCACTTTCTACTGAAGCATAGGCACAATTCTAAGATCTTGTCAGTATTATTCGGGGTCTGTAACCAAACCATGACAAATGACCTACATTTGGGTATTCAATTTTCTCCTCTAGAAGGCTTACAAACAACTCATTTGACACCAGCATGTACATAGAGCTTTTAATTGGCTCTAGAAATCAGCTTGTCAAAATAAGAGAAAGGTCTTCTTTTGGCTCATCCTGAAAGATCATTTAAGCACCAGAGCTCTTGTCAAAAGAAGGAACGTGCACTTGCCAGATTACAATTTTGTTCTTTTCTCACCGAATATTGAAGATCTATTTCATCTCATCTTTGATTGCCCTCTTTCTACGGCTTGTTGGTTCAGTCTAAGTTCGGTGGTGCCTACTGGCAGTGATCCAGCTATCATTGTAGAGAGTTTTAAGGATTAACTCAATCTACCCTTCTTTATGGAGATATTATCACTATGTCCTTGGCAATTTGGACTATGTCCTGTTCTTTTGCCCTTATCAGCCATACTTCGACTTATTCTCTCTCACAGAATACTATTGAAATAATCGAAATCTGTTGGGCTGTTAATGAGTTGTAAGATATTGGTCCAGACCCAAGAGGCCCATATATGTATGTGTATATGTATTCAGACTCAAGAGATAGAGAAATAGACTCCAGAAAATTCCCCAAACATCTTCATGGTTTCAGAGCCGACTGTAGCGATGGCGGTGGCGACCTCTGGCGGATGCCGGTGGTGAGGCCATGAAGAGCTGTGTGGAGGAGGATTGGTTCGCTTCCTGGAGGACATCTCGAGAGCTGAGGCACATAGCCTGGCAAGATCTTTGACTGGAACTGCAGACGGCAAGGAAAAAGGTGAGGAGCTGATCCACAACCAAAAGCTGCAAAACTAGGGAGGATTTGGTGCTGCTTACTGCTGGAGGCTTGTACGTGTGAGTGAAACGGAGCTACAGGGGTGCTGGTTATTTGGGTTGTTTGGAGTGCTACTAGTTGGTACACAGCAGTATTTGTGGAAGTATCTACAGCAGGCCGTAGATTTCTGCAGAAATGGGGGATAATCAAGGGATTGAGCAGATATTGGGCAAGCTAGTTGATTTGCTTACTGAGAAGAAGAATAAGGTTCCATCTTCAAGCAAAGTGAGTGTGCCATTATATACAGATGCAGTTCAGAAATTGGAACTCACGCCAAATGATATCAAACTGGAAGGCGTAAGGAATTATTTAGCTTGGTCCAGGCGGGCATTATTGTTGTTAAAGGCAAAGAAGCTTGAAAGTTTCGTCAACGGAAAGGCAACTGAACCCAAGGATAAATCAAGTGATGAATGGAAAGCTTGGGATGCTACTAACTCTTTGGTAGTTGCCTGGTTGTTGAGCTCGATGGTGCCATCTATTGCTGGATCAGTAGATACAATTACTACTGCATATGGTATTTGAGAATCACTATCAAAGACATATTCTGGTGCAGGGAATATGATGTTGTTTGTTGACACAGATGATAGGCTCTATCATCTGAAACACGGGGAGCTATCTCTGATGGAGTATATCGCAGAGCTATAGCGGTTATGGGCTGATTTGGACCACTATGATCCATTTGAGTTGCCACACCATGATTGTGTGGCGTGGGTGAAGAAATGGGTCGACAAAAAACGAGTTCTCCAATTCTTGAGAGGCCTCAATTTAGAATTTGAGGGAAGGCGTGCCTCTCTGTTTCATCAATCTAGCCTTCCTAGTCTAGAAGAAGCTATTGCTGCTATGGCACAAGAGGAAACTAGGCTGATGAAAGGAAATGTTCCAGCCCCATCCCGCCCAGCATACGTTGTAACAAGATCTCAAGAGACTAGAATATGCTATAATTATGGTGATAAGGGTCATCTGAGTCGGGACTGCAGTCAACCACAAAAGACTTGTCGTGGAAGAGGAAGAGGCAATGAAAGGGGTGCACCGAGGGGAGGGGGAGGTCGTGGTGGAAGAAGAGGCCTTAGAGCCTATTTTGCTATGTCTGGGGAAGGTGCTTCAGACTTAGTCACAATTTCAGCTACAGAGTTAGAAGAGTTGAGAAAGCTGAAGGAAAATAAGAACAACTCAAAATCAGCTGATCAGGGGATAGTGTCAACTTCAATAGATAATATTGCTAATTTTTTCCATTCCGATGCAGGTATGGAAAAACAAGCTTTATTGTCCATAAAAAATCTAATTCAAGTTGGATATTAGATTCCGGTGCATCCAGACATGTCACAGGCATGTCAAGTGAATTTATATCATATATGCCTTATTCATACTCTCATAAAGACACAATCCAGACTGATGATGGAACATCTCGACCAATTAGAGATGTTGGTACAGTGCAATGCACTCCATCAATAACATTGTCATCAGTATTATATGTTCCATCATTTCCAGTTAATTTGGTTTCAATAAGCTCATTGGTTGATCAGATGGACTGCCGAGTTTTCCTTGATCGTGAAAATTGTTTAATTCAGGAAAGGAAGACTGGAAAACGTCTTGGGATTGGAGTTCGTCATAATGGGCTATGGTATCTTGATAGAAGGAAAACGAATAAAGCGACATGTCATGCTTTATCAGCCATTGCAAATGAAGATGAAGCTAAGGTAATGCTTTTGCATTGTCGGCTGGGACATATATCTTTTGATATTATGAGTAGAATATTTCCTGAACAAATGTTTAAGGTAGACAAACGTAAATTACTATGCGATGCATGTGAGTTTGGGAAACGCACAAGAACTTCATATGTGAGTAGGGGATTGCGAAGTGTGTCGCCCTTTATATTAATCCACTTTGATGTGTGGACTTCTCCAATTGTTTCTTTGAGTGGAATGAAATATTTTGTCACCTTCATTGATTGTTACTCTCGCATGACATGGTTGTATCTCATGAAACATAAAAGTGAGGTGCTTAACTGCTTTAAGGACTTCTGTGCATGCATAAGAAACCAATTCAATGCTCATGTTCATATTATTAGAACTGATAATGGGTCGGAGTATGTGAATAATGAATTTAGAAGTTACATATCTACTGAGGGAATATTACATCAAACCTCTTGTCCTGATACACCCGCACAAAATGGAGTGGCAGAAAGGAAGAATAGACATCTCTTGGAGGTGGCTCGTTCACTCATGTATACTATGAACGTGCCTAAATTCTTTTGGAGTGAGGCAGTTATGATTGCTACTCATCTTATTAATCGCATGCCATCAAGAGTGCTTGGTATGAAAACTCCATGTGAAATGATTTTTGGGAAAAATGAGTTTATTGTTCCACGGAAGGTGTTTGGATGCACTTGCTTTGTTAGGGATCATAGACCATCTGTTGGGAAATTAGATCCTCAAGCTGTTAAGTGCATTTTTATTGGCTACTCATCTAGGCAAAAGGGATACAAATGCTAGAGCCCATCAGAACACCGTACATTTGTGAGTATGGATGTCACTTTTAGGGAATCTATTCCTTTCTATGGGGAGAAAACAGATTTGAGTGATCTTTTTCTTGATCTTGATTCTTCTGATACATGTGAGGTTGGCAATGAGGAAAATGGAACATTAGTGACTGAGTGTAGAGAAACACCGCGCACCCTAATCAGGGGGGTGACCTTCATTATATAGCCTAATAGGCTAGGGTTACAATATACAAGGCCAATGAGCCACAGGCCCAATATGGGATGTTATCATTACATTCTAACACCCTCCCTCAGTCTAAGCGGGAGTGTCACGAACACAAAGACTGGACCTAAAGTTAGTGAACAATTGTACAGGTAACCCTTTAGTCATAATGTCCGCGAACTGATGAGACGATGGAACATGGAGCACCCGAACCTGTCCCAAAGCAACCTTCTCACGGACGAAGTGAATATCTATCTCAATATGCTTCGTGCGACGATGATGGACTGGATTGGCGGTCATATAGACAGCACTGACGTTGTCATAGTAGACGATCGTCGCTGAAGAGATGGGTGCATGGAGCTCCTGAAGTAACTGACGAAGCCAACAAGTCTCCGCCACAGCGTGCGCAACAGCACGATACTCAGCCTCCGCACTCGAACGAGAGACCGTAGTCTGACGTTTAGAGGACCAAGAGACTAAGTTGTCACCGAGGAAGACACAGTAACCTGATGTGGAGCGCCGAGAGTCGGGACAGCCAGCCCAATCAGCATTGGAGTAGGCGGTCAAGCTGGTGGTACTGCCTGTGCCGATGTGAAGCCCGGTGGACAGGGTGCCCTTGACGTATCGCAGGACGCGCTTGAGCATCGCAAGATGAGGCTCGCGCAGGTCGTGCATGAAGAGGCACACCTGTTGAACTGCATAGGCGAGGTCCGGACGAGTCAGCGTGAGGTACTGTAGAGCACCGACGAGGCTGCGGTACTGGGTGGCATCGGCCACTGGAGCGCCGACTGTAGCAGAGAGCTTGGCATGAGTATCCACAGGAGTCGCTGTAGGGTGGCACTCAGCCATGCCGGCGCGCTGGAGAAGATCCACAGCATACTGGCGCTGGGAGAGGAAAAAGGCCGTTAGTAGAACGCGTGACAGAAATCCCGAGGAAGTGGTGAAGATCCCCAAGATCTGTCATGGCGAACTCGGAGTGAAGAAGCTCGGTGAGGCGACGAAGGAGCGAAGTCGACGAAGCGGTCAAGATGATGTCGTCGACGTAGAGCAGCAAGTAGGCGATGTCGGCCCCCGCTTTGTAAACAAAGAGGGATGGGTCGGAGGTCGAAGCAGTGAAGTCGGACCGTTGGACGAAGCCGGAGAACCGCTGGTGCCACGCCCTGGGCGCCTGCTTGAGTCCGTACAGGGACTTTTGCAGGAGACAGACGTGGTTGGGAGCGGCCGGGTCGACGAAGCCGGGCGGCTGCTGGCAGTAGACCGTCTCATGCAGATGGCCGTGAAGAAAGGCGTTCTTCACGTCCAGCTGATGTATCAGCCAGGAGCAAGAAGCAGCGATGCTGAGGACGACCCAGATGGTGGCTGGTTTGACAACCGGGCTGAACGTCTCGTCGTAGTCGATGTCGTACTGCTGCGAAAAAACACGAACGACCCATCTGGCTTTATGATAAGCTAGGGAGCCGTCAGCACGATACTTGTGCTTGAAGACCCACTTGCCAGTGATGACATTGGCACGAGGTGGTCGAGGAACAAGACGCCAGGTGCCATTGTCCACGAGCGCCTTGTATTCTTCCGTCATAGCCGCGCGCCAATTTGCGTCGGCGAGCGCGGCGCGAGAGTTGCCTAGCAGCGGAGAAGCCAGGCTTGAGGTCGCCGCGGTGAAGCCATACCGCTGCATGGGCGGCGGAAGTGAACCCATACGGGAGCGAGTCTCCCGCGCAGGGGGCTCTGGAGCCGTGGGCGCCGCCGCCCGCGGTGCTGGGGCCGGAAGCACAGGGAGCACCGCGACCTGTGGCTCTGGGACCGGAGGTACCGCCGGCTGTGGCAGCGGAGCCGGTGCTGTGCGCGGTCGACGAGTGTAGTGGAGGCCGAACCGCTGCCGCTCAGCTGCAACGGGCGCAGCAGCAGGAACAGGCGCGGCCTGCTGTGGCGCTCGGGGCAGCTGGTAGGCGGCACCACGCCACAGGATGGCAGGGTCCAGCCCGACGGGGTCGCTGGCATCGTCCGAGGGAGACGAGGCAGGCGCAACCGAGGCCCACGAATGCCGAACGTCTAATGGAGACGGGGCAGGCGCGAGTAGTATATCCTATAACAGAAAATCAAAAGAATCCGGTCGAGGCTTGGAAGCCGCAAACGGAACGTGGCGAGAGATTATGATCTTGCGAGTGGAGAGATCAAAACACTGGTAGCCCTTCTGAGAAGGAGGGTAACCGAGAAAGACACACGCTGCTGAGCGAGGAGACAGTTTGTGGGTAGTCGTGGCACTGAGGTTCGGATAGCACAAGCAGCCAAAAACTCGAAGGATGGAGTAGTCTGGCATCTTGCGGTGAAGAAGATGATAGGGAATACCATTATGGATGGACGATGAGGGCCGCCGGTTGATCAGAAAAACAGCGGTGGAAAGGGGTTCAACCCAATAGGAAGAAGGCATGGCAGCATGAATCAGAAGCGTGCAAACAACATTGTTCAGTGTGCGAAGCATCCGCTCAGCTTTGCCATTCTGGGCGTATGTGTAGGGGCACGAGGTGCAAAGCATAATGCTGTGGCTAGCCAAGAAGGCAGCAGTGGCATTGTTGAGGAACTCGATGCCATTATCTGCCTGAAAACAACGCACAGATAAGCTAAACTGTGTGTGAGCGTAAGCAACGAACTGAACAATATGGTCATAAACTTCAAATTTATGGCGAAGAGGATACGTCCAACAATAATGAGTATAGTTATCAACTAGCACAAGATAAAATTTATAACCAGAAATACTCGAAACTAGAGAGGTCCAAACATCACAGTGAACGAGTTCAGAGGGTGCTGATGTACTAGAAACCGAACTAGCGAAAGGCAGCCTAGCGTGTTTGCCGAGCTGGCAGGCATGACAAAGGCGGTGAGCTGCTTTATTACATTGTATGGCTGAAAGCTTATTTAGAGTGTTGACGACTGCTGGTGCTGGATGACCGAGGCAGGAGTGCCACAACTCCGGGGAGACGACGGCAACATGACAGCGAGGAGGCATGTGATGTGGAATGGTGTAGAGGTCCCCGTAGCTATTGCACCGAAGGAGGACCGTCTTGGTCTGGAGATCCTTAACACATAAACCAGAGGCGTCAAACTCAACTGAACAGTTATTGTCGCGGGTAAACTATCAAACAGATAACAAGTTGCGAGTGAGTTGCGGAGCGACAAGAACATTATCAAGATGAAAACATCGATCAGCTATTTGTAAAGAGGATGTGCCACGACAGAAAACGGGAATAGATTGTTCGTTGCCAACCGTAATGGAGGATGGTTGGGACGGGAGACGAGATAGAAGAATACCGTCGTTGGCGGACATATGGGAAGTCGCTCCGCTGTCCATGACCCATGGAGAAGACCCTTGAACCGCCAGCTGATTGAGGGCGGCGATCAGGCTAGCCTGGTCCCAGCTACTGGAGGCCCGTACGCCGGAGGACCAGTCACGGCGGAGAACTGCGGCGGCGCGAAGGCGGTGTGCGCCTGTGGAGGAGGCGCTGGTGGCGTCCACGGCTGCTGCTGCTGCGCCCATGACTGCTGCTGAGGAGGCCACTGGGCGGCCCAAGGGTTGTAGCAAACCCAAGGACCAGCCGGCTGGGAACCCGAACGCCCGCCGAAGCCGCCTTGTGGCGCGACCTGCTGCTGGTGGTGCCCTCCGCCATTCCCATTGCCGCTGTTGCCAATGCCACCGCGACCACCCTGGCCCTTGCCACCGCCCCCATGGTTGGAGGTGGAGGAGGTGGACCGACAGGATGGCGACGTGCAGGAGGAGATGGTTGAGGCAACTAGAGCTGAAGTCGAGGCCGCCTTGTGCTCGGTGCCGAGGCGAAGTTCCTTGACACAAAGCATGTTGGTGGCGGACTTGAAGTCAGGGAGCGGCGACGTGTTGGAGATGATGTCGGCGGTCGAGGCGAAGCGGGGGTTGAGGCCACGCAGCAGGTTGAGCACAAGTTGAGCGGGGGAGATGGTGTGACCAACCTCCTGGAGGGCATCAGAGGTGTGCTTCATCTGCTGGCATAGGCGTCGACGGAGAGGTCGCCCTGGGACATGGTGTGGAACTCCTCCCCGAGGACAATGGCGCGGGGCTCCTTGTTCGCTTGGAACAACGCCTCGATGGAGCTGTAGAGCGCGCGCGTGTCCTGTTCAGGCTCCATGGCGAGGTCGAGGACGGTGTCGTCGACGGAGCCGTACATCCAGCCACGAATGCAGGCGTCGGGCTGAGACCAGGTGGGATCAGCCGGTCGCGCAGCCGTCGTGCCATCGATGTGCCCGAGCAGACCGTACTTGGCGCAGAGGGCGGTGAAGAACGCCTTCCACTTGGAGTAGTTGGGGCGCTCGAGGCTGAGGACGACGGGGATGTGCTGCTTCACGTTGACGGCGGCATAGGCGAGGCAGAGGGAAGGAGCAACGACATCCCCCATGCTGCCGGTCGACTGGGAGCCAAGAGCGCCGGTGGTGGAGGAGGAATCCGTCGAGGAAGTCATGGCAGGGGCGGCCGGATCGGGACGGCGTGAGAATCGCGCGGTCTGGAGCGGCAAGCGCGCAGCCAGGAGGGTGGCGGCGCGAGTTAGGGCGGCGGCGCGGATCGCGCGGCGGCCTGGAGACGTAGGCCGGCGGCGCAAGAGGCGCACGGCTGCCTGGAGCGGAGGAAAGGCGGCGGCGCGAGGAGGTTGCGCGGCGGCCTCGGTGGCGGCGCGAGGAAATCGCGCGGCGGCCGGTGGGGCGACGGCGCGGGGGAGTCGCGCGGCGGCCGGTGGGGCTGCAGCGCGGTGGAGTCGCGCGGCAGCCTGGGCGCGGTCGGGCGGCGGCCTGCAGCGCGCGCGGCCAGGAAGGCGGCGGGGCTGGAGGCGAGGTGCGGTGGCGCACGCCCGGAGTCGGGCGCACGGGCAGAGGAGAGGCGCGGAAAGAAGCAGAAGGAAAAGGAAAGGTTCATATGAGACCGAGGTTGGTACTATTATTGGTGCTACCCAGAGGGTGGATATGGTTCACCTTCGGTCTACAGGTCAGGTTCGGATTTTGGTCGCAGTGATTGACAAGAAAGAGATTCCTAAGATGGCAGATGTTTGTGTTGGGACCAACATTTGCCGCATCTACTTCACTCCCGACGAAGCGCCAGTTCATGAGGATTTTGATCCAGAGGAGGATGATACACTTGGGGATGAGAACAAGGACAATGAGGCTGAGGGTTCTGATAAGGAGATGGAGGATGCTGAAGCTCGTGAACCTTTGGCCAAGAATAATAGTGCTCCTGGTTCTTCTTCTCAGGCCCCCCCTCAGGGCATGCCCCCTCAGCAGCAGGCCTCCCTGGTGGAGGAAGCTAGCTCGGTGGTCCAGCTGTCGGAGTTACTGGAGGCTGACTCTCTTGTCGTGACGGAGGTTGTTTCACTTTTGTCTTTTCAGCAGGATGCGACAGGGGGTGGCGGCGTTGGTGGGCTTTCTGCAGCCGACCTTCAGCTGGCTGTGGCCAATGGTACACCGCAGCAGCGGGGTGCTGCTGCTGTGCAGACGGGTGTTGAGGCTGTGGTGGCTGATGCCGCCCCGACAGAGGACGTCGGGGAGCTAGCCTCTGTGCAGGCCGGTGCTGCTGCCGGGCAGGCGGTGTCCGCGGAGCTGGTGGCTCCTGCTGCTGCCGACCTCGACGGGGCCAGCCAGGGATCGCCTGGCCTAGGCGACCTCGGTGCGTCTTCGGTCTCCCGAGTTCTGGCCGGTGCTGCTACCGGGCAGGAGGTGGCCGCGGGGCTGGTGCCTCCTGCTGCTACCGGCCTCGGGGGGGCCAGCCGGGAGTCGCCTGGCCTAGGCGACCACGGCGTGGCTTCGAGCTCTCGTGAGAAGGCCATGGCGCCTATGCTGGCCGCGGCTGGCAGTGAGCTGGCTGTGGCCAGCCAGGCCAAGATGTCAGAGCTCCACGACTCGGAGGCGTTCGGCGTTGCTGTGGAGGTCGTGGCGGGTGGTGACGTTGTTCTTCCCGCCGTGAGGACAGAGGTGGCGCCTCAGCTAGCTTCTATAGCTGGCTCTGGGGGGCTGCCTCAGGTGGGCGGTGTCTTGGAGGGGTTGCATGTCACGGCTCCTGGAGCGAAGGGCAACGTAAAGTTGCGCCGGAGCTCCAGGAATTCGAGTTCGGCAGACGAGCACGCCCTCCTCAAGGCAGAGAGGCTCACGGCTAAGAAGAATCTGGAGGAACCAGGTATTTCTTTTACTAGCTTTTCAGATTCCAAGATTTTAGCAAACCTTGGTAGGTTAGGCATCAACCTAGGTTCTTCAGATTTAGTTTCTATTAAGAATCTAGAGGTTGAGAGGTTGGTAGTGTCTGCTAACCCTAAAAAATGCTCCTCAAAATCTATTCACACTTATCTGACAAGTGATGATGACGATGAGGGTCGTTTGGAGTCAGCTCTCAATCATACCTATGGTAATCTGATTGAGAACTCTTATGAGGCGGAAAATGATCATATTTTGGATCTTTCACCCCTCCATCATCGGAAGAAATATTCTAAAGCCAAAATTTCTAAGAAAGGCAAACTTCCGTTTAAACCAAAAACCCCTTCAAAAATTATTAGAAGATGAAAGGGATTTTTTGGAATAGCAGAGGTCTAGCAGACTTGGCTAAACACAGGTTTTTGGCAGAATTAGTTAAGGAAGAGCAATTAAATTTTATTGCTATTTCTGAGACCCAAAGGGACTCTTTCCCGGATCATGTCCTTAGAAATCTTTGTGCTGGACATGATTTCCTTTGGCATACCATGACCCCTCGGGGTCGTTCAGGAGGTATGCTGCTGGAGGTTGATCCTAGTGTCTTTGACATTGGAGCCATTGACGAGGGAGATTTTTATGTAAAATTCACCCTCAGATACAAAACAAACGACTTCAAGTTTGTTCTTTACTCAGTTTATGGACCGGCTCAGCAAGTAGATAAGTGCGCCTTCCTTTCAGAGATGGCGAACACTTGTTATAAAGAAACTCTACCTTTTATCATAGGAGGGGATTTCAATATTATGAGGGCTCCAGCAGATAAGAGTTCAGGGGTTTTTGACCCCAAATTCCCGACTCTTTTTAATGCGGTCATCGAATCCTTAGAGCTTAAGGAGATAGTTATGTCTGGCGGCTAGTTTACTTGGGCAGGCCCGGGAGATAACCCAACCCTTGAGAAGCTGGATAGGATTCTTGTCAGCACGGAATGGGAGGATCAATTCCCCCTAGCCAGAGTTGAACCTAGGGATAGGAATATTTCAGATCATTCTCCCCTTATTCTAAGCACTGGGCAATCAACCCACAATCCTCGACCAGACCCTTCAAATTTGAGAGGGGATGGCTTATTAGAGATGGTTTCTATGACATGGTTGCCAATATTTGGCAATCTCCCACCTCAGGGGATTCCCCCCTACAACGCTGGCAATCTAAAATCCGTAGACTTCGTCAGCATCTTAGGGGGTGGGCTGCTCATACCGCTGGAACTTATAAAAAAGAGAAGAAAACTCTTCTTTCTCTTTTAGATGGCCTCGATAAGCGTGCTGAGATTAATCCCTTATCTGATCAAGAGATTAATCTCAAACACTATTTAAAAGAACGCTTAGTGAGCCTTTTGCGAGAAGAAGAACTCAAGTGGTACGAGAGAGCCAAAGTTAAGGCTCTCTTGGAAGGCGATGCCAATACCCGGTTCTTTCACCTAGTGGCAAATGGTAAACATCGCAAACAACATATTTTTAAACTTGAAGATGACCAAGGAGTGGTTGTTGGCGTTGAGAACCTTAAAAACCATATTACCAGCTATTATAAACAGCTGTTTGGACACCCTGAATCCTCTCAGAGTTCACTGTTGGAAGATCAAATTTTAGATATTCCTCAGGTCTCGGAGGAAGAGAATGATATCCTGACTAGCTCTTTCACCGAATCTGAGGTGAAAGAAGCAGTTTTCCAGATGGAGCATAATAAAGCTCCTGGACCGGATGGATTTCCAGTGGAATTCTATCAGGTCTTTTGGGGGATTATCAAGAACGATCTTTTAGCTCTATTTGCTGATTTACACAGCGAGGCTCTAGACCTGTTCAGTCTCAACTTTGGGATTATCACATTAATCCCCAAAGTCCAGGACGCCATCAAAGTTCAGCAATTTAGACCTATTTGTGTGCTAAATGTAAGTTTTAAAATATTTACAAAAGTAGGCACAAATAGGCTGAATGCAGTTGCTAAGACGGTTGTTAGTCCTACCCAGACAGCTTTTATGCCTGGTAGGAATATCATGGAAGGAGTCGTTATTCTTCATGAGACTATCCATGAACTGCATTCTAAAAAGAGAGATGGGGTAATTTTCAAAATTGACTTTGAAAAGGCTTATGACAAGGTTAAATGGTCTTTTCTCCAACAAACCTTGCGTATGAAAGGCTTCTCCCCTAAATGGTGTCGTTGGGTTCAAAGCATGGTTTCGGGGGGAAGCGTAGGGATTAAAGTCAATGACGATATCGGTCCCTATTTCCAAACCAGACGAGGACTGCGGCAGGGAGATCCTATGTCGCCCGTCCTTTTTAACATCGTTGCAGACATGCTAGCCCTACTCATTAAAAGGGCCAAAGATGATGAGCAGATAAGAGGTATCATCCCAGACCTTATTGATGATGGTCTATCGATTTTGCAGTATGCGGATGACACCATTATCTTTATTGACCATGACCCAGAACAGGCTAAAAATCTTAAACTCCTGCTCTGTGTGTTCGAGCAGCTTTCTGGCCATAAGATAAACTTCCATAAGAGTGAGATTTTCTGCTATGGAGCTGCAAAAGAGGCTGAATCCTTTTATATTTCCCTCTTTGGTTGCCATTCAGGAGAATATCCCTTCAGATATTTAGGCATACCAATGCATCATAGACAACTCCTGAACTCAGATTGGAAGAAAATTGAAGAGCGCTTTAGTAAGAAATTATCTTGCTGGAAAGCTAAATACCTGTCTTATGGCGGGAGGCTCATTTTGCTCAATTCTGTTCTGAGCAGCCTACCCATGTTTATGATGTCCTTCTTTGAGATGCCTAAAGGGGTCCTCAAAAAACTCGACCAAATCAGATCAAGATTTTTTTGGCAAGGATCTTCTGAAAAGCATAAATATAGACTTGTAAGATGGGATATCCTGTGTCGGCCGAAAGACCAAGGGGGCCTAGGTATTCTAGAGTTATTTATTGAAAACAAATGTCTGCTCGCCAAGTGGATAGTTAATTTGCTTAACACAGATGGAGTGTGGCAGTCATTGCTTAAGAATAAATACTTGTCCTCCAAGTCCCTTGCCCAAGTTTCAGCTAAGCCAAGCGACTCTCATTTCTGGAGAGGCCTCATGCATATTAAGGATGAGGTGTTGGCTACAGGCTCCTTTGTTATCAAAGATGGAACTTGTGCGAGATTTTGGGACGACAGATGGGTAGGCGATAGGCCGCTAAAAGATTGTTACCCCTCCCTCTATAATATAGTGCGAGATCCTCATGTGACTGTGTCTAAAGTGTTAGCTTCTAACCCACTGGGCATCTCGTTTAGAAGATCTTTAGTGGGTAACAACCTTCAAGCATGGCTAAATCTTGTAGCGAGAATCTCCAATGTCCACTTGGTGGATGATTCGGACTATTTTAGATGGGACCTAACCACTTCCGGGTCTTTCTCAGTTCGATCAATGTATCTTCATATTATAGATACTCAACCACCGTTCCGGCATAGGAAAATATGGAAATTTAAGGTTCCTCTGAAAATAAAAATCTTTTTATGGTTTCTGCAGCGAGGGGTCATCTTGACCAAGGACAATCTCGCTAAGAAGAATTGGACAGGGAGTCAACAATGTATTTGTTGCAATAATAAAGAGACGATCAAGCATCTCTTTATTGACTGTCCATGTACAAAAATGATTTGGAGGGTCATTTTTTCGCTACGGGTTTAACCCCACCTATTTCTATTTCCCATATGTTTGGTACTTGGCTTACTTTACAGCCGAAACGTTCTAAAAACCTGATCTGGGTGGGGATAGCTGCTATGTGCTGGGCTATCTGGCGATGCCGGAATGATGTGATTTTTAATAAAATAAAGATTAACTCTATTTCGCAGGTCATTTTCAGGGGAGCGTATTGGCTACGCTTCTGGGCGCAGCTGCAGCGTGATGGGAAAGCCAAGGACACCCTCTCATCAATAAGCAAGAAGATCGAGCTTATTGCTTTAGAGTTATCAAGCAAAGGATGGAAGAATTTTTACCATTTGCTGTAGTGTCCGTGTTTTGTTTACAAACTGGTTTGCACCTTTTTAAGTGTGGTTGGGAGACGTTTGTAATAATTGGCTGTGTACATCTCTGGATGTAGAGGCCGGATATTCATATCCATTATCAAAAAAAAAATTGAATCTCTGTCTTCTACCCACAAAGCTTTTGTAGCATCATTGCAATGAGTGCCAATTCTAAGAGACCGGAAAGAGGCAAAGCGAGATCCAAAGTGGAAAGAGGCCATGCTAGAGGAGCTAGCAGCACTTGAGAAGAACAATACTTGGGATCTTGTACCTTTTCCAATGGGCAAGAAGGTGGTTAGTTGCAAATGGGTATATACATTAAAGCAAAATCCTAATGGTAAGATAGAGAGATACAAAGCAAGATTGGTAGCAAAAGGGTATAATCAAACATATGACATTGATTATGATGAGATATTTGCCCCCGTTGCAAAGGTGAGCATTGTTAGAACATTGATCTCTTGTGCTGCTAACTTTGAATGGCCATTATATCAGTTGGATGTTAAGAATGCATTCAAACACCTTTGTATGGAGATCTTGCATGGCCATTATATGGAAATTCCACCTGGGTTTGATGCTGCTCAAACCAAGGGAAAGGTATTGAGACTAAAAAAAAATCTTTGTATGGTCTAAAGCAGTCGCCAAGGGCATGGTTTGATCGCTTTAGGCGGACGATGTGTAGTATGAGATACAATCAATGCAATGGGGATCACACTGTATTTTATCATCACTCTAATAATCGGGTAACTATTCTTGCGGTGTATGTGGATGATATAATTATTATGGGAGATGACACTTTAGAAATAGCTCGGCTGAAAAAGAATTTAAGCAAAGAGTTTGAAGTCAAGGATCTTGGACAACTTCAATATTTTTTGGGAATCGAAATAGCAAGATCCCCTAGAGGGATTGTTCTTTCAGAACGGAAGTATGTACTGGATTTGCTAAATGAGACAGGTATGCTTGGATGTCGCAAAGCTTCTACACCTATCGAGCAGAACTACAAATTATGTGCTCAGTCCCGGGAACCGGTGGATAAAGACAAATATCAAAGACTTGTAGGACGTTTGTAGGACGTTTGATTTATTTATGTCATACAAGGCCTGATATAACATATGCGGTAAGTGTGGTGAGTCGATACATGCATGATCCTAGGAGTGGCCATATGGATGCAGTCTACAGAATCTTGCGATATTTGAAGAGTAATCCTGGAAAAGGACTATGGTTCAAGAGAAATGATCACCTAAATATTGAAGGCTACTGCGATGCGGATTGGGCAAGCTGTCTTGATGATAGAAGGTCAACATCTGGCTATTGTGCGTTTGTTGGAGGAAATTTAGTATCATGGAGGAGCAAAAAACAATCAGTAGTGTCTCAGTCAACTGCGGAGGCAGAATATAGAGCCATGGTCGTGTGTCTAAGCGAGATGTTATGGTTAAAGAATTTATTATCTGAGTTGAAACTAGGGGAAGTTTTTTTGAAGCTCTGGTGTGATAATAAGTCAGCGATTAACATTGCTAATAACCTAGTTCAGCATGATAGAACTAAACATGTGGAGATTGATCTCTTCTTTATCAAGGAACGGCTGGATGATGGAACACTTAAACTGAGTCATGTAACTTCAAGTGAGCAAGTAGCTGATTGTTTAACGAAAGGTTTAGGAGTTAATGAATGTATGTTAGCATGTAACAAGATGGGGATGGTTGATATCTATCGCCCATGTTGAGGGGGAGTGTTGGGCTGTGTATGAGTTGTAAGATATTGGTCCAGGCCCAAGAGGCCCATATATGTATGTGTATATGTATTCAGAGTCAAGAGATAGAGAAATAGACTCCAGAAAATTTCTCAAACATCTTCAAAATCAGCAATAAAAATGACCAGCCAAACAACACAGGAGTTGCCAATTTTATCTAGTTATTCTAAGAGCAAAAGCAAAATTCCATCCATATATTATTCACTTATGGCTAGAAGGCTTTGTGTAATCCCCCTTATTTTATTCTTGACCTTTTTGTTTCTTGAGCTTTATATGTATTTTTACTCTTTTATAATATATAAAATTATAGTAGGAACTCACACCCCTCCTGTTTCATAAAAAAAACTGAAAAATGCTTGTAACTCCTGCTTTGATATGTACATATATATGGAATCGTTTGGTTTTCATCTGAAATTCAGAAATATGACTAAACATATCAGCAGAGGAGTTACTTTTACTGCCAATTTTGTGTATACGATGCCCATCAATTCATCCATCAGGTGTAGACGTGTAGTGTCATATATAAGCAAATCTGGGTAGATTTTTACACATGACACATGATGTAGTTGTTTGTTTCGTTGCTGGCGCTGTGCTCCCATGATGTGTTGGCGTGACGTGTAGCTAACATTCATCATGTGTGAACCTCGGAGCACCGTAGATTGCCAACATCAGCAGGAAAAGAGCACAAACCAAAGGCATATGCATCACGCTGCCTAGAATAGCACAATCATGTCTACCCTGACGATTCAAATTTCAAAAACGAGAGCGGAGCTCAGTGTCGGATTTAGGGGCGCTCCGATCCGGTCCCTTTGCAGACCTGGTAATGTATTACGCTCATCACAAACATGTGAGCTCAAAGAGTGGCATGCACATCAAACTTCATTTCCGAGCTCTAAAGTTTGATAAAAAAAAAATTAATGTAAGAGAAAAAAAAAGGCTGCCTAGAATGTGTATGTACATGTACACCTTGGAAGTTGGCACCACTTTGCTCACTTCAGAAACAGGACACAGCGCAAACCAAATGTGTGGTCAATCAGACACTCAAAATCACTGCTGATGTCCCATTTGCCATTCTTGTACAGCGAAACGAAGGGCATTGTTGGGAATTAACTCGTGGTGCGTCAAATTAAGGTAGGTCATGGGAGACATTGGATGCCCCCTTTGGATCCAATCTTTAATGGCCTCACCTTCATATGTGAATCCATCAGCGGCAATATGTGGATCTCGCATAATCTCCTGAAACAACACAATAAATATGCAACATTATATTAGTTGAAAGGAATTAAAACTTTACTCTGGTGGCTGAATGCTAAGAGTTGTGATACTAGGAGATCATAAAAAAAAGGATTGTTATACTACGAGTGCGTATGTGATCATTGGCGGATCCAAGGCCCCCCCCCCCCCCCCCCCCTCCTCCTTCGCCCAAAAATATATATAGGATTTTAGTAAAAATTACTCTAAATTTTCTTTAAATTAGTCCAAAATTTCCCGCGGGCTAAAAAAATAGTGAAAAATTTAGTCCAAATCACCTTAAAATCTATCAAAAATCTCTCGTGGGCCAAAAATATAAGGAGAATTTCGGTCTAAACTTGGTCTCTATGTATTTAGCTCCCCTCGTGGGCCGTTTCTGGATCCGCCACTGTATGTGATTGTGTGGTGATACTAGGTGAAGATTTATTTTTGTCATCTACGCTAGCTACTCTTGCTGAGTACTAGCATTATAGAGTCAGCTTCAATAATTGTAACTGACCTGTGTCATTGGGCAGATGAAATATGATGGTGCCTCTGCCTCCGGAGGATGCGTTGAAGAAGGTGGCGGTTCATTCATCATAGCTTGCAGGATACCCCATGCCTCTTTTGCAAGATCAGGGCGATCCTTTCTGTTTAACCGACAACATTTCAGAGCTAGTCTTGCCAACTCCTCGGCGTGCTCAAGAGGCCATTCCCCTGCAGAGGCGTCAAGTATCTCATGCAAGACACCGCTGCTCATGGATGCCTCCACCTCACTCTGAAGGCCGAGTGGGCTCTTGCCTGTTAGCAAACGCAGCAGCACAACTCCAAAGGAATAGACATCGTACTGCGCTGTAAGCTCCCCCGAAGCCATGTACCCTGGATCCATGTACCCCAATGTGCCTTTTATGTGGTCCGTTCTGTGGTAAGGGGTGACCGTGGTGTTTGTCAGGTCCAAGGAACGAGAAATCCCAAAGTCCCCCAGCTTGCCTACAAAGTTAGCATCAAGGAGGACGTTGTCAGGCTTCAGATCACCATGGGCGATGCTTTTTGGTTTGTTGGAGTGGAGGAAGATGAGCGCTGTGCAGATGTCGCCAGCAATCCTGACGCGCATTCTCCATGGGAGTGGCTCAGTGTGTAGCTTGCACTGGAGGCGGTCCTCTAGGCTTCCGTTTGGCATGAATTCATAAACCAGCACCTTGGGATCTCTGCACACTCCAATGAGAGTGACAAGGTTCGGATGTCTCATCCTACATAGAATCTCCACCTGCAAGTAATATTTGCAAAAGTCACAGATTTAGGTTCATGTTTCCTGCCATGCAAATAACTGAAATAAGCCTAAATTTGAAGTGGCTGAAAATTAAATTACCTCATTGTTGAACTCTTTCTCTCCTACTGCGCCTTCTCGGTTGAATTTCTTTATGGCCACAGTGGTCTGACGGAGAAAACCCCTGTATACGCTTGCACATCCACCTTGTCCAATCTCCCTAGAGGCATCAAAGTTGTTGGTTGCTTCTTCAATCTCAGTGTATCTAAACTCTGTCAAGGAAACTTCACCGGAAGAGGCAAAATTTCTGTTGCTATATAGTTTGCGCATCTCTTCAACTTCTCGTAGAGCATCTTCTTTCTCACGCTGCAGCTCTCCTTGCAGCTGCCGGAGCTCTTCCAAAAGAGAGTTGGTCTGGAGAAGCTTATTCTCCAGTTGTGCCCTTTGCTCGTTTGCCTTCTGTAGCTCATTGTATATCTGCAACTTCTCCTTTTCAAGAGTAGACTTTTCTTTGGTCAGTTTTTCCTCTACCTCCTTTTTTTCTTTGCGGACTAAATTCTCTCGTGCTTTGGACTGCAAGAAAATTATTTGAATACATGAAAGATTAGTTGTCCATTTAAGAAAAAAACATTACTCATGTTTACCTTGCTGGCATTTGGATCTTTTGTTTTCTTAAAGAAAGAGAAGGATTTCTTCTATTCAGAGATAAGGGTAAGGGTAAACATGTAACATTATGATTAAGCAAGAAGAAAGTAGTTTACGAAAGCACAGAAGTCATACCATCATGGAAGCTTCAAATAGGTCCCTTTCTGCCTTTTGCCGGCCCTCCCATGCTTCCTTTCTTGATCGTTCTAGCTCAATGCGGGCTTGCTGTAGATGCTCCAACACTTCATTTTGCATGCCATTTTCCACCTACAAAATGTTAAGATCTGCTTTCAGTACAACAAATAACAGAGCATTATCCAACTAGTATAAGTATCTTTTGCTAAATCAAGAATATCAGGCAGATGTTCCATGACTGTTGCAAATACATGATAGAGCGAAGCAAGATATTCTAAGTTCTCAACAAATGGTGAGCCTTTTTGACACCAGATAACACCATCAATCATAAGAAGGGAGCTCTCCCACATATTCACATTTTCTTTAGATCATGGAATAAAAGATCTACATCCCACATATTTACATTGAGTTACAACTTACAACCATATAGACATCAATGCCACATGATTAGTAGCATTTTAAGTTTGCATTCCCAAAACTTCAAAAGGCATTAATTTGTTCTTAGAACCAGAGAGAGAAATAAAAGTTGAAACTACAACTTGTTTATGGCCTTTGGTCATAAAAATCTTTATGGCTCAATGATTACCTTGAGATTTTGCATGTGATTCCTACATTAAGAATAATTATGTGTATGAATAGGTCATCAGGTATAGTTTAGAACTCGTAGTAATTATGTATTTGAGATCCATTTAAGCACAGGGGTACCTGGTACCTGAAATTTTTTTAACACATAGCAAGGTTTCAATTGACCTTGTTTAACGCATAGCAAATGGTTTCAGCTTAACACTATACCAGTAGTTATTTTTGGCAAACTCATTATTAGAGAACTTACATTACCCACAGCTTTAGACTTACCACAGACATTTGTTGCTCCTCATAGCTGATAATTGAGTCCGGTACTGGCGACCCATCTAAACTGTCTGAATCCTTTAGACTCGATGAGGAGGACCCTTCATTGCTCGGGAGGCTGGAGTTCGGAGAGCAATTTGTTGTTTTCACATGTATCGACTGCTTTGATATAGGTGACATCTTTTCCACATTGTTTCCTATCAATCCCGACGAGGGGTAACTAACTGAGTGTGACCGGCGAGGTAGGAATGGTTCATCAGGGGAGCCCCTGTAACCAGGATGCCCTGGTGGCAGTGACACCGATCTCGTAGGTAACTCAGTTTCATCTGAGAAAGTGCTTGCAGAACTGCTTCTAGGTGAATCGGCTTTTGTAGAGTCCAGATTGGCATCCCTGAAATTGAGGATGAATCAACAACAACATTGTACCAGGTTACACAACAAAATGATGGTGAGTCATTGCAAGACTCAGGATTGCTATATAATTGTTCTGCTGCAGGGATCCATGAAGGTCGAAGGGTAAATACCTAGTGCATCTAAGAGACCCTTTGCAAATGAAGAAGATCTGGCAATATGGTTTGGCCTGTTGATGCACCATGGCTGCAACTTTTGACTTGGGTACTTTCTTCTTCCTGATGATGGAAATCAATGGCCAAAACAAAGAACAGAGCTGACCTCTAATTTAGACAGGGTGATGGTAACTAATAAATAATATTTGTGTTATAAGAAGTTCAATGCCATCTTGTGATTGCCATGTACCATGTAACAAGTATGCAGGAAACAAAAACACTGGATTTTATTACTAATACTTTGTTTTAGAAAGAAGTATTTTTTTTTGTTGGCTATCAATCCTGTTGCCTTTCTTGTACTTATTAACATGAAACGCAACAGAAGTGGCTATGAACAAATTGAACATAATACTTTCGTAACTCAGATGGTGCTCTGATATTGCACTAAATGAACGATGGTGTATTGATATCTATAATAATATGTGCAATTTAGAATAAACTTATGTATGATTATTTATGATGAAGCTCATCATAGCATTGGAATAATTGTATCTGTTCATACGTTGAGAAGGAAGACATTCCCATGACAAGCTTTGTGATGCGATGCTGATTAATTAGCTCTACAATGCCATTTGCGACATTGTTCTTCTCAATGACCAATGTTTCAGCTTGCACCTGTAAAAATTAATGTTTTAGTGGGATGGCAATGGGCCAATGGCATATAAACAGAAAAAAAAAAAGCATTGCCTATTCAATAAGAAAGGAAATATTTTTAAAACAAATGCTGTCTTGGCATTTTCCTATCATTAATTGAGGTTTTTTATGTACTCTGAATTTTTCCCCCACGAAATTCAACTAACCTGACACATAGAGACATGGTAAGTCTAGGTGTCAATTATTTGTATTGTATCCCAAGTTGACCAGAACGCGGAGATACAATACAAATAAAGGAAATGGTGAAAAGTAGTAGAACTTTACAGATGGCTCAAGGAAATTAAATAATTGACTGACCTTGAGATAGGACCTACAGTAGCTCAGGTAGGTGCTGAGAAGTGTGTTCATGTCTTCTTGTTCAATCTGCCTGTATGCTTTGAGTTCCTTTTCTTCTAGCTGGCTTGCAAGAACCTTGCAACCTAGTCCTACACACACAGAAATTAACACAGAAAACATAGATCGGTGTCAAGTCCATTTATGCTTACAACTTTTTGTGTGTCGCTAAGTTCATTCATTTATGCTTATACAATTGCATTTACTTATTTTACAGGCGTGGCGACTCTGTTAGGGCACCTCCAACAATTGGCTTTTAAGCTAGCTCTAAGCATTTTTCTTATATTTTAATAGAGGAGAGAGAAAAACTAGCTTTTAGTTAAGAGCTAAGCTCTTACACACATCTTAAGGTCATGTGAGATTGTTACGTGGGGTCATCCATGTTAAAAGTCATGTACTAGTAGTTAGTATTGTTAGAGAAGTTAACTTGGAGCTAACAGCCAAGCTAACTTCTCTAACAATAATAGTTAGTATTGTTAGAGAAGTTAGCTTGGAGCTAACACCTAGCTCTAACCATTGCGGGTGCCCTTGAGTGTTAGCTCAGGTAGCTATAGGCTATGGAAAAAAAGACAAGGGCTAGAAATTAAATAGGTTTGTTATTTACCGTTCATGATCCTGTCGGCAGGTTGATGGACATGGAGCAGGACGAGCTTGACATTGGCGCCGACGAGCCCGAGGCTCTGAGCGGCGCTGAGGTTGGAACTGCCGTCCTTGAGGTCCTTCCCGACGGCGACGTACAGCTCCCCGCCGCCTCCATCGTCGCCGACCACCACCGCTGCCTCCTCGTCAATGTCTCTGAGGCTGGCGCTCCTGAGGCTACCGCTAGTACCGGTTGACGAGCGGCCGCTCCCTCCCCGCATGAACATCCTCTCGGCGTCCGGGGGAGGCTGGCGACGGGGGCAACGGTGGGGAGGAGGGGAAGGAATGGGGAGAGCCGCGCGCGCTGACATCTGCCATGTGCCGCAAGTGCTTGCTGTTATTACGCTCACTGTAGTACTGTATTATATTATCCCTCCGATCAACTAGAGAAGAAGCAAGCAAGCGCTATACGCGTATATATATAATCGAGTGATTTACTCCCTCCGATCATATTCAACTTGGTTAGCTTTAATCGTTTATCAAAAAGAGTATATATTAGATAAAAAAACGCAAGCTTAACGTGTACACAAGTCATTATGAAAACTACTTTTTTATATATATTAGATTAGAGAATGGCTTGGTATAGGAGGCGGCGGGACGATAAGAATTTAGTAGATATATACCGTTTCTTGCTGGTGGAGTAAATAAAATAACATAATATAATATTTTAACGCATGCAAAAATTAATTAATCATTAAAGCTACAGATAGATAGAGACGTCCGTGAAGCAACAAACTGAAAAGGTCACTCCTGTCCTATGTGTGCGTCTCCGAGGGTTCGTTGCTTCCATGTTTCTCTCAGCCTGGTGTTGTTTGGATTCATCGTACTGCCACAAAGATCGTTTCGGCTGTGCATATCATACAGTACATCATTCTTCCTGGCATCATGCGTGGTATCATACAGCTTATTCTTCATGGACTACTTTTTATTTTGCAAATTATAACAAATAAACTAATGATGCTTATTGCCTTATTGGTCGTGGGAGATTGAACTACTAGTAATTAATAAGACAACAAACAGTCTAATTTCGAGGAAGTTTCCTGTCTTTGTACTTGTCTTGTTGGTTTCTCGATCTTGTGCCTGGAACAAAGCTGGGAGAATATACCTGCATCTAGTCATTGATTCTGCTCTCCCCTCGGCCGCTTCCGCTTGCTTGCGTTGGTGGCTTAGCTTGGTGATGCACGTAATCCGAGGCTGATCCGGCCGGGTTGTTACTGCTAACTGCTTGGTAACGTCAACACTTGGAGCTGCAGCAGCGTGTGTTCTCCAATTATTTTTGCTATATAAATATGGACGAATAGTGCATATGGGATATTCCACGACGACGACGATATGGCTCGCCGGCTTCATCGTGTTTTGTTTATGTTTGCACCGACTAATAATGCGTGTCGTCGTCGTTGAGTGTGTTCAAACCCAAGCACCGTGGACCCTTATCCTTCTTTCACAATCTAACTTGACTCTTTCTAATTTTAGTTCAAAATCATATAGTATTAGGCCTGATTCTTAAATTTGCTAGGCTAAATTAGAGGGTCCTTTACCATCCCTATGTGTGCTTGGCTGCCTGCTACATCTATGCAATGCAGCCGCCCGGAGCGTGTGCCTGCTATCAACATCACCATCACTCGAGACGGCGTAGCCATGATTAATTGTTGTACTATATGGAACTAGTAACTTGTAACAACAATTTTAATTGTTGTACTATATGGAACTAGTAACTTGTAACTACAATTTTTTTTTGACAATAAAACCTGGGTTAACCCAGTTATAATAAATTAATAACATAAAACTGAGAGGACAAATACATTGTTGATGATTACATTCTACAAAATCCTAAGAACAGAACAATCATGGTCATGAGATGCAGAAGCACACTTGCAACTACAATTAGTGGTTGCCATATGGACTAGCATGGAGTATGTTAACTAATCTATCTCGATCTGCAGGTTCGATCTCAGGTCAACCGAACGACCAATGGTGACAATTGATTTCTTTTACGCACGTAATTTAATTCGTTTGATTGATCTGTTATTTCTCTTTAACCGACCGGTCGGTACATGCATGGGTATCGCTAAGGGCACGGTACAACGCATGCCGAACTGCCGTCTCCATGACTGCCAAAATGCAAAAACAACCTTTGTTCGATGCAGTAAATAAAGAAAGAGAGTGGAGCCGTCTCTTCACGAGGCGACGGGGAGGGCTCGTGCTCCCAGGAGAAATCACCGATGCAGAGGAGCGTTGTAGAGGTCGCCGTCTCGAATCGACGCTGCCGGGATCCAGGTGCGGGCGTGTGCGAGGGAAACTTGTGCGCCAAAATCCGTTGGTTGTCGTTTCCTGCACTTGGTCACCCTTGGCCGTCATTGCTGGAGCTCGATCTGCTCCAGGACGTGCGCACGCCGCTGGCCAGGGAGATGGCGCGAGTCGCTTTTGGACTGCCTACTCGAGTTGCCCCACGGCCGCGCGCGATGTGCCGTCAGGCCGCACTTCTCGCGCCGCCGTGCGCCAGCGCTCGAGGCGCTCGCCGTCCCCCGCGAGCTGCTGCGGGTCCGTCCTGCTCGAGTTCCCGCCATCCTGCGCGAGAGCACCAGTATGCTAGAAGTTCTTCCCCGCAAGCCCCTACGATTAACCTTGTTCGCTCAAATTTAGGACTTTCTAAGCTGATTAGATAGGGATTGGTGTCGACCTGGGGTTCAATGCAAGCTCGAGTCTAGGTTGATGAATATACATATGCCTGCATCTGTTGTAGCTGGTTAATTTGGCAAGACTCGAATTCTTTCATATGAGTTCTCTTATCTTGCATGTAGGTAAATGGTACTCTATTTACAGTTTACATTTTGCTCTCCTCTCTAGAATTTTGCACTTTACATTTTGCATCATTAAGGAGAAATGAACATGGCTAGCAGAAGTCTGAATTATGCATTTCTGAACTTGTTGAGTTACTGGCTGATAATCTAAGTTGTTGTCGATTGGATTAAGAATAGAGATATGGAAGATAAGAGAATAGCAGAGCACCTAATTTAAGGAACAAAATACTTTTTGCTAGTCGAAACAGACATAGCCTGTACTTTGAACTCTGAATTATATCTTTGGTAGTTCTTGTACTCTGAATTATTTACTGCTTTGTGATCATGCCCCTCCTTGTGGATCTAGAACAAGCTGCTATGATCATATACCGGAGAAGCTATGAGCTGAACGTTGGTGATGTTGATGTGTAGGAAAGTCAAGACTTGAAGTGTTCAGACTTGAACTGAATTAATTTTGAGAATAGTGTGATGATGTCACAATGCAGTTCTATTATTAACATGTGTGAAACCTTTTGAAGTCGTGTTATGTTTTAGTTGATTGATTTTTAATATTTTTGTTCTGTTACATTATATACAAATATAGTTTCAAAATGGCGATCTAATATATGTTTGATCATTTTTATCAACAAGCAACACAATGGTACACATGAATAATATTTACACTAGATCATGAGTACATATAGGCATTAAAGAATTAATAGACAACTAGATAGACAGAACATTGTATGGACTGTCTGTTTAGCTGTTTGTATGTGATATGACATCATCGTACAGATGGTAAGCTATCTGTAGGTTGTAGATGACCTAACTAGTTTGGTTGGAGGTGTGAAAAGTTTGTGTTGTATCACATAAGATGTTTCGATACCATTCAGTCTATTAAAAATAAACTAATAAGAAAACAAATTACATATTCAACATTTCAGCCTAAAAACCGTGAGACAAATTTATTAAGACTAATTAATTCATCATTAGCACATATTTACTGTAGCACAACATTGCCAAAAACGTAAACTTATTAGGCTTAAAAAATTGTCTTACAAATTACACGCAATCTGTGTAATTAGTTACTTTTTTTAGTTTATATTTAATACTTTTATGCATATATCAAATATTTAATATGATGATTGAAAACTATTTACCGTGAAAACTAAAGAAGATCCGTTTTACTCAAGCCAGGACACAGGACGGCAGGAGGACCGAGGACCGACCCCAGTGCATACATACGCATTCATGCTTACTGATGAGAACCCATCCATCGACCAGTTGGTCGGTCGGGTCAGTCCTCTGCTTGCCATCTTCTGCCGGTACTCCTGCGGCTTGCCGCCAACCAACCAACCAGTCAAGACTGATGGAGTCAACTTAATTAATATTATACTCTCTCAGAAATAATTGTCGTTTTAAGTGTTTTTATCTTCAATTTGACTAAATTTAGAGAAAATATGTGCAGTATTTGTATATATTAAAAATTAGATAAAAAACCATTACAACAATACTAATTATTAACTATAAATATTAATATTTTAAATATATATTGAGTCAAAGTCGTTTCTTGAAAAGTATGATTACATCTACCAATTAATCTGCTTGAAAAGGTATGATTACATCTACCAATTAATCTGCAGTTTGTCATATGCAATGCGATAGGACAGGACTACAGGAGCTGGACTATGAACCAACCACAACCAGTAATTTAACTCGCTTGATCGCTAGCTGATCGTGGTGCCTCGCTCACCACCTCTCTCTCGCTTAACTCATCTACCGGTTCGTCGCATGTTCGTCCCATGTGTACATACTCCTCGAACTCAGAGCCTAGAAATAAATTAATTTTTAAAGTTACCTTAAATTAAATTGAAAGATTGGAAAAAGGGATTAGAGAGAGGGTGAATGAGAATCGTAAAATTTCTTTCAAAATATTTAGACCACTGTTCCAGAAAATCGACCTCAAAACAAAACCACGAGCGTGACTAGCCCACGAGCCACCGGTGACCAGATATCTTAGGAGATGTCCTATAGGTACAAGGAGACTACTGGAGAAAGCAGCGAAAACAAGCACAAAGCAGAAGACTCAAAGCCACTAAAACAACACAGGGTCGGGCTGTTCGGGGTATACTGTCGGACTGTCCGGGATCTACTCCAGACTGTTCGCAGACAAAAATACCAAAACCAAACTATTCTGAAACAGTTCTGGACAGGTCCCGAACTGTTCGCGGTTCAAACTAAACAATGCAATTCATTGAACTGTTCTCTGTCAAAAGTGTCGATGGACTGTCCGCAGTCAGGTGGCGGCCTGTCCACGGTTCACCCGACTCAGCGTGAACAGTACTGAGCATCCGACTGCCTAGGAAAAAACCCAAGGCGTGAAGTGTCCAAGAATGAACCTCGAACTGATCGGGAATGCCTAGACAACACAAAAACAGCTCAAACAAAACACAAATTCGATCGGACCTCGACCAAATCAAAAGGGCTTGCAACCAAACTTCACTCAGGTGATCTTGAGCACGTTAGTGAGCTATTCCTAAGAAATCATGGCTTGAACCCAACTAGATCTCGAGAAATCGTAGATCACGTGAAAATGGAAAAATTTGGACTCCGAAAACGATTTCCGTGCGATCCATACGGTTGTGAGGGATATGAGAAAATCCTTCGGTAGAAAGATGCCTCTCACGTCTAGAGATGACAATGGGTACAAAACTGTTGGATTTTACTCACCCAAACTCATGGCCACTGTTGACGCCGAAACGGTTCCGGATCACACACCAGTCAGGGCTTTGGACGCTCGGGTCACCACAGACCGAAGAACGCAGCGAGAAGATCACACTTACATAGTGAAGAATGGCTAGGTTTACAAGCAAACCAGCAAAGGATAGCTATGGCACTTACGTGGCGAAGAACGACTAGTTTTCGGGCAAATTAGCAAAGAAACTGCAAAGCTCTCGCCCAGGAGGGACCCCGTCAGGGCAAGGACGTCATCGGGTCACCCAAGGTCGGCCGACGAGCCTAGGGCGCCCGGTCGTCGGATCAAGGGATGAACGACATGAGGTTGGAAAAGAGGGTAAAAGAGTCGTAGTAGATTGATTTTGACGATTGGATAGTTGGGTCTTCAATCAGCCATGATCCTCTCGTTTATATAGAGGGGGTTGGTCTTATCCCAGTAGGAAACAACTCCAAAACATGTTCTCTAAGTTTCCCACATCAAAAATATACCAAAACCCAATTTGGAAACCAGACCAGCTCGGAGTCAGGCAAAAACCGACTTAGTCGGCCCAGGATCCGACTAAGTCGGTTTGTGTGGGCTCGACACAACAGTTGGGGGGGGGGGGGAGAGACCCGACTTAGTCGGCTCTGGGGCCCGACTTAGTCGGCTCATGATCCAAATAAGTCGGTTCAAGGACCCGACTAAGTCGGTTCTGGTGGCTCAGGAAGCATGTCGTCGTTTCTTCATGCTTTCTTGACGTTTCGTCGTCCCTTTTGGCCACTAACACATCCATGATGTGCATAACTCGTTTATGACATCTATGATCCACCATGAGACACCTTGGGGTGAATAGAGTGGACCGAGACATTGTTTTTGGGCTCAAAACAGAGGAAAACCGGCTTAGTCGGGTCCCTGACCCGGCTAAGCCGACTTGGCAGCAGAAATTTCACGCAATAATCTTCCGAAATTCATAATTAATTCATCTGGACTCCAAACGAGAGAAACCATATATGTTTTTCGATCAGCTCGACGAGAGGAACATAATGGTGAAGTCCATTCTTGCATTTGAGGAAGTTGGAAAAACTGACTTAGCCGGTTTATGGATCTGGCTAAGCCTACTCTGGCCGGTTCAGCACCCAAAAACTATTTTCTCTGCCTTGGCTCCAAATATGATGATCCAAGTATACTTTATAGCCATCTTGACAATAAAAACTTGATGATAAGGTCTATTATACGCTTGGGACACTTTTGAGTATCAACATATGCCCCCCTGTTTTTAGGTGAATGATGCATTGAGCCTAAAAACACAATTAAAACACTAAATAGCAACGATACCCAACTCATCCGCTATCTAGCATCTAAGGGCGATGTATACATCGACCATATTTGTTCTAAGGACGACACGTGTGTCGGCCATTGTTTGGTGAGCACTTGGGCTTCTTGATAAACTCCCAAATCGGTCTGGATTAATTTCCAGTGAAAGTAAAACCGATTTGGAGCTTATTAAGAGAAACAACTAAGCTGGTCACTAGAGAGTCGACTAAGTCGGCTGGGCCACCCGACTGAGTCGGCTCAGGAGTAGGCTAAGCCGGTTCTAAAACAGGCTAAGCCGGTCCTGGAGTAGACTAAGCCGGTTCTAGAGTAGGCTAAGACGGTTCTGCTGTTCCTGCACATAAAAACCAAATTGTTCTTGCATCGGCTTTCCTTTGATGTGAAAATTACGCCCACGAACGTCATAGCCAGATGTTTATCAAGCTAATATGTTGGCCTTAAAATCATCATGCCTTGTGATATGCCGAATTCGAAATTCGGCAAAAGTATCAATGATGGCAAGGCATTCGTCAAGATATGCATTATGTGATCCTTTAAAAACACCAAAACACACTAAAAAAGACTTGTTGTACCACTAGTAAAGAATCACCATAGGCTTCAACATGTCATACTCCATGGATTGCAATATGACCAAGCCAAATAAGAAAACTTCACATTCGGCTTGAATTTTGGTGCAAATGAAATTCTAATCGGCTTGATGTCTCACACAACACCGTTGTGAGAAATAATGATCATACCAATACTTTCGTCCTTCTTGCAAGCTGATTAACCATATTGTCACACCCATGAAGTAAAAATACATATATCATGCCCCCGGGCTTTAAAGCCATCAAAGTGAATTTCATGGAGCTTTTCTAATAGCACGATGATTGCAAGCATTCATCGGCTATATTGTTATGCTAAGGGCGATAGCAAAGCATTGTAACGTCCCGCCTCCTCGAGGCCGGGCCCGCTTACATCAGGCAGCTTTCATAGGACCTAGACTATCCCCACAGACCAACACCAGTCTTTTCTGCGCACTTTGTCCTCACTCATGCGTACCCGGGAAAGACTTCCCGGTCGGTCACCCATCGCTCCAAGCCAAGCACGCTTAACTTTGGAGTTTTTAGGAGATGAGCTTCCGGAAAAGAAGTTGCAACTTATTGGTATGAGTACTCTATTAATCCTATTAAGCCCTGAGCCGAGATGTTGCAATCTCACCCCCTTAAGAGATCGACGTCCTCGTCGATCAATCCCAGGCCAGGAACGTCCTCTCTTGGCCACGTCCGTATGCCCAATGCCAGCGCATATGCCATGCTGTGTGACCACTCCGGATCCACACCAGCCATGCGCACTATGCCTGTGCAACTGCGACACACGCGCCCGTGAAACCGCGAGAGTCGGCTTTGATACCATTCTGTAACGTCCCGCCTCCTCGAGGCCAGGCCCGCTTACATCAGGCAGCTTTCATAGGACCTAGACTATCCCCACAGACCAACACCAGTCTTTTCTGCAGACTTTGTCCTCACTCATGCGTATCCGGGAAAGACTTCCCGGTCGGTCACCCATCGCTCCAAGCCAAGCACGCTTAACTTTGGAGTTTTTAGGAGATAGGCTTCCGGAAAAGAAGTTGCAACTTATTGGTATGAGTATTCTATTAATCCTATTAAGCCCTGAGCCGAGATGTTGCAAGCATCGTCCATATGAATTCATCCAGGTGAGTATGCATAGCCGAAATAAAGTATTTTGGCTCCTGATCATTGGTAATCAAAATAATTTGGCAACTCACCATAATACAGATATCTATACCAAGGATCGAAATAAGGGGCTAAGGGATAACCATGCATACCTTGGGATGAATCCCACATAGATATAGGCAGAGAATATGAATGATGCCAAAACCATTGATTTTGATGATTCTGTGCAAATCTCCAGCTTGGCAACTGCTTCTTGAATCTTCTTCTCTCCTTTTTCTTTGTTGCACTACTTGCTTGAGCATCATTTTTCTGAACTTGGATACTTCCTTTAGGAACCCACACCAAGACTTTTTCTTTCAACTTCTCTGCACTAAGCTTCTGCAACTTCTTTTCTTGTCACTTTGGTAAACCGATTGAGCATATCAGTTTTATTTCTGTTTTGGACAGCGATAAATCTTTTTTGATTTTAGGCACTCTCACCTTCTTTTGTTCAGATTTCGCACCTAGAATATAATAGATGATTCTCCTACTTCTATGCCATCAATAGCCAAATTTTTCAGCACCGCAATCAATTTTTCAATAGTTGAATTCAGATCTGAACTTTTATCTTTGCGGCCATCATATTTCACACGGTAAACCTGTTTTACCACTTTCTTCTTATGCTGGGCTCCGGACCGATTTAGATCAAAATGGTCTTTATAGGATGATGACCTCTCTAAGTGTCTAGGAACTACATATTGTGGCCGAGAATATGGTGGAATGTGTGCCTCTTGATCAAACCAACCCCAAGATGAATAAGGATGAAAATATGTGGGCTGCGGTCCATATAACATAGGAATTGGCTCCTCAAAAGGAGAATGTGTTGTTGCTGATTGAGATTATTCCCTTGCCAATTACAATCTTGAGATTTGTGCTTTGGAGGCAATCTTGGTGTTCGAACCTTCTTTGGACGATTGGTGACATTGGCTTTTGCTATGTTCTCATACTTAGCTAGAAGCTCCTCGAAGCTAAGCTTCGGTCTTCCACTCTTTTGCTTGTCATGGCCTTTACCTCCAAAAGCTTTATGAGCATCCTCCTTCTTTTCTCCATCTTGATAGACATGCTCCAAAGGAGGATCCTTAGCCGATTTCTCTTGCTCAACAAAATCAATCGGCCTTTCTTTAGCTGGAGAGATTTCACCTGCCCCCCAGTGTCTTCTGGAATTGTGATAACTTTGTTGTCCTTTGCAATATCTTCAATTTGCAATTCATGGACAACAACCTTGTCTTCACTTGAGGGCTCAAAACCTCTCTCTTGGGCACCCGAGCCTTGAGCTTTGAGTGAATCGGCTAATGCAAGCCGATTCGAATCTTGCTTGCCATCAAGACCAATTGAATCCAATTGGTCCATTTGTTGAGCTTCAAAAAATCTCAATCATCCTTTATTAATGGCCGATTGGATCACTCGACGAAACACATTGCAATCAGAAGTATTATGATCAAAAGAATTGTGTCACTTGCAATATGTAAGCTCTTCTAAGTTTTGAATAGATGGCAAAACATTGTGATCAATGATTCTAATAAAATTATTCTTTAACAAGATATCAAAGACATGATCACAAAAAGTAAAGTCAAAGGTGTACTTTGATTTCTTCATCTGATTCTTTTGTGGAGTCGGCTTTAAAGCTAGGCAAACGAAGGCATGAGATTTAATATCAATCCATTCAGCCACACCTTTGCAATTGCTTTTGAGAGGCTTTACCTTTGACAAACTACAACTATCGGCCTTTCCATATGGCACAATTTGGTGGCCGATAGAATCTGAATTTGTTTTACTATCACCAAATAAAATATCATTCTCAATCAGTCTTTTACAATTACTAGCAAGGATATCTCTAATAGACGCAGAAATTGAAATAGTATGACCAGATTGGAATTTAATCAAAATATTTGTATTTGGTACCTTGTTGATCATGTCAGAGAAACATATGTCCTTGATTTGAATGACGTTGTTCTTCATCTCTAGAGAACGATCAACAATAGGTGTCGAATCACTCAAAAGCGCTTTTGTAGTTGCTGGAACAGAGGAAGTCGACTTAGCCGACTGGAAGTCGGCTAGGCCGACATGGGCACTAATAGGTAATGCAGCAACAGGGGGAATCGGCTTAGCCGACTTAGAAGTCGACCTAGCCGACTCTGGGCAGGTAGTGAGTCCTTCTTTCTCGCGTGTAGGGATTTGATCTTCATCAATGATGCGATAATCACTAGATAAGCGTATAACCCCTTTGGCTCCTGAAAAATCAAGTCTAGCCGTTTTCTGGCGCTTTTCATGCTTTCTGTATAGCAAGACTTATTTCTTGAAATGTGATTTTGTAGGACCGTGAATGCTACACACAGGCGACCAGAGGGGGGGGGGGTGAATGGGAGCCTGGAAATTTCTTCTGAAACTTCAGCCACTATCCCACAAATTGACCCCAAACGCTTTACACACCAACGTGATGCCCACAACCCCCAGTGAGAGGGTGGATGATCCCTAGGATCACAGTGAGGCACCACTAAAGCAAGAAATCCAAAACACACCAACCCAGAGTTGAGACAACACCCAAAAACCAAACCTCGAAGCGTAGATGGATGGCTAGCTCGAGATTCTTCCAAATACCTATGCCAACACGTGACAAAGATACCTAGAGAGGTTTCTTGGTGAACTCCGGGGCCAAACGAGAGGTCCAGAAACAAAGCCAAAATGCCGGAAGCTTAAATGCACTAAATAGTGGTATGCTACCCAGGCCCGGACTGTCTGCACCCCTAGTGTCGGATTGTCCACAGTAACGTCGGACTGTCCGCGGGTTCTTGGCGGACTGTCCACCGGTCAAAAGTGCAAAACTTCACTGCTGCTGGAACCTCCCTACTTGTGGCCCAGACTGTCCGCGCCTTGATGGCGGACTGTCCGCCGGTACCACGACAGCCAAGCACCGAGGCCACCGGCCACTACTCAGGCCGAGCCCCGACGCCCGGACTGTCCGGGCTTGAATGCCGGACTATCCGGGGTTGTGTAGAGAGGGCGAAAATGTTTGCCTCTCCCTCAAATCACCCCAAATCCGAATCAAATCAAAACCAATTGTTCTCAAACTTGGAGGAGTTGATCTCTAGGTAGTTGGGAGACTAATCCTAAAAAATAAACCACTCAAACATCCTCAAACTTCGAGAAACGAAGAAGATAGGTGCAAGAATGAAAAATTCTCCATGAAACTTGAATCGACCCGATCTATTTGCTCGTGAGGATTTGGACAAATTCATTCGGTAGAAATGATTCTCTGACGACAAAGAACAAGTAGAAACAATTAGATTGAGAAACAAGACACGAGTGAGAGAGATCAAGCCATGGAGAAATGGGGGAAAAGAGAAACATGATGAACACAACCAAAACACGAATTCAACTCCAATTTTAGAAAATCTCCAACGAGGAGACAAAGGGATTACGGTCCTTTTTCTTGAATAAAAAAACAAAGAGGAATTGTAGCACTTTGTGGATCACAAGCAACTACAGACTGGGAAAACCTAACAGATGAATATAAGTTTGCGAGAGTGACAAATGCTTGGATGGTATGAGAGGAGGGGCTCCCTCTCTATATATAGTTCTATTACATTATTCCCCTTCTACCCCTACTGATACAGTGAGCGAAGCAGCTAAACCCTAAGGCTATTCTAGACTAGCTCAAAGTTGAAGTTGATCCGACGGCCATGCCCGCACATTCGGTAGCTTCACCTCGACGCGACCTTACCAGATGCCGCCACGTGATGTCGCCTTCTGCCCGATCTCCTCAGGACCTCCGCCGCTGGTTTTTAGGCCAAAACCAGCAAACCGTCCTTCCTGAGTTTTGTGGCCCAAACTCGGAAATCCAGCAGAGCCCAGGTTTTGTGGTCCAAACCTAGAAACCGTCCGTCAGCCCGACTTTTGAGGCACAAACTCGGAAATCGACCACCTGATGGTTTATCTGGGGCTCTACCACCAAACTGAAGCCGTAGAGGGATGCACCGCCCATGCACCCCGTCCACCGACATGTGTCCTCAGGTCCACGACCTGAACCACACTGTGTCCCGCAAGTCTCTGCTCATCGCTGTCCTAGTGTTTCAGCCACCGCAGCTGATCCTCTGGTCACCGGTCCGTCAGCCCAAGTCCGAATCCGCCCTTCACCGCCCTTGGTCCATCGACACGGCACTCCAGCACTTGACCTTCACCTTGCCTTCGATCACCGCCTCCGAGCTCGACACCTGCACAACACAAGCCGAAGAACATGCGCATCAACTCTGTTGACAATCACTCATCACAAGACCCAGATCACAGCCTGTGCATCCGCAGATTGGTTTCGGAATGGATATTATGTTGTTCGGCCCTGGTAGCTGAACCTTCGCTTACATCCGAACCAACCCTTTCTTTGATGCCCACTAACAATGCCCTTTTAGTCGTTGACTCATTTGTAATCGACCTTTTGTCATTGGTCTTTCCAAAGTATTGACAGAATAACTCTTCTAAATCAGACCATGACCAAACAGTATACTTGGGTAAAGATGTAAACCAAGCAAAGGCAATACCAGTAAGAGATAAAGGAAAATTTCGCACTCTCATAAAATCCTCTTTACCAACAAAACCCATTTGCAAAAGATATACTCTAATGTGTTCCACAACGGTCTTATCATCTTCACCACTAAATTTATAAAAGTTAGGTACCCACCAACCTAAAAGTGCATGTTGCACTTAAGTATGTTTTGGATGACTTGATGAGTGATGACAATATTGATTAAAGGTCTAATATGTTTGCTAAGTGTGACATAGGAAAAAGCTTATCTCACAATGTACTTGAAATGAAATGCAAAGCCAAAATGATGAATTATTGTATGAAAATCATGTCACATATACAAGACAACATTGAGAATGATATTGATGAAAAGGCTACTCTATTGTGGGATAATCATGGTTCATATGTGTGCTAACAAAGAATTCAAAGCAAAGTGTGATTGAATCGCTTGAGATGGTGAAGATAGCAAGGAAAGAGTCTTCGAGGTACTAAGCAAGGGTGAAGGGCAAGCGATGGCTAGCTAGAGTGAAGAAGAAAGTACTTGCATTTAGTCGAAGGATCAATCAAGCTTGAAGATTGCATTGAGTGGAGAATCAACATTCCTAGCAACAATATTGATTGAAGTGACTTGACGCATTTGAGATTTCTTCTTATCACTTGTATGGAGTCAAGTCACATGCTCAAGATGGCTATGCTCAAGAGAAATCTACTAATAATCATGACAAGCATTCCTAAGTGAAGAAGGCAAAAAGAAGTGGCTTCAGTTCAATGGAAATCAACTCAAGAGGTTTAAAATTCATCTTTCAATTTAAACTTGAGTAAATAGGAATGTCATACTATTAAGAGGGATGCAATATATAGTAGATGATTCTTCATAAGTGCTCAAACCAACCTAAGTAAGACATGAGAGAGCTAGGACTAACTTTCAACATGTTGCCGCACTGTCTGTTCATACCAGACATGTCTAGTATGCATGTCCGGTATGAGCCAACAGCAGTGCCCCATACCGGACATGTCCGGTATGAACCCACAGCAGTGCAGCCTTCCTATGGCCTTGCCTGTAGTCCTGGCGCAGAGAGTCCATACCGAACATGTCCGGTATTAACTTGGTTTGCTCAGTTCCTCTCTGTGTTGGAACATCAGAAGTTCCAAGAGATAACCGGAAGTTCCGACCTTTTTAGAACAGCAGGCCCCAAATCTTTGTTTTGGTCTCATCGGAAGTTTCGATGTTTCTTGTCAGAAGTTCCGACCTTTAACTGGGTTTTTGAAAGTTGGTTAGTTAAGTGTTTTCTCACGAGGTATAGTCATACCGAACATGTCCGGTATGCATACCTGTGCTGATACAGCCAACGGCTAGAAAACGGCTAGTTTCGTGTGTTGGGCTATAAATACCCCCAAGTCTCCACTTTTGGAGGCTGCTGATTCTGCTGACTTCTATACTCATTCTAGAGCTTTGAAAACACTTTCCATCCCTCTCTTAGTGAGTGATTGATCCCTAATTGCAAATTCCTTTTGTGGGTTGAGTGAAATTCAAATTAGAGAGCAAGCCACCTCTTGAGCACTTGTGCAAATCGTCGATCTCGTTGTGCGCATTCGTTATTCTTGGACTCCTCGGCCCTAGATGGCTAGGCATCGTCGGAGAGCACCCAAGAGATTTGTGGTGTGCCTCAGAAAGTTTATAAAGGTTCAATCTCTCCTCAAAAGAGGTCAACTAGTGGAAGGAGCATTGCGGGTGAAATAGACCGCAACTAGAGTGACCTGTGGTGTCCTCTAGAGCCCACCTTTGTGGTAGCTCACAGCCAGCTCAACAGAGAGTAGGACACGAGGGGGTGCCGAACTTCGGTAAAACAAATACCGTGTCATCCTCTTGTGCATTACATTTGGTTATTTGTTATTCTCCGTTGTGCAAGTTATTTTGCAGGCAATCAGTTCTATATATACATCATACATAGTGCTTGCAGGTTGTGTGAGAAATTGGAGAAGAAAAGGAGCAGTCCTGCATAGGACGTGCATACCGGACAAGTCTGGTATTTGTTGATTGCGCCCAATTTGTTTATCCTTTGAGCTAATCTTTGTGGTGCAGGGTGTTAGCTTCTAGGTGTATTAAATATTTATCATATACTTTGTGTTTGTCTCTTGAGGGGTTGTTTTACTCTGAATGGGAGCTTCCAAGTAATTGGAAGCTCACTTACTGATCGCTTCTGTATTATAAGTTATTAATTTTCAGAAACGCCTATTCACCCCCTCTAGGCGGCATCCTAGGTCCTTTCACAACCATTAGGAGACTCCAAGTAATCATAGCATAATGAGTATGGTCTATGATAAGCGGGAACCTCCCATTTAGAGGAGTCGTACGGGTTTCTTGTATGGGCTAAATCTTCATCGATTCGGCTTGATTTAAGAGTAACATATGAAGCCGAATCACGATTGTTAGCATGCACACCTATTGCTGAATTTTTATTGATTCGGCTATAGTTACTAGTAACATGTGGAGCCGAATCATAAGTTTTAATACTCGAATACCTTGTTGGAATTTCACTAATTCGGCTTTGGTTTTGAGTTAAATTTGAAGCCAAATTGTGAGGACTGATCTTTGCATAAGGTGCTGAATTTTCATTGATTCAACTGTGTTTACTAGTAACACGTGAAGCCGAATCATAAGTACTTGCACTTAAATGCTTTGCTGAATTTTCATGCATTCAACCATAGTTATTATCAACATATGAGGCCGAATTATGAGTAGTAGCGCTTGCATTTGATGCTAAATTTTGAGAGCAATTGGCTAAATAATTATCATTGTCATAGTCAATTTTCTCATTCATCGGCATGTCTTGTGGTGGAGCCACATATTGTGAACTTATAGCCGATGAATAAAAATATACATGTTGTATGTTGCTAGTAGCATCAGAACTCAAAGAATTTATAGTTGACATCGGCTCTTGACCATAATATGTATGATTATGATGTGTATAATGAGGAACATTAGCAAAAGTATTAGCCGATGCAACATATCTAGTATCATTATGACTAGCAACACCAACATGAGAGTTCATAGAACTTGCAAAATAATTATTATAACCATAAGATGTATTCGCAAGTTGTACCTCAGGGTAATTGTAGTAGTTTTGCGATGTAACACCTTGGTACTCCATGATTTAGAGTTTGACCGCCTTGCTGAATTTTTCAATATCAAGCACACCGTGTTGCAAAATAGCAAACGAGATCTCAAGGGGTCAAAATCAGATGTGATCGGCCTTTTAGGTCGAATGCAACGGTAATGGCAAGCACAAGAAGATAGATCAGTGAAGAATAGGGCTAGAGCAAGAAGATTCGGTTGTAAAGTAGAGCCAAAGCAAATTCTTCCCCAGCGGAGTCACCAAAAAGTGTGTTGATGCTGAAACGGTTCCGGATCACACACCAGCCAGGGCTTTGGACGCCCGGGTCGCCACGGACCGAAGAACACAGCGAGAAGATCACACTTACGTAGTGAAGAACTACTAGGTTTACAAGCAAACCGACAAAGGATAGCTATCGCACTTACGTGGCGAAGAACGATTAGTTTTTGGGCAAACTAGCAAAGAAACTATCGAAGCTCTCGTCCGGGAGGGACCCCGTCAGGGCAAGGACGTCGTTGGGTCTCCCTAGGTTGGCCGACGAGCATAGGGCGCCATCCTTGGTTGTCGAATCAGGGGATGAACAACATGAGGTTGGAAAAGAGGGTAAAAGGGTTGTAGTAGATTGATTTTTACGATTGGATAGTTGAGACTTCAATCGGCCAAGATCCTCTCGTTTAATAGAGGGGGTTGGTCTTATCCCAGTAGAAAACAACTCCAAAACATGTTCTCCAAGTTTCCCACATAAAAAACATACCAAAACCCGATTTCAAAACCAAACCGACTTGGAGTCAGGCAAAAACCGACTTAGTCGGCTCAGGATCCGACTAAGTCGGTTTGTGCGGGCTTGGCACAACAACTAGGGGGAGACCTGACTTAGTCGGCTATGGGATCCGACAAAGTTGGCTCGACCCGACTTAGTCGGATCAGGATCCGTCTAAGTCGGCTCAGGGACCCGACTTAGTCGGCTCAGGGACCCGGCTAAGTCGGTTCTGGTGGCTCAGGAAGCACGTCGTCGTTTCTTTGCGCTTTCTTGACGTTTCGCCGTCCCTTTTGGCCACTAACACATCAATGATGTGCATAACTCGTTTATGACACCTATGATCCACCATGAGACACCTTGGGGTGAATAGAGTGGACCAAGATATTGTTTTTGGGCTCAAAACAGAGAAAAACCGGCTTAGTCGAGTCCCTGACCCGGCTATGCCGACTCGGTAGGAGAAATTCTAAGCAATAATCTTCCGAAATTCATAATTAATTCATCTGGATTCTAAACGAGACAAACCATATATGTTTTTCGATCAGCTCAACGAGAGGAACGTAATGGTGAAGTCCATTCTTACATTTGAGGAAGTTGGAAAAACCGACTTAGCCGGTTTTTGGATCCGGCTAAACCTACTATGGCCGGTTCAGCACCCGAAAAACTATTTTCTCCGCCTTGGCTACAAATATGATGATCCAAGTATACTTTCTAGCCATCTTGACGATAAAAACTTAATGATGAGGTCCATTATACACTTGGGACACTTTTGAGTGTTAACACCCACGAACATAAAATCAACCCGCTAAAAGACTCATTAACTATCATGAGTTTTATTTTGTGCCCAAACCCATGCCCATCCGATTACGGGCACCCATCGGGTTGCCGATGAATTCAAAATGACCTCATTTCAATTTTAAAGTTTACTATGTTCTACCATCGATTTGTTTATATAGCTACATATATGCAACAACAAACAGTCTAATCTTATGCCTGGAACGAGAAGCTGAGAGAATATACCTGCATCTAGTCATTGATTCTGCTCTGACCTCGGCCGGCCGCTTCCGCTTGCTTGCGTTGGTGGTTTTGGCTTAGTGATGCATGTAATCCGAGGCTAATCCGGGTGGGTACTGCTAACTGATTGGTAACGTCAACACTTGGAGCTGCAGCAACGTTTGTTCTCCAATTATTTGCTACGCGTTATTACAAGTAAGTATATAGTTTATGCAATGCGTTTTAAATTTCTATACGTACGTGGACGAAGAAGTTGTCTTGTCGTGCACCGAAGGTATAAATATATGGACGAATAATAGTGCATGGGATATTCCACGACGACGACGATATATGATCATAACACTACAATAGAAACTGAGCTAGTCCTGGTTGGTAATACCAACCGGGACTAAAGGTCCCTAACTTTTAGTCCCGGTTGGTATTACCAACCGGGACTAAAGGTCCCTAACCTTTGTGTTCCTGAGGCTTGTATCAACATTGTTCTTCTATTTGTCTAGTTGTCTTCTAGTTCATCATCTTTATGTTCTAATTGTGTTCTAGTTCATCTCTGGGCTCTAATCTAGTTCTAATTACTGTTCTAGTTCATCTCTGTGTTTCTAATCTACTTCTAATTGTTCATCTAGTTCTTATTCATCTTCTATTTCTTGTTCTAGTTGATACTTGATATGACTTGTTACTATTTCGTGTTCATAATTTTAATTTTCATCGTCTACTTTGATTATATGTCTAGCATAGCTAGGGTATCTTTATGTTTATGAACTTGTTCGTATAGCGCTCATCCTGACGATCATGGGATGAGTGATCAACATTGTGTAAGCGTGGTGCTTATACGTTGTTTACCTGCGAATGCACCGTATATTCCGGGCCAGCAAGTGGTAACTACAAAAAATGAGGCCTTCTACGACGATTAGAGGTTTTTCTGTTGTCGTAAAAAGCCCGTCACTAAGGACCTTCTGTGACAATTACAAGCTATTTTTATGATAATTTGTGATTTACGACAACTGTAATTGTCACAAAAATTGTCATAGATCAAAAATTGTCATAAAAATAGTCTCATAAGGTCCTTATTGACGGGCCTTCTACGACAACAGAAAACCCTCTAATCGTCGTAGAAGGCCTCATTTTTTGTAAGTTCCTCATCTGGTAGATGATGGGCTCTCTATATTGCAATATGCAAATGATATTATTCTTATCATGGAACATAATCTTGATCAAGCCAAGAATTTGAAGTTATTGCTTTGTGCTTTTGAACAATTGTCTGGGCTCAAGATTAACTTTCATAAGAGTGAGCTTTTCTGCTTTGGAGAAGCCAAAGAATCGGTAGGGGAATACTCTCAGATCTTTGGATGTGAAATGGGCTCTGTTCTGTTTTGTTATCTTGGAATTCCGATGCATTATAGGAAATTTAGAAATAGTGACCGGAAAGAGGTAGAAGAAATATTTCAAAAGAAACTGAGTTGCTGGAATGGAAAGATGCTTTCTGTTGGGGGACATTTAGTGCTAATTAATTCAGTTTTAAGCAATCTGTCTATTTTTATGTTATCCTTTTTTGAAGTGCCAAGAGAAGTGCTTACGAAACTAGACTACTATAGATCTAGATTCTTTTGGCAGAGTGATGAGCATAAAAAAGTCTAGGTTGACTAAATGGAGCATTTTGTGTTCTCCAAAAGATCAAGGGGGTTTGCAGATCCTCAATCTTGACCTACAGAATAAATGTCTTCTTAGAAAATGGCTCTTTAGGCTTCTTAATGAAGATTGGATATGGCAAAACCTACTTAGAAGGAAATATTTGAGACACAAAACTTTAACTCAGGTTGAACATATGCCTGGTGATTCTCACTTCTGGGCTAGATTAATGAAGGTCAAACAGGAGTTCTTGAGATGTGGCAGGTTCAACTTGGGAGATGGGTCTCGAGTTAGATTTTGGGAGGAGGTCTGGTTAGGCAATGTGCTGTTTAAAGACCAGTATCCTTCTCTGTATAACATAATCAGGAAAAAGAGTGTGTCTGTCAATATGGTTTTACGGGCTACCACATTAAATGTTTCTTTTAGAAGATCCTTAGTTGGAAATAACATGTTAGCATGGCACATTAGTAGCCCGCGTGATGATGGTCCAGCGTTCGGATCAAAGAGATACCTTTAAATGGTCCCTAAATCAACACGGACTTTTTACAGTTTGTTCTATGTATAGAGCGTTAGCTCTCTCTAATGTCATTCCCCGTAACCATGTTATTTGGAAGCTCAAGTTACCCCTTAAAATCAAAGTGTTCATGTGGTACTTAATAAAAGATATTATTCTAACTAAAGATAATCTAGCCAGGAGACTGTGGAGAGGAAGTGTTAAATCTTTTTTTGTAATCTAGATGAGTCAATACAACATCTCTCCTTTGATTGTCAGATGGCTAGGTTCATTTGGAGATTGGTTGAGATCTCTTTTAATCTGTCTTCCCCAATAAATATAGCTTATTTGTTTAATTGTTGGCTACAGGGTTTAGGGAGAAAACTAAAATATCAAACCTTGGTTGGAGCATGTGCCATTTGTTGGTCAATATGGCTATGCCGAAATGATGAGATTTTTAATGATTCTCGAGCCTTCTCTTCTTTGCACGTGGTCTTCAGGGGAACATACTGGATCCGATATTGGGAGCTTCTCCAAAAAGAGGAAGACAGACCTCGAATAAATACAGGGTGTCGTGTGCTTGAGTCGGCTGTGATGGAGCTTTTTGCTGGTCATGGATGGTGTTTTAGTGGGAGATTACTCTCCTTTTGATTTTTGTTTTCCGTCTTGCTTAGCAAGATTTTACGGTGTTATTTCTCTTTTATGTTTTTTTGCTATTTTTAGTTATGTCTTTGAACAGCTATATGTATCAATCGATATAGAGGCTGAAATAATATATTCGCGTTTCTAAAAAAAATCATGTTTAGTTCCCACCACAGAAACTTTTTACCCATCAAATATTTAGATACATGCATAGAGTACTAGATGTAGACTAAAAATAACTAATTACACAGATTGTGTGTATTTTGTGAGATAATTTTTTAAGCTTAATAAGTTTATATTTTGACAATGTTGTGCTACAGTAAATATATACTAATAACAGATTAACTTACGGTTTCCGGACGGAATATATAATTTATTTTTTATTAGTTTATTTTTAATAGATTAAATAAGTATCGAAACATCTGATGTGTCACGCAAAAACTTTTTACACTCTAACTAAATAAGGCCTAACTAATCAAGCTAGTATTAGTACTAGAAGCCTAGCTATAAGTTTAGGCAGAACGCAGGACGGCAGGAGGATTGAGGACCGACTTGCCAGTTGGTCGGTCGGGTCAGTCGTCTGCCTGCCATCTTCTGCCAGTTGGTCGGTCGGGTCAAGACTGATGGAGTCAACATAAGGGCACGTACAACACGACTCTACGCGCCGTCTACGTGATGTAATTTTTATAAAAAACCCCTCGCGAGCAGCAAGAGACGGCAAGCTCGTCATCTCGTGTGACGACGACCCTGGCGCGTGCTCCGATGTCAACTAGGCCGATCGAACGCGCGTTGTACCGGTGTCGTCGTCTCCACGCGACGCACAAGGATCCGGATGCGGTATGCGCGAGAAGGCAGAAAGCGCACCAATCTTCCTGCAGGAAATCGATGCACACCTGCAGCACTGGATGGATAAGGACCGGAAGCAAAGGGCGCGGCAGCAGTGCGAGTGGCCGCGGTTATGTCGGTGCCGCGTGCTTCCAAGAGTGAAGAACACGAACAAAACGCGAATCAAGTCATCGATCTGCAACCGTGTGGCTACCACACGCTACAACAGTGAGGTTACGGCCTCACTTCCTCAAAATCTCCAGTACACAGAGATATGGTTCTCTGCGGATCTCAGTAGCTACAGCAGGATATTGGGAGAGCAGGAAACCCTAGAAGCAAAGAGCAAATGACTGAGATAGAATGAGAGGAGGGTGTCTCCCTCTACTTATCCTAATTCTAATTCCTACTCTACCCCTCTCTAATTACAGAGCGAACCAGCTAAACCCTAGGGTTATTCTGGACCAACTCGAAGATGCTGGTGATCCGACGGCCACGCCCGCACAACTGGTAGCGTTGCCTCGACGCAACCTCACCGATTGCCGCCACGTGCCGCCACCGCTCTGCTTGTCCTTTTCCCGGACGTCGCACCCCCGGTTTTGTGGCCCAAACCGGGAAACCAGCCTTCACGACCAACCCCCGGTTTTGAGGCCCAAACCGGGAAACCAGCCGACCGTAGCCTGAGTTTTGTGGCCCAAACTCAGCAAACCCGCAGCACCCAGGTTTTGAGGCCCAAACCTGGAAACCGTCCTCAGCCCGAGTTTTGTGGCCCAAACTTGGAAACCATCAGCGCCCAGGTTTTGAGGCCCAAACCTGGAAACCGTCCACTCAGTGGTTTTTCTGTGGCTCAACCACCAAACCGAGCCGTAGAGGGGATGCACCGCCCGTGCACCCCGTCCACTGACATGTGTCCCCAGGTCCTCGACCCAAGCAACACCGTGCCCGCAAGTCTTCGCTCGTCGCTGTCGCAGGCTGTCAGCCACCACAGCTGATCCTCGGGCCACCGGTCCCTCAGTCGAAGCCTCACGTCCGCCCTTCGCCACTCTCGGTCCATCGGCGCGGCACGTCTCTACTTGACCTTCACCTTGCCTCTGATCACTGTATCCGTGCTCGACACCTGCACAACACAAGCCAAAGAACATGCACATTATCCCAGTTGACAATCACTCATCACTCAGAGACTCGGCATACACCCATGTATCCGCAATCTCCCCCTTGATGAGTGCATTGTCAACTACCAACACAAATCATAATGGAAGCAAAGAAGGAAGAAAGGAAAAGAGAGAACTCAACCAAATGACCCAAAAGCATGTCAAAGCCGAAGAAGGTCAAGTGGAAAAGAGCAACACAACTTGGTTCCCAAAGACATGGGCAACGGCTCGACGCAACCAAGCAAAGCAAAGCTAGCCCTCAAGAAGAGGCAGAACGGGCTCAACACCGCTAGCGAAGCAGCTCAATACCAACTGTTATCAAACTCAAAATCAAAAGAGTTCAATACCAATTGAAAAGCTAAAAATGAGCTAAAAATGTTTGCTAGTCCCTTAAGAAAAAGGCAAAGACTCAATACAACTAGCAAACTCCCCCTCAACTAGTGCACACAACCCAGGGAACTCATGATTTGTCAATATTTTCTCCCCCTTAGTTGAAAAAGCACCATCAAGCAACTGTGCACACGCACTCAAATGTCTCCCCCCTTGACAGAATATCTCCGTCCAGAAATGCATATGAGTAAAAATGCAAGTTAGTAGCTTCAGAAATATAATCAAAAGAGTGCAAGGATGCTCTACATAGTTCTGATCCGATGACTCAACAACATCCATAAGAAGCTAGCAAAGGCTCAAACTGATCACCAGATACGAAATATGAATATGAGAGCAAAAGAGCAGTTTTCAGCCAAAAAGGATTCACCATCAAAATAGCACAAAACATGTATAGACAGGATATCCGACAAGTGCTAAACATGTATACAAGGTGAACTACCCCTAGCACAGTTCAATCGTCATGCTATAGAATGAAACATAGACTTGTGTTTGCAAAATTTTATCGGAGTTTGCAGCGGTTAAATTGCACAAGTTAAAATTTTAGCATGTGATTGCGAGAGGTTGAAAACTTGTCATTGCTTAACTTTTCAACTGTGCGAAGCCTATGCAGAAGCAATCAGAAGCTTAAAGCAACAGTTTCGGTCATACACTACACAGCTCAAGTTTAACTCAAAGTACAATGAGGAACAGTCTCGAAACTGTGATGTCTTGACAAGCAATCCCATCTCGATCTTTTCCAATTCACTTAACTTGGTTCAGATTTTTAGAACAGAAAATGAACATACCAAGCAAGTGATAGACTCAACACTAGAGACATAGCAACCTATCATATATGAAAAGCACAAGTGACTTCAACACATTCTACACATGCTAGTTGCATATCTCAATGGTGAATATTTTCAAGTTTTATGTTCATTAATCAGATTCACCATTCATAAAAATAGCTCTGCTCACAACATGTATCAGTGATCAGAAAGAGCATGAGCTACAAGTAAAGCATCAGAGCATATACTACACAGAGCATAGTCACATTCTAAAGATTATATATATGAAGCTGTGAATGTAAATATGCAAAATGAAATGCAGAAAGGATGCAAGAAGAAACCAATTGAAAAACAAAAGGTCAGTTTATGATACAAGAACCAAAATGTTTCCCCCATCTAAAAGGGGAAACACACACCAAGCTCACCTCTCAACCTAGCAAAAGTTGATTGGTCCAAAGGCTTGGTGAAAATATCAGCTAACTGATGATGAGTATTGACATGGCGAAGGTCGATATCACCCTTCTCATAGTGGTCTCGCAGAAAATGAAAGCGCACATCAATGTGTTTGGTCTTGGAGTGCAGCACGGGGTTCTTAGCAACGCTAATCGCACTCGTACTGTCACAAAGCAAAGGAACACGAGAAAAGCTCAGACCAAAATCACGCAAAGTGGCCATCATCCAAAGCAACTGGGAACAGCAGCTAGCCGCAGCAACATACTCAGCCTCCATGGTAGACTGGGCGACACTAGACTGCTTGCGAGAAGACCACGATACAAGAGAAGAACCAATAAACTGGCAAGTCGCAGAAATGGACTTGCGATCAATGCGACAGCCAACAAAATCGGCATCGGAATAACCGCAAAGGGAGAGGGTGGAGGAAGCAGAATACCAAATCCCAAATTCTGGAGTGAAGGATAAGTACCTCATAATGCGCTTGACCGCCTGACGGTGCGAGGTGCGCGGCGACGACTGAAATCGCGCGCAAAGACACACCGCGAACTGAATGTCCGGGCATGTCGCCGTCAGGTACATCAGCGACCCGATCATACTCCGGTACTCCTTATGGTCCACCGCTTCTCCATCCACATCCGCATCCAGGGCCGTCGTGGTCGACATGGGTGTTGGAAGATGCTTGGCCTCACCCATATCGAACTTCTTCAATATGTCCTTGGTATACTTACCCTGGTGTACGAACGTCCCTTCCCGGGATTGCTTGATTTGCAACCCGAGGAAAAACGTCAACTCGCCCATCATGCTCATCTCAAACTCCCTGCTCATCGTGTCTGCAAACTTGGCAACCAAAACGTGAGAAGAACCACCGAAAATGATATCATCCACGTAAATCTGGACCACGAGTGTGTCATTGCCTTGCTTGAGGAGAAAAAGCGTTTTATCCACACATCCCATTTTAAAACCCTTAGCAAGCAAAAAGGTTTTCAACCTATCATACCAGGCTCTAGGGGCTTGTTTCAAACCATATAAAGCTTTGTGAAGTTTAAAAACATGGTTTGGAAACTTGGGATTTTCGAAACCGGGGGGTTGTCTCACATATACCTCCTCTTCTATGTAGCCGTTTAAGAAGGCACTCTTGACATCCATTTGAAAAAGTTTAAACCCTTTGGATGCAGCAAAAGCCAAGAGTATCCTAATTGCCTCCAAACAATCTACAGGAGCAAAAGTCTCCTCATAGTCTATCCCCTCCTTCTGACTATACCCCTGGGCAACTAGTCTGGCCTTGTTTCTCACAACATGGCCATCCTCTCCTTGTTTGTTTTTGAAAACCCATTTTGTCCCAATTCGGTGACACTCAGAGGGAGGAGAAACTAGAACCCAAACCCGATTTCTTTCAAAATTTTCCAACTCCTCATGCATGGCATTGACCCAATCTGGATCAGATAAAGCGTGTCCAACATCTCGGTGTTCAAAATCAGCAACAAATGCAGAATGAGCAAAGTGAGAGATTTGTTGTGACCTTGACCGAGTGACACGTTCGCTGATGCTGCCGATCATCTGTTGAATTGGGTGTTGGCGCTGAATATGTCGTGGCGCCTCCCGAGCAGAAGTGATCTCCCCATCAACAGCAGCTGGCACCTCCTCGGGTACAAAGGGTACCGCTCGAGGTGGCGGATCCCACGGCCCCCAAGATGAAGAAGTATCGGGGCCGTGAGTCGTAGTAGAAGCCGCTCCTTGCGGCACAGCAGGTGGAGGGGGTGCTGGATCATCCATACCTTTAGCACCCTCATCCTCGTCATCAAAAAGAGGCTCACCAACCTCATGATCACCTGCACGCTCAAAACGAGAAGAAGGACAAGCCATGGTCTCGTCGAAGGTGACATCGGATGTCTCCATGACTCAGTTAGTGTCAAGGTTAAGTACACGATATGCACGAGTATGAGTGCCATAACCCAAAAACACGCCGTCAGAAGAATGAGACTCAAACTTGTCCAAGTTGCCCTTTTTGAGTATAAAACAATGGCAACCAAAAACTCAAAAATAACTCACCTTGGGGAGTTTTCCAAAATGAAACTCATAAGAAGTCTTTTTCAAGAAGGCTCGGAGAAAGATGCGATTGGAAATATAGCATGCAGTGCTCATAGCTTCGGCCCAATATCGCCTAGGAGTCCTATGCTCATCGAGCATCATCCTGGCCATCTCTACAAGGGTCCGATTCTTCCTTTCTACAACACCATTCTGAGGCGGTGTGTAGGGGGAAGAAAACTGATGCTCTAAACCCAAAGAGTTACAAAACTTTTCAAAATCCGAATTCTTGAATTCGGAACCATTATCACTCCTAATAGCTCGCATCGAGTTCAAAGGAAACTCGTTCTGAAGACGCAAAATCAGATTGCGAGCAAAGGAGAAAGTCTCGGTCTTCTCAGCTAAAAAGAAGACCCACGAATATCTCGAAAAGTCATCAACAACAACAAGCACATACCACTTCCCCCCAACCGAGCTCACCCTAGCCGGACCAACAAGGTCCATGTGCAAAAGCTCTCCAGGGCGCTTGGTCATGACCTGAGTCACTGGATGGTGGGGAGCGGAAACCATCTTCCCATGTCTACAAGAATGGCAAACAAGATCCTTCTCCATAGACAACTTGGGCAATCCTCGGATTAGGCCAAGTGAACTAAGCCTTGCAAGCAAGTCGAAGCTCAAATGTCCAAGTCTCCTATGCCACTTCCAAAGATCAGAGGAGGAAGGTCCAACCACAAGACAACGAGAAATGCCAAAAGACTCCGAGAAATCCGCACGAAAGACATTCCCAAAGGGCGAAATCACACAAACAAGATTGCCCTGAGGGTTCAAAATACGACTGAGATTCGGTTTAAAACGAATCTCATAGTCATCATGAAAGAGTTGCGAAACAGAAAGAAGGTTAAAATGCAAGTTAGAAACAAGAGCAACATCGCGCAACACAAAGTGCTCATTAACTCGCACCGACCCACGAGACAGCACCTTACCTTTGCTGTTGTCGCCGAAGGTGATAAACTCCTTTCCGGCGACCGGACTAAGACTGGAGAACCACTTGGCGTTTCCGGTCATGTGCCTCGAACACCCGGAATCCACCAACCAAACGTTCTCCAATCGTTTTACCTACATCAATAAAAAGACATAGGGTGAGCATACGGTCCAACACTGGGGTTAGTGAAGTAGGGAGAATACCAGTGTTGGGCCGGCTGCTCAAAAGAATGGTTAGCAGAAAAACCATTCCTAGCACGCCTACGGGAAGAGCGATCACCACGTAGAGGAAAACGTGGTCCGCTAAGGGAGGTGCGCCCATCGCGATACTCAAAACGCGGTGGGGGAAAACGCTCAACTACAAAGCCACCGCCACGGGGTCCATAGCCTACAACTGCAGGCTCCCGCCGGGCACGCTCTCTCTGCGGCCTAGGCCTAGGAACTTGAGGTTTCGGACCTCTAGGCCTAGCAGCACGCCTCTGAACATTTGGCACATGTACATCATGGAAGGATGGCACATGTCCGTGTTGTTCATCTCCTTTGCACGGCGCGCCTCTCTCTTGCGCCGAAAGCAAAACTCACTCAAGTGTCCATCTCTCCCACAATGCTCACAATGGTACCTCACCGCTCTCAAAGGGGGTTGTTGGTACTCACGGTAGTGGGTGTGGATCACTTTGCCCTTCTGTGGCATAAGCTCCTCTTGGATGGGTGGCATGGTGTCAAGCTTATTTTTCAGGTGGTTGGGCTTGGGATGCCATGTCTGTTTCTTGGGTGGAGCTCTCGGAGGTTCAACGAACACACCATCCTTGGTGTTGGGCTTGAGAGGCTCTTTGGGTGGAATCTTTGTAAGCTTGGGAGTAGTGGTGGAGTTGGGCTTCTCACATGGGTTCAGACCACTCGACTCTCCAATCTTGCCAAAAGATGACACATCAACACCCTGAGCGAAACCTACACCAGGACCTCCAGCAGCTCGCTTGAATTGGGAGATCATCATCCCGAGCTATGGCTCACCACTAGACACCCATGACAAGATGGTCTGAAGGTATGTGTTTTCCTCCTCGGTTTGCATCTTGTCATGCTTCACATTGGCTATCTCCATCTCCAAACCCTCACAAAGAACACATCTAGACACGCATGTGCTACCCGAGCTGGCCTTCTCAAGAGACACAATCTTGGCATTCTTCTCTGCCAACTTGGTTTGCAAGCCAGCACAGGACTTGCATGCAGCCAACAGCGAGGATATAGCCTTCAGCTCATCCACCTCTCCTACCAGCACAGCATACTTGCTTATCAAAGTGAGAAGGCCAGTCATGTGTGTGGTGCACATCTCACACTCCTCCTCATCGGTAACAACTACGGTGGACTTGACAGATTCAAGTTCCTTCACTGTATCCTCCCACTTCTGCCTAAACTCCTTGCGCTCTCTAGCAGCACGCCTAAGCAACTTATCCTGACTAAGGAGCGTGGCAGTAAGCTTCTCGACCTCAGCAGAAAGCTCATTGGGGGTCTGAGATACCTGGGAGGTGTCGTCGTCGTCGTCGTTCCGAGGAGTGTCCTCCTGCTCGCCATCGACCTCCTTGCCGAGGGCCATGGTGCAGAAGCCGTCGTCGTCGGCGAAGAAGCAGAGTCCGTTCAGCTTGTCCTCAATCCTCTTCTTCTTCTCGGACTCGTCATCGCTTGAAGAAGCGGAGTCGTCATCCGAGTCGTCGACGTCGCTGAGCGTGGCAAAGAATGCACGCTGCTCAGCCTGGGCCTTCTCCAAGTACTTTGACTTGATGTACTCCTTGTTGAAGCCGCCCTTCCGCTTGTGCTTCGCGGGGACGTACTTGTCCTTGCGCTTGCTGGAGTCGTACTTGTGCCCATGATCCGCCTTGCCGAAGACTTGCTTGTTCTTCTTCGGGCAATTGGTGATGAAGTGGTTGGGGTCACCGCACTCAAAGCATCCTGAGCGTCCTCCTCCGCGGCGACGGTTCATGCGGTTGTTGTGGAACCACGAGAACTGGTTGGCGAGCAACGTCAGCTCGTCATCCCCCATGAACTCCAGCTGCTCCTCTGTGACAGAAAGAAGTGAGGAAAGTGCAAAGCCTCCAGAGGGGTTAGCAGAAGAGCTAGAAACCAAAGCCATCGACGGGCCAGAAGGATTTTCATAAGAAGCCCTCGCCATGGCATCAATCTCACTGGACTTGAGCTTACTAAAGAGCTCGTCGCACGTGAGGGTCTCATAGTTAGGCAATTCGATGATCGCCTGAACCTTGGAATCCCACACCGACCGATCAAGAGTATGGAGTAGCTTGAGAGCTCTCTCATGATCGTCGAAAGGCAACAGCTCCTTGTTAGCCCTCATCCTGTTGACAATCACCTGAAAGCGAGCGAATAAACTTTCTATGCTCTCGCCAGGCATATGTCAAAAGTTCTCATACTCTCGCTTGAACGACTCGTAGAGACGGGTTTTGACTTGAGAGGTTCCCTCATGGAAACGCATGAGGGTAGCCCAAATCTCCCGAGCCGTGGCGAGGTGAGAAACGCGATCAAACTCACTCATGCTCAAACATGAGAAAAGAGCATTACGAGCTCGGCTATTGGCATCGTGCTCATCGATCTAAAGCTGAGAGACACGAGCAGCCAAGACAACGTAATCGGCAGAGTTGCAAATATCCCAAATGGAAGCACCCAAACTCTGCAGATAGGCCGACATGCGTATCTTCCAATAAGCATAGTTCGTCCCATCGAAAAACGGCGGTTTGCCCACGCCGCGATCCATGTCGCCTTCTGTGGATCTGGAACCGGCTAAGGTGGAAGATCCTTAACCTGCTCCGATACCAATTGAAGGACCGAGAATGCAATAGCAAGGCGACTAGAGGGGGGGGGGGGTGAATGGGAGCTAAAAAATTTCTCTCGAAACTTTGGCCTTTTGTTCCCAAAATCAACCCCAAGAGCTTCGATCGAAACCGTGATGCTCACGACCCTTGGAAGAGGGTGGATGATCCCTAGGATCACAGCGGAGCACCACAAAGCGATAGAAAACCAAACGGCAAAAGTACCGGAACAAGTTTGCCTCCTAAAAACCAAGTCCCGAACGTAGATGGAAGGCTACGTCGAGAAATCCCCAAATACCGATGCTAACAAGTAGGAAAGATACCTAGAGAGGTTCCTTGGTCAACTCTAGGGCCCAACGTGAAGTCCGGAAACCAAGTGAAGAAGCCGGGAGAGCAAACGCACCAAAACTCAACAAACAGCCGACTCCCGGACTGTCCGCCAGTACGGTCCCGGACTGTCCGGCTCAACCGCGGACTGGCCGCGGGGGGATAGCGGACTGTCCGCCGGCCAAATCCCCGAAACAGCACTGTTGCTGCAAGTCCCCTAGACGTTCCCGGACTGTCCGCGAACTCCAACGGTGGACTGTCCGCCGGTCAACCAAAAACCAAACGACCGAAGAACAGAGCCACTGGTCTGGCTCGTCCCCGACGCGCGGACTATCCGCGGGGTGGGCGGCGGACTGTCCGCGACCACCCAGTAAGGGCGATTTTGGTCGCCCTTCACCCAAATCTTCTCCAAATCGATCCAAACCAAAATCCCTTGATCCCAAACTTGGAGAGGATGATCACGAGGTAGTTAGGAGACTATCCCCAAGAAATCATCCGCTCAAATCGATTCAATCAACAGGAAATCGAAGGGGAAAGTGTATGAACCAAAAAAGCGCCACGAAAACGAAATCAACCCGATCTACTTGTTCGTGAGGGTAGAGATAAATTCCTTCAGTGGAAATGTTCTCCTCACTATAAAGAACAAGTTGATTCAAGTGGAATTCGAAAAGACGCAGTATAGAGAGAGATCGAGCGACGGGAAAATCGCGGAGAAACGAAGAACGCGAAGAACATGAACAAAACGGGAATCAAGTCATCGATCTGCAACCATGTGACTACCACACGCTACAACAGTGAGGTTACGGCCTCACTTCCTCAAAATCTCCAGTACACAGAGGTATGGTTCTCTGCGGATCTCAGTAGCTACAGCAGGATATTGGGAGAGCAGGAAACCCTAGAAGCAAAGAGCAAATGACTGAGATAGAATGGGAGGAGGGTGTCTCCCTCTACTTATCCTAATTCTAATTCCTACTCTACCCCTCTCTAATTACAGAGCGAACCAGCTAAACCCTAGGGTTATTCTGGACCAACTCGAAGATGCTGGTGATCCGACGGCCACGCCCGCACAACTGGTAGCGTTGCCTCGACGCAACCTCACCGATTGCCGCCACGTGCCGCCACCGCTCTGCTTGTCCTTTTCCTGGACGTCGCACCCCCGGTTTTGTGGCCCAAACTGGGAAACCAGCCTTCACGACCAACCCCCGGTTTTGAGGCCCAAACCGGGAAACCAGCCGACCGTAGCCTGAGTTTTGTGGCCCAAACTCAGCAAACCCGCAGCACCCAGGTTTTGAGGCCCAAACCTGGAAACCGTCCTCAGCCCGAGTTTTGTGGCCCAAACTCGGAAACCATCAGCGCCCAGGTTTTGAGGCCCAAACCTGGAAACCGTCCACTCGGTGGTTTTTCTGTGGCTCAACCACCAAACCGAGCCGTAGAGGGGATGCACCGCCCGTGCACCCCGTCCACCGACACGTGTCCCCAGGTCCTCGACCCAAGCAACACCGTGCCCGCAAGTCTTCGCTCGTCGCTGTCCCAGGCTGTCGGCCACCACAGCTAATCCTCGGGCCACCGGTCCCTCAGTCCAAGCCTCACGTCCGCCCTTCGCCACTCTCGGTCCATCGGCGCGACACGTATCTACTTGACCTTCACCTTGCCTCTGATCACTGTATCCGTTCTCGACACCTGCACAACATAAGCCAAAGAACATGCGCATTATCCCAGTTGACAATCACTCATCACTCAGAGACTCGGCATACACCCATGTATCCGCATAAATGAAGGGAATTAGTCGAGGATTGCAAAATGCTATGACCAATATGACCTATCTTCATACCTGATCCATTTGCTGCATGCACCTGGTCACCACCCATGTACTGGTCACAGACGATGAGCTTCTCAAGTTCTCCGGTGATGTGATAAGTCGCGCCAGAGTCCATGTACCAATTGGTGTCCACTCCATACGAGGTCGTGGCTGAAGAAACTGATTTGTGAGAAGAGGAAGGAGGTCGTGTAAACTTTTCATCAAACCTCTTGTACCAGCGGTCTGCGCCATGACCTTCCAGCCCGCAAACTTGGCAGAATAGGCCATGTTGGTAATTGGGCCCATGACGATGACCACAGATGGAGTAGTTCGCGCCGCCGCGACCAGATGGTCCACCTCGACCCGACGCGCCGCGATGTGGCCCAGCATGACCGCGCGGACCGCCGGCTGATGTTGGTTCCCATCGCCGTGACTTCCTCGAGATGTGAGGTTAACAGAGGAGTTGCTCCCCCCGGCGTGCAGATCGAGCCGTTGTTCATGGCTGACGAGTTGGGTAAACAACTCGCCCACTGTGATCGGCTCGACGCGCAGGGCTACACCAGAGACGACGGAGTCGAAGGGTTCATCCAAGCCAGCGAGGATGTAAGAGACGAGATCTTCGTCATCCAGCTTCTTGCCCGCCGATGCCAATTCTTCAGCAAGGCTCTTCATCTTGTCGAAGTATTCAATAATGGTGGAGGTTCCTCTGTACGCGTTCACAAGCGCCATGCGCGTAGCGATGACGTGCGTCTAGGATTGGGCTGCAAAGAGCCCTTCAATGGCGGCCCATGCACCGACCGTTGTGACCTCGGTGTTTACATGCCCGCGGATTTCATTGGAGAGGCTGGACAGTAGGTAACTCAGAACCTGCTGATCCTTGGCCATCCAGACATCATAGTCTGGGTTGGGTATGGATTCTTCCTTCCCTTCGGCATTCTTGGTGGTAATGGTTCGGGAAGGTGGCTTCGCGGAAGGCTGAATGAAACTAGCGGCCAGGGCCCCTTTGATTGTAGAGAGTGCCTGGGCACGCCATGACTGGTAGATGTGGCGGGTTAATTTGTCGGTGATGGGGATGAAGGCGAGGCCGAGGGAAACAACGGACGGAAGAGTGGAGGATGAGGGAAAGGCCATGAAGGATCGTATAATTTTTCCGTGTGGAACTAGAGGCTATGTATACCATGTGAGAATTATGGGAGAACGAGGATGCCCTTGGCTCCCCTCGGTTGCATGTTAAATAGGGATGGAGAAAAGCCCTCCACCGGTGGCACAGTTTTACAATTACTTGGTGTATAACACTCCTAGCCTAGTCACATGGATCTCTACCATACATCACACACACACCCAACACTTGGATCACATGCACACCTAACACTTGTGTGGACAACCGATATACTCTAACATCTTCATGGATGGTCACGCGCCTTCCTCATCGATCGCTTTGCTACAATGCAAGCCTCCTGATGCCGCCACGTGTCGTCCCGATGCATATGAGCCTTCTCACCACTAGCTTCGCCTCGACGCGAGGCTCGTGGCTAGTCCTAGTCGGTTACAACAAGAGAGTTCTATTCCTATTACATAGATTAACTTCCTTTAGAAATCCGACTAAGTTATGACAAGTATCATGAAGATCTTGCCACCTTGCTCTTGTGTCTTCAACCCACTATTGTGAACATCCCAGGTTTGGTCCGAGTAATCATTATTATGATGTATCTCTAGGATCCTGGTCCATCATACCATCAATAATGAGTGTGAAGCTTTCATTCTCGCAATTGTAGGTGACTTCATCGTTAGCATGCAGGGTGAGGATCCCTTGCTTTGTTAGTATCTTCGGGACCAAGTACACATAGTGTGGTATAAAAATGAACTTGGCGAGGGTTGGTCGGCCGAGGATGGTGTGGTACGAAGTGTTGCAATCTGCCACTAGGAAGCTGATGTACTCGGTGCAAAAGTGCTCAGGGGTGCCAAACTAAAAAGGCAAGGTGATCTACCCCAGGGATTAGGACACTTTTCCTGGTAGAATCCCCTAGAAGAGAGAGTTATAAGGAGTGAGATCCTCCTTGGTAAGGCCTAACTCAGTTAGGGCGCTGCCAAAGAGGATGTTGAGAGCACTCCCTTTATCAATGAGAACCGCATGGAAACACACGTTCCTGATTATAGGATCCAAGATGAGTGGGAAAAACCCTAGGTACGGAATATCTGCCTAGGTCAGACCTGCTAAAGGTGATGGGTCGATCCGACCAGTTCAAGTACTTGGGGTCAGCGATGGTCCTGTAGCTGGAGATCAACATGACGGCCAGGTGGTGAGCTTCCTCTCTCACCTGGTTTCAGTAGTAGCTTTCCCATTGAAGATGGTGGTGACGGTCTTGGTGGGATCTTGGTAGGTGTGCCGAGGATTTTTTTTATCCGAGTCTTTACACACCTGATTTTAAGGATAAAATTGAATGTACAATATATGTATGTTAGGATCAATTTTCATAGATATATCAACGTCACAGTAGTATCAAAAACAATGTTGAATTACATAATCAAAACATTATTACAAAAATGACCCTCAGGTCCAAAAGAAAAGTACATCAACTCTCATAAGCTCTTGCGGAATAGGACGCCATCTCCACAGGAAGGTCGACCGGGGTAGCACTAGCCTAGTACAAGTCATCGGGGTTGAAGCCATCATCTTCTACGTACTCCTGCTCATCATCTCCAGCGTCTGGGTGGGGTAGCAGGAGGGCGAAGAGGAAGGGTGAGTACATCGAAATGTACTCCGCAAGTGTAGGAAATAATGTGACATGAGGCTTATAACAAAGGGATAGACTAACTTTTTTGACACCAGCACCTAAAGCGACACATCCTATTAATCCTATATCATATGCACCTAATTACTAGGTTAAACCACATTCTCCTTGAGGAACCAACACTTGGAATCCACTAAGCAAAAACACACTTGGAGTCCACCGAGCAACCAACACTTGGAATCCACCAAGCAACCAACACTTGGAATCCACCAAGCAACCAACACTTGAAGTCCACCAAGCAACCGCACCTGAATACCATCCAGGTGATCCAATCGAACCAAAACCAAAACTAACTAATAATCCTGAAGAAGTCCAAGCTGCTCATGACCGTGAGCATGGCTGATATATCTATTTTACACTCTGTAGAGGTTGCACATCTTTACTCATGAGTCATGCATTTCCCCATCACACTAAACATTGACTATGTGTCTAGCAGGGTCGCACTACAATGCCTTTACAAAGCCCCTCCAAGTTTGTTTTACACGTACCTCTAAGGTTTCTCCCCTGTACATAAGTCAATGACCCCAAGAGACCCCTTTTGTGCCACTTACATCATCCCCGTGTAACACAACTTGGAGGAAACTAATTAATCAGTCATGTCCAGCCCATCCAGACCTCATGGTTGTGCTACTAAGTCGGTCTACTTGTCCAAGAACCGTGTACTAGGGATCTAGGCAGGATACTACCACAAACCCAAACCACCAACATCAACCGCCAAATCCATAGCAAACCAACCTCCACACACGGTCCATCCTGCTGGATTTTCCTAACATCACCATGTTGCTAAAAAATGACCAACCCACATGTTGCATACATAATCAAGATTAATATTTATGACCATCCCAACCCATCCATGACTGCAAACTAAGCATGAATCTACCCATCCCAAATCTGGTTACAAGGATAATATGACAAGTGCTAGTAAACCCTAACATAGGATTAAAATTTAAGACTTTGCATGCAACTAAGGATCTAACTACTCTAACTCAAAATAAAATAAATTAAGAGTAAGTATGGCCAAGGACACTTACTTTCGATCTGGGTGGAATCAACAAAGACACTCCTGGTCCTGGGGATTCTCATAGTCTGCACCCTCTGGAACAATGATCAAACATGACCCACAAAAGCATATAAGAAATAGTATAATAAATAGTCATAAAACATCCTAAAAGTATACTAATGCATAGAGCTTATCAATATGAATCTAACATGGCTTGAATGGGTCAAATCGGAGTTAAAACATGAAAGTTATAAGCATTTAAAGTTGGATGGCAAAACTGTAAATAGATTGATAAATAAAAATAAAAAAGAAAAGGGGCGAGGACCGGGCGCCATATCTGCAAAAACTCGAGGGTTAAATTAGAAAATTTCTAAGACTCAGAGCACACTACAAGTGGACGGCGGGTTGGTTTTGAAGAAAGTGAGGACTTTTATGCAAAAAGGTAGGGACCTGGCGTTGTGGTGGTCTGCATGGCATACCATGATTGGTGCAGCGCATGTGTTGTGCTGTTGACTCGGTGAGTTGGCATAGTGGAACTGGGTCCATGAGTCTGTGGACTCGGTTCGTACCATTTTGCCTAGGGTTCTAATCTCGACCATCCAAGATAGATCAGACGACCTAGAGTTATTGGGGAGAAAAGAGGTCAGTGACGACATTGGGGACAGCGGCAGCGCCATGACTGTCCTCGCTGTCGACTCTTGGAGTCAAGTTAGAGGTCGCGGAAGAAGGCAAGAGGGTGCACAAATGGTAGGGGAGCACACTGCAAAGTCGAGGGTGGCATTCTCGTCGTCGTGCATGGCACTGAGAAAGAGGGCGGCACAAAGGGGTGGACGCTGGTGAGGAGGGTGATGAGAGAGGACAGTGGCTGGTGATGTGGCCACAAATTCACCTAGGAAAAAGGTGTGGTGGATGCGGCTCAGTCTAGCAAAGCTGATGGAGGTGAAGGGGGGAGCGGTAGATGGCCTGCATGGAGAGGATGGGAGCCCAATCGGCTTCAGCAATGACGGCGAGTCGGCAACGACGAAAATGCAGCGCTGCAATGGTAAAAGAGTGGGGAGCGGGGGCAGTTTGCTTGCACGGGTTCGAGGCGTCTCTTAACTAGGACAGAGATGGAGTGGAGAGGAGAGGAGAGGAGAGAGAGCTCGGCTGGTCCAAAGAGGATTATAGAGAGGATGACAGTGAGGGTTCTGCCTTTTTTCTCCTTTCCTTTCTTTTTCTTTTACAAATTCATTTTAAATTCAAAACCAAAACTATTTTGATCCAAATAAGTTTTATAAAAAACTTTTTAAACATTTCTGAGTTTTGGGAAAATAAAACTTGACTTTATTTTCACAATATTTTTGTAACACTTTATTTATTTTATCAATAGAGCAAAAATCAATACGCCTCTAAATCGATTTTAGTATTTTTTCACCCAATAAAATTATGCAATGGCATGAATACAATATGAATATTTTAATAATATTTTTTCTCCATCAAATATTTCATTACTTCCTAATTTAAATTCTAACTAATTTTAATATATCCTAAAAATTTTAAACTAGGGTGTTACAGTCTTCCTCCTTGTCGTTGTTTGTTTCATCATCCTTGCGGTGGAATTTCTTCTTATCTCCCTCCTGAAAACCTTGTTCAAACCATTGCACTCACGCATGGAATGCTTGGTGCCTTTATGGATAGGGCAAGGTCCATCCAGGAGCTTCTCGTATTTGGCATCATAGCTGCGCTTAGCACCAATCTTGATGGTGTTTGCAGTGATCTGGACGGTGACAACGCTCTCGTTCAACCCTTGAGCTCTCTGGCCTATCATCACAATGCCTGCAGCAGTCATCATAGCAGCGGTCGTGGTTATCATAGCGCTGTTCTTCGCGGCGATCATCAATGCGACATGGTTGCTTTCTTGAGGTGGGTTGTCGTCCGACATCATCTTTGAACTGGTGGTCGGCCTCTTCGGAGTCAGCATAGGAGTTGTCCACCTGTAGTAGGTCGGCGATCGTTCCTGGTCTCTTGCGATAAATTTTAGAGTGGAGTTGATCATGATAATGGAGTCCCTTGGTGAATGCAAAGATGGCCTCACCATCGGTGATGTTGGGTATGGAGATTCGTCTTTCTGAGAAATGCTCGATGAAACTGTGTAAGGGTTTCCCAAATGTTTGGTGGAGCTTCCCTAGATCATACTTAGTGTTCGGCTGCTGACATGTGTCCATGTAGTTCTCGATGAACACCTTCTTGAGGTCATCCCTAGTCTCAATAGAGTTCTCCCATAGGCTGAGGAGCCAGTTCTTTGTAGATTGGCTGAGCATGACGAGCAAATAATTTTCCATCACATCGTTGCTTCCCCCTAGCGGCACGCACGATGATTTCATAGAGTGTCAGCCACAACTCAAAGTTGGGCATGTCCTTATAGATGTTCACCTAAAAGATCTTAAAGCTCACAGGCAATCGACAGCTCGTAGCCTAGCGCTAAAGGTACAAGGTCCGGAGGTGTTGGGGATGATAGGTGCTCAAGCCACACCTGACGATTCATGTTCTTCATCTAAGATTCTCCTATGCTAGAGCTTAGCCTTGTATCGCTCCTTGTTGTTCTTGATGTGATCATAGGCGTCGATATTGGCATTGACGTGATCTTAGAGATCATGAGGTGGAGGCTGATTCACCTCCTGGTTGTTGTTGTGGTGGTGGCCCTTGTCACCCGGAGGGCGAGGATGGCGTTCGTCCCAGTCCGGATGTGCCTCATAGTTGCCTCTGGATCTGGCATAGAGCTAAGGGCCTCTTGCTTGATGGTAGAGGCACACAGAGCCCCAATGATAACTTCCCCTGTTATGGTGATGGCTATGGGGATTACAGCTACAATTGGATGCAGTCGAATATGATGGAGCGGGCGTTCGGATCTTGTTTACTTGCACTTGAGCTACTTTAAGTAGCGCACAGATCTTCTCGACCTCTGGGGTCTACTGAAGTCTCACCAGCTCATGGAATGCGACAATGATGTTGGCGCTTAGCGTCCTCTCCACCCGTTTGGTTGCCCGCCATGTCAAACTCTTTGTCAAGGTTGCAGTGGATGCGATGTGGACCCCTTCCGGCAGCAGTATCCTCATATTTGTGGCGCTAGCATTCAACGTTCCTTCCCTCGCGAGCGCACTGATCTTCACTTGTCTCGCCATCTCTAACGGGGCTACTGACGCTGATGCGATACATCTTACCTTCGAAACCAGATGGGAAGGGAGGTATACTGCACCCATTAGAGACAATCTTGGTGGAGCCTTTAGAGTATGATCCGGGATCACTTCTAGGATGGTGTTGAGAGATTCATCTGGGAGCTATCAGATAGCCACCATGTTTACCATGGGGCGCAGGTTGATCGGCCTTAGGTAGATCAAATAGGTAAATGTCGTTGACATGGTCTCTCTCAACATGTTCGACAAAGAGGTGGTGGATGGAGTCTTGATAAGCAGATCCCGCACTCACTAGCCCAAAGGGATAAGGCCTTGGCGAACTCCCCAAGAGGGCCTCATAGTGGGCGAGGCGCAAACCGATAGCTGGGAGTGGTCGGTGTTGTACTTATGCCCTTCTTGAGTTGTTGTGATCACTAGATTGGAGTCTAGCCATGTTGGATGACATGTTCGAGTAGATCACTTGGTTGTTGTGGCTAGACGACCTTCGAGCGCAAGAGATTGGTTGGCCATAGTAGATCGATCTGAGACCCACTCCATGAGAGGTAGGGTTTCATCTAAGCCGTCGATGACCCGACCGATAGATGTGATCAGATCATCATTGTCGATCTACATCCTCAAATAATGAGAGAGTGAGCAACGCGTTGCTGGTGAAGACGACCCCAAACGCAATTCTGAGATCGGATCTACTAGTGCAAACGTTAGCACAATCGGCACAGGGTGATTCTGCGTTGCCTCTGCGATCTCTCCATCGCAGTCAGAAGCGATGATCTAGCTCATGGACCCAACTGTGAAGGATTGGTCTAGCTCGGGGAGGACCATGGAGGTTAGGAAGCGGGTGATTTGACTCACCATTGAATCATCATGCACACCGCCTACCTGGCGTTCCACTGTCAACAAAACCTAGTTGGGAATCTACCAAGGGTATGCCCACTGTAGTAGATAAATTGGTGGAGGTGCGTGAGAGACTTACTAGATGGTGACACAACCACAGGAACAACGATTTAGATAGGTTCAGGCCCGTCAAGTTGACGTAACACCCTATGTCTTGTGTCTTTGGTGGATTGTATATTATGATTAGAGATGCGCTTGAGGGGGTGCCTACCCACCTTATATAGCATGGGGAATGGGGATAGGGTTTATAGGTTGGCTGAATGTGGATACATGGGTGTATGCCGGATCTTGTGATGATGAGTGATTGTCAACTGGGATCATGCGCATGTTCTTTGGCTTGTGTTGTGTAGGTGTTGAGCTCGGATACGGTGATCAAGGGCAAGGTGAAGGTCAAGTAGGGACGTGTGAAAAGACCGTGACGCCTAAGAGGGGGGGGGGGTGAATTAGGCAACTTAAAACTTGTACTCTAAACTATGGCCTCTAATCTCCACCTAGTCAAAACCTATGCAAGAAAGAAAACTATCTAATGTGCAACTAAGGTTTTGCTAGATGTGTTTGCTATCTCTATCGCAAAAGGAGTTATGCAACCTATGTTCCAATCCTATCAACTAAGCTAGGAAAGGTAAAGCACATAAACACGGTAGCAATATAAATGCGGAAGCTAAAGAGTGTGATAGAGATGCAAACTCCCGTCAACGACTCCGGTATTTTTACCGAGGTATCGAGAAGCGCGCAAGCTTCCCCTAGTCCTCGTTGGAGCCCCTCGCAAGGGTCAAGCTCTCGGTCGGGTGACTCCGTGGATAGCTCCGGTCCTTCCCCACGCGCAAGTGGGTCTCTGGTTAAGCCACTCATGGCAAAGCCTCTCCCGGATGCTCCCCCCGTCTTCACTATCAAGTTTCCGGCCGAAACGCCGCGGGCCTTGTTCCCTTCGGTACACGGAGGCGGCCACACCACAAACTCGGTTGGTGTGGTCTCGCAAGACTACAAGCCCCGCCAATGTACAACAACGGTGCACGCAAGCACCGATAGACAAGAGGTTTTCAACCTCACTAAACACTAGGCCTAACACCTAGAGCAAGCGCAAAGCGGTGGTCTAACTAGCTTAAGCACTTCGCAAAGCACCTACACTAATCACCTAGTATATCACTTAAGCACTTTGGTGGCTAGAGCAACTGAATATGTGTCTATACACTTGGTACACTTCCTTGAGCTCCAACCTCCTGTTTTTGGCCGGCCATTGGGGTATATATAGAGCCCCAACCAAATAGAGCCGTTGGGCAAAGAGATGGGCTTTTCTGCCATCGACTAGATGCACGTCACGACCTGACCGGACGTGTCCGGTCTCTCACAATGGCTAGTTGCTAGCCTGCACAGGCACTGATCGGACTCTGGCATGAGTCCGGTCACAGACGACCGGATGCGTCCGGTCACAATTTTGTGCCTCTGGAACCTCTCTGTATTCGATCGGACTCAGCCGAGGTTCAGCGTCCGATCGTATACATAGCGTCCGGTCACTCGGTTTCACTGAGGAACAGTTGCTTCAGCGCGTCCGATCGCAACTCGTTCGTAGCGTCCGGTCACACGAACGTGGCGCTGTCTGCTTGAGGTACTGACCGGACGCATCCGGGCCAGCGTCCGGTCACTGCGAAGCAGTGTCCGGTCACTCCTTTTTCTTCAGTTCTTCGTGGTTTCTTGCGCTGTCTTGATTCCATTCTTGTGTCTTGGACTTTGCTTGATCTTGAGGGTCTTCTACTGAGCTTCTAATATCTTGCTTGAGGTGTTGATCATCGGATCATCACATAGCCTTTGTCCAAGTCACATTTTCACCCTATTGGACTACAAAACAAACACTTGCAAATGCATTAGTCCAATTTGGTTATGTTGTTCATCAAACACCAAAATCCGAAGTTAAATGGTCCGAGGTCCATTTTCCTTACAATCTCCCCCTTTTTGGTGATTGATGACAACACGACCAAAACAAGTAAAGAATGGATACATAATTTAAAATGCAATCTACTTGCTAGGATGCAAAGGCAAGATCATATGATGTTTTAAAAGGTACCAAATTGAAACATATTTAATCTAGCATATCTTGCCCTTGCCATAGAGTCCCATTGTGTGATTTTATGGATTAAGGCTCCCCCTAACTCCATAAATCACTTCCTCCCTTTTTGAACCATTCCCATGAAAATAACCATAGAATTAAAATTTGATTTTGGTTATTTTGTTTGTTTTAGTTTAGGCTTGTTTTTGGTCCCTACACATTCTCCCCCTTTGGAATCAAACACTGAAAAGGAAGACATTAAAGCTCAAGAGAGGAAACATTATATAAGCTAAACTCCCCCTAAGTATATGCATACATATGATGTAAGGCAAAAGCATATGCATAATCGACAGATTAAAGCACAAAGGAGTTTAATCTATATAATGCATGGAGAAAGCATATAAGAGTATCAAATTGAAATCACCATAATGATATCGGTTAGGAATACCACATGTAGATGCCAATTGGATTATCACCACACATGATGCTTATCTCTGAGAACTCCATTTTCCTTGCAATAAGACTACTACACACATGATAATCTTGAAGGTAGTGTTAGTCTCAAAGCTTCTAAATTGTAGAGTAAACTCCCTCTAAAAGTGTGCATACAAGTTTGAAATACTTGTAGGAGACATGCACATTGACTTGTAAGGTCAAACTACCATTTTCCATATTGATATTACAAGAAATGTGACATCAATTGAAGATGGTATTTGGGGTAGTTTATCTATAATTTGGACTTTGGCACATATAAGATAAATACAAAGTAAAAGAAGCTATGTGTCGTGCTTCTAACCAATTTAAAACCATGTAGAATTGATCTAAGAATGTGAGTGATACCGAGCAAAACTACCATATGATAAGCCTAATTTGCATGACAAAAGATATGAACATACCAATGCAAACATAGGCAATGAAAGGAACAAGATGCTAAAAGTAATTGCAAGACATTATACCAAATGAAAGTAATTGCAAGAATTCAAATCTAGTTACCTAACATGGGAGGGGGAACTTGGGTCCATAGTACCCACTAACATACTTGGCAACGACATGATCTAATGTGATGCACCCCATGATATGCACCCAAAACTTTGCCAAGTCTCCAAATTCCCCGTAGTCCACTTGACTACTCACTTCCCTTTCGGGACCCAAACCTTTTTGGTGCTCTTCATGGTTGAGATGATGTCCTTAGGCACCCAAATATGTTTGGCCCCATTGTTGGCTTGCTTGTTCACCTTGATGGCCACCACCTTGTCATTCTTCTTCTTCTTCAAAAGGTAAGGTGTGGAGGCCTTCTTGTTCACCTTGTTGGTGTAGGTGTTGGAGAGCTTGCTTGTTTGCTTTTTGTTTTTCTCTTTCTTCTTTTCTCCCCCATGCTTCACCTTGCACTCATAGGACTTGTGGCCTTCTTTGTGGCAAACGTAACAAACCACGGTTTGCTCCTCATCAAGCTTCTTCACTCCCTTGACGGTGTTATCTTGATGAGTTCGGGTTTGCTTCGCCTTGCCTTTTGCTTGAGTCAAGTCCTTGGTGAGGCGAACCACTTCTTGCTTTAGTAGATCATTCTCCATTGCAACTTCTTGTGTACATGTTTCTACAATGACATTCTCAACACAAGCTTGTTTGCATATGGGTGAGTCTAAATCAAGTAAATCAATGCAAGAAGTAGAGGCATCCTTTTTAGGTATATTGAAGATTGATTTCTCAATTTTAGGTGCCTCGGTGGGGTTTGCTCCGATGGTTTCAAGATTAACAACTTTGTTAGTTAGCTCATCACAATGCTTGCACATAATTTCCATTTTAGCAAGCAAGCTTTTGTAAGCATCTTGTGTGCTAGCTAACTTTGATTTTAGTTTTTCATTTTTCATAACAAGTTGCTCATCATTACTTGTGCTATCACATGTGTTTGCACTAGCCTCAAGTTTCTCAATTTTATTTGATAGCTCAACATTTAGGTTTGAAAAAGTTTCATATTGATCAAGCATGGCATTATAAGCTTGTTGACAACTATCTAATTTTTCTTTTAAAGCATTTATTTTCTTTTGTTGGCTAGTGCAAGCCTTAGCATATTTGAGATTATCTTGCACAAGTTCATTATAAGAAGGTAGCTCATCATCACTATCACTATCACTATCACTAGAGATAGAGCTTGTGTTACCTCGTGCCATAAGGCACATGCGTGAGGAGCTTGATGATGAGTGCTTGCGGCCATGCCTCTTGTGATGGGCTTCATCATCACTTGATGAATCATCCCATGTCTTGATGGTGGTGAGAGCTTTGGCCTTGCATCCCTTCTTTTTCTTGTCGTTGGGTGTGGGCTTTTGTTTTGGACAATCTTCCACAAAGTGCCCTTTCTTGCCACATCTATAGCATCCCTTTTTTCTTTGCTCTCTTCTTTGATTGGTGAAGAGGCAATCTTCTATGGTGATGGGCACACCCTTGACATTGAGCTTACGGATCATCCTCTTCACTCCTTTCATAAGCTTGATTGTTTCTTCTTCATCTAAGGAGGAGTCGGATGAGGTGGAGGCTTCATCATCATCACTTGATTCTTCATCTTCATCATCCTCTTCTTCACTTGAGGAGATTGAGCTTGTATCAACTTGCTTTTTGCCCTTCATCTTTTTGTGCTCACATGAGAGAGCGATGTCTTTGCTTGATGAAGTGGCTTCTTCTTGACCCATCTTGCGTGACATCTCAAATGCCACCAATTTGCCAATGACAATAGCCGGGGTCATGGTGCTCAAGTCCTCCATGTTGTGGAGGATGGTGATGATGGTTGCATATTTGTTCTTTGGAAGCACCAAGATGATCTTCCTCACAATATCCGCATCACCTAGTTTTGTAATTCCTATAGAATGGAGCTCATTGATAATTAGATTCAAACGAGAATACATATCACGAACAAGCTCATTATCATTCATTTTAAAGGAATCATAACTTGTTTTAGTTAGGTGATGTTTTTGCTCACGTACATTACTTGTACCATCATGGAGCTCATGTAGTTTTAACCAAATTTCATGTGATGTTTGTAAAGTAAAAACTTGGTTAAAGACATCCATGCTAATAGATTCAAACAAACAATTTTTAGCTCTAGCATTAAGATGAATTTCTTTTTCATCACCCGCGGTAGGCTTCTCGGGATTCTTAATGGGTTTCATCCCGTCGCGGGTGACTCTCCACACACCTAGATCAACGGCTTCTAAAAAGCAAGTCATCCTAGCACTATAGTAAGGGAAGTTAGTGCCGTCAAAGTGTGGAGGCCTAGAGATATCCATCCCAACCTCTCTTAGGGGCGTCGGCTCGAAGGCGATTAAGCCAAGAGTTCTCAAGAGAGCCAACCGGCTCTGATACCAATTGAAAGGACCGTGACGCCTAAGAGGGGGGAGTGAATTAGGCAACTTAAAACTTCTACTCTAAACTGTGGCCTCTAATCTCCACCTAGTCAAAACCTATGCAAGAAAGAAAACTATCTAATGTGCAACTAAGGTTTTGCTAGATGTGTTTGCTATCTCTACCGCAAAAGGAGTTATGCAACCTATGTTCCAATCCTATCAACTAAGCTAGGAAAGGTAAAGCACATAAACACGGTAGCAATATAAATGCGGAAGCTAAAGAGTGTGATAGAGATGCAAACTCCCGTCGACGACTCTGATATTTTTACCGAGGTATCGAGAAGCGCGCAAGCTTCCCCCTAGTCCTCGTTGGAGCCCCTCGCAAGGGTCAAGCTCCCGGTCAGGTGACTCCGTGGATAGCTCCGGTCCTTCCCCACGCGCAAGTGGGTCTCTGGTTAAGCCACTCGTGGCAAAGCCTCTCCCGGATGCTCCCACCGTATTCACTATCAAGTTTCCGGCCGAAACGACGCGGGCCTTGTTCCCTTCGGTACACGGAGGCGGCCACACCACAAACTTGGTTGGTGTGGTCTCGCAAGACTACAAGCCCTGCCGATGTACAACAACGGTGCGCGCAATCACCGATAGACAAGAGGTTTTCAACCTCACTAAACACTAGGCCTAACACCTAGAGCAAGCGCAAATCGGTGGTCTAACTAGCTTAAGCATTTCGCAAAGCACCTACACTAATCACCTAGTATATCACTTAAGCACTTTGGTGGCTAGAGCAACTGAATATGTGTCTATACACTTGGTACACTTCCTTGAGCTCCAACCTCTTGTTTTTGGCCGGCCATGGGGTATATATATAGAGCCCCAACCAAATAGAGCCGTTGGGCAAAGAGATGGGCTTTTCTGCCATCGACCGGACGCACGTCACGACCTGACCAGACGCGTTCGGTCTCTCACAACGGCTAGTTGCCAGCCTGCACAGGCACTGATCGAACTCTAGCATGAGTCTGGTCACAAACGACCGGACGCGTCCGGTCACGATTTTGTGCCTCTGGAACCTCTCTGTATTCGATCGGACTCAGCTGAGGTTCAGCGTCCGATCGTGTACATAGCATCCGGTCACTCGGTTTCACTGAGGAACAGTTGCTTCGGTGCGTCCGATCGCAACTCGTTCATAGCATCCGGTCACACGAACGTGGCGCTGTCGACTTGAGGTACTGACCGAACGCATCCGGGCCAGCGTCCGGTCACTGCGAAGCAGCGTCCGGTCACTCCTTTTTCTTCAGTTCTTCGCGGTTTCTTACGCCGTCTTGGTTCCATTCTTGTGTCTTGGACTTTGCTTGATCCTGAGGGTCTTCTACTGAGCTTCTAATATCTTGCTTGAGGTGTTGATCATCGGATCATCACATAGCCTTTGTCCAAGTCACATTTTCACCCTATTGGACTACAAAACAAACACTTGCAAATGCATTAGTCCAATTTGGTTATGTTGTTCATCAAACACCAAAATCCGAAGTTAAATGGTCTGAGGTCCATTTTCCTTACAACGTGTTGTGCCTATGGACCCGGAGCAGTGTAAGGCAGACGTGAGGCTTGGACTGACGGACCGGTGGCCTGAGGATCGGCCATGGTGGCTGACAGCCTGGGACAACTGTTGATGGTCCTTAAACACTTGTTTTACCATCAACATTTTACCCAAAAATTCAACAAAAAGGCATGAAAAGTAGTCAAATAGATTTCAAACTAACCAAATTCCACATGTCCATAGATTTTTATTTGAATGCAGGATTTGGACCAAATTTGGAGAATGGACCCACAAGGGGCTGAGCCCACTCACCAGGGCCCATTTGGGCCCTAGTGGGGTGGCGCCCGCCACCAAGGAGAGGCCCAAACTCTCCCCTGCCACGTCACTGATCCGTGTGACCACCCCAGGGCCAAATCTTAGCCCTTGGTCACTAGGTCGGTGGCATCGGAGGGCTAAGAAGAGATGTCACGTGGATCATGACCTAATTGCCCGTGTCACGGTTATTTGGACATGCAACCAACCTTGCAACCGCCTTGGAGGAGTCCCTGGAGACCGTAGGATCAATGACGGTGCATCCAAGGGCCAGGGGGGTGGCGGCCGCCACCTAGGGCTGGCGCCCGCCACTAGGGTTTGCCCTAGGTCGGTTGGCTGCCCCCTATAAATACCCCCCTGAAGGTGTCACTTCATTTCAAGCAAGGAAAGGAAGGAAGAAGCAAAGAGGAAAGCAAGGCCAAAGCTAGAGAGCTAATAGCTTAGGATTTAGCCAAGCTTAGGCAAGTAGGTAGCTAGTAGAGCAAGGCATCCTTGCCTCATTGCCCTCACGGAAGCGCTGCTCAAGGCTTAGCTCAAGAGTAGAAGCGTGCGAGTAATCGGTCCTGAAGTTGGGAAGAGTCTTCCTTCATCTCCAGTTCAGGTTTTGCTCTTGTAACTCAAGCACTTTACTATATTCTAGTTCATCATTTCAAGTATTAATTTATTCTACTTGCCAGTATTGAGTAGTATACTTGATTGATTGCTTGAGTACCTAGCTATCCTACATTTCAATTCACTTAGCCATAGTAGTTAACCTCTAGTGTGCTTAGTGTTTGATCTTTGCCAATAGGTTGCTTAGTTAGTTTAGTGTTTATCTTATTAAGTCAAGTATTTGCTCTGACGTCCGCAAGGGTGTCTCTATTCTAGGCCAGGGTAGAGATAGTTAGAATATAATTAGGCGTGGTGCTTAGTTATAGACTTACCTTCAGATACGGCTAGACCCCCGGATAGCTGTGGTAGCAAGCAGGTGGTGACAGCCTTGTGCGCTTTGAATTCCAGCACGTAGTTGGTCTAGTTTAATAGTAAGGCTCGTTGTGCTAGCGTTCAACCTAAGTCAGTGGTAAAGGCTAGTACGCCTCGGTACTTGACAAGATAGGAATAAAACTATACTTAACTTGGTTGCTTATTTGGCATTTGCCTATCTTGCTTCGTAGTTATCTAGGAGTAGTTATTAGTTATTAGTTAGTTATATTAGTTATCCTTAGTTATCTTATTCCCCTTATCTACCTATCCATCCACCTTACCTTAACCATTCATTTCAACCTTACCTATCCACTCATAAATTCTTTCTAGCCTTTCATCTCTTCTCTCCTCTCCTTTTCCCTTTCTTATTCTTCGACTCTCATCCCCTCCTTGACTCGACTCATACACCACCCTAGCCTTCCTTTGGGATCAAATAAATCGACACCTGGTACTCCCAGGCGAAGTGCTACTACGATAGTTCTGTGCGCTTGCAGAATCTCCTCTAGGTAGATTGCAATCTCTCTAGCTAGCTCCTACTAGTGTCGGGATTGACAACCCCATTTGACATTAGTAGATAGCTGCTTTAGCTTCACTCCTTTAGGTATAGTGACTGGACTTGCTACAAGCATTTCTGGCGTTGTTGCCAGGGATAGATTCCATAGTCTACTCCTAGTAACGACATTAGCAAGTGTCAACAAACATTTCTGGGCCGTTACCGGGGATAGTTGCCTAGCTCTATCTTTAGTGAAGTTAAGAACTACCAACAAGCATTTCTGGCGCCGTTGCCAGGGAAGGCAATCGGTGTATCCTTCGAGTCCTTGTCAAATTTATCCTCGCTTAAGCTCCCGCTTAGCGAATCCCATCTTTCCCCATTCTTTCTGTTCTTAGTCCTTCTTATCTTTTTCCTTCATCTTCTTCAACTTCTTTCTTTCTTATCTCGTTCTACCTTCACGATGGCCAATAAGACCATTTGTGAGTTTTCTGCTCCTTCTGCCGCCAATGTAGCGACAAGACCAGCCGTGATCAATGCCAACCTCAATTTCAAGTTGAAACCGGCTCTGATCACGATGGTCCAAGCTAGCCCATTCTGTGGCAAAGCTCATGAGGATGCCAATGCTCACCTCCAACAATTTTTGGAGATTTGCGGAACCTTCACCATTAAGGGGATAACCCAAGAAGCCATTCGTCTTCTTCTCTTTCCCTTTTCTCTCCTAGGAAAAGCGAAGCAATGGTTCTATACCAATCGGAATGCTGTAGACACATGGGACAAGTGTTCCAATGCTTTTCTCGCCAAATTCTTTCCGATGGGCAAGACGAACGCTCTTCGTAACACAATCTCCAGCTTTACGCAACAAGCCGAGGAATCTATTCCCGAGGCTTGGGAGAGAATGCAAGAGTACGCCACTGCTTGTCCACACCATGGTATGGAGGACTGGCTGTTGATCCAGAACTTCTACCATGGCCTAACCCCACTCTCTAGAAGCCATTTGGATGCCGCCGCCGGCGGTGCATTCTTTTCTCTGAATGTTGCAGATGCTAAGGCTCTCATAGAGAAGATGGTGTCGAACCAAGGATGGAATGACGAGAGACTGCAACCCCGTAAGCGAGGTATGCATTCCCTTAAGGAGGCCGACATGATCATGGCCAAGATGGACCTGCTAGCCAAGAAGCTGGACAGCTGTGAGAAGATGAACCAACAAGAGAGTGTCATATCTCTGGAATCCTACATGACTTGTGAAGTCTGTGGAGAAACCGGACATTCTGGGAACCGCTGCCCCGAGTTACATGAAGATTTGAACTTCATCATCATCATCAACAACAACAACAACAGTTTCCATCAACAAAGTCAAGGATGGAATCAGCACTCCAACTCTCAAGGTAATAATTCATTCCCTCGCTCTAATTTCCAAAGTACTGATAATTTCTCGTTCTTAAAGAATCTAGTCTACTCTCAAGGTAGAACTACTAAATTTTTGAATAAGAAATTAATGTCAAATGATAAAATGCTTGAGAACATAAATGCTAAATTGGAAGATTTCTCATCTGCTCTGAAAAATCAACTTAGCTTTCATTCCCTCGCTCTAATTTCCAAAGTACTGATAATTTCTCGTTCTTAAAGAATCTAGTCTACTCTCAAGGTAGAACTACTAAATTTTTTAATAAGAAATTAATGTCAAATGATAAAATGCTTGAGAACATAAATGCTAAATTGGAAGATTTCTCATCTGCTCTGAAAAATCAACTTAGCTTTAATAAGATGTTAGAAACTCAATTAGCTCAACTTGCTGCGATCATACCATCTTTTGAAACTGGCAAAATTCCGGCTAAACCTAACATGGAAACTGCAAATATGGTTGAAATAAAATATTTTAACTATTATGAAGATCAAACCATGACTGTTAAAAAGGGTGATCCTGGTAGTCCCATAATTAGATGCTCAATCTTTGGTGAAGTCTTTAAAAATGCCATGTGTGATTTAGGATCGAGTGTGAACATTTTATCTAAGGATTTCTATGAAAACTCATTCTTTCCATCCATGTCATCCACATCTGCCTATGTCGTGCTAGCTGATCAATCAACATGCTATGTAGAAGGAATAGTCACTGATTTACCTGTTCATATTAGAGGTTCATATGTTCCTGCTGATTTCATAATACTAGATATGGGAAATAGGAAAGATGTGCCTCTAATCTTAGGTAGACCTTTCTCGAACACTGTTGATGCTTGCATATATGTGGGGAGTGGTAAAATGCAAATGACATTAGGAGGGAAGAAGGAAATATTCTCCTTTTTCCGTGGTCCCGCATATGCCACTAACATGCAGGAAGCAAAACCCGTTCGTACCAAGAAGAGGCGCCTAAGAACAAGGTGGAACAGAAAGAAAGAACCACCTTCTCCTGAGTTGTGTAATTCACATAACAAAGGAGAGGTGCCAAAAGAAGAAGAACCCGATGAAGTACTTAAAGAAGAAGCACCCAAGGAAGAAGATCCACCCAATAAGGATGAAATTCCATGGATCTAAGGTATGGATTTACTTTTTAATTTTTCCCTTCAAATTTCCCTTTTTCAAATAAATAACATATGTCATGCATGTAACTAAAAATAAAAAAGAAAAAAAAGAGAAAAAAAAAGATATCATTAGTTATATGCATAAGTATATGTTAACTTAGCTAAAATAATAAAATATCATAATAGGATAGTTTCCCTTTTTCACAACATTAGATAGTTTCCCTTTTAATAAAATAAGAACAAGAGCTCCGACCAAGAAAGATGAAGACCCTTCACCAAGCAAGAAGCCAGCTTGGGGGAGATCCTCGCGCCAATAGGGTATGTTTCAACCTTACTCTTTATGTTCGGTTCTTAAATTCTATATGTTTTGAAATTTTTTTGAATATTATATACTTTCCTAAGTAATTATCCCATATGTTTTGAAAATTTTTGAATATTATATACTTTCCTAAGTAATTATCCCATGAGTAAAAATGATAAAATTTGCTTAAAATGTTGGAACCTGAATAAGAAATAAAATATACCATGCAAATGCTATTGTTATAGTTAGAATAACTAGTTTTATCTAAGTTGTAGCTTTTGTGGGTTGCACATGTTTTAACTAAAATCATGCTTAGTGAATAAAGTTAGTTAGAAATAGAGTAATTCTTTAAACTTGCTAAGGCAAAATTAGGACCAAATTTGGAGAATTTCTTTCAAAAATCATGAAAACCTTGCTAAAAGTTCCTCCTAGATTTTATCCCATCCCACCACTAGCCAAATATTTGTTAGTCAAAACCACAAAGAGCTTTCTTTGTGTTGAGCTTTGTTAGACCTCATAGATCTTAGTAGAGAAGCTTATCATTTCTTTTGATCAAGATACACACACCCACCATAAATTGCTTACTCTCCACTTGGGAAGTTTGCAACCACCAAATAAATTGCTATTTCTCTACACTGGAGATATGCAATACCTTGCCAAATGTTCCATTGCTAGCCTTATGCTATTCCTACACTGGGAATAAGCATTTCTCTCTCTTCCCCCTTTTCATTTCTAAAATCCTTTCCTATAGACAATCTGGGGAAATCTAGAGCTAAAAAAGAGAGATATGAAAAAAAAGTGAGCAAAGTAGCTCAAGAGAGGACTATTTCCTAGAAAATGTGAGGACACGTTTTTGTCTACTCACTATGTATTGAAAAAAAGAGAGAGAGTTATCATTAGCTCTAGACCCCAGAAATTAACTAGGAAGGATTATGAAATATCTCTCTATACACTTCCATATAACCACACATGCACATCTTGATCAATATTTATGATTTGCTGCTCCTTATGATCTGAGTGTCTAGCTTAGCAATAAACATTATGCAATTTGCTCATGATTCTTAGCCTACCTATAACTCCACATATCATTCTTTAGAAATAAGAGAGGCTACATTTTGGCCTAAGTGAGGATTTAAACACCATTGAGTGATTGAGTGAATCTTGGAGGACTTAAGCAAGTTTTTATCTTTTGAAAACCTTAAAAAAATCTCCAGACAAAATCCTAGTCAAACCTAAGCAAGATAAAAGTTTCCTATCTACTGCTTTATTTCACTCTTGCATGTTTGAAGTGAAAAGCTATAAGCCTCACATTGCTATGATTAATGATATACACTAAGTTATTTCTCACTATACAACATGCACTTGTATACATCTTAAGTTGCTATCTATTTCATGCTCAATGCTTAAAATGCATTGTTGCTCGAGGACGAACAACAGGTTAGTGTTGATGGTCCTTAAACGCCTGTTTTACCATCAACATTTTACCCTAAAGTTCACCAAAAAGGCATGAAATGTAGTCAAATAGGTTTCAAACTAACCAAATTCCACATGTCCATAGATTTTTATTTGAATGCAGGATTTGAACCAAATTTGGAGAATGGACCCACCAGGAGATGAGCCCACTCACTAGGACCCATTTGGGCCCGAGTGGGGTGGCACCCGCCAACCAGAGGTGGCGCCTGCCTCCCAAATGTGGCGCCCGCCACATGGAGAGGCCCAACTCTCCCCCTTTGCCATGTCACTGATCCGTGTGACCATCCCAAGGCCAAATCTTGGCCCTTGGCCACTAGGTCAGTGGCATCGAACGACTCAGGAGTGAGTGGCGTGGATCTAGGCCAAATGGCGGTTACTTGGACATGCAACCGACCTACCAACCGCCTCTCTGGAGCTCCTGGATGCCGTTGAAGCCAAGGCGGTGCATCCAACGGTGAGGGAGGTGGCGGCCGCCACCTAGGGCTGGCGCCCGCCACTAGGGTTAGCCCTAGGTCGGTTGCTGCCCCCTATAAGTACCCCCCTCACTCCTCAAGACTATAAATACCCCCCTGAGGCATCACTTCATTCATATCCCGTACCATCAAGTACCATCACACAACCACAACCAAGCAACACACAAGCAAGAGAAGCAAGTGAGAGTTAGGTTAGAAGCTCAGAGAGCTTATGCAAGTAGGTTAGCTAGTAGAGAGAGTATAGCTCTAGTGCCCTCGCTACAGCGCGGCTCTTAGTTTAGCACAGCTCAGCCTAAGTTCTTGGTAAAAGCAGCGTAGAGCTTGCTAAGAGAGAAGCGAGTGCGAGCGACTGGCATCGGAGGTCGGTTGATTTCCCGGCGTCTCTGGTCTAGTTTGCTCTCTTGTATCTCAGGTACATTTATCTTTATCTCAGTATTACTTTAAGCATTACTCTCAGTATTACTTTTAGTATTACTTTATCAAGTACCTTGAGTGTGACCTAGCTATCCTACAGTTCAATTCACTTAGCCATAGTAGTTAATCTCTAGTGTGCTTAGTGATTGATCTTTGCCAATAGGTTGCTTAGTTAGTCTAGTGTTTATCTTATTAAGTCAAGTATTTGCTCTGACGTCCGCAAGGGTGTCTCTATTCAAAGCTAGGGTAGAGATAGTTAGAATATAGTTAAGCGTGATGCTTAGTGATAGACTTACCTTCAGATACGGCTGGACCCCCGAATAGCTATGGTAGCAAGCAGGTGGTGACAGCCCTGCGCGCCTTGAATTCCACCACGTAGTTGGCCCAGTTTAACAGTAAGGCTCGTTGTGCTAGCGTTCAACCTAAGTCTGTGGTAAAGGCTAGTACGCCTCGAGTTTTGATAAGATAGGAATAAAACTTTACTTAACTTAGTTGCTTTATTGACTTTTGCCTGCCTTGCTTCGTAACTATCTTGCTTCGTAGTTATCTTGCTCTATGGTTATCTAGTAGTTAGTTAGTAGTTAGTTATCTTTAGTTATCCTTAGTTATCACATTCTATCTATCTAGTTATCCACCTTACCTTACCATCCATTTCATCCTTATCTATCCACCCACATATTCTTTCTAGCCTTCCATCCCCTCTTTTCCCTTCTCTCCTTTTCCCATTTCTCTTTTCTTCGACTCTCATCCCCTCCTTGACTCGACTCATACACCACCCTAGCCTTCCCTTGCGATCAAATAAATCGACACCTGGTACTCCCAGGCGAAGTGCTACTACGATAGTTTTGTGCGCTTGCAGAATCTCCTCTTGGTAGATTACAATCTCTCTAGCTAGCTCCTACTAGTGTCGGGATTGACAACCCCGCTTGGCATTAGTAGATAGCTGCTTTAGCTTCACTCCTTTAGGTATAGTGACCGGATTTGCTTCTAGCACTTCTGACACCGTTGCCTGGAATAGATCCCATAGTCTGCTCCTAGTAACGACGTTGGCTAGTGTCAACAAGCATTTCTGGGCCGTTACCGGGGATAGTTGCCTAGCTCTATCTTTAGTGAAGCTAAGAACTACCAATAAGCATTTCTGGCGCCGTTGCCGGGGAAGGCAATCGGTGTATCGGTTGAGTCCGTGTCGAATTTATCTTCGCTTAAACTCCCGCTTAGCGAATCTCATCTTACCCCATTCTTTCTTTCCTTAGTCCTTCTTATCTTGTTCCTTCATCTTCTTCAACTTCTTTCTTTCTTATCTCGTTCTATCTTCACGATGGCCAATAAGACCATTCGTGAGTTTTCTGCTCCTTTTGCCGCTAATGTAGCGATAGGACCAGACGTGATCGATGCCAACCTCAATTTTGAGTTGAAACCGGCTCTGATCACGATGGTCCAAGCTAGCCCGTTCTGTGGCAAGGCTCATGAGGATACCAATGCTCACCTCCAACAATTCTTTGAGATTTGCGGCACCTTCACCATTAAGGGGATAACCCAAGAAGCCATCTGTCTTCGTCTCTTTCCTTTCTCTTTGCTAGGAAAAGCGAAGCAATGGTTCTATACCGATCGCAACGCTGTAGACACATGGGACAAATGTTCCAATGCTTTTCTCGCCAAATTCTTTCCGTTGGGCAAGACGAATGCTCTTCGCAACAAAATCTCCAGCTTTACGCAACAAGCCGAGGAATCTATTCCCGAGGCTTGGGAGAGGTTGCAAGAGTATGTCGCTGCTTGTCCGCACCATGGTATGGAGGACTGGCTATTGATCCAGAACTTCTACCATGGCCTAACCCCACTCTCTAGAAGCCATTTGGATGCCGCTGCCGGTGGTGCATTCTTTTCTCTGAATGTTGCAGATGCTAAGGCTCTCATAGAGAAGATGGTGTCGAACGAAGGATGGAATGACGAGAGACTACAACCCCGTAAGTAAGGTATGCATTCCCTTAAGGAAGCCGACATGATCGTGGCCAAGATGGACCTGCTGGCAAAGAAGCTGGACAGTTGTGAGAAGATGAACCAACAAGAGAGTGTCCAATCTTTGGAATCCTACATGACATGTGAAGTCTGTGGAGAAATCGGACACTCTGGGAGCCACTGCCCCGAGCTACATGAAGATTTCAACTTCATCAACAACAACAACGGTTTCCGTCAACAGAATCAAGGATGGAATCAGCCTGCAACTTCTCAAGGTAACAATTCATTCCCCCGCTCTAATTTTCAGAATTCTGATAATTTCTCATTCTTGAAAAATTTAGTTTACTCACAAGGTAGAACTACTGAATTCTTGAAAGAGAGATTAATGTCAAATGATAAAACCCTTGAGAATATAAATGCTAAATTGGAAGGTTTCTCATCTGCTCTGAAAAATCAATTAAGCTTTAATAAGATGTTAGAAACCCAATTAGCTCAACTTGCTGCTATCATACCATCTTTTGAAACTGGCAAAATTCCTGCTAAACCTGACATGGAAACTGCAAATATGGTTGAAATAAAATATTTTAACTATTATGAAGATCAAACCATGACTGTTAAAAAGGGTGATCCTGGTAGTCCCATAATTAGATGCTCAATATTTGGTGAAGTCTTTAAAAATACCATGTGTGATTTAGGATCGAGTGTGAACATTTTATCTTAAGACTTCTATGAAAACTCGTTCTTTCCACCCATGTCATCCACATCTGCCTATGTTGTGCTAGCTGATCAATCCACTTGCTATGTAGAAGGAATAGTTAGTGATTTACCTGTTCATATTAGAGGTTCATATGTTCCTGCTGATTTCATAATACTAGATATGGGAAATAGGAAAGATGTGCCTCTAATCTTAGGTAGACCCTTCTTGAACACTGTTGATGCTTGCATATATGTGGGAAGTGGTAAAATGCAAATGACATTAGGAGGGAGGAAGGAAATATTCTCCTTTTCCCATGGTCCCGCATATGCTGCTAACATGTAGGTAGCAAAACCCGTTCGTACCAAGAAGAGGCGCCCAAGAACAAGGTGGAACATAAAGAAAGAACCACCTCCTCCTGAGTTGTGTAATTCACATAACAAAGGAGAGGTGCCAAAAGAAGAAGAACCTGATGAAGTACTGAGAGAAGAAGTGCCCAAGGAAGAAGAAGACCCACCTGATAAGGATGAAATTCCATGGACCTAAGGTATGGTTTTATTTTTATTTTTTCCCTTCAATTTTCCCTTTTTCAAATAAATAACATATGTCATGCATGAAACTAAAAAAAATCAGTTATCATTAGTTTTATGCATAGGTATATCTTAACTTAGTTAGAATAATAAAATATCATAATAGGATAGTTTCCCTTTTCACAACATTAGATAGTTTCCCTTTTTAATAAAATGAGAACAAGAGCTCCGACTGAGAAGAAGAAGATCTTTCACCAAGCAAGAAGCCAGCTTGGGGGAGACTCCCGCTCCGATAAGGTATGTCTCAAGCCTACACTTTACATTCAGTTCTTAAATTCTATATCTTTTGAATGTCACATGCTTGCCTAAATAACCATTTCATGAATCAAATTGATAAAATCTGCTTAAACAAGTTGAAACCTGAATAAGATTTGAAATATGTCATGCAAATGCTATTGTTATGGTTTGAATAACTGGTCTTATCTAAGTTGTAGCTTTTGTAGGTTGCACATGCTTAAACTGAAATCATGCTTAGAGAGTAAAGTTAGTAAGAAATGGAGTAATTCTTTAAACTTGCTAAGGTGAAATTAGGACCTAATCTGGAGGATTTCTTTTAAAAATTATGAAAACCTTGCTAAAAGTTCCTCCTAGATTTTATCCCATCCCACCACCAGCCAAATATTTGTTAGTCGAAACCACAAAGAGCTTTGTCTGTGTTGAGCTTTGTTAGACCTCATAGATCTTAGTAGAGAAGCTTATCATATCTTTTGAATCAAGATTCACACACCCACCATAAATTGCCTACTTTCCACTTTGGAAGTTTGCAACCACCAAATAAATTGCTCATTCTCTACACTGGAGATATGCAATACCTTGCCAAACGTCCCATTGCTAGCCTTATGCTATTCCTACACTGGGAATAAGCATTTCTCTCCCTTTCCTTACTCATTTCAAAAATCCTTTCCTATAGATATCTGGGGAAATCTAGAGCTTAAAAAGAGAGAGAGAGATACCAAAAAAAAAGTGAGCAAAGTAGCTCAAGAAAGGACTATGTCCTAAGAAAAAAAATGAGCAAAGTAGCTCAAGAGAGGACTATGTCCTAAGAAAATGTGAGGACACATCTTTTGTCTACTCACTATGTATTAAAAAAAAGAAGAGAGAGAGAGAATTATCATTAGCTCTAGACCCCAGAAATTAACTAGGAAGGATTATGAAATATCCCTCTATACACTTCCACATAACCACACATGCACATCTTGATAAATTTTTATGATTTGCTGCTCCTTATGATCTGAGTGTCTAGCTTAGCAATAAACATCAGGCAATTTGCTCATGATTCTTAGCCTACCTATAACTCCACATATCATTCTTTAGAAATAGGAGAGGCTACATTTTGGCCTAAGTGAGGATTTAAACACCATTGAGTGGTTGAGTGAATCTTGGAGGACTTAAGCAAGTTGTTATCTTTTGAAAACCTTGAAAAACCTCTAGACAGAATCCTAGTCAAACCTAAGCAAGATAAAAGTTTCCTATCTACTGCTTTATTTCACTCTTGCATGTTTGAAGTGAAAAGCTATAAGCCCCCCATTGCTATGATTAATGATATATGCTAAGTTATTTCTCACTATACAATATGCACTTGCATACATTTTAAGTTGCTATCTATTTCATGCTCAATGCTTAAACCGCATTGTTGCTCGAGGACGAGCAACAGGTTAGCTTGGGGGAGCTTGTTGATGGTCCTTAAACCCCTGTTTTACCATCAACATTTTACCCTAAAGTTTACCAAAAAGGCATGAAATGTAGTCAAATAGGTTTCAAACTAACCAAATTCCACATGTCCATAGATTTTTATTTGAATGCAGGATTTGGACCAAATTTGGAGAATGAACCCACCAGGAGACGAGCCCACTCACCAGGACCCATTTGGGCCCGAGTGGGGTGGCGCCTGCCAACCAGAGGTGGCGCCCGCCACCCAAATGTGGCGCCCACCACATGGAGAGGCCCAACTCTCCCCCTTTGCCACATCACTGATCCGTGTGACCATCCCAAGGCCAAATCTTGGCCCTTGGTCACTAGGTTAGTGGCATCGGACGGCTCAGGAGTGAGTGGCGTGGATCAAGGCTGAATGTCGGTTACTTGGACATGCAACCGACCTACCAACCGCCTCTCTGGAGCTCCCGGATGCAGTTGAAGCCAAGGCGGTGCATCCAACGGTGAGGGAGGTGGCAGCCGCCACCTAGGGCCGGCGGCCGCCACTAGGGTTAGCCCTAGGTCGGTTGGCTGCCCCCTATAAGTACCCCCCCTCACTCCTCAAGACTATAAATACCCCCCTGAGGCATCACTTCATTCATATCCTGTACCATCAAGTACCATCACACAACCACAACCAAGCAACACACAAGCAAGAGAAGCAAGTGAGAGTTAGGTTAGAAGCTCAGAGAGCTTAGGAAAGTAGGTTAGCTAGTAGAGAGAGTATAGCTCTAGTGCCCTCGCTACAACGCGGCTCTTAGTTTAGCACAGCTCAGCCTAAGTTCTTGGTAAATGGAGCGTAGAGCTTGCTAAGAGAGAAGCGGGTGCGAGCGATTGGCATCGGAGGTCGGTTGATTTCCCAACGTCTTTGGTCTGGTTTGCTCTCTTGTATCTCAGGTACATTTATCTTTATCTCAGTATTACTTTAAGCATTACTCTCAGTATTACTTTCAGTATTACTTTATCAAGTACCTTGAGTGTGACCTAGCTATCCTATAGTTCAATTCACTTAGCCATAGTAGTTAATCTCTAGTGTGCTTAGTGATTGATCTTTGCCAATAGGTTGCTTAGTTAGTCTAGTGTTTATCTTATTAAGTCAAGTATTTCCTCTGACGTCCGCAAGGGTGTCTCTATTCAAAGCTAGGGTAGAGATAGTTAGAATATAGTTAAGCGTGGTGCTTAGTTATAGACTTACCTTCAGATACGGCTGGACCCCCGGATAGCTGTGGTAGCAAGCAGGTGGTGACAGCCCTGTGCGCCTTGAATTCCACCACGTAGTTGGCCCAGTTTAACAGTAAGGCTCGTTGTGCTAGCGTTCAACCTAAGTCAGTGGTAAAGGCTAGTACGCCTCGATTCTTGATAAGATAGGAATAAAACTTTACTTAACTTAGTTTCTTTATTGACTTTTGCCTGCCTTGCTTCGTAACTATCTTGCTTCGTAGTTATCTTGCTCTGTGGTTATCTAGTAGTTAGTTAGTAGTTAGTTATCTTTAGTTATCCTTAGTTATCACATTCTATCTATCTAGTTATCCACCTTACCTTACCATCCATTTCATCCTTATCTATCCACCCACATATTCTTTCTAGCCTTCCATCCCCTCTTTTCCCTTCTCTCCTTTTCCCATTTCTCTTTTCTTCGACTCTCATCCCCTCCTTGACTCGACTCATACACCACCCTAGCCTTCCCTTGCGATCAAATAAATCGACACCTGGTACTCCCAGGCGAAGTGCTACTACGATAGTTCTGTGCGCTTGCAGAATCTCCTCTTGGTAGATTGCAATCTCTCTAGCTAGCTCCTACTAGTGTTGGGATTGACAACCCCGCTTGGCATTAGTAGATAGCTGCTTTAGCTTCACTCCTTTAGGTATAGTGACCGGATTTGCTTCAAGCACTTCTGACACCGTTGCCTGGAATAGATCCCATAGTCTGCTCCTAGTAACGACGTGGGCTAGTGTCAACAAGCATTTCTAGGCCGTTACCGGGGATAGTTGCCTAGCTCTATCTTTAGTGAAGCTAAGAACTACCAACAGTTAGCTTGGGGGAGCTTGTTGATGGTCCTTAAACACTTGTTTTACCATCAACATTTTACCCAAAAATTCAACAAAAAGGCATGAAAAGTAGTCAAATATGTTTCAAACTAACCAAATTCGACATGTCCATAGATTTTTATTTGAATGAAGGATTTGGAACAAATTTGGAGAATGGACCCAGCAGGGGCCGAGCCCACTCACCAGGGCCCATTTGGGCCCTAGTGGGGTAGCGCCCGCCACCCCTAGGTGGCGCCCGCTACCAAGGAGAGGCCCAAACTCTCCCCTACCACGTCACTGATCCGTGTGACCACCCCAGGGCCAAATCTTAGCCCTTGGTCACTAGGTCGGTGGCATTGGAGGGCTAAGAAGAGATGCCACGTGGATGATGACCAAATTGCCCAAGTGACGGTTATTTGGACATGCAACCGACCTTGGAACCGCCTTGGAGGAGTCCCTGGAGACCGTAGGATCAATGACGGTGCATGCAAGGGCCAGGGGGGTGGCGACCGCCACCTAGGGCTGGTGCCCGCCACTAGGGTTTGCCCTAGGTTGGTTGGCTGCCCCCTATAAATACCCCCCTGGAGGTGTCACTTCATTTCAAGCAAGGAAAGGAAGGAAGAAGCAAAGAGGAAAGCAAGGCTAAAGCTAGAGAGCTAATAGCTTAGGATTTAGCCAAGCTTAGGCAAGTAGGTAGCTAGTAGAGCAAGACATCCTTGCCTCATTGCCCTCGCGGAAGCGCTGCTCAAGGCTTAGCTAAAGAGTAGAAGCGTGCGAGTAATCGGTCCTGGAGTTGGGAAGAGTCTTCCTTCATCTCCAGTTCAGGTTTTACTCTTGTAACTCAAGCACTTTACTATATTCTAGTTCATCATTTCAAGTATTACTTTATTCTACTTGCCAGTATTGAGTAGTATACTTGATTGATTGCTTGAGTACCTAGCTATCCTACATTTCAATTCACTTAGCCATAGTAGTTAATCTCTAGTGTGCTTAGTGTTTGATCTTTGCCAATTGGTTGCTTAGTTAGTTTAGTGTTTATCTTATTAAGTCAAGTATTTGCTCTGACGTCCACAAGGGTGTCTCTATTCTAGGCCAGGGTAGAGATAGTTAGAATATAATTAGGCGTGGTGCTTAGTTATAGACTTACCTTCAGATACGGCTGGACCCCCGGATAGCTATGGTAGCAAGCAGGTGGTGACAGCCCTGTGCGCCTTGAATTCCACCACGTAGTTGGTCTAGGTTAACAGTAAGGCTTGTTGTGCTAGCGTTCAACCTAAGTCAGTGGTAAAGGCTAGTATGCCTCGGTACTTGACAAGATAGGAATAAAACTATACTTAACTTGGTTGCTTATTTGGCATTTGCCTATCTTGCTTCGTAGTTATCTAGGAGTAGTTATTAGTTATTAGTTAGTTATATTAGTTATCCTTAGTTATCTTATTCCCCTTATCTACCTATCCATCCACCTTACCTTAACCATTCATTTCATCCTTACCTATCCACTCATAAATTCTTTCTAGCCTTTCATCTCTTCTCTCCTCTCCTTTTCCCTTTCTTATTCTTCAACTCTCATCCCCTCCTTGACTCGACTCATACGCCACCTTAGCGTTCCTTTGGGATAAAATAAATCGACACCTGGTACTCCTAGGTGAAGTGCTACTACGATAGTTCTGTGCTCTTGCAGAATCTCCTCTAGGTAGATTGCAATCTCTCTAGCTAGCTCCTACTAGTGTCGGTATTGACAACCACATTTGACATTAGTAGATAGCTGCTTTAGCTTCACTCCTTTAGGTATAGTGACTGGACTTGCTACAAGCATTTCTGGCGCCGTTGCCAGGGATAGATTCCATAGTGCGGATACATGGGTGTATGTCGAGTCTCTGAGTGATGAGTGATTGTCAACTGGGATAATGCGCATCTTCTTTGGCTTGTGTTGTGCAGGTGTCGAGCACGGATACAGTGATCAGAGGCAAGGTGAAGGTCAAGTAGAGACGTGCCGTGTCGATGGACCGAGAGTGGCGAAGGGCAAACGTGAGGCTTGGAATGAGGGACCGGTGGCCCGAGGATCAGCTGTGGTGGCTGACAGCCTGGGACAGCGACGAGCGAAGACTTGCGAGCATGGTGTTGCTCGAGTCAAGGACTTGGGGACACATGTCGGTGGACGGGGTGCACGGGCGGTGCATCCCTTCTACGACAAGGTTTGGTGGTTGAGCCACAGAAAAACCACCGAGTGGACGGTTTCCAGGTTTGGCCCTCAAAACCTGGGCGCTGATGGTTTCCAAGTTTGGGCCACAAAACTCGGGCTGAGGACGGTTTCCAGGTTTGGGCCTCGAAACCTGGGTGCTGCGGGTTTCTGAGTTTGGGCCACAAAACTCAGGCGATGGACGGCTGGTTTCCCAGTTTGGGCCTCAAAACCGGGGGATGGTCGTGAAGGCTGGTTTCCCGGTTTGGGCCACAAAACCGAGGGCAAAGTCCAGGAAAAGGACGAGCGGAGCGGTGGCGGCACGTGGCGGCAATCGGTGAGGTTGCGTCGAGGCAACGCTACCAGTTGTGCGGGCGTGGCTGTCGGATCACCAGCATCTTCGAGTTGGTCCAGAATAACCCTAGGGTTTAGCTGGTTCACTCTGTAATTAGAGAGGGGTAGAGTAGGAATTAGAATTAGGATAAGTAGAGAGAGACACGCTCCTCCCATTCTCATCTCAGTCATTTTCTCTGTGCTTCTAGGGTTTCCTGCTCTCCCAATCCCCTGCTGTAGCTACTGAGATCCGCAGAGAACCATACCTCTGTGTACTGGAGATTTTGAGGAAGTGAGACCGTAATCTCACTGTTGTAGCGTGTGGTAGCAACACAGTTGCAGATCGATGACTTGATTCACGTTTTGTTCGTGTTCTTCGCGTTCTTCGTTTCTTCGCGATTTTCCCGTCACTCGATCTCCCTCTCTACTGCATCTTTGCGAAATCCGTTTGAATCAACTTGTTCTTTATAGTGAGGAGATCATTTCCACCGAAGGAATTCATCTAACTCCTCACGAGCAAGTAGATCGGGTTTATTTCGTTTTCGTGGTGCTTTTTCGTTCATACTCCTCGCCTTTTGATTTCCTAGTGATTGAATCGATTTGAGCGGATGATTTCTTGGGGATAGTCTCCTAACTACCTCGTGATCATCCTCTCCAAGTTTGGGAACATGGGATTGAGTTTTGATTCGGATTTGGGAAGAGTTGTGTGAGGGGCGACCGAAATCGCCCTCACTGGGAGGTCGCGGACAGTCCGCCGCTCCTCCCGCGGACAGTCCACGCGTCGGGGACATGGCCAGACCAGTGGCCGCGAGTCCTTGCTGTTTGGGTCTCGGTTGACCGGCGGACAGTCCGCCGGTATAAACCGCGGACAGTCCGGGACTGTCCAGGGGACTTTCAGAACCAGTGCGTGTTTGCACTTTTGACCGGCAGATAGTCCGCCATCCCCTAGCGGACAATCCGTAGTAGGAGCGGACAGTCCGGGATCCCCGGTTCGGACAGTCCGCGAGTTGGCTGTGTGTTCCGGTTTGGTGCGGTTGCTCTCCCGGCTTCTCCGCTCGGTTTCCGGACTTCTCGTTTGGCCCTAGAGTTGATCAAGGAACCTCTCTAGGTATCTTTGCTACTAGTTAGCATAGGTATTTAGGAGTTTCTCAACGTAGCCGTCTATCTACGTTCGAGACTTGGTTTTTAAGGGTTGAACTTGCTCAAGTGCTTTTGGCATTTGGTTCGCTATCGCTTTGTGGTGCCTCGCTGTGATCCTAGGGATCATCCACCCTCTTCCAAGGGTCGTGGGCATCACGGTTTCGATCGAAGCTCTTGGGGTTGATTTTGGGACAAAAGGCCAAAGTTTTGAAAGAAATATTTGAGCTCCCATTCACCCCCCCCCCCTCTGGTCGCCTTGCTATTGAATTCTCGGTCCTTCAATTGGTATCAGAGCAGGTTAAGGATCTTCCACCTTAGCCGGTTCTAGATCCACAGAAGGCGACATGGATCGCGGCGTGGGCAAACCGCCGTTTTTCGATGGGATGAACTATGCGTATTGGAAGATACACATGTCGGCCTATCTGCAGAGTTTGGGTGCTTCCATCTGGGATATTTGCAACTCTGCCGATTACGTGGTCTTGGCTGCTCGTGTCTCTCAGCTTCAGATCGATGAGCACGATGCCAATAGCCGAGCCCGTAATGCTCTTTTCTCATGTCTGAGCATGAGTGAGTTTGACCGCGTTTCTCACCTCGCTACGGCTCGGGAGATTTGGGCAACCCTCATGCGTTTCCATGAGGGAACCACTCAAGTCAAAACCCGTCTCTACGAGTCGTTCAAGCGAGAGTATGAGAACTTTCGACACATGCCTGGCGAGAGCATAGAAAGTTTATTCGCTCGCTTTCAGGTGATTGTCAACAGGATGAGGGCTAACAAGGAGTTGTTGCCTTTCGACGATCATGAGAGAGCTCTCAAGCTACTCCATACTCTTGATCGATCGATGTGGGATTCCAAGGTTTAGGCGATCATCGAATCGCCTAACTATGAGACCCTCACGTGCAACGAGCTCTTCAGTAAGCTCAAGTCCAGTGAGATCGATGCCATGGCGAGGGCTTCTTATGAAAATCCTTCTGGCCCATCAATGGCTTTGCTTTCTGGCTCTTCTGCTAACCCCTCTGGAGGTTTTGCACTCTCTTCTCTCTTTTCTGTCATAGAGGAGCAGCTGGAGTCTTTGGGGGATGACGAGCTGGCTTTGCTCGCCAACTGGTTCTCGCGGTTTCACAACAACCGCATGAACCGTCGCCGCGGAGGAGGACGCTCAGGATGCTTTGAGTGCGGCGACCCCAACCACTTCATCGCCAATTGCCCGAAGAAGAACAAGCAAGTCTTCGGCAAGGCGGATCATGGGCACAAGTACGACTCCTGCAAGCGCAAGGAGAAGTACGTCCCCGCAAGGCACAAGCGGAAGGGCGGCTTCAACAAGGAGTACATCAAGACCAAGTACTTGGAGAAGGCCCAGGCTGAGCAGCGTGCATTCTTCACCACGCTCAGCGACGTCGACGACTCGGATGACGACTCCGCTTCCTCAAGCGATGACGAGTCCGACAAGAAGAAGAAGATCAAGGACAATCTCAATGGCCTCTGCTTCTTCGCCGACGACGAGGGCTTCTGCACCATGGCCCTCGGCAAGGAGGTCGACGGCGAGTTGGAGGAGATCCCTCGGAACGACGACAACGATGACGACACCTCCCAGGTATCTCTGACCCCCGATGAGCTTTCTGCTGAGGTCGAGAAGCTTACTGCCGCCCTTCTTAGTCAAGACAAGTTGCTTAGGCGCGCTGCTAGAGAGCGGAAGGAGTTCAGGCAGAAGTGGGAGGATACGGTGAAGGAGCTTGAGTTTGCCAAGTCCACCATAGTTGTCTCTGAGGAGGTTGAGTGCGAGATGTGCACCACGCACATGACTGACCTTCTCACTTTGAGAGGTAAGTATGTTGCGTTGGTAGGAGAGGTGGATGAGCTGAAGGCTAGATCCTCGCTGTTGGGTGCGTGCAAGTCCTGTGCGGGCTTGCAATCCGAGTTGGCAGAGAAGAATGCCAAGATTGTGTCTCTTGAGAAGGCCAGCTCGGATAACACATGTGTGACTAGGTGCGTTCTTTGTGAGGTTTTGGAGATGGAGATTGCGAATGTGAAGCATGACAAGATGCAAACCGAGGAGGAAAACACATACCTTCGGACCATCTTGTCATGGGTGTCGAGTGGTGAGCCGTAGCTTGGGATGATGATCTCCCAGTTCAAGCGTGCTGCTGGAGGTCCCGGTGTAGGCTTTGCTCAGGGTGTTGATGTTTCATCCTTCGGGAAGATTGGAGAGTCGAGTGGTCTGAACCCGTGTGAGAAGCCCAACTTCACCACTACTCCCAAGCTTACCAAGATTCCACCCAGAGAGCCTCTAAAGCCTAACACCAAGGATGGTGTATTTGTGGAACCTCCGAGAGCTCCACCCAAGAAACAATCATGGGCTCCAAAACCAAACCACCTCAAGAACAAGCTTGACACCATGCCACCCATCCAAGAGGAGCTTATGCCACAGAAGGGCAAAGTGATCCACACCCACTACCGTGAGTACCAACAACCCCCTTTGAGAGCGGTGAGGTACCATTGTGAGCACTGTAGGAGAGATGGACACTTGAGTGAGTTTTGCTTTCGGCGCAAGAGAGAGGCGCGCCGTGAAAAGGAGACGAACAACTCGGACATGTACCATCCTTTCCATGATGTACATGTGCCAAATGTTCAGAGGCGTGCTGCTAGGCCTAGAGGTCTGAAACCTCAAGTTCCTAGGCCTAGGCCGCGAGGAGGTCATGCCCGGCGGGAGCCTGCAGTTGTAGGCTATGGACCCCGTGGCAGTGGCTTTGTAGTTGAGCGTTTTCCCCCACCGTGTTTTGAGTATCGCGATGGATGCTCCTCCCTTAGCGGACCACGTTTTCCTCTACGTGGTGATCGCTCTTTCCGTAGGCGTGCTAGGAATGGTTTTTCTGCTAACCGTTCTTTTGAGCAGCCGGCCCAACACTGGTATTCTCCCTACTTCACTAACCCTAGTGTTGGACCGTATGCTCACCCTATGTCTTTTTATTGATGTAGGTAAAACAATTGGAGAACGTTTGGTTGGTGGATTCTGGGTGTTCGAGGCACATGACCGCAAACGCCAAGTGGTTCTCCAAAATCATGCAAAGTGGCCATCATCCAAAGTGGCCATGACCCTAGTGTTGAACGCGAGAAAAGCTCAGACCAAAATCATGCAAAGTGGCCATCATCCAAAGCAATTGAGAACAGCAACTAGCCACAGCAACATACTCAGCCTCTGTGGTAGACTGGGCGACGCTAGACTGCTTGCGAGAAGACCAAGACACAAGAGAACAACCAATAAACTGACAAGTCCTAGAAGTGGACTTGCGATCAAGTCGGCAACCAGCAAAATCAGCATCCGAGTAACTGCAAAGGAAAAGGGTGGAGGAAGCAGAATACCAAATCCCAAACTTAGGTGTGAAGCATAAGTACCTCATAATGTGCTTGACCGCCTGACGGTGAGAAGTGCGCGGCGACGACTGAAATCATGCGCAAAGACACACAGCGAACTGGATGTCCGGGCGTGTCGCCGTCAGGTACAGCAGCGACCCGATCATACTCCGGTACTCCTTCTGGTCCACAGCTTCTCCATCCTTGTCCGCATCCAGGGCCGTCGTGGTCGACATGGGTGTTGGAAGAGGCTTGGCCTCACCCATATCGAACTTCTTCAATATGTCCTTGGTGTACTTGCCCTGGTGCATGAACGTCCCCTCTCGGGATTGCTTGATTTGCAATCCGAGGAAAAATGTCAACTCGCCCATCATGCTCATCTCAAACTCCCTGCTCATAGTATCTGCAAACTTAGCAACCAAAGCATGAGAAGAACCACCAAAAATGATATCATCCACGTAAATATGGACCAAGAGAGTGTCATTGCCTTGCTTGAGGAGAAAAAGTGTTTTATCCACACATCCCATTTTAAAACCCTTAGCAAGCAAAAAGGTTTTCAACCTATCATACCAGGATCTAGGGGCTTGTTTCAAACCATACAAAGCTTTGTGAAGTTTAAAAACATGGTTTGGAAACTTGGGATTTTCGAAACCGGGGGGTTGTTTCACATACACCTCTTCTTCTATGTAGCCGTTTAAGAAGGCACTCTTGACATCCATTTGAAAAAGTTTAAAACCTTTGGATGCAGCAAAAGCCAAGAGTATCCTAATTGCCTCCAAACGAGCTACAAGAGCAAAAGTCTCCTCATAGTCTATCCCCTCCTTCCGACTATACCCCTGGGCTACAAGTCTGGCCTTGTTTCTCACAATGTGGCCATCCTCTCCTTGTTTGTTTTTGAAAACCCATTTTGTACCAATAGGGTGACACTTAGGAGGAGGTGGAACAAAACCCAAACCCGATTTCTTTCAAAATTTTCTAACTCCTCATGCATGGCATTAACCCAATCCAGATCAGATAAAGCGTGTCCAACATCTCGGGGGTCTGAATGTGTCGTGGCGCCTCCCGAGCTGAAGAAACCTCCCCCTCAACAGCAGCTGGTGCCTCCTCGGGTACAAAAGGTACAACCCGAGGTGGCGGATCCCACGGCCCCCAAGTAGTCGACGAAGAAGGGTTGGGGCCGTGAGTCGTCGTAGTAGAAGCCGATGCTTGCGGCACGGCAGGTGGAGGTGGTGCTGGATCATGCATCCCTTCAGCACCCTCGTCCTCATCATCAAAAAGAGGTTCACCAACCTCATGATCACCTGCACGCTCAAATCTAGAAGAAGGACAAACCCTGGTCTCTGTTGACGGAAGTTATAGCATGTTTTACCTTATCAAAATACTGTCAACAGGCCTCGGTTTTAAGGAAGAATAACATATCATGAGCATATTTATCACTAATAAGTTCCACTTGTACTCTTAGCTTGTGAACTTGTAGGAGATCGCAAAATGAACAAAATAAGGCCAGGTGGGCCCACCAAGGGGGTCGGCCGACCCCACCTTGGAGCCACCTCGGCCATGGTGACATGGCATGATCCAAGAGAAGCATGTTCAAGTCAATATCAACCATTGGATCAAACATGTGTTTTTGTTCAATGGTGCAAGATGAGAAGCACATGGATTCATGGGTCCACATCGAAAACCAAATGCAACCAACTTCACAAGACTTGCTCCATGACATGTGGGGTCACCAAGGGAGAGAAGGTGGTGGGCCAGCCCTGTCATAGGGGGGTCGGCCGACCCCCCCCCCTTGGTGGGACCCAGCAGCACTATTCATCAGGGTGATATCAGCACCTTCTAGAAGATGTACCCCGGGCCCACATGTCAGAGACAGGGGTCGGCCGACCCCATGGTGACCCTCATCCAAGTCGGTGGCAAAGTACATGTTTCACACGTGAACAATATCCAAGCCATTCATCAAGGTCGGTTGCTATGGCGGTGGATCCAAGGGTCAAGAGAGGATGAGCACACGGATCGCTGACGTGGCGCCGGAGTAGCCCCTACTCCACCTCCACTATAAATAGAGGCCTTCACCCTCTCATTCTACACATCGCACATAGTTTAGATATCTCACAACACATATCTCCACTTTCATGTGAGATCAAGCAAGAGTAGTAGTAGTTAGTCTAGTAGTGGGAGTTAGAGTTGAGTCGGGCGAAGCTCGGGTCTCCGAAGTCGTCTTCTGGGAGTCTGGTATAGCCCTTGTATCTTTCTTCTTTTGTAAGACTTTATTTATTTAATATATTATTCTTTCTTTACTTTACTTTGCATTTACTTAAGTATTTACTTTCCAAGTATTTATTTAAGTATTTACTTAGTGCAAGTCTATATTTATATAGTCTTGTTGTGTGCTTATCTTGGTTCTATAGTTGTCTTAGTTAGATTGATTTCCTTTAAATAGCTTCTTGTGTGTGTGTCATCGTCCTATCTTAGGATAGGGGCTTTAGCTATTTTGATCGATAGCTAAAGGTGTAGATAAGTGTGAGCGTGGTGCTCATACTTCATCTTATCTTTGACTACCGCTGGCTTGCACGGACAGTAGGGGCGCATGGGCAAAAGGTGATAGATTTTGCCTGGATACCTAGATCCCCTCACGTGAACTCAAGCTAGTTTTTAAAAGGTAAGGCGTCCATAAGCCAAATATCCGCTTGAGTATTGGGTTAGGTGAACAACCTTCTATCGCTTTACTCTCTCGTTTATCCCTCTCACACAAGTAGCAAGGTGTTAATCTAGTTAAGTCATCTATTTAATTAGGATTAGTTCATAGGAGTAAAGGTAGAAACATAGGATTACTTTATACTCACTCGTTGTCCTCCCACCTAGCTAATTCTACTAAAGTTATCTTTCATATCATATACTCTTTGCTTAACTTATTTATCTTATCTATCTATCCTCCCTTATATCCACTTATCCCCTTTTGCTTCTCTAATTGATAATAGATTATAGTAAGACTAAAGGATCTATCTTTCCTCTATCTACATCTTTCCTAGCTTGCTTTCCTTTGGGATAAAATAAATAACGATACCTTGGAATACTCCTAGGTGAAGTGCTACATCGGTATATTCTGTGCGCTTGCGGAATTATCCAATAGTCAATAGTTTTACCACCAAGACACTTCTAGCGCCGTTGCTGGGGTTAGGCTCCATAGTCTAGTTCTAGTGGTTGCGTTAAGAAGTGTCAATAGTCTCATCGAAGGTGACATCAGATGTCTCCATGACTCGGTTAGTATCAAGGTTAAGTACACGATATGCGCGAGTATGAGTGCCATAACCCAAAAATACACCGTCAGAAGAACGAGACTCAAACTTGTCCAAGTTGCCTTTCTTGAGTATAAAACAATGGCAACCAAAAACTCTAAAATAACTCACTTTGGGTTGTTTTCCAAAACACAACTCATAAGAAGTCTTTTTCAAGAAATCTCGGAGAAAAATGCGATTGGAAATATAGCATGCACTGTTCATAGCCTCGGCCCAATATCGCCTAGGAGTCCTATGCTCATCGAGCATCGTCCTGGCCATCTCAACAAGGGTCCGATTCTTCCTTTCTACAACACCATTTTGTGGTGGTGTGTAGGGGGATGAAAACTGATGCTCTAAACCCAAAGAATTACAAAACTTCTCAAAATTTGAGTTTTTGAACTCGGAACCATTATCGCTACGAATAGCTCTCATCGAGTTCTTAGGGAACTCGTTCTGAAGTCGCAAAATCAGATTGCGAGCAAAAGAGAAAGTCTCAGTTTTCTCAGCTAAAAAGAAAACTCATGAATATCTCGAAAAGTCGTCAACAACAACAAGCACATACCACTTCCCCCCAACCGAGCTCACCCGAGCCGGACCAACAAGGTCCATATGCAAAAGCTCTCCAGGGCGCTTGGTCATAACTTGATTCACAGGATGGTGGGGAGCAGCAACCATTTTCCCATGTCTACAAGAATGGCAAACAAGATCCTTCTCCATGGATAACTTGGGCAATCCTCGGATTAAGCCAAGTGAACTAAGCCTTGCAAGCAAGTCGAAGCTCAGGTGACCAAGTCTCCTATGCCACTTCCAAAGATCAGAGGAGGAAGGACCAGCCACAAGACAGCGAGAAATTCCAAACGACTCTGAGAAATTCGCACGAAAGACTTTCCCAAAGGGCGAAATCAAACATACAAGATTGCCCTGAGGATCTAAAATACGACTGAGATTCGGCTTAAAATGAATCTCATAGTCGTCATCGAAAAGTTGTGAAACAGAAAGAAGGTTAAAATGCAAGTTAGAAACAAGAGCAACATCATGCAACACAAAGTGCTCATTAACTCGCACCGACCCACGAGACAACACTTTACCTTTGCTATTGTCGCCGAGGTGATAAACTCCTTTCCGGCAACAGGACTAAGACTAGAGAACCACTTGGCATTTCCGGTCATGTGCCTCGAACAACCGGAATCCACCAACCAAATGTCCTCCAATCGTTTTACCTACATCAATAAAAAGACATAGGGTGAGTAAAATGAGAATTATACCAGTGTTGGGCCGGTTGCTTAAAAGAACAGTTAGTAGAAAACTCATTCCTAGCACGCCTACGGGGAAAGCGATCACCACGTATAGGAAAACGTGGTCCGCTAAGGGAAGAGCGTCCATCGCGATACTCAAAAAGCGGTGGGGGTAACTCTCAATTACAAAGCCACCACCATGGGGTCCATAGCCTACAACTGTAGGCTCCCGCCGGGCACGTCGTCCTCGTGGCCTAGGCCTAGGACCTTGAGGCATTGGACCTCTATGCCTAGCAGCACGCCTTTGAACGTTCGGCACATGTACATCATGGAAAGGATGGTACATGTCCGTGTTGTTCATCTCCTTTGCACGACACTCCTCTCTCTTGCGCCGAAAGCAAAACTCCCTCAAGTGTCCATCTCTCCCACAGTGCTCACAATGGTACCTCACCGCTCTAATAGGGGGTTGTTGATCCTCACGGTAGTGGGTGTGGATCACTTTGCCCTTCTGTGGCATGAGCTCCTCTTGGATAGGTGGCATGGTGTCTAGCTTGTTCTTGAGGTGGTTTGGTTTTGGAGCCCATGTCTGTTTCTTGGGTGGAGCTGTTGGAGGTTCAACAAACACCCCATCCTTAGTGTTAGGCTTGAAAGGCTCTTTGGGTGGAATCTTGGTCAGTTTGGGAGTAGTGGTGGAGTTGGGCTTCTCACTCGGGTTAAGACCACTCAACACCCTGAGCAAAGCCTACACCAGGACCTCCAGCAGCACACTTGAATTGGGCAATCATCATCCCACGATGCGGCTGTTGGTATAAATTAATGCACACTCTACATTATCCGCAAGCGCACAGATAAAATCTACCGATGTAGCACTTCACCGGAGTAACCCAGTTTTAATATCAAACCCAAAGGAACGGATAGCGATGAGTCTCAAGTGTATAACCCCTGAGTAACTAACAAGGACGGAGAAGCTAAAAGTATAGAGGGGATCACTAAGGTTATCTATATCCAACTTAAGAGTGATATGTTTATATTATTCTTATTGGGGAAGTTGCCATAAAAGGTCACAAACAGAGTATGATTCTTTTATGCAAATATATAATCCTACCGAGCCTACACACGGGTAAGTGGACTATAGAAGAATCAACAAGGCTATAAGAGTCACCCTTGCGAACTACCACTACTACCAGCGTTATAGGAGGTAAATATGAGCTATCAAGTCTAAGCACCACGCTTAAACTATCCAACTACTCTAACTCTAGAGCGACTAGAATTAAAGTACTCAAAGTGAGTCATAAACCTTAAGAACAATAAGAACAATGGCTCAAACTTAAATATAGATGTTGATTACCAAAACAATCGTTGAAGCAAGTCGATGAAGAACTTGAATCCACAGGTACAAGATGAAGAAGTTGATCCGACAGGACGGAGCTTCTTCTTGATCTCTTCCTCTCTCTCTCTCTCTTCTAGTTCTAGAATAAGACTAGGTTCTAATCCTACTAGAGGGATATCTAGTCTTCTACTTGAGAGATGACTCCTGAAGTCTCTTCTAGGGTTTCTAATTGAAGCGTAGTCTTCTGAAGAGGGACCTTCTCTCTGACCTGGGGCCTGGGGGTCTGTTTATATAGCCCTGAGGGATCAACCGTGACCGTTGGATCAAACCGACTTCATGTAGGGCTGAGATTGATCCTCAAAGGCGGTGGAAGTAGCTTGCAGAAGACGGAAGCCAGCGGCGTTAGGGGGAGACCGACCGGTGGGCCCAGGGGACCGGTCGGTCCCACCTGGAAGTGGACCAGGGTGCCTTTCCTCGTGGTGTCTCTAGGTGTTCTCTGGAGTCTTCCGGAAGGTTCCTAACTTGCCGAATGTGTTATCTCCCGTCGGTTTCCTTCTAGGGGAAGGAATCGAAGGTTGTTTCCTGGTTTAGTCCCTGCGGATTCACAATTCACCAAAACTCATGGAATTTGTTAGTTTTAAACCCTATACTATGGTGGAGTTTATATACTCATCCATTTTCATGCTTAATTGACCTTTAATAATAAGAGTTAATTAGTGTCAACAGCGGCTCACCACAAGACACCCATGACAAGATGGTCTGAAGGTATGTGTTTTCTTCCTCAGTTTGCATCTTGTCATGCTTCACATTAGCAATCTCCATCTCTAAACCCTCACACAAAACACACCTAGACACACAAGTGCTACCCGAGCTGGCCTTCTCAAGAGACACAATCTTGGCATTCTTCTCTGCCAACTCAGATTGCAAGGCTGCACAAGACTTGCACGCACCCAGCAACCCCGGTCTAGCCTTCTGCTCATACATCTCTCCAACCAAAGCAACATACTTCCCCCTCAAAGTGAGAAGGTCAGTCATGTGCTTGGAGCACATCTCACACTCATCGTCCTAAGTCACGACAATGGTGGACTTGACAGACTCAAGTTCCTTCACCGTATCCTCCTAGTTCTGCCTAAACTTCTTCCGCTCTCTAGCAGCACGCCTAAGCAGTTTATCTTGACTCAGAAGGGCGGCAGTAAGTTTCTCGACCTCAGCAGAAAGTTCGTCAGGGGTCTGAGATACCTGGGAGGTGTCGTCGTCGTCGTCGTCGTTCCGAGGGGTCTCCTCCAGCTGACTGTCGACCTCCTTGCCGAGGGCCATGGTGCAAAAGCCCTCGTTGTCGGCGAAGAAGCAGAGGCCGTTCAGCTTGTCCTCGATCTTCTTCTTCTTCTCGGACTCGTCATCACTTGAGGAAGCGGAGTCGTCATCCGAGTCATCGACGTCGCTGAGCATGGCGAAGAAGGCACGCTGCTCAGCCTAGGCCTTCTCCAAGTACTTCTTCTTGATGTACTCCTTGTTGAAGCCGCCCTTCCGCTTGTGCTTCGCGGGGACGTACTTCTCCTTGCGCTTGCCGGAGTCATACTTGTGCCCATGATCGCCCTTCCCAAATGCTTGCTTGTTCTTCTTGGGACAGTTGACGATGAAGTGGTCGGGGTCGCCGCACTCGAAACATCCAGAGCGTCCTCCTCCACGGCGACGGTTCATGTGGTTGTTATGGAACCGCAAGAACCGGTTGGCAAGCAAAGCCAACTCGTCATCCCCCATGAAATCCAGCTGCTCCTCTATGACAGAAAGAAGAGAAGAAAGTGCAAATCCTCCAGAGGGGTTAGCAGAAGAGCCAGAAAGCAAAGCCATCGACGGGCCAGAAGGATTCTCATAAGAAGCCGTCGCCATGGCGTCAATCTCACTGGACTTGAGCTTACTGAAGAGCTCGTCGCATGTGAGGGTCTCATAGTTAGGTGATTCGATGATCGCCTGAACCTTCGAGTCCCACACCGACCGATCGAGAGTGTGTAAATCTTCAAAGCCCTCTCATTATCGTCGAAAGGCAACAACTCCTTGTTAGCCCTCATCCTATTGACAATAACCTGAAAGCGAGTGAATAAACTCTCTATGCTCTCGCCAGGCATGTGTCGAAAGTTCTCATACTCTTGCTTGTGCGACTCGTAGAGACGGGTTTTGACTTGAGTGGTTCCCTCATGGAAACGCATGAGGGTAGCCCAAATCTCCCGAGCCGTAGCGAGGTGAGAAACGCGATCAAACTCCATCATGCTCAAACACGAGAAAACAGCATTACAGGCTCCGCTATTGGCATCGTGCTCATCGATCTGATGCTGAGTCGCACGAGCAGCCAAGACCACGTAATCTGCAGAGTTGCGAATATCCCAAATGGAAGCACCCAAACTCTGAAGATAGGCCGACATGCGTATCTTCCAATACGCATAGTTCGTCCCATCGAAGAACGGCGGTTTGCCCACGCCACGATCCATGTCGCCTTCTGTGGATCTAGAACCGGCTAAGGTGGAAGATCCTTAACCCGCTCTGATACCAATTGAAGGACCGAGAATGCAAAAGCAAGGCGACCAGAGGGGGGTGAATGGGAGCCTAAAAATTTCTCTTGAAACTTTGGCCTTTGTCCCAGAAATTGACCCTCGAAAGCTTTGACCAAAATGTGATGCCCACAACTCTTGGAAGAGAGTGGATGATCCCTAGGATCACAGCGAGGCACCACCAAGCAAGAGCGAACCAAACACCAAAAGATCCGGCACAAGTTCGACCCAAAAACCGACTCCCAAACGTAGATGGAAGGCTACGTCGAGAAATCTCCAAATACCTATGCTAACAAGTAGCAAAGATACCTAGAGAGGTTATTTGGTCAACTCTAGGGCCAAACGAGAAGTTCGGAAACCAAGCCGAAAAGCCGGGAGAGCAAACGCACTAAAACTCAACACTCAGCCAAATCCCGGACTGTCCGGACTCCCAGTCCCGGACTGTCCGCGCCAGGGGCGGACTGTCCGCCGGCTAAAGATGGAAAACAACACAGTTGCTGAATGTCCCCTGCTCGGGCCCGGACTGTCTGCGCCTGTCAACGGCGGACTGTCCGCCGGTCACCCGAGGCAAAAATGTCGAGAAGCACGGCCACTGATACAGTCGCATCCCCGATGCCCGGACTGTTCGCCGGTCAGGTGGCGGACTGTCCGCGACCTTGCAGAGAGGGCGATTTCAGTCGCCTTCTCCCCAAATCTCCCCAAAATCGATCCAAATCAAAATCCCTTGATCCCAAACTTGGAGAGGATGATCACGAGGTAGTTAGGAGACTATCCCCAAGAAATCATCCGCTCAAATCAACTTAATCAATGAGAATTCGAAGGGGAAGGAGTATGAACCAAAAAAGCACCACGAAAATTGAATCGACCTCAGCCCGAGTTTTGTGGCCCAAACTCGGCAAACCCGCCAGTGCTTAGGTTTTGAGGCCCAAACCTGGAAACCGACCTTAGCCCGAGTTTTGTGGCCCAAACTCGGCAAACCTGCAACACCCAGTTTTTGTGGCCCAAACCTGGAAACGGTCCACCGGTGGTTTTTCTGTGGCTCAACCACCAAACCGAGCCGTAGAGGGGATGCACCGCCCGTGCACCCCGTCGACATGCAAGTCTTCACTTGTCGCTGTCCCAGGCTGTCAGCCACCACGGCCGATCCTCAGGCCACCGGTCCTGAAAGGATCAAGATGCCCAAGAGGGGGGTGAATTGGGCTTTTCTAAAATTTCTTGCAAGAATAAAACCTATCAAGCTCCAATTAACCCCCTAGTGCCTAGAAGTGTGTTTCTCTTTAGTCTACCACACAAAAAACCAAGTCAATGCCACTCCTATACTAGCAAAGCAATCCAATATAGAAACAACAACAAGAAGTAATGCGGAATTGAATTGCTTGAAAGTAAATGCGAAGGTAAAGGAGTAGAGATGACTCGATGATCTTTTTGCCGAGGCATCGAGGTGTCGGCACACCTCCCTAGTCCTCGTTGGAGCACCCGCGCAAGGGTATCGCTCCCCCTTGATCCGGGCAAGGATCAAGTGCTCACTATGAGCTGAATCTTCGCCGCTCCGGCCCGGTGAATCGCTCACTACCGGTCACAAGCTTGCTTGGGTCATCCACAATGCCACCGGATGCTCTCCTAGCTTCACGATCGCCACGAAGCCGTCTAGGTGATGCCGATCACCAAGAGTAACAAGCTAGAACTCTCACTTGACCAACACAAGGCCAAAGAGATGGATGGATGCACACTTGCTACTCAATTCTCACTAGGAGGTGTTTAATTCTCACAATTAGCAAATCACTCAACCTCACTAGGGCTCTTGCACTATCTCACACTCACAATGTGTCTCTCAGCAGATGGAAGTGGCAAGAACAATCAAATGGATGGAGTGAAGGAAGTATATATACTCCCCCAACCGGCCATCCAAAAACAGCTCAAGACAGGGTTTCTGTGGGGGCATCGGACGCTCTGATGCCTTGCATCGGAAGCTCCGATGACCTCGACCAACGGTCGACTGTACCCTCTTGTCATACCTGTTAAAGTGACATCGGACGCTGGGCAGCGTCCGATGCCACCACAACGGACACGTCCAATGTGGATTTAGCCTCTCTGGAACCCCTCTGCATGGCCATCGGACGCTGGCCCTCAGCGTCCGATGCCTGCGTCCGATGCGGCCTCAAGATCACGCGCACGTGAACAGTGGCACGGGTACGTCTGATGTGAACACATCGGCGCGTCCGATGCCACGCACCAGACTAAACCCTAGTCGGGGTGAGCATCGGACGCGTCCGATGACCACCTGGCCAGCGTCCGATGCCCTTTACAAGGGCAGACTTAACTCGGATCGCGACGCGGCCTAAACGACTTTTGATCCACTCGACTTAAGGCATCTCTCTGAGCTACCTAGGGCTATGAAATAACAAGTGTGCACCACACCTACCTCAATAGTCTCATCTAGGTCAAACTACTGATTCACGCTCCCCTTTATAGTACGGCCAAAGGAAAAACAAAGACTTAAGACTACCTAAGTGTCCTCCAACACCATATGACACTTAGCCTAGTCTACCACCGTCTTCGTCGTCCGTCCTTTGAAAACCGAAACGATATCCATCGCCAGGGGACATGAACTCCATATGCCCGTATCGTCGCCATTACTGTGACCTAACTCAATCCTGGTTCTGCAAAACACACGTTAGTAACAGTAATCTTGTGTTTCATCCAATCACCGAAACCACTAGGGGCCAAGATGCGTTCAATCTCCCCCTTTTTGGTGATTGATGACAACACAAGATCGAGTATAGAGAGAAGAGGTTTTTAAATCATGACATGTATTAACTTACAAAGGATAAGAGAAAATCATTAGGGACAAGCTCATACATATCATGCCATCATCCTGCACTCAACAAGTTAGAGTGAATAACAAGTGCAAGAGTAAAAGAGCTCATATACATAACCAAGTGAGAATTAAGCGCAAGTAATGAGCGAAACGAAATGACATGACATACATATATCATAGTGAGCACATACATGTCATAAAGGTCCATAGCATAAGTATATCACATAAACATGCACAAAAGATACGATAAGTAAAGAGCGTATGTGAAAGTAACACAACATAAGACATCAAATCTCTCTCACATCACTCCCCCTATCTCTATACTCATCCACTCTCCCCCTTTGGCATCAAGCGCCAAACTAAGCGTCGGAGGGCGGAGGTGATGCAGACGAGCCAGGAGCAGTCTCCGGAGTGCGCTGAGAGAACTCAAACTGCTGTAGGTACTCCTCGGAGTCGGAAGAAGTGGTGTCGGTAGCCTGCTGACCCTCTGAAGCTAGAAGCTGCTGAGTAGTGGTCTGGGTCGGCTCTGGCACTGACTGCTCTGCCTGCGCTATCTTTGTCACTGTCTCTATCGCAGTCTCAGTAGTAGTGTCAACCTGAGAATCGAAGTGCGGAAGCTCTAGAATAACTAACAACTCAGGCGGAACTATCGTGGTCGTCTCGGACTGTACAGGCTCTGTCTGCTCAGAAGACGCGACGGAGCTCGGGAGGGTCTCAGTGGTAGAAGTCACTGGAGCCGTCGTCGTCTGCACTGGGTCTGGCAGGCCTGGCGTAAGGAAGCCCGTAAGCTCACTGAAGGTGGCCGACAAGTCTCGGGTCACAGAAGTAGTCGTCGCGTACAGAGACTCTGTCGGCCTAGGAGTGAAACCGGTCCGCAACGGACTGAAAAGCGGGGCCCCGCCTGGAGGAGTGGTAAAGCTCGTGAACTGAGAGGAGCTGGGGCCCGTGAGTGGCTACGGAAACTGTGGTGGCTGGCCGAACTGCTGCGAAGGGACTGGTGGCTGCCACTGGATCTACTGTTGGGAAGGAGGCTGCTGCCACTGCCACTAGGGAGGTCCATTCGCAAGCCTCTCCATGATGCTGAGAGTCTGTTGCTACAGTGCCATCATCTGTCGCTGAAGAGCATCAGACCTCTCCTGTGCCTGCTGCTGTGCTAGGGCCTGTGCCTGGGCCAACCGCTGCTGCTCCTAGGCGAGCCGCTGGACGTCCTGAGTAACTGTCCTCTGCTGCTCCTCCATCCGTGCGAGAATAGCAAGAAGAGCGGGGTTGGAGGAAGCAGTACCACTGGTCCCGGCCTATGAGTCGTGTGCATGTGGCTGGTAGCGAGGCGGGAGCTGGTAGTCCTTGTCCGAGCTGTCTGTGGGGTCCTCTGCGATGAACGTGTCACCACCCTCTAGATCGGCAAGCTCCTGCTCGGCGAGTGCCTGGACAGCCTCGTCCTGCTCCTAGGCTGACTCTGGGACCGCTGGTCTCTGGCGTGAACTAGACGGAGCGTCCTGCCGCTGCTGCTGCTACCTGCGATCCCGACCATGTCCCAACAGCTGACTCATGTTATACTCGGGGAACACGGTCGCGGAGTGTGTAAGAGACTCAACTGGACGACCCCCTGTAGTGACAGCTACCTTCCAAAGGATATATGAGATCCAGTGTGCGTAAGGAAGCTGCCTACGGGCCTTGATGCCCTCTGCCACTGTGTCCTCCATCTCACAAAGAATGACGTCCCAGACGTCGAACTCCTGCTGCTTGACCAAGTAAGCTAGTAACCACAGCTGCAGTCTGGAGAGGCCCTCGCGGAAGCCAACCCTGGGAAGCAAGGTCCGCCTAAGAACCTCGTTGAGGATCCGAGTCGTAGGGGTGAGATCCCTATGCGCGCGACTCGAACCCTCACCGAAGGGCTCAGTGAAGCAAGGACGGACCAAGTCTATCGACGGCTGGGCACCACCGTGAGGGCGGCGGGGTGGCTCCGTCCTGTCATAGCACAAGTCGTGGATCCGGGTCTGGGAGTGTCGCAAGCCAAACCAACTCCGGATCTCTGACGAGAACAGCTTGTAGTGCTCCCCCTCGAACGCGAACTCAATCGTCTCTCTGTCCGGGTGCACCCAAAGAGAGGCGTAGAACTGGAAGACCCAATCCTCAACGTACGAGCCAGACCGCCCCAGAAGATCTGCCAGACCGGGTAGATAGGTGAGTATGGGGCGAATCTGCTCTCCTGCTGCTGTAACCACGACCTCAAGCGGACACACTCGCTGACAGCAAAGACAAATACCGGCATTCTGGTATCCCTGGTAAAAATCCTCCTGCAGCACGGTGTAGAAGGCTGTGCTGGCCTGCTGCTGCCTCTCGCGGGGAAACCACTGCTCCTGAATCTGAGAGCAAGTGGCCGCCCGAAGGTCCAGTCGCGGGATCGGCGGGGGCGCGCGCCTCGACGGAGCACGTGCTCCCCGCAGAGGGACATCGGGCCGGGGTGGCACCGCTGTCCTGCGACGAGTAGACCGGCGACGGGGTACCTCCTCGGGGATCTCAACCTCTGCCCCGGCCTCTGGTGCCTCTGCCTCTGCCTCGGCTGCCTCGGCCTCTGCCTGGCCCTACTGCGAGCTCTAGGGCTCGACTCCTGGTGAGGTGAACGTGGTCCGGCGACCGGCAGCCATAAGCATGCCAGTCGGTGAGTGGTGGAACCGCTCAACCTCCTCAATTGCTCGGCGCTGGTCTGGGGACAACCGATACTCGATCCTGAGTCCGCAAGCACTGCCACCACGCTCAGCACGCTCTGCGGCGACTGCAACCTCTCTAGCCTGGTCTGCTTCTCGCTGCTCTCTGGAGCGCTTCCGGCGCGTAATCAGCTTCGCCTTCCCAGGCCGCTGACCGGGAGGGCAACGTGGAGGAGAATCCCCTGGGCTACCACCGACGTTCTTGTAGCGCGGCATGGCTGACAAGAACGAGGTAACAACTGCCACTGAAAGACTGGACTGTCACTAAAAGATCCACTGACCCTGAAAACCAAGCTGACACTTGCGAGGCTTGGCCTCGATCCGTACCCGCGGGCTTGGCCCCGGGTTAGCTGTCACTGCCAACTGTCACTCGAACGCGGCCACTGACTCGCTGCGAGAAGAGAGGGGATATATAAGCATATATAGTCTAGAGGCGAGCAGGTCCTATGGAAGCAAAGCAATGGAGATAAGAGATGAGTATGGCTTTGCTACCTGACGGAACGACGAACCGAACAAAGCAAGAGATAAGAACTGACGTTCCGGCACCCACACGTCACACCAGAAGGGACTGCAAAAGATTTGAGTGGAAACGGGGTCAAAACATGGTGGAACGCACATTGGGGCATTACAGCAAACACTTGGAGCGCATGGATTATGGAGGTGGGTGGTGATGCTCACTGAGGATTCGACCAGCCGGGAGGAAGTCGCCGGAGAGGAGGGAGGTGCTCGGGGACGATGGAGAAGCGCTGGCAAGTCGAACACGGACACCGGCGAGGAGCTCCGGCAAGGGGTGGACGACCTAGGGAGCCCCGACGGCGACAGGCGCGCTCAGGCGATCTGAGGTGGAGGTGCGCGGCTGCAGGCGCGGCGGGTGACGGCGGAGGAGGGCACGTCGACCGGCACCGAGAGCTCGAGAGGTGGAGACGCGGCGGCCGGCGAGGTTAGGGTTCGGGAGGTTGGGAGCGTCGGCACGGGCGAGGGCGAGCGCAAAGAAGACGAAGGGAAAGTGACGAGTGGGACCAGGTAGACAGAGAAAGAAACACACCACGCCGCTTAAAGGGGCATCGGACGCGCCGGTGATTTCACATCGGACGCTTCGATGCCTGTCCAGAGAGCTCCAGAAATGTCCATTTTGCATCGGACGCGTCCTATGCCTCGGCATCAGAAGCTGGGTAGTGTCCGATGGAGCATCGGACGCTCCGATGAATATACATCGGACGCAACGCCAACACTGTTCCAGGCGGGGCTGTGTACAGTGGAGGCATCGGACGCTGGAGCCAGCGTCCGATGCAGCGTCCGATGCTGCATGTTGGCTTGTTTTGAAGATCTCCGTTGCGGCTCCCTCTCACAACTAAGTTCCAACTCAAATAAGAGGCAAATAAACACCAGTTGGAACCTAGTAGGAGCATCCTCGCATAAACCCTCAATTTAAAAATATTTTGCCATAGTCTACGTATCATTTTTAGAGAAAATATGCGATAAATCCCGAGGAGACAACAAGTGGCCACCAAAACTAGGGGTCTCAACCATTAGGAGCCTCAAATGCTCCCCCTAGCGGTGGACGAACACAGCGGTTGCTCAAAACATAACCGAAAAGAAACGACAAAGCAACAAACATGCATATGCAATGCATTACGAAATTTGAATCTAGGTTGCTTGTCAAGTTTGCTCATGGGTAAGCTTCTTCACACGCTTTTTAGGGCGGTTATCTTAACCACGTCTGACAAGCCTATGTGCATAGCGTAATCTAAACATGGCATATTATACAATGCAATGCAAAGACAACCCCCTTTCACCTTTTGACAAAGTTACTTAGATCAAGCACATTAAGCTCACTTCGCAATCTACAAAGAGTGTTTTCATCAAGGGGTTTTGTGAAGATATCCGCCAATTGATCTTCGGTTCTAACTCCCTCTAAGGATATATCTTTCTTGGAAACATGGTCTCTAAGAAAGTGATGGCGAATATCTATGTGCTTTGTGCGAGAGTGTTGAACCGGGTTGTTAGCAAGCTTAATCGCGCTCTCATTGTCACACAACAAAGGTACCCTTTCTAGAACTACACCATAGTCTAAAAGGGTTTGTTTCATATAAAGGATTTGTGCACAACAAGCACCCGCGGCTATGTATTCCGCCTCGGCGGTAGACAAGGCCACACTATTTTGCTTTTTAGAACTCCATGAAACTAGTGATCTCCCAAGCAAATGGCACCCTCCGGATGTGCTTTTTCTATCTACTTTGCAACCCGTGTAATCCGAATCGGAATACCCAATGAGTTGGAAGTTAGCTCCTTTGGGATACCAAAGGCCAATGCTTGGGGTGTGCTTTAGGTACCTAAGGATTCTCTTCACCGCTATGAGATGTGATTCCCTAGGATCCGCTTGAAAGCGAGCACACATGCACACACTAAACATGATGTCGGGCCTAGATGCGGTCAAATATAACAAGCTACCAATCATAGAACGGTAGAGAGTTTGATCAACCGGGTTACCTCCCACATCTAGGTCGAGATGTCCGTTTGTTGGCATTGGAGTCTTGATAGGCTTGCAATCATCCATGTTGAAGCGCTTGAGGAGGTCTTTTGTATACTTCTCTTGAGATATGAATGTCCCCTCCTTTAATTGCTTGACTTGGAAGCCTAGGAAGAATGTGAGCTCTCCAATCATGGACATTTCGAACTCCTTCGACATCAAGTCACCAAATTCCTTGCAATAGTCTTCATTTATTGACCCGAAGATGATATCATCAACGTAGACTTGACAAATGAAGATCTCTCCATCAAGCTTCTTGGTGAATAGTGTGGTGTCGACCTTCCCTATGGTGAAGCCCTTGTCAATGAGGAAGTCTCGGAGGCGCTCATACCATGCTCTTGGGGCTTGCTTGAGCCCATATAGCGCCTTGGACAACCTATAAACATGATTAGGATATCTAGGGTCTTTAAACCCGGGAGGTTGATCAACATAGACTAGTTCATTTATGAAGCCATTTAAAAATGCACTTTTCACATCCATTTGATATAATCTAATGTCATGATGTGATGCATATGCAAGGAGGATACGAATGGCTTCGAGTCTTGCAACCGGTGCAAAGGTCTCTCCAAAATCCAAACCTTCAACTTGAGAGAACCCCTTTGCAACTAGCCTTGCCTTGTTTCTAACAACCTTGCCTTGATCATCTTGTTTGTTTCTAAACACCCATTTTGTTCCAATGACTCTTGCGCCCTTGGGTCGCTCTTCAAGTGTCCAAACTTGGTTGCGGGTGAAGTTGTTTAATTCTTCATGCATAGCATTCACCCAATCCAGATCACCTAGAGCTTCATCTACAATGGTAGGCTCAACAAGAGACACAAAGGAGTGATGTTCAATAAATAAAGCAAGTTTTTGAGATCGAGTCATTACACCCCTTGTTGGACTTCCTATGATGAGATCTTGAGGATGAGCTTGTAGTAGAGGAGTAGTCCTTTGATCAACCACTTGAGGGGCCGCTTGTGGAGCATCGACATCTTGAGCTTGTACCACCATTTGATCATGGGAGACATGAGTATCTTCAAATGGATCCTTCCCATCTTTGTCATCAACAAGTGGTACATTGGATGAGGATGGCTTGTCAATGACTTGCACATCATCATCATCATCTTTAGGCTTGATGGCTCCAACCGGCATGTTCTTCATTGCTTCCCTCAATGGTTCATCACCTACATCATCAAGATTTTCATGCTCTCCTTGAGAGCCATCAGATTCATCGAATTCCACATCATATGTTTCTTCTACCATCCCGGTGGCATGGTTGAATACTCGATATGCTTTGGACTTCAATGAGTAACCAACAAGAAAACCAATATCACATCGGCGTTGAAACTTCCCTAGGTGTTGGCGCTTCTTGTAGATGTAGCATTTGCACCCAAACACTCTAAAGAATGATATATCTGGCTTCTTGTTGTTGAGTAGCTCATAGGGGGTCTTGCCAAGGAGACGATGGGGGAACAACCGGTTTGATGCATAGCAAGCGGTGTTGATTGCTTCCGCCCAAAATCTTTCCGGTGTAGTGTACTCATCTAACATGGTCCTTGCTAGGGTGATTAGTGTCCGATTCTTCCTCTCAACTACCCTATTTTGTTGTGGTGTGTAGGTTGCGGAGACTTCATGCTTGATCCCAACTTCATCACAATATTCCTCAATGTGGGTGTTGTCGAACTCTCTTCCATTGTCACTTCTTATCTTCTTGATTTTCAAGTCAAACTCATTTTGGGCTCTCTTGGCAAACTTTTTGAATGAAGGGGTTGCTTCGGATTTGTCATGAAGAAAGAATACCCAAGTGTATCTTGAATAGTCATCAACAATCACTAGGCAATAGAGATTTCCACCCAAGCTAGCATATGTTGTTGGTCCAAATAGATCCATGTGAAGTAGCTCTAACTCTCTTGATGTTGATACAAAGGCTTTGGTTGGATGAGTGTTTGCAACTTGCTTGCCGGCTTGACATGCACTACACAATTTGTCTTTCTCAAATTTGACATCCTTCAAGCCTCTAATCAAATCCTTCTTCAATAGCTTGTTGAGAGTGTTCATTCCAACATGTGCCAATCTTCTATGCCATAGCCAACCAAGTGATTGCTTAGTGAACAAACATGTCTTCAAGTTGGCATCTTCGGAGGTGAAATCCACTAGATAGAGATTGTTGTATCTAAAGCCCTTGAATATCACTTGTGTATCATCTTTCTTGGTCACAACAACTTCCTTGTCGGTGAACAAACATTGAAAGCCAAGATCACATAATTGCCCAACGGATAGCAAGTTGAAGCTCAACGATGCAACTAGAAGTACATTGGAGATGGTATGATCATTTGATATAGCCACTTTGCCCAATCCCTTGACATTGCCCTTTGAATTGTCACCAAATGATATCTTTTCTTGGTCATTGACATTTTCTTCTAGTGAGGTGAACATCCGGGGGTCACCGGTCATATGTTGTGTGCAACCACTATCGATCACCCAATGAGATCCACCGGTCTTATAGTTCACCTACATACATAAGAAATCAAGCTTGAGCTTTTGGGACCCAAACTTGTTGAGGTCCCTTAACCTTCTCTACTAGTGACTTTGCAACCCAAATTTGCTTTGGTCTATTCTTGTTAGGAGGCCCCATGAACATAACTTTCATCTTGCCACTAGAGTCTTGTCTAAGCATGTAGTGAGCATTGAAAGCAAAGGGCCTAGCATGCTTGGGCAAGGGTGTAGGTTTAGGCTCTTCACAAGCATGAGCAAAGTGTCCTTCCTTTCCACACTCATAGCATCTTCCAATCTTCTTCTTCTTTGGCTTAGTGATGCTTTTGCGTTGCTTCATCTTCTCTTCAAGGAAGTCAATACCATTTCTATTTGTCTTCATTACGGTGTTCATGAGTAGCTCACTTTGAAGACATTGCCCCTTGGTGAATTTCTTCAACCCGGTGGTAAGGTGCTCCTTCTCTCTCTTGAGCTTATCATTCTCTTGTTGGAGCTCTAATTGAGATGGTGTCATCTTGTAATCTCTTTCCATCTTCAATCTCTTGTTCTCTTCTTTTAGCATGTCTAGCTCAAGTGACATGCTATAGTCATCATCTTGGGTCTCAACAATGACTTGCTTTGTGGTTGCAAGCTTCTCTAGATCAATCTTGAGCTTTGCATTCTCATTCTTGATCTTGACATAATCATCATAATGATCAGCCACAACCACACTCTTGCCCTTGCCACTAGCTCTTTGCTCATCATGCTCACTAACCAAGTCCTCACAAGATGTTGCTATGTCACACTTAACAACAAGGTTAGGAGCATCATGTGTCTCATGTGAAAGCATATCATAGGTAATGGTGAGAGCATCATAGTCAACTTTCACTTGAGTGTATTGTTCTTTGAGCAAAGCATAACTAGTGGTAAAGTCACTATGCATCTTATCAAGTTTTTCATTTTTAGCTTTGAGCTCCTTATTAGAGGACTTGAGCTCCTTGATGGATGATGTCATAGTAGCAAAATCATCTTTTAACTCATCACTAGCATGAATAGCATGATCATATTTCTCAACAAGAGATTTATTTTCATCAACAAGCTTTTCATTTTTAGCTCTAGTCTTTCTTATGATTTTAGAGTAGTCATTTAGCAATTTAACAAGCTCATCATAAGTAGGTGACTCAAATTCACCATCACTATCACTATCACTAGAGTCATCATCGCTTTGTACCTTCCGGTCACCCTTGGCCATAAGGCATAGGTGTGTAGATGATGATGGCGACAGTGGTGGTGGTGGTGTAGAGGAGCCAATGACTAGAGCGGCCACCTTCTCCTTCTCATCATCACTATCTTCATTTGATGAGCAACCGGAGGAGTCAATGTCGGTGAGCCAATCACCAACAATGTAAGCCTTGCCACCTTTCTTGTGGTATTGCTTCTTCTTCTTGCCATCCTTCTTGTAGTAGGGCTTCTTATTCTTCTTCTCATCTTCACTTGATGAGTCATACTTCTTACCCATGTTCTTGTTCTTGTAGCTCTCTTTCTTGGGCTTGGTGCATTGATGAGCAAGATGGCCAAGCTCACCGCAATTGTAGCAATCCATTTCGGAGATTGGCCTCCTCTTGCTACTTGTGAAGAACTTCTTTCTTGAGTCAAAATTGACTCAATTCTTGTGAAGTTTCTTCAACATCTTGGTGGTCCTTCTCACCATGAGAGCGATGTTGGAATCATCCTCTTCATCACTTGAGCTCTCATGATGCACCTCAATGGCCTTGGACTTGCCCTTCTTGTCATGGCTAGCTTTGAAGGCCAAGTCCTTCTTCTTGTCCGTGGTGGAGCCACCACTTGGTGTGATGTGCATGTACATCTCATGCGCATTGATCTTTCCCAAGATTTGAGTTGGTGTAGCGGTGGAAAGATCGCCTTGATGTAGCACCGTCATAATGTGTCCATACTTCTCAATTGGAAGGACACAAAGAATCTTCCTCACAACATCGGATGGTTGCATTTGTGTGAGGCCAAGTCCATTTAGCTCTTCTACAAGAACATTCAACCGTGAGTACATTTCATTTGCACTTTCATTAGCATGCGTATCAAAAGAGTGAAGCTTTTGCATAACCAAATGATAGCGTTCCTCACGCTCACTCTTTGTTCCCTCATGGAGCGCACAAATGTTATCCCATAGATCATGGGCATTTTTGTGGTTCCGAACACGGTTGAACACATCCTTGCAAATGCCTCAAAAGAATATTTTTGGCTTTTGCATTCCATTTCTCATTTTCCTCCTCATTAGGAGTAAGGCTTGTGCCTTCTTTGGGCTTGGCAAAGCCGGTGATCGCGGCATCGCGGCATTTAACATCAACCGCTTCTAGGTACGACTCCATACGGATTTTCCAATATGGGAAGTCGTCTCCCTCGAACATGGGAGGTGGTCCATCACCTCCGAATATCTTAACTCTAGGCGGTTAAGCCTAAATCGAGAGCACGAGGCTCCGATACCAATTGAAAGGATCAAGATGCCCAAGAGGGGGGGTGAATTGGGCTTTTCTAAAATTTCTTGCAAGAATAAAACCTATCAAGCTCCAATTAACCCCCTAGTGCCTAGAAGTGTGTTTCTCTTTAGTCTACCGCACAAAAAACCAAGTCCATGCCACTCCTATACTAGCAAAGCAATCCAATATAGAAACAACAACAAGAAGTAATGCGGAATTGAATTGCTTGAAAGTAAATGCGAAGGTAAAGGAGTGGAGATGACTCGACGATCTTTTTGCCGAGGAATCGAGGTGTCGGCACACCCCCTAGTCCTCGTTGGAGCACCCGCGCAAGGGTATCGCTCCCCCTTGATCCGCGCAAGGATCAAGTGCTCACTATGAGCTGATTCTTCGCCGCTCCGGCCCGGTGAATCGCTCACTACCGGTCACAAGCTTGCTTGGGTCATCCACAATGCCACCGGATGCTCTCCAAGCTTCACGATCGCCACCAAGCCGTCTAGGTGATGCCGATCACCAAGAGTAACAAGCTAGAACTCTCACTTGACCAACACAAGGCAAAAGAGATGGATGGATGCACACTTACTACTCAATTCTCACTAGGAGGTGTCTAATTCTCACAATTAGCAAATCACTCAACCTCACTAGGGCTCTTGCACTCACTCACACTCACAATGTGTTTCTCAGCAGATGAAAGTGGCAAGAACACTCAAATGGATCGAGGGAAGGAAGTATATATACTCCCCCAACCGGCCATCCAAAAATAGCTCAAGACAGGTTTCTGCGGGGGCATCGAACGCTCCGATGCCTAGCATCGGACGCTCCGATGACCTCGACCAACGGTCAACTGTACCATCTTGTCAGACCTGTTAAAGTGACATCGGACGCTGGGCAGCGTCCGATGCCACCACAACGGACACGTCCGATGTGGATTTAGCCTCTCTGGAACCCCTCTGCATGGCCATCGGACGCTGGCCCTCAGCGTCCGATGCGGCCTCAAGATCACACGCACGTGAACAGTGGCACGGGTGCGTCCGATGTGAACACATCGGCGCGTCCGATGCCACGCACCAGACTAAACCCTAGTCGGGGTGAGCATCGGACGCGTCTGATGACCACCTGGCCAGCGCCCGATGCCCTTTACAAGGGCAGACTTAACTCAGATCGCGACGCGACCTAAACGACTTTTGATCCACTCGACTTAAGGCATCTCTCTAAGCTACCTAGGGCTATGAAATAACAAGTGTGCACCACACCTACCTCAATAGTCTCATCTAGGTCAAGCTACTGATTCACGCTCCCCTTTATAGTACGGCCAAAGGAAAAACAAAGACCTAAGACTACCTAAGTGTCCTCCAACACCATATGACACTTAGCCTAGTCTACCACCGTCTTCGTCGTCCGTCCTTTGAAAACCGAAACGATATCCATCGCCAGGGGACATGAACTCCATATGACCGTATCGTCGCCATTACCGTGACCTAACTCAATCCTGGTTCTGCAAAACACACGTTAGTCACAGTAATCTTGTGTTTCATCCAATCACCGAAACCACTAGGGGCCAAGATGCGTTCAGGTCCGTCAGTCCAAGCCTCATGTTCGCCCTTCACCGCTTCAGGTCCATCGGCACGACACGTCTCTACTTGACCCTCACCTTGCCTTTGATCACCGTATCCATGCTCAACACCTGCACAACACAAGCCAAAGAACATGCGCATCATCCCAGTTGACAATCACTCATCACTCAAGATCCGGCATACACCCATGTATCCGCAAGGGCACTTCAAAGCTTCAAGTACATGCTGATCAGAGACTACGTGAAGACAGGGAAGTCACCCTTGATCAAATATAATATGATCTTGGCTAAAGAGTGGGAAGTTTTCGTTAAGCAGAGGCAAAGCAAAGAAGCAAAGGCCAAGAGAGAGTGGTTCAAAACGCTCAACAAGATGAACATGCAGCCTCACAGTATGGGCATGATGGGGTATGCTAGTAAGAGGCCAAAGTGGCGGGCGGAAGAAAGGGCTCAAGCCGATGTCAGGATAAAGAATCTGTTGTTAGACGTCGAGGAATGGGGGCGTGACTACTACGGCCACAAGCCATCAAAGAAGCGAAAGGCTGATCCGAAGATCGAGGAGCTTCAGAAGGCTCTCATTGATGCCTCTTCATCCAAGGATGAAATCTTCGTGGTTTGTAGGGGCATGGACGTGCTGACCAAGGTGCTGGGAAACCCGGAGCACCATGGCCGCGTCCGTGGCATGTCCTTGAGGAAGACTTGGAAGATGGTGGAGTCGTGGCAAACCGACCCTGCCAAGTACAAGTCAAGGCAGAGGTACAAAGAAGGCCTCGTAAAGCAAGGCTACGGTCAAGCTATGTACGAAATGATCAACAAGTCCATACAAGACGCGTTCACCAGCAACGACTCCAAGATGGTGGCGCTCAGGAACCAGGTGTTTAGCCAAGCCAACCTGAAGGTGCCTCAAGCTTCACAAGGGCAGCTATTGATCGAAGATCGCCCAAGGCGTCCGTTCGTTGACATCAAGGAAATCACGCCATGCCACCTCTAGGTGTTGGTCGTTAGGGGAGGGAAGCACCTACACGTGGCAGATGGAGGTATATTGCCAAAGGATCAAATCTTTGTTTTAATCGAAGAGCATTAGATCCCTCAGGACACTACCATCATGGTCGTAACGTGGTGTGGGCCAGAGTTTGAAGAATATGAATTGGACTATCCTGCTATGAATGGGATTAGGTTCCTTGGTCAGGCGATCAATTTAGAAATGACATGGTGTACTGAAGACATCGAGATCTATGGGAACACGCCAATGCCAACGCCGACCCCGACGCCGACATCACAGCCCTCGTCGGTAGCCGGATCTTGTCCCCCAGATTCGGATGGCGGCGGTGATGATGATGAAGACGATGATGGCAAGAAAGACAAGGAGAAGAATGAAGCCCGAGGCACGGGCCCTCCTGCAATCCCCCCATTGGATCGACCAATGCCGACGGAGGTAAGGAGGCAGCACCGGAGGAGAGGACAACAATGCCTCCAAGACATCCGAGCACGAGCGGTCCACAACGACCAAGCTCTCCGCCTCCCGGCAGTCCGCCTACCGCCCCGAGCGAAGGAGTGAGATCTATGGAGGCAGAACTGAAGGCGAAGACACTATCGGCCACAGGCAACACAGGAAAAAACAAAGGACTGGCCGGAGGTGCAGGGCTGATGACACCACCTACAAGCCAACTGAACTCGAGCCAGTGTCCTCGCGCGCCAAAAAAGACTACAGACACCGAGGAGGCTAGTCCCGAGCGTGCTGCATTCTATACCAAATTTGAAAGGTATATATGCTTCTATCTTGCGTAATCAATCTATTTATAGGTTATGAGCTTCTTGTTTTCGCACACTAATGTTTCTATCCCATTGTTCTAGGCCGAAATCACTGCCTCATAGGGGATTCGTCACAGATGAATGCCTCGGCGATTTTGTGAATGGGAAGTTCATGTTACCTCTGGCCCAACTTGCCTGCGATGAGAAGTGGGAGGTACGAAGGTTCCATTTGTGGTATATGGAAGAGGCCAAAGTCGGCCTTTCAAACATCATGGCCAGGATTCCGCCAGAGTTGTTTAACTTGGGCAGAGATGTTCAACTCATCTTGGAATTCAAAGACATGCATATACTACTACGCAGGAAGGACCTTGACGTCGCTCACCTCACCTTGTTTTCTATGTAAGTGGATTACCACTTTTCACACATCCCGTGCATTCATATAGGTACGTTGTCAATTTAACTAATGGCATGAGACGACTTGTACTTGCAGGATGATGGCCCATGTAAGCAATGAAGGCAATCTTGGTGTTCTCTATCTCTCTCCAATGCATGTTGCTGAGAAATAGATCATTGGATATGAGAAACCGGACAACCACCGTGACCTTATTGACTTGACCAAGCGTTAGAGAGATAATGAACGCAAAAAAGCCATAGACGCCAAGAAGTTGAAAGTGGGAACATACATCTTAGGAGTCATGAAGAAGGTCAGGAGAGATGGTTGTATCATCGCTGCTGTCCACTTTGGGTATGTTGAAAACATGTATGTATATGGGATAAGTGGCTACCTAGGTTCATCCAAGCTCATCATAGTCTTTATTTTGTTCGAATGCTACAGCGAGGGCCTCAATGGGCACTGGATTGCATTCATCATCTATCCTCAATAAGGCAGGGCCTGCATATTTGACTCATTGAGGTATTCAAACAAAGCAGGGTACAAGCACTTTGTAGATTGCTTGAGATTGTAAGTCAAGGATCTTCAGATTAGTTAACTTTATCATACGTTTTAAAACTATGACTAACACTAGTGGACTACATACAACACTTATAAGGAGTACGTAAAGGAGCCAAGTGAATTTGATCGAAGGACAGAGAAGTTCAAGAAGAAGCATGGGAATAGAATCAAAATCAAGTGCCAGTTCCCGGTACATGTACTTGAAGCTTCACTTATGCTTTTCCCACACCGTGCATATATTGTCGATCTATACCAAAGTGTTGTAATGCTTGTGTATCGTGCAGTGCGCCAAGCAACCACCAGAGACAACTTTGTGTGGCTACTACGTCTGTGAGTACCTAAGGGCCTGTAGGAAGTACAACGGTAGCTGGCAGCAGCTCAAGAAAGAAATAGAATGGTGGGAAAGAGAGCAGAGCAATCACCATAACTTCGATCAAACAGTGGCAGACATGTGCAAGTTTGTCACAGACCGTGTAGTGCGTGAAGGGAAATCGTTCTTCGATACAAATGCCCCGTTAGCAGTGCTTCCCGAGTAGGAGAAGCTCAGGAAATGGAGCACCATGCTACGCGACGAGATGAAGGATTACACTTTAAACATGGACTTCGTCAATTAGTTTGTTTCGTCAAGACATGTAATATGACATGTAATATAACACTTTAACAATTTCATCGATGTTCTATGGATGACAATGAGAATAAGTTAATGTATGTATGTATGTGTCATGTCTGTGTTTGATCTGTTAAATATGGATTCGATTATGCATTCAAATATGTGTTGTTGAATTTCTTTTTTAACAAACCTGAAAATTTTAACTGTGGCGGGCAGCAGAATTCGTCCGTCACGATTAGACAAATTAACCATGACGGGCCACGTAACGCGCTGTCACGAGTAATACTTTTAACCGTGGCAGTTGTTGGTATAAATTAACGCACACTCTACTTTATCCGCAAGCGCACAGATAAAATCTACCGAGGTAGCACTTCACCGGAGTAACCCAGTTTTAATATCGAACCCAAAGGAACGGATAGTGTTAAGTCTTAAAGTCTAACCCCTGAGTAGCTAACAAGGACGAAGAATCTAGAAGTATAGAGGGGATCACTAAGGCTGCCTAATTCCAATTTAAGAGTGATATGTTTATATTATTCTTAGTGGGGAAGTTGCCATAAAAGGTCACAAACAGAGTATGAGTCTTTTATGCAAATGTATAATCCTACCGAGCCTACACACGGGTAAGTGGACTATAGAAGAATCAACAAGGCTATAAGAATCACCCTTGCGAACAACCACTACTACCGGCGTTATAGGGGGCATTTATGAGCTATCAAGTCTAAGCACCACACTTACACTATCCAACTACTCTAACTCTAGCGCAACTAGAATTAAAGTACTCAAAAGAGAGTCATAAACCTTAAGAATAATAAGAACAATGGCTCAAACTTAAATATAGACGTTGATTACCGAAACAATCGCTGAAGCAAGTTGAAGATGAACTTGAATCTGCAGATACAAGATGAAGAAGTTGATCCGACAGGCCGGAGCTCCTTCTTGACCTCTTCCTCTCTCTCTCTCTCTCTCTCTCTCTCTCTCTCTCTCTCTCTCTTCTAGTTCTAGTATAAGACTAGGTTCTAAACCTAAACTAGAGGGATAACTAGTCTTCTACTTGAAAGCTGGCTCTTGAAGTCTTCTTCTAGGGTTTCTGAATGAGGCGCAGACTTTTCTGAAGAGAGACTTGTTCTTCCCTGGGGCCTAGGGGGCCTGTATATATAGCCCTGAGGGATCAATCGCGGCCGTTAGATCAAACCGACTTCACGTAGGGCTGAGATGGATCCTCAAAGGCGGTAGAGGAGGCGGTAGAGGAAGGTTGCAGAAGGAGGAGGCGTGGGGGCTCGGGACCCAACCGACCAGTGGGCCCACCTGACCGGTCGGTCGCACTTGTCGGGGTCTCGAGATGCCCCGCCTCATGGAGTCCTCTGGTGTCCTCTAGAGTCTTCTGGAGAATTCCTGACTCGGTGGTTCCGTAATCTTCTGTCGGTTTCCTTCAAGGAGAAGTAATCAGTGCTGGTTTTCCTGTTTAGTCCCTGCAGAATCACAATTCACCAAAACTCGTGGAATATTGTCAATTAAAACCCTAAACCGTTATTGGTGATTGAATTCATGCCCTTTTCATATTTATTTATCTTTTAATTTTGATAGATAACTAGTGTCAACAACTCCCCTAAGCTTACCTTTTGCTAGTCCCTTAGCAAAACCAAAAATTAACAATGGATCAGGAGTTGCTACGATATCTTCACTTCCAACAAGTATATCTGCCGTTAAACAAAAATTCTCCAAAATATATTATGTTATTCTTCATGGGGCTTATTACTTTTACCTTAGATCTTGAGTAATTGAAAGATTGAACGATCAAATCAAGCACTATGTCTCTAGTTCCTTCACTTCACCTTTATCCCAGAGTTTTAATTAATTTTTTTAAAAGCTTTAATACATATGTTGTCAAATTAAACAATGGATCCAAAGATAAAGTCAACCAACCATTGAATAAAGAAATGCATGTGTATGGAAAAATGGAGTCGGATGCTCTTTTGAATATATTCACTCTCTTCTGTTTATCAGAGACATATGGTTATTAGGCTAATTCTACTATCGGGCACGTTCCCATTTTTTTCTGACATTTTTTCGAGGTTTCGGACACTTGTCCCTTTTTATTTCCTCGGGATCTATCTTTTTGAGGTTTCGGACACTTGTCCCTTTTTATTTCCTCGGATCTTTCTCTCTTTTTTTAATAGCCACATGCTTCCAACAAACTTCTGAGAGGGTAGCAACAGATAATTATGATAATTTATGTGGAAGATGGATGAGATGTGTAAGTGATCTCATGATAAACTAATCATAGGGTCAACAAAGCTTAATTTAACTCAATGCAATTATTAGTCATGTTTATATTTAGAAATCTCCGGAACTTTAGTGTTGTTTTAGAACAAGATAATAGCAGCTTAGATCATCACATGTCATATCCCAAATACCTAGACCTTAGATTAAGTATTTGCCAACCATGCATTTAATTTTATTTTAAGGCATCATTATTAATTAGGAGAACTCATGCTTTGAAGACTAGATACTTGAAAAAAATTAGATAGAGCAACTATTCATCATTTCCATGCAAAAGATTAGAGAGAGAGGGTTCTCTTTTAGTCATCAACTTCTTAAAACACACTATTTTATTTATTTAATCTAACACACTTTAAGATATAATATAAAAGCTAATAATAATAGTTGTAGTAATAATAATAATAAAGTCATACCTGAATCGCGAAGATAACGGGGGTGCGTCTCCCCCAAGCTAGTTCCCTTAATAGCGTTGAGCCTTCATGTGCCCATATATTTTTGTTCTTTTCTTTTTAGGGGTGAGCCTTCATGTGGTCACATTTTTTTTTGAATTTGTTTATTGAATAAAAAACTTAAAAGGATAAAGATACTTGCGTGGATACATGGGGGTGCCTTCCCCCAAGCTGAATGTTGACGTAGTCGTTCGATCTTGTAATGTAGCAGACTGGCAATGGATATGTCCTTCCTCTATTAGAGCTTTGATTGATTTTGATGTTTGTTGAGATAGTGCTCCAACAGTGGATGGAGCATTCACTTGCTCGTCTGCTTTTCTTATCCTTTCAAATCCTGTGAAACTCAAATAGACAACAAAACTTGTGGATTAGATTAAGCATTAATGGTTGGCCACTCAAGCCTTAGTTGTCCAGAATTTCAGTAAGATCTCTTTCTTAATATTTTTATATTTTAATATTTTTACGATGCAAGAGAAAAAATGCAACAGGATGAATGTATGCATATTTATTTTTATTATTATTATTGTTGGTATGCCACCACGGTGAACATTCCTGTGGGTTTTTACACACCACAGAATTATTCACATGGGGCTTCATGGTTTATGATGCGGTAAAATATTTTTTATTTTATTTTCTAATTAAAATGTTTGTGAATTAAATATGATGATATAAGAAATGATTATGAATTAAATATGAGAAATATGCAGTAAAGTAAATATAAAGATAACTACCGATTTTTACCTTTTGGCGAAGGTTCAGATATTTAGGTCCGACGAACCGGACCTTCCCTTGGTTCAGACCTCCCAAGGTATGTCAGACGTTTGGAAAGTTGTTATTGATTGTACTTCTTAGGTGCAGACATTTTCTCCCATACTTTCTTGGTCTGAGTCTTCACTTCCTGTGGTTCACTGTCTTGAGGTTTCTCTTCTTCTTTTCTGGGACAGTGTCGATAGCTTCTTCTTCGTGATTGGCCTCTCTATTCTTGATAGTTTGTCTTCTTTGGCTTTGAGAGCGGCGTCTGTCACTTCTATTCTTCTTGGGTGCTTCATTGGGAATGTAGTTGATGAAGTTGCATCGTGCCTTTTCTCCAGGAAAGTGAAAATGGATTTCCTCTTGTAGATGATTGCACTTGTAGCGTAGAGGAATGGTCTTCCTAGGATGAGGTGGACATCATCGTATTCTCATGTCCAGGATCAAGAAGTCTGTGGGGACTTCATGACCTCTAATTCTAACTACGACGTCTTCCATCATTCCATCTTATTTATGCCTCTTGATATGGTGTCACTAATGCTATTTGTTTGTCCAGTAGTTTGAAGTGAAGCGTTAATTGTGGACGCCGGCAGCATCTTGCTCAGTGTGCATGTTCTTGTAGATCTAGGACCTTCACTCTGTAGAATTTGGGAGTGACAAACTTCTCCATGTTTTGCTCAAGAGTGTGTCCTGCTCATAAAGACAAGGTAGAGATCAAGTGCATGGGCTCTGTTGGTGGAAAAACACCAACAGAACCAAAAGTTTTGTTTATTTCCCTCTAACCTTAGGCACATTGCACAAGACAAACTTGTTGTTTATGTGTCCTATGCAATCTTAACATGAGTGATAGGATCAGAGGATGAGCATGAAAGTAGCATCTTAAAATATTTAACAGATCAAATTACTTAACCCAAGGAAGGATAATCTATGCATAAAGTGTCGATCTTTTCATGATTGAGATATATCATCTTCTAAAGGTTAGATGCACAACATTTTAGCTCATTTAGTTAAGACAGTGAGATTCAAGAGAGTAAAGCTAAGATCAAAGGACTAAACATGTTAAGTTAATTAGGTTGGATCAAGTGAGGTGCAACTTAAAAATGTTTTGTTCTTTATTTATGTTTATACTAGAATCAAGAAGAAGCTTTTAAAGTGATGGTCACTTACCTTGAAATGTTACTTTATCATTGAAGAGTGATGTGTCGAACCACCTTGTGGAAGCTTCTCTTGTCTAGCTGGCTTGTCTTCTCTTGCTTGTCTCACATTGTGCTTGAGAGGAGGAAGATCACGGTGGAATCATCTTTATAGGTATCGACCTTCCTTCTCTATGTGTCGACTTATCGGTGAAGGCACATTGTTCCTCGAGTATGCTGACTAGGATCCTCTCTCTTTCTTGTATTAATTCTGTACTATGAGGATGTAGGGACAGTTCCGCATTCTTCTCTTGTCAACCTTTCTTGTTTTTCTTTAATTATTGGGTTGGCAAGAGACTTGAATTTAGAGCTGTTACTCGAGTGCCTCCATGATAGTCTTTGTCTTTTAGTGTCAAAACTGAGACTTGTCCTCTCAACAGTGTCTAGATGATGGAGATCTTATCGGTTGTTCTTCTTGATTTGCTAGCTTAGGTGTTATCTCTCCATCTTCTAGTTCTTGTGGTGTAGTGGCTTCATCCTTCATAATGCCCTCCTCAATTCTTGGCAGTTGGTTCTTCCCTTGACGTCTTCTCTTGGTTCTCTTTGGCTGCTCATAAGTGATGTAGTTGTTGAAGAATCAGCAAAAGATCCAAGAGTTGACTTCTCCAGGTCCGGCAAAGATGATAACATTGATGGTGTTCAAGAACAATCTTCCAAGAATGAGTGGTGGATCATATTCTTCTTCTCGACTGGGACAACATCTAGTGGTTTGTATTGATCAAAGTGGTGAGTAGAAGATCAATATGTTTGAAGTTGGGTTTCTCCTTCCTCCCTTTGATTGTGAAACACATCTAGACAACGGAATTGTCTCTCCCAGGCTGGCTTGTGATGTAGATGGACTCCCAACAACATGTTCATGTGTTTGACTTGTAGATCTTGCTATTGTTGTAGTGGTACCATCTTGTCTCCCAAGCTAGCTCTTGATTAGAAAAGAAGATAACTTCCCACTTCTTGTCTTGATGTCTTGGACAATGATGGTTGCAGGCATAGGTTCTCTCATACGAGGTAAATTGCATCTTGTTTGTCATCAGTGCCCAAGCAAGACTCAAAGCTAGGCTAGCACTATTTGTGATCTGAGAGTAGGTTTACGTGTTTATGGTTTGGGTTTTGGATCTTCAATGTTTAGACCAAACCATGGATGAACAAAATCTCTCTCCTGCATAAGGTTAGTGGATATATACCCGAAGGATTGCAAGAATTTAAAGCATGGGTTGTTATCCATAACTTATGTATTTTGCATCTATGCTAATAAAAAGATGTTTTTAGGATTATTTTAGCATAGACTAGTATTTTATGTATTGGCTGCACTTTAACATGATTCAAGGAAAAAGATAACTAGCAGTAGAAGACAAAATAAATAAACTTTGGTACTCACAGTTCTTTCATCCATGATGAATGAGCTGAGTCTTCATTATGCAAAGTTGTTGAAGTTCATGTGTCTCTTCATCTCCAGTGTGAGTTCATCTCTGGACTTTCCCAAATTGATATTGAAAGTTTCCCTGCATGGGTTAGTCCAACAAAATATCCAACATCCACTATAGCATACTATCGGCTCAAAAATCAACCTAGACACCATGTCTAATTTGATCTAGGAAGGCATTTTAACTTAATTGCTTAAATTAAAAGCCTTTGAAAGCAAGATCACCACTCCTAAACTAGGCACCATGCTTAATTTAAGAGATGTATGAAAGTACTCCAAACCTAAACATATAATATAGCGAATGAGGGTAGCATGAAAGTATTATAGAGATTTATTCAGATGGTGATGAAAGAGCATGATTAGTATATGAGCATATCTTAAAGGTAGGGATAGCCAACATAGCAACACGGCAAGAGATGCTCTTAGAAAGTCTATTCCCCAAGCTTGGATTTTGCAAATCAAGATTGGATGAATGTAATTCAATGTTACATGGTGATTGGTTGGGCATACCTTGTGTTTGTTGTTCCTTCATTCTTTTCTGCTCTAGACCTGGAAAGGTTAGTGACAAGAATACCCGAAGGAATAATTTCATAATTATATTTCTATGCTCATTACAGAAGGAAGTGCAGTGGAAAGGTAGGCGTAGCTAATAACCAGATGTTATGATAGGGTGTAAGGATTCTACTGGTTATAGCTTGCGCTCATGGGGTAGTGATAGATAAGAGTGGAATTCAAAAACAACATTCATAAGAATGAACACAAAAATAATGATGAAAAGACTGGGACAAAAAAGGAAAAGATAAAATTATAATACAAGGTTAAACTAAGACTTAAGATGATCTACCGTTCCCCGGCAACGGCGCCAGAAATGCTTGTTGGTATAAATTAACGCACACTCTACTTTATCCGCAAGTGCACAAATAAAATCTACCGATGTAGCACTTCACCGGAGTAACCCAGTTTTAATATCAAACCCAAAGGAACAGATAGTGTTAAGTCTTAAAGTCTAACCCCTGAGTAGCTAACAAGGACGGAGAATCTAGAAGTATAGAGGGGATCACTAAGGCTGCCTAATTCCAATTTAAGAGTGATTTGTTTATATTATTCTTAGTGGGGAAGTTGCCATAAAAGGTCACAAATAGAGTATGAGTCTTTTATGCAAATGTATAATCCTACCGAGCCTACACACGGGTAAGTGGATTATAGAAGAATCAACAAGGCTATAAGAGTCACCCTTGCGAACAACCACTACTACCGGCGTTATAGGGGGCATTTATGAGCTATCAAGTCTAAGCACCACGCTTACACTATCCAACTACTCTAACTCTAGCGCAACTAGAATTAAAGTACTCAAAAGAGAGTCATAAACCTTAAGAATAATAAGAACAATGGCTCAAACTTAAATATAGACGTTGATTACCGAAGCAATCGCTCAAGCAAGTTGAAGATGAACTTGAATCCGCAGATACAAGATGAAGAAGTTGATCCGACTGGCCGGAGCTCCTTCTTGATCTCTTCCTCTCTCTCTTCTAGTTCTAGTATAAGAATAGGTTCTAAACCTAAACTAGAGGGGTAACTAGTCTTCTACTTGAAAGCTGGCTCTTGAAGTCTTCTTCTAGGGTTTCTGAATGGGGCGTAGACTTTTCTGAAGAGAGACTTATTCTTCCCTGGGGCCTGGGGGCCTGTATATATAGCCCTAAGGGATCAACCAAGGCCGTTAGATCAAACCGACTTCACGTAGGGCTGAGATGGATCCTCAAAGGTGGTAGAGGAAGGTTCCAGAAGGAGGAGGCGTGGGGGCTCGGGACCCAACCGACCGGTCGGCCCACCTGAGCGGTCGGTCCCACTTGTCGGGGTCTCAAGGTGCCCCGCCTCGTGGAGCCCTTTGGTGTCCTCTAGAGTCTTCTGGAGAATTCCTGACTTGGCGGTTCCGTAATCTTCCGTCGGTTTCCTTCTAGGAGAAGTAATCAGTCCGAGTTTTTCTGTTTAGTCCCTGCAGAATCACAATTCACCAAAACTCGTGGAATATTGTCAATTAAAACCCTAAACCTTTATTGGTGATTGAATTCATACCCTTTTCATATTTATTTATCCTTTAATTTTGATAGATAACCAGTGTCAACAATGGTCTAGTTAAGTGGCCCGTCACGGTTAGCCTCGATTAACTCTGACGAGGCGGCCACGACGGGCTCAAATGCCCATCACGGATAAAAAAACGTCTGTCACGCAAAAGATTTTTGTAGTAGTGCGTCCTTCACATCCTTCACGTGCGGTTCGTCCTTGTGCTCCAGATGCAGCACCTCCAAGGTATCCACACGTACAGGGAGGAAGCGTCACGCCTCCGGACTGCTAGGTCCGCGAGGAGCAATAGGCGCGGGAATGGGATGGGCGGCGGCTAAAAAAAGTGGCGTGAGTTGCTTTAGCCCTTGCACCCCCCCTCATTATATAGGCGTTCCTAATGAGCTCACGAGTTGGAGGCCCATTGTAACCCTAAGCCTTGTCTAATTCATATCCAATCCGAATTAGGCTTCCAGCCCCTTAAGCGTGTGACCCTATGGATTCACGCACACATAGACATGACCTAAATACTCTTACTCGACCAATATTTGACAGCAACCTCTAGCAAGGCGTGTAAACCCTGTGCATACGCAAAGATCATATCAGACAAACCACCACATAAGCATATACATGTTATTCCTTTTGACACACGATATTTGGTCCGACTCATAGGTTAACACTTAACCCAAACACGACCATGTATTTCTTGATCCAATCATTCCAGTGGTCTCACATGGAGAGGGGAAAATTTCATCTTGATTGACTATGCCTCACAACATGTTTCCCGACGTACCCGAAGACCACCTTTATAACTACCCAGATATGGAGTAGTGTTTGATAGTCCCTAAGTAGATCGTTTCACATCTTGAATGCATACGACAACCTCAAGTCTAAGCACATAATGTACATAATGTGAACAATGATAAATACAGCATCTCATATTGGGTCAGTCCAGCACTATGTCATACTTGTGCCCACACTATAAGTTTGACATCTCTATGTCCATGACAAGCATAGTCATCAACCAATATTCATGTGTTTCCTCACACGAACTCCGATCAGGGACAATTTTCGAATAACCATACAAGTAAAAGGGTTTCACAAAGAATTCACATAATTATCAATCGATACAAGTTGCCTTTAATACATATTCAATAAACTTATAAATATCATAGATACAATACAATATAATCATCTCGATGATTATCTCTAGGGCATATTCCCAACATTCGCCACTCCCTTGATAGCGCAGGCGATGCCCTGCACCGTGCTTGCCACTGGCGGCGCCCAGCGACGCGGTGACCGCGAATAGATAATAGATGAAAACACAAGACGAGAGTTTTGTTGCTGCCTAATGTCGCAACCCTTAAGGTTCTAGTCTTTTCTATTTATAAGAGTACAGACCTGGGATATTGGAACACGTCTCCAAGTATTCCCCACGCCATGTTATGCGCCGTGTGCTACATCATTTCCGTGATGCACACCACGTGCCGCAACACGTTCCGTGGCGTGAACTGACTCGAACACCAGATCGTGTCATGTTTGAGCACGCCTCCAACCATGCACAATCTGCTAGCCTAACCGACCTAGATGAATGAAGAAACTAACCAAGACATGATGCAACTATTTAGCTAACAAATCACCCCCTAAACTTGTTACAACTTGATCACGCCGAGAGCCCTTCTCAGTTCTATGAACCTTGCTCGCCCGAGTGCCTTTGTGAACATATCAGCCAGCTGATCTTCAGTGCCAATATGATCCACCTCAACTCTACCATCCTCAATGCATTCACCAATGAAATGAAACTTCGTGTCAATGTGTTTACTTCTATCGTGATGAACTGGATTTTTACTCAGTGCAATTGCAGACTTATTGTCCATAAGCAGCTTCACCGGCATCTCTTTTGTTCCCAATAAATCACCAACCAATCGACTCAGCTAGACTCCCTGACATGCTGCAGCAGCTGTTGCCACGTACTCGGCCTCACAGGAAGATAATGTGACAATCTTTTGCTTCTGTGAACCCCAAGTAACCAGATTGCTGCCTAGGAAATACACAATCCCCATAGTGCTTTTCCTGTCCACAACATCGCCAGCAAAGTCGCTGTCACTATACTCAAGCAAAAAGGGTTTTAGTGCAGCTCCTCTATCATATCTGCAGCCAAAATTAGTTGCACCTTTCAGGTACCTCAGGATTTGTTTCACCGCTCCCCAATGATCTTGATTGGGAGCCTCCATAAATCTGCTAACAACACCAACCGAATATGCTAGATCAGGTCTTGTATTAACAATATACCTGAGACTCCCAATGATGCTCATGTACTCGGTTGGCCTCACAACATCATCTTCCAACCTCTTGTCGAGCTTGAGCCGAGCCTCCATTGGAGTTGCACTTGGATTACAGTTCCACATGCCTGCAGTTTCCAAGATTTTCTTAGCATATGCACTCTGACTCAATGTGATTCCCTCAGCATCTTGTTTTACTTCTATATACCCAAGTAATAACTCAAGAGACCGAGATCACTCATGTTGAATTTCCTCTTCATCTCTATCTTGAACTGTTTTATATCATCAACTCTTGGACCAGAGATTACTAGATCATCAACATACACCCCCACAAGGAGGAAGGAGTCTTTAATTACTCTTCGGTACACAGCGTGTTCCATCTTGCTCTTCACAAAACCGAGAGCAACCAATTCCCTGTCCAGCTTAGCATTCCAGGCTCTAGGTGCCTGTCTCAAGCCATAGAGTGCTTTCTTCAATCTCAAAACTTTGTCACCACTGCCTATAATGAAACCAGGAGGCTGCTTTACATAAACAGTCTCGGTAAGATCTCCATTCAAGAATGCCGACTTGACATCCATATGGTGTACCTCCCAACTTCCTTGAGCTGCTAATGCCAAGAAGACCCTCACTGTTTCAATCCTGGCTACTGGTGCAAAGACCTCATCAAAATCCACTCCTTGTACTTGAGCATAACCCTTAGCCACTAATCTTGCTTTATGCTTGACAATCTTCCCTTCAGGATCCTTCTTCACTTTGAAGACCCACTTCAATCATATTTCCTTTTGCTTAGGTGGCAGTTCAGATACCTCCCACGTCCTATTCTGCTCAATAGATTGCATCTCTGCCTACATAGCCTGCCTCCAGCATGCTTCTATCATGGCTTCCTCAACAGACACTGGTTCTTCTGCAGCAACCAGACACAGCCCATTGTACTCCATATTTGTCACCTCATCTGTAGAGTCAAGAAGATCAGAGATTGTTCTGTACCTCCTGGGCTGTCCATCAGAGTCAACCGAAGCTCCTGTAGGAGGTGTCGCCCACTGAACCTGATGCACTGGTGGTGTTGATCCTGTCGTTCTGGAAAGTGGAGTGTGCGGTGGTGTACTTGACTCACCCGTACTCCCATGAGATGGAATTGATGCCACTGGAGAGTCCGGAGAGCCACCCAGACCTGTTTCTGTATCCGGTTCTGAATCTGACCCTGTTGTCGGACTGTGTACAGTGTCCTCTGGATACTAGACAGTAAAGATGAAAGGTGCTTCCTGAGGTCCATCGCCGCGGTTGTCTCCATTCTCCTCCCAATTCCATGCTCTCTTTTCATCAAAGATGAGATCCCTGGTGATCATCAGTTTATCTTTGACGGGATCATACACTCTATACCCTTTTGTTCCTGGTTCATAGCCAAGAAAAACGCCTGGTACAGACCTGTCAGCCAGTTTGTTGACACCGGGTCCTAGCTTCTTGACAAAAGCTAAACATCCAAATGTGCGTAGATGCTTGACCCCAGGCTTCCTCCCGAACCAAGCTTCATATGGCGTCTTCCCACTGAGGCTCTTTGTAGGTGCTCTATTCAATAAATAGACTGCAGTTTTTACCGCCTCTCCCCAGAATTTGCCCGGAACAGACTTTGTCTTCAGCAAAGCAGCCTTTCATCTCCATGATGGTTTGATTTCGTCGTTCGACTACACCATTCTGCTGGGGTGTATAGGAGGTGGTGGTGTTGTGCTTAATGCCATGATCAGTGCAAAAGGTCACAAACACGCCTGAGTTGAATTCTCCACCTCTGTCAGTTCTGAAAGCCTTCAACTGACGTCCTGATTCTAATTCAGCAGCTGCTATGATCTTCTTGAAACAAGCAAACGCTTCAGCTTTCGTTGCTAATAGCTCGAGCCACATGTAACGACTGAAGTCATCAACAATCAATAAGAAGAATAGTTTTCCTCCTAGTGTGGGCGGGGTAATGTGCCCACACAAGTCACCATGTACCAGATCCAGCCCGGCTGTTGCTCTGTAAGATGAGGCTCTAGGAAACGGTGTTCGATGCTGCTTCCCGAGAGCACAACCATCGCATACTTGTTCCACTCCACGAATGAGGGGCAAGCCTTCCACCATCGCCTTTGTGCCAAGTTCTCGCAGCGCTCTGAAATTGAGATGACCATACCTCGCGTGCCAAATCCACGCGGTCTCATCCATCTTGGACAGCAAGCAGAATGGAGACGCCAGCTTTACTGTCATCACATACAACCGGTTCCTCCTCTCAGCTCGGATCAGAACATTGCGCTGCTGCTGAACACCCCGCCGGTAGTCCAGGACCCCCAAAACCCCATTATCGATCTCGATTCGGCAGCCTGCCTCCTCCAGCTGTCCAAGACTCACAATATTGCATTTGAGGGAAGGAATAAAATATACCTCGGTGAGTACTCGGTGCTCATCTTGCCTCCCATACAGTGCCACAGCCCTGATGTCTTGAATCTCCACCATGGAACCGTCACCAAAACATACCGCGCCTCGAACAGACTCGTCGAGACTTGCCAGAGCGTCTCGGCAGCCTGTCATAGGATTCGTCGCCCCTGTGTCCAGAATCCAGGATCCTTCATTGTATTCTACTGGGAACACACGTTCCTGATTCAAGAACACGATCGGTGCTCCTAGGCTTGGTGGCTTCTTAACTATGCACACTTGTGCCACTAGTAGAGCGCCTGTCTCAACATCGGTGGCCGCATGGTGCGCAGCTTCTTGCTTCTCCTCCTTGGGCTTCGTCTTGCACTCCTTCGCGAAGTGCCCATAGATGTTGCACTTGCGGCATCTGCCCTTCCGACGAGGTGTGCCCATGGACGTCAGGTTCTTCCCACCAGAGTCGCGCGCATCACCGCCACGCCCTGATGCCTTGTCCTTCTTGCCATAGTGGCCACCACCGCCCTTCTGTCCCGAAGAGGATGATCCCTCCTGAACCATCCGGCTTCTGTTTCTCGTTGTCCACTCCTCCGTGAGTAGAAGGTTGCCCGTCTTCTCTGTTACCTTCTCTCCAATCGGCTCGAACCGATCCTCAGCCACCCTCAAATGACTGATCAGCTCTTCAATGGTGAGCATATCCAAGTCGCAGAACATCTCAATTGCGACTGCAATTTGATTGTAACGAGCAGGCACGACCCTGAGAAACTTTATAACCACGCGTTTATCGTCAATGCTTTTCTCCCCTAGTCATGATAGATCAGAGATAAGCTTGGTGATGCGAATAGAAAAATCTTCGATCGTTTCTCCCGCCTTGAAGGTGATCGACTCAAACTCCGCAAGCAACTTCTGGGCATTGACCGCCATCACGCGATCTGCCCCAAGACGCATCGTTTTGATGGCCTCCCAAGCTTCTTTCACCGTCTTCTTGTTCAGCAACATGGGGTGCATATCAGCTGGCACACCGCGAAGCATGGCCCCAAGAGCAAAACGGTCTCGGCGTCACTCAACTTTGTCGTCGGTGATCGCATCCCAAAGGAACATGGCCTCCAGGTTACATTGGACATGCGATGACCACTCTTGGTAATTCGTGCACGTCAACATCGGCCACATCAAGTTTCCCGCCGCTTGGTTGAACGCCTTCTCCATCGCTTCCTTCTCACCCGACGTACTCATCTTCGACGACTTCGACTACCGCAACAACCTCATGTCTCCGATGGACTAAACCACCGCAGCTCCTCTACACCCCCTTGATCTTTCCAGACGAGGCTCTGATAACACATGATAGCGCAGGCGATGCCCTGCGCCGTTCTTGCCACCGGCGGCGCCCAGCGACGCGGTGACCGTGATCGAACAGATAATAGATGAAAACACAAGACAAGAGTTTTGTTGCTGCCTAATGTCGCAGCCCTTAAGGTTCTAGTCTTTTCTATTTATAAGAGTACAGACCTGGGATCTTGGAACACATCTCCAAGTATTCCCCACGCCACGTTACGCGCCGTGTGCTACATCGTTTCCGTGATGCACACCACGTGCCGCAACACGTTCCGTGGCGTGAACCGACTCGAACACCAGATCGTGTCATGTTTGAGCACGCCTCCAACCATGCACAATCTGCTAGCCTGACCGACCTAGATGAATGAACAAACTAACCAAGACATGATGCAACTATTTAGCTAACATCCCTGTGTCTTCTTCTCTCCAGCATCCAAACCCGTCGCCATGGCCGAGCAGCTCGAGCTCGTCGATCTCCACCCATAGCCCCAAACGCTCCTTCGTTCTTCCTCAGACACTGCACATGGATGGCGCGTCTGGCCAACCCCTCCTCTGCGTCCATATGTGCCCGTTTGTGCAGAGCCCACACTTGCCGGAGCTTTGAACCATCGGCCATCCTCCCCACATTGTCGCCGTCTCCGTGCTGTTCACGTTGCTTTACATCACAGTAAGCTCCTGAGTCCTGCACACTCATCATCATCGTGTCTCAGGCCTACTAGGCCGCTGTCCGCACTGCATCGCTTGGAGCAAGCGTCGGCCATGTACCGAGCGAGCCGTATCATCACTACCTGAAAAAAGCTCTGTAAGTACGAGGTCCCTTTCACTGTAGGGGCGGCTGGTGTTAGAGCCGCACTTATAGTGGCGTATTGGTGCTCATGGTTGCCAGCCGCCCCTACAAAACACTATAGGGGCGGCTGGTGATTGAACCGCCCCTACAGTGCTCCACTGTAGGGGCGGTTCAATCACCAGCCGCCCCTACAGTGGCACACCACTGTAGGGGCGGCTGGTGATTGAACCGCCCCTACAATGGAGCACTGTAGGGGCGGTTCAATCACCAACCGCCCCTACAGTGGACATTCGAATAAAAGCTACAGCCAGCCTTCTTCCACCTCGGGACCAAGTGTTCAAACCGAGAAAAAAAGGTTGGGAGGCCTTGGGCTCCTCCTAAAACTGGGTCTACTAAGGGGGAGGTTTTGATCTCAAATACTTGGATGGAGAGCTTGTAAAAGGTAAGAAAATGTTATTCCACTTATTTTTTTGAAGTTTTAATGGCTGATTAGTGAGTAATTAGAGCTTTCTTTTTCTCTCTCCTCTATGGTTCTTGAGCTTTGAATGAAGCAATTAGGCCCTTGTTTCCAAGCTATTAGTGTAAATAAGTTAGGGAAATGAGGTTGCACCCTTGGCTAGTCGATCTTACTTCATTTTAGTGGAGATTTACACTCTAATTTGTTGTATGTTTCATGTGCATGTAGATCTAGGGTTTGTTCTTTTCATTTTTTGTTTTTTAATTTATGTTTCATGAAATTGGAATGAAATTGACCGGTGTGGGAATTGTAGTAAGCAAAAGAATTGTAGTGAGTTAAATATTTGTAGCCTTTGAAATTATTGATTCTAACTAATTAATAAAATTTAAAATATTTATACATTAATTATAATAAAGAAAGGTGCTTGAGCTATGTATGAAGCAATTATACCCTAGTTTTGAAGCTATTAGTGTAAATAAGTTAGATAAATGAGGTTGCACCCTTTTTTATTCGATCTTACTTGATTTTAGTGGAGATTTACATCCTACTTTCATGAATTTTTCGTTAATGATTTGTTTTTTTTTTGCAATTTATGTTTCTTGAAATTGGAATACAATTTGATTCATTTACTTTATTTTCTTTGGTTTGTTTTGTTTTTACAAGATGGAGTACAGAAAATCTTGGATGTATGGTTTGTTAAGGTTCAAGGCAGGATTCCGTGAAGAGATGGACAGGTTTATTGAAGCCGCAAAGAAGCATGCAGCGACATTGATAGAGAATAAGGACTCAATTGTTTGTCCATGCAAGGATTGCAAGAACCAGATGGCATTTTCAGATGCCACTACCATCAGAGAACATCTGATTGTGCGAGGATTTGTTGCAGACTACGCAGTGTGGGTTCATCATGGTGAAAAAGTGCTTGTCAATGACAACAACGGTGATGGACTAGACATCGATGATCAAGAATATGCGGATGATGCCTTGCAATTCATGTTCCAATTCTCAGATGAGATTCGTGATCAAATGGATCGGGACTGTGGCAGTGAACAAGGTGGTGGCGATAATGGCGGCGGAGCACGTGATGGGGATGAAGCTGACTTTGACAATTTAGAGGAAAAAGTTCCATGATTGGTACTTGCGTGCTATGTCAACGACACTCGAGACCATACAGGCATCCATCCCTTCCGGCATGTTTGGAACCCCATATTCGATAATTGCCTTCGGCTTCAGTGAGATGCAGACTTGCTTCCACCTAGGAGAAATGGACGTGAATCTAATTCGCACGTGGTGCCTGTAAGTAGTCTTTGCCCTCTCGATATGGTACCAATGTAACATTTGGACTTTATTGTAACTAACACAACACTCTGATTTGTAGAATGCAAGCACACATTGTGAAACAGGTTCCAAGTTACAAATCTGGGTATGTAGACCCTCAACCTATAGCACAAACAAGATTTAAGTACCCCAAAAAGTGAAAACTGGATTGCAAAGAGCTAGATGCTGGAAAGACAGTGCAAGAGAAGGAGAAAATCCGGAGGGACAAGATAAGGGAAGAGTCCCTGAGGGTTGCCTCATTCCTCTCTCACTGTTTCAAAAAACTCCAACATAACACTACAATATACATACCATACAACTTCGAGTAAGTTCGACTCTATACTTAAGGCTTTGTTCGATACATTTCTTTTGATGCAAATTAAAGAGATTATATGTTTCTTTCTTAGGTTAAGTGAAAACATGAATCATTGGATTTGTATATGTGTCAACGTCGAAAGGAGCATGGCATGGGTCTTTGATCCAGCGGATGTTGCAGTGGAGTTATACAAAGACTTCATAGCGATTCTCAAGACGTATGTATATCGACAATCCTCATTACCTTTTATGTCTTTATATATACTTGTAACATTCACCTTTGGATACTAATAAGTTGCATTTTCTATAATCATTCAAACAGGGCATTTCGGTTCTATGTTAATCACCATAAGGGAAGGTGTGACCCTAACAGGAAGTGTGATTTGTATATCAAAACTCTATGTGCGGTAAGTGTCATTTACTCTGGTACTTCATTATGTCGTTGTGAATAGCATTACTTAACATCTCCATATACACAGTGCCCCAAGCAAAGGCCAGGGAGTGTACATTGTGGATACTATGTATGTTGTATGATTAGTTGCAGGGGTCCGTACAGGAGACACCCCAACTTGGTAAGATTGAACCTATTCGCTCTCGTAGTATGAAAAGTTCACATATGCTATGAGATACTAAACCTAAACTTGTTCTCTTGTAGTGGAACGAAGAGAAAAACACTTCAAGGGACCCATACAAGGATGACGAGCTCCTAGAGATCGTCGGTGACCTTTGCAACTGTCACACCCGGTTTTAAGAACAAAACCAGGTATACACCATATGTGAGCCCAGGAAGTCAAATCTCACATATAGCCACAAATAAATGGTAATATCGAAAGACAATGCTCATATATAACGTATATAAAACAAAAGAACATAACCTTAAAGAGCAGACAGCGGAAAGACACTCCGATCTTCAGATGGAGACACCAACTTCACAGGGACAACTGACTGGTTGACCACAAGCCTAAGCTTCTCCAAAGCTTAACTCTCTGAGGTGTGGGGAAAAGCAAGAGTGAGTCCATGTCGAACTCCACAAGTATAGCAACAGGTGTTATAGATCCCAAGTCTCATGATCAATGTAACATAAATAATGAATTGCATAAAACGTTAAATAATGAACATGTTAACCAACATAAGTCATAAATGTAAAAGTCTTCAAGGCCGCTCGTGTCCTTGAGCAAGGCTGATATATCAGTTTAATAAACTTTGCGCAAAGGTGTACACTTTCACTGCGAGACGTGAATTGCCCTTTCGCCCGAGGTGATCAGCCTCTTAACTCACTTCCAAGGAAAGTCGGCAGGGTTCACGATGAAGCCTTTCAAAGGTTCGTCTAACAAGTTAGGGCCGCTAGGTTTCCCCATCAATAAGCATGAATCTCCCCTACAAGCGGTGACTAACCAAAGACAAAAATGCACCAACTTGGTCGGCCAAGACCATACAGATCGGAGCCCCTCTTGCGCCTTTCGGTAACCTCTAACAAGCTAGAAAAGGTCCTCATACTAAGCTAAAGCCAGAGCCATATAACCCCCAACAGTTGCACTGTAAATCCCAAAGGTTCTTGTACAGATAATTTCTTAAGTTGCTAATAAGCCATTTTTATCATTCGATGCATACATTAATTAAGTAACATGATCATGATTGCGAAAATAAAACCCGATTGCTATACTTGCCTTAAACTCAAGATCCTTCTTCTGTTGACTTATATACTTCCAAAGGTTGACTCTTGATCTTGAACTCTTGATCACAAACTTCTTCTTGATCACCAACGTATAACTCACCGACTGGACATACGATCACAGAACACCACACATGCATCCAAAGGCAATCATGCAAAGCAAACATAGCCTATAATTAGAACAGTACATCAATCATAATAAAACAAAATAAAGAGTTTTGAAAACTGATCTACGATTCGCCACGAACACCCAGACGCGAAGATCACGCTAATCGGAGTTTTAACAGAAAAGATATGAGCTAAACAAGATTAAAAACACTAATTACTAGATTAGATTTAACTCAAATTTTAATTACAGAAAACAGTATTGAAAGTTATATATTTAGAAAGAACTTTTCGAAACGAATCTAACGCAAGTTGAACGGACTAAATCGGAGTTAAAACGAAGAAGTTATAGGCATTTGAAAACAGTGGCAAAACTGTAAATAAATCGAACTTGATTTTGCAGATTTAAATAAATAAAACAAAAACGAAATTCGGCTGGACTGCGCCTCAATTAGGATGAAACGCAGGGACTTCAAGGCAAGTTTTCACAGACTCAATGAACAGGGTCAGTTGGACGGCGGGTTAGGACCTAAAGATTCTAGGGACTCTTTAGAAAACGTGCCGAATCGAAGGGGTATCGGTTGGTGGAGGCCGTCGGATCCAGGATGGAGGATGGAGATTAGATCCAGGGGGTTGACTGGCGGCGCTGTCGCCGGAGAACAGGGCCAGCGGCGTCTTGCGGCGGCGCCATCGTCGGAATGCGGCGGCGCGGCTCGGATTCGAGGTAGAGAGCGGTAGAGACCACGGGGACGGGTTCAATCGAACGAGAAGCTTAAGGCGAACTCACCTGAGGCACAGACGAGGTCGGAGACGGTCTGGTGACGGCGTATTGCCCGACGAGACGGACGACGGCTCTGAAAAGCGACGGCGAGCGATTAAGGCACCAAAACGAAGAGGAAAAAGAAGATAGAATGAATGTATAGCTTCGTGAGGTCGAGTAGAAGCTCTAGATATCCTCGGTGGCGATCGAAACCTACCGAGAAGCGAGGTTGACGGCGGCGGAGATCTTTCGGTGCGCGGAGCTCTCGGTGTGGGCAAGATAGGGCACGGGAACTTGGGCTGTTTGCGTGAGGAGAGGCGGCGGGCTCTCGGGAATCTTATAAGGGGGTTGGCTCGGTTGATTAGGCAAGCGAGGTCACGTGCCAGGATTGGAGTCGGGCTCGGTTTCGGGTGTCCGCCATGAACACGAGCAGGGAGGGGAAGGTGGGACACTGACAGGCGGGGGTGCGCAGTCAGCGACGGGAGGAGCGGCGGCGCGCTGCGCGCGGGTGCCAAGCTGGGCCGAGGCGCGGGAGCGGCGACCCTCGGGCGAGACGGAAGCGGCTACGCGCACGCGAGTGCAGCGCCGAGGCTGGACCCTCGGGCGAGACGCAGCGCCGAGGCTGAACCCTCGGGCGAGACGGAACGGCTACGCGAACGCGAACGCAGCGCCGAGGCTGAACCCTCGGGCGAGACGGAACGGCTACGCGAACGCGAACGCAGCGCCGAGGCTGAACCCTCGGGCGAGACGGAACGGCTACGCGAACGCGAACGCAGCGCCGAGGCTGAACCCTCGACTCGGCGCGGGGCTGCGGCGCTGCGCAGGGCGGCTGGGCCGGCGGAGCAGCGCTGCGCGCAGGCGTTGGGCCGGGCGGCGGCCCACGCGGGCGAAAGGGTGAAGAGGGGAGAGCAGGCCGGCGGGGAGAGGCTGGGCCTTCGGGCCGATTGCCAAGGGGAGAAAGGAAAGAAAGGTTTTATCTTTTTCTTTTATTTCCAAACCTTTCTCAAAACAAATTCAAAACCAGTTTGAAATATTTTGAACTTTTGAAAATCAAACAAAACCCTTTTCGAGAAATTCATTTTCAAAATGTTCCCAAACTATTTTGAATTCAATTTGGATTTTAGCCGAAACCACACATCACAAAAACTCAAATGCTCCAACATGAATGCTCAAACATGTTTCTAAACCCTAGGATAAATTTTAATATAGAGAAAATTTTTATTTCCCTATATTTTATGAGCACAAAAATTCATAAATAAACCATTTTAACTCTAATTTAAGAAACACAAATTTTAGGGTGTGACAGCAACTTCATACTAGACCAGATTATACATGTCAAAGGGACTTACCATAGCCTCATTTCCGAATTAGGTACAAATCCGCTTCTCCAACACCTTCGTGAGACTGAAAGGCTAGCTCTAGGACGTTGATGAACTTTAAAATCATTTGGACTTGTTAATTATAACTATGTAATGGACTTGTCGGTGATGATGGAACTTGTATGGATGTAATGGACTTTTGGGTGATGATGGAACTTGTATGGATGGATGGACTTCTATTAATTCTCTTATGTTTGTAGATGGAACTTGTATGGATGATGGAAACTTATATGGATGATGAACTTTGCACTTCTCTTGTGTATGGATTATATATATGTTGTGCTGTGGTTTGAGTTATATATATATATATATATATATATATATATGCTGTGCTGTGGTTTGAATTATATAAATATTTATTTTTTTTGCTGCAAAATGCACTGTAGGGGCGGCTCTAGACTGAACCGCCCCTACAGGAATACACTGTAGGGGCGGCTCAATCTAGAGCCGCCCCTACAGTGAGAGCCACTGTAAGGGCGGCTGGTGATTGAACCGCCCCTACAGTGGTCCACTGTAGGGGCGGTTCAATCACCAGCCGCCCTTACAGTGGCTCTCACTGTAGGGGCGGTTGCACTGTAAGGGCGGCTGCCCCAACCGCCCCTACAGTGGGTGCACTGTAAGTACACCTTGATAGGGGCGGCTGGACCAGCCGCCCCTACAGTGGTTCTGGAGCCGCCCCTACAGTGCTATACTGTAGTAGTGCCTGCTCTGTTTGCTCTCTCATGACTTCAGCATGACGTGGCTTCGCATTATCGCCATTTTCCTTTAGAAAATCAATTTTGAATACAATAGAAATACACCTAAGCTATAGTCCTTCCTCATGAACTTCGTTCTTGGAGGATTGCACACACATCCCTCGACCGGTCTACTGTCCGCGGACTCAGTCTGCAGCATAGTGCACGTACACTTTGTGTCCTATCCCTTCGGCTTTCTCTCTATCGAGCCTATTGTTCTTTCTGTCATGTAGATCTTATCAACTACCCCAATTGATCTATCTTTAATTCTATTTCGTCCCTAGCAGAGAGAAAAATGAGTTTATTTATTTTAAAATATGTTTTATTTTGGTTAATGGTGTTATTAATTCTATTAATAGTATCACTAATCTATTTTGGTAACAAAAGTAAATATAAAATAGTTTTATTTTGTTTATTAAAAATCATCAATGAGATTAGAAATTATTTTTATGATGTCATTGATGTGTTTTTCACTAATAAAATAATTCTAATAAAATGACATTTTTGCAAATAAATCTTTTAGGTGTTCTAAAATGATCTTGTGGTTTAAATAATTTACTTTTTTGGTCCCCTATCTTTTAAAATGTTTAAAAAATAAATCTTTTTAATAAGCAAAATGTCTTCCAAGCTCATAACTTTTCAACTGTAGCTCTGTTTTTAGTGGTTTTCGCGCTCATGTGTTTGTATAAACGAGCTCTACGCGTTAGTATCTTTTTTTAGTATGTTCTAATGATGTTTAGTGTACTACTTTTATTTATATATATCATTGCTCGTATGTTTGTGCAACCAAAGTTTGTCGCGATGGAAGAAAAGTCATCTGTGGATCAGTGTTTCTCAGTTGTGACAAGTGTCGTTGACCATACTTGCTCCTAAATTTATTTTATTTTTAGTTAGAGTAGTTAGATCCTTAGTTGCGTGCATAGTCTAAAATTTGAATCCTATGTTAGAGTTTATTTGCACTTGTTATATTATCCTTGTAACCTGGTTTGGAAAAAGGGTAGTCATGCTTAGTTTGCAGTCATGGATGGGTTTAGTTGGCTATAATTTAATATTGATTAATGATCTGTGCAACATGTGGGTTAGTAATTTTTTTAGCAATATGGTGATTAGGAAATCTGACAGGATGGACCGTTTGGTGGAGGTTGGTTTGCCATGGATTTGGGGTTGATGTTGGCGGTTTGAGTGTGTGATAGTATCCTGTCTGGATCCCTAGGACCTGACTCTCGAAGCATATAACCCAGCTTAACAGCGCAACCATGAGGTATGGCTGGGCTGGACCAAGCCATGTAATTAGTTTTCCTCCAAGTTATGTTATATGGGCGATTTTAGTGGCTCAAGAGGGGTCCCTTGGGATCGTTGACTTATGTAGAGGGGACAAACCTTAGAGGTGCGTGTAAAATAAACTTGAAGGGCTTTGTAACGGCCTTGTAGTGCGACCCTACTAGACACCTATGTAGTGTTTAGCGTGGCGGAGAAAAGCATGACTTATGGGTAAAGATGTGCAACCTCTGCTGAGTGTAAAAACTGGTATATCAGTCATGCTCACGGTCACGAGCGACTTTGACTTCTTCGGGATTAGTTGGCACTGGATCAGTTGGGTCGCCTGGAGGGAATTCAGGTGTGGTTGCTTCGCGGACTCCAAGTGTGGGTTGCTTGGTGGATTCTAAGTGTGGGTTGCTTGGTGGAATCCAAGTGTTGGTTGCTCGGTGGACTTTGGGTGTGAGTTTGCTCGGTGGATTTCGAGTGTTGGTTTCTTAGAGGAGAATGTGGTTTAACCAAATAATTAGGTGTATTGGATTTAGGACTTATAGGATATGTCGCTTTAGGTGTTGGTGTCAAACAATGTTAGGCTACCTTTGTTATAATCCTCATGTCATATTATTTTCCACACTTGTGGAGTACATTTCGATGTCCTCACCCTTCCTCTTTGTCCCCCTGCTACCCCACCCGGCTGCTGGAGATGATGAGCGGGAGTACGTAGAAGATGATGGCTTCGACCCTGACAACTTGTACTAGGCTAGTGCTGCCCCCGGTCGACCTTCCTGTGAAGATGACGTCCTTTTCTGCTAGATTAAATAAGAGTTAATGTACTTTTTTGGACCTGAGGGTCATTTTTCTAATAATGTTTTCGATTATGTAATCAGCATTAATTTTGATACTATTATGATGTTAATATATGTATGAAAATTGATTCTGACATACATATATTATGCATTCAATTTTGTCCTTAAAATAAGGTGTGACAAAATTCGTGGCCCAGGTATCGTCTTGTGGGTATACGAGTCTATAGCTCCACACATACACACATAGACAGAAGGAAAATTTCAAAAAAGAACCCTCAAAGGCCTAAGCTACCGGAGAAAATTGGGTCTAGGGGTCCTTATAGAGAGTTCTAGGAGACACCAGAAGAAGTCAAGTGCTACCGAGCAACCTTCATCGGAGAGTGTCATTGCCTTTGAAATTTTCATATGCCTCTCCAAACACTACCACGTGCCCCCTAGGTGGAGCTTATTCTTTGGTGCCCTGTCTTAGACACCATTGGAGAACCTTGGTGATCCACATAGCACAACAAACAATTAACCAAGGGAGCTGGGGGTTGCACCTAAGCTCCAGTGACCCTAAGGGCTAAGAACCAGATAAATCTGGTGGCCTACCAAACTCTTCAAACTGCTCTCTCTCAAACAAGTTTCTCAATAGTGATAACTCCAATGTGCTCCAAATGAACACCACCACCTTAAGCACATGAGTCAACATTTTCAACACATTCTCAAATCCCTTTTCACTTGCTTCCTCACTACATCACTAGGTCTAATGCACATTGTAAGGAAAATAGACCTCGACCTACTTAACTTTGCATTTTTGTGTTTGATGATCAACATAACCAAATTAGACTAATGTGTTTGCAAGTGTTTATTTTGTAGTCCAATAGGGTGCAAACGTGACTTGGACGTAGGCAATATGGTGATCAAATGACCAACACCTCAAGCAAGACCCTACAAGATGTATTGAAGACTTACAAAGATCTAGCAAAGTCTAAGACACAAGATTGGAACCAAGACAACACAAGAAAACACAAAGAAACAAAGCAAATCGTACATCAGACACTGCTCGTACAGGCGCCGGACACACCGATGGTAAGCCCTAGCTCAAATTAGCGCCAGCAGAAGCATCGGACGCTAAGATCGAGAACATCGGACGCGACGATTGAAAGTTCCTAATTGGCTAGAGGGGGTGAATAGCCTAAATAAAAATTCTACAAACTCACTACAACAACGTATTAGTATTACAAATGGTCAAAATATGGTTTGCTCTAGCTCTAAATGTTAGGCAAGCCACCTATTTGCAATTCTAGTAATTTAATATCTCTATGGCACACAAGCTATTGTCTCTACTTTATCTAGTTAGAGAGCTAACAAGATAAATAAATTGCTCCAACACTATGTCACTACTTTTACACTAGTGAGCAATCTAGAGAGCAAAATAAAACAACCAAACATGCTATGTTACTCTACTTGCAATTTATCACTACTACTAAACAAGGTATATAAATGACAAGTATGAGGGAGAGATAATTAATTTCAATACCGACCGTGGAGAGTAGTGGATGATGCCAATCACCAAATAATTAATTCCAACAATAAGTATTTCAATCAAACCAATTCTCCGAGAGACAAGATATGACACAATTAATTTTTCTCCCAAGGTTCACTTGCTTGTCGGCAAGCTAGTCCCTGTTGTGTCCCTCTACACCACGTGGTTCGGTGGCTAATCGGTATCACACACCGAGCCTCTCAATAGGCGCCACAAGAACCTACCAATGGAGAGAAGTTGGATGACACGAGCAATCCACTAGAGTTGGAATTTGGCACTCCGTCGGGGAACCACAACAACCCCTCACAAATATCACCTTGATTGGGGGTGGACACAATCATCAAATCCCCTCACCAATCAATCCAACACCAACCGTCTAGGTGACGGCAATCACCAAGAATAATAAGAAATCCACAATTGCAATCACCACCTAGTGCCACAAGAATATGCAATCTCAAATGCACCTAGGGTTTTCTCAAAATCCTCTCTGAAAATAAGCGCTGAGCTGAGAATGGGGAGGAGAGGGAGGTGGATCTCTTGCAGCTCTCTAGACCGAAGCTAGAGCACCCAAACTCTCACAGGAATCGAGCTCAAATCACTGGGAGTGAGAGAGGGTGAAAGGACCGTAACGCCTAAGAGGGGGGGGGGTGAATTAGGCAACTTAAAACTTCTACTCTAAACTATGGCCTCTAATTTCCACCTAAGCAAAACCTATGCAAAAAAGTAAACTATCTAAAGTGCAACTAAGGTTTTGCTAAGTGTGTTTGCTATCTCTACCGCAAAAGGAGTTATGCTACCTAGTTTCCAAACCTATCAACTAGCATATCAAGCTATGAAAGGTAAAGCACATGAACTAGATAGCAATGTAAATGCGGAAGCTAAAGAGTGTGATAGAGATGAAAACTCCCGTCGACGACTCCGGTATTTTTACCGAGGTATCGAGAAGCGCGCAAGCTTCCCCCTAGTCCTCGTTGGAGCCCCTCGCAAGGAATCCCTCGCAAGGGCCAAGCTCCCGGTCGGGTAACTCCGTGGATAGCTCCGGTTCTTCCCCACGCGCAAGTGGGTCTCCGGTTAAGCCACTCGTGGCAAAGCCTCTCCCGGATGCTCCCCGCCGTCTTCACTATCAAGCTTCCGGCCGAAGCGCCGCGGGCCTTGTTCCCTTTGGTACACGGAGGCGGCCACACCACAAACGCGGTTGGTGTGATCTCGCAAGACTTACAAGCCCCACCGATGTACAATCACGGTGCGCGCAAGCACCGGTAGATAAGAGGTTTTCAAACCTCACTAAACACTAGGCCTAACACCTAGAGCAAGCGCAAAGCGGTGGTCTAACTAGCCTAAGCACTTCGCAAAGCACCTACACTAATCATCTAGTATATTCACTAAGCACTTTGGTGGCTAGAGCAACTAAATATGTGTCTATGCACTATGATCACTTCCTTGAGCTCCAACCATCTGTTTTTGGCCGGCCATGGGGGTATATATAGAGCCCCAACCAAATAGAGCCGTTGGGCAAAGGAATGGGCTTTTCTGCCATCGACCGGACGCTCGTCACATCCTGACCGGACGCGTCCGGTCACTCCAATGGCTAGTTGCCAGCCTGCACAGGCACTGATCGGACTCTGACATGAGTCCGGTCATAGACGACCGGACGCGTCCGGTCACGATTTTGTGCCTCTGGAACCTCTCTGTGTTCGATCGGACTCTGCTGAGCTCCAGCGTCCGGTCGACGTCGTAGCATCCGGTCACGCTGCCACGCTGATGAACAGTCGCATCATCGCGTCCGGTCGCTATTGACGTGGCGCTGTTGACTGGGTGAACTGACCGGACGCATCCAGGCCAGCGTCCGGTCACTGCGAAGCAGCGTCCGGTCACTCCTTCTTCTTCGTTTCTTCGCGGTTTCTTGCGCCGTCTTGGTTCCGTTCTTGTGCCTTGGACTTAGCCTTTGTCCAAGTCACACTTGCACCCTATTGGACTACAAAACAAACACTTGCAAACGCATTAGTCCAATTTGGTTATGTTGTTCATCAAACACCAAAATCCAAAGTTAAATGGTCCGAGGTCCATTTTCCTTACAATCTCCCCCTTTTTGGTGATTGATGACAACACGACCAAAATAAGCAAATAGAAGATACAAAGTTTAAAATGCAATCTACTTGCTAGGATGCAATGCAAAGGCAAGATCATATGATGTTTAAAAATACCAAATTGAAATACATTTCTTCTAGCATATCTTGCCCTTGCCATAGAGTTCCTCTTTGTGACTTTATGGATTTAGACTCCCCCTAACTCCATAAATCACTTCCTCCCTTTTTGAACCATTCCCATGAAAATAACCATAGAATTTTTGAAAATTTGATTTTGGTTATTTTGTTTGTTTTAGTTTGGGCTTGATTTTGGTCCCTACACATTCTCCCCCTTTGGAATCAAACACCGAAAAGGAAGACATTAAAGCTCAAGAGAGGAAACATTATATAAGCTAAAACTCCCCCTAAGTATATGCATACATATGGTGTAAGGCAAAGCATATGCATAACGGGTAATTTTGAGCATAACAGAGTTTACTCTATATAATGTATGGAGAGAGCATATAAGAGTATCAAAGTGAAATCAACATAAGGTTATCGGTTTAGGAATACCATATGTAGATACCAAATGAATTATCGTCACATATGATTCTTGTCTCCGGGAACTCCATTTTCCTTGCAATGAGACTACTACAAACATGATAGACTTGAAAGTAGTGTTAGTCTCAAAGCTTCCAAATTGTAGAGTAAACTCCCCCTAAAAGTGTGCATACAAGTTGGAATACTTGTGGGAGATATGCACATTGACTTGTAAGGTCAAACTACCATTTTCCATATTGATATTACAAGAAATGTGACATCAATTGAAGGTGGTAAATGGGGTAGTTTATCTATAATTTGGACTTTGGCACATATAAGATAAATACAAAGTAAAAGAAGCTATGTGCCGTGCTTCTAACCAATTAAAACCATGTAGAATTGCTTTAAGAATATGAGTGATACCGAGCAAAACTACCATACGATAAGCCTAATTTGCATGACAAAGGATATGAAAATAGAAATGCAAACATAGGCAATGAAAGGAACTAGATGCTATAAGAATTTGCAAGACATTATATCAAAAGAAAGTAGTTGCAAGAATATTAAATCTAGTTACCTAACATGGGAGGGGGAACTTGGGTCCATAGTACTCACTAACATACTTGGCAATGACATGATCCAATGTGATGCACCCCATGATATGCACCCAAAACTTTGCCAAGTCTCCAAATTCCCCGTAATCAAACTTGCTACTCACTTCCCTTTCGGGACCCAAACCTTTTTGGTGCTCTTCATGGTTGAGATAATATCCTTAGGCACCCAAATGCGTTTGGTCCCATTGTTGGCTTGCTTGTTTACCTTGATGGCCACCACCTTGTCATTCTTTTTCTTCTTCAAAAGATAAGGTGTGGAGGCCTTCTTGTTCACCTTGTTGGTGTAGGTGTTGGAGAGCTTGCTTGTTTGCTTTTTGTTTTTATCTTTCTTCTTTTCTCCCCCATGCTTCACCTTGCACTCATAGGACTTGTGGCCTTCCTTGTGGCAAAGGTAACAAACCACGGTTTGCTCCTCATCAAGCTTCTTCACTCCCTTGACAGTGTTATCTTGATGAGTTCGGGTTTGCTTCCCCTTGCCTTTTGCTTGGGTCAAGTCCTTGGTGAGGCGAGCCACTTCTTGCTTTAGCAGCTCATTCTCCATTGCAACTTCTTGTGTACATGTTTCTATAATGACATCCTCAACACAAGCTTGTTTGCATATGGGTGAGTCTAAATCAAGTAAATCAATGCAAGAAGTAGAGGCATCCTTTTTAGGCATATTAAAGATTGATCTTTCAATTTTAGGTGCCTCGGTGGGGTTTGCTCTGATGGCTTCAAGATTAGCAACTTTATTAGTTAGCTCATCACAATGTTTGCACATAATTTCCATTTTGGCAAGCAAACTTTTGTAAGCATCTTGTGTGCTAGCTAACTTTGCTTTTAGTTTTTCATTTTTCTTAGCAAGTTGCTCATCATTACTTGTGCTATCATATGTGCTTATACTAGCCTCAAGTTTCTCAATTTTATTAGATAGCTCAACATTTAAGTTTGAAAAAGTTTCATATTGATCAAGCATAGCATTATAGGCTTGTTGAGAACTATCTAATTTTTCTTTTAAGGTATTAATTTTCTTTTGTTGGCTAGTACAAGCTTTAGCATATTTAAGATTATCTTGCACAAGTTGATTATAAGAAGGTAGCTCATCATCACTATCACTATCACTATCACTATCACTAGAGATAGAGCTTGTGTTACCTCGTGCCATAAGGCACATATGTGAGGAGCTTGATGATGAGTGCTTGTGGCCACGCCTCTTGTGTTGAGCTTCATCATCACTTGATGAATCATCCCATGTCTTGATGGTGGTGAGGGCTTTGGCCTTGCATCCCTTCTTCTTCTTGTCGTTGGGTGTGGGCTTTTGTTTTGGACAATCTTCCACAAAGTGCCCTTTCTTGCCACATCTATAGCATCCCTTTTTTCTTTGCTCTCTTCTTTGATTGGTGAAGAGGCAATCTTCTATTGTGATGGGCACACCCTTGACATTGAGCTTGCGGATCATCCTCTTCACTCCTTTCATGAGCTTGATTGTTTCTTCTTCATCTAAGGAGGAATCGGATGAGGTGGAGGCTTGATCATCACTTGATTCTTCATCATCATCATCCTCTTCTTCATCTTCACTTGAGGAGCTTGAGCTTGTCTCAACTTGCTTCTTGCCCTTCATCTTTTTATACTCATCACATGAGAGAGCAATGTCTTTGCTTGATGAAGTGGCTTCTTCTTGACCCATTTTGTGTGACATCTCAAATGCCACCAATTTGCCAATGACAATGGCCGGGGTCATGGTGCTCAAGTCCTCCATGTTGTGAAGAATGGTGATGATGGTTGCGTACTTGCTCTTTGGAAGCACGGAGATGATCTTCCTCACAATATCCGCATCACCTAGCTTTGTGATTCCTATAGAATTGAGCTCATTGATAATTAGATTCAAACGCGAATACATATCACGAACAAGCTCATTATCATTCATTTTAAAGGAATCATAACATGATTTAGCTAGATGATGTTTTTGCTCTCTAACATTACTTGTACCATCATGGAGCTCATGGAGTTTTAACCAAATTTCATGAGATGTTTGCAAAGTAAAAACTTGGTTAAACACATCCATGCTAAAAGATTCAAACAAGCAATTTTTAGCTCTAGCATTTAGATGAATTTCCTTTTCATCACCCGCGGTAGGCTTCTCGGGATTCTTAAGGGGTTTCATCCCGTCGCGGGTGACTCTCCAAACACCTAGATCAACGGCTTCTAAAAAGCAAGCCATTCTAGCACTATAGTAAGGGAAGTTTGTGCCATCAAAGTGCGGAGGCCTAGAGGTATCCATCCCCACCACTCTTAGGGGCGTCGGCTCGAAGGCGGTGAAGCCAAGAGTCCAAGAATGAGCCAACCGGCTCCGATACCAATTGAAAGGACCGTAACGCCTAAGAGGGGGGGGTGAATTAGGCAACTTAAAACTTCTACTCTAAACTATGGCCTCTAATTTCCACCTAAGCAAAACCTATGCAAAAAAGTAAACTATCTAAAGTGCAACTAAGGTTTTGCTAAGTGTGTTTGCTATCTCTACCGCAAAAGGAGTTATGCTACCTAGTTTCCAAACCTATCAACTAGCATATCAAGCTATGAAAGGTAAAGCACATGAACTAGATAGCAATGTAAATGCGGAAGCTAAAGAGTGTGATAGAGATGAAAACTCCCGTCGACGACTCCGGTATTTTTACCGAGGTATCGAGAAGCGCGCAAGCTTCCCCCTAGTCCTCGTTGGAGCCCCTCGCAAGGAATCCCTCGCAAGGGCCAAGCTCCCGGTCGGGTAACTCCGTGGATAGCTCCGGTTCTTCCCCATGCGCAAGTGGGTCTCCGGTTAAGCCACTCGTGGCAAAGCCTCTCCCGGATGCTCCCCGCCGTCTTCACTATCAAGCTTCCGGCCGAAGCGCCGCGGGCCTTGTTCCCTTTGGTACACGGAGGCGGCCACACCACAAACGCGGTTGGTGTGATCTCGCAAGACTTACAAGCCCCACCGATGTACAATCACGGTGCGCGCAAGCACCGGTAGATAAGAGGTTTTCAAACCTCACTAAACACTAGGCCTAACACCTAGAGCAAGCGCAAAGCGGTGGTCTAACTAGCCTAAGCACTTCGCAAAGCACCTACACTAATCATCTAGTATATTCACTAAGCACTTTGGTGGCTAGAGCAACTAAATATGTGTCTATGCACTATGATCACTTCCTTGAGCTCCAACCATCTGTTTTTGGCCGGCCATGGGGGTATATATAGAGCCCCAACCAAATAGAGCCGTTGGGCAAAGGAATGGGCTTTTCTGCCATCGACCGGACGCTCGTCACATCCTGACCGGACGCGTCCGGTCACTCCAATGGCTAGTTGCCAGCCTGCACAGGCACTGATCGGACTCTGACATGAGTCCGGTCATAGACGACCGGACGCGTCCGGTCACGATTTTGTGCCTCTGGAACCTCTCTGTGTTCGATCGGACTCTGCTGAGCTCCAGCGTCCGGTCGACGTCGTAGCATCCGGTCACGCTGCCACGCTGATGAACAGTCGCATCATCGCGTCCGGTCGCTATTGACGTGGCGCTGTTGACTGGGTGAACTGACCGGACGCATCCAGGCCAGCGTCCGGTCACTGCGAAGCAGCGTCCGGTCACTCCTTCTTCTTCGTTTCTTCGCGGTTTCTTGCGCCGTCTTGGTTCCGTTCTTGTGCCTTGGACTTAGCCTTTGTCCAAGTCACACTTGCACCCTATTGGACTACAAAACAAACACTTGCAAACGCATTAGTCCAATTTGGTTATGTTGTTCATCAAACACCAAAATCCAAAGTTAAATGGTCCGAGGTCCATTTTCCTTACAGAGGGGAAGAAGGAGGGCTTTTCTCTGTTTCTCTGTTCTTTTGTTAGGAGCGAGCAGTAAGTAGAGAGTGAAAAGTTCTAGAGTTCCAAGAGACCACGGCAAGGATGGGAAAGGACAAGCCTTGTCCACGCCGCTCCCTGCGCTCCCCAACGGGCAAAACCACGTGGGCCCTACGCGCCGAACGACAACGGGCAGCAGCGGCCACAGCAAGAAGCTTTCGCGAAGCTGCGTGAGCGGCCGTCCAGTCGCGTTCATAACCACGAACAAAAACGGACCAGCCACGAACGAAAACAGACCAGGGAGCTGCACAACGGCACAGGAAAGGCAGCGCACCTGAGCACCAGCTACTACTACTGCCGTAACCAGCCAAACATGAAACAATGATGACATGCAAGAGCAGGCCCCATCCTTAAAACACTCACACGACTAGATAAAGGATCATCACAAGCAAAGCGGGCCCCATGAGCTCTCTCCTCTCTCAAAGTCAACTTGCATGCATGCAAACGGGGCCACAGCAGAAAAGGCAAGAGCAGCACTCCTCTGATCATGTGTTTCCCTCTCTCCCTTTTCTATTTCAGCAGCAGGTTCGGACCTGAAACTGAAGGCTCAAATCGGACTAGTCCGAAAACTCAAAACGGACCGGTTTGAAAACTTAAAACGGACCAGATCCAAAATCTTTTAACTACACGCAACTGCTTTAACTGGACAGCAAGCTGATAAAATCTAGCACCTTTTCGAGCCTTTCCATCTGCTAACTTCAATCACAACATACCAAAATAAATTGGACACTTAAGTTAGCATTTTCATAAATAATATTTCTAGGCTTCCTCGTGCATCACACCACAACACTAGGCACATTAAAAAATATGCAAATGAGACTCACATTTAGTGGCACTAGATAACCATTGCAATTAAAGATTTCTCCTCTTTATAGTACGGTTATCTAACCTAAACCCGATCACACACTCTATTGTGTCTTGATCGGCAAAACAAATATCCTATTTTATACCTTTGCCTTGAGCCCATAGGATTTTGTTTTCTCTTTATTCTTTTCCAAGATGGAGCACATGGATATCATCTTTTTGTCACCTCCATCACCATGATAATTCTCTAGCTCCATCACTTGGTGTGTACCAACCTATCTCATACCATAATACTCATTGCAATAGTTAGTACACATAGGCGTCATCAATTATCCAAAACCAAACTAGAGCTTTCAATCTCCCCCTTTTTGTAATTGATGACAACCATCACAAAGATATGAAATGAATTTAATTTGTGAACTTGAGATGTTTGCCCATGCATTTAGATCATGAATAAGAATTGGGCAAGCATTTCAAATTCGGTTTTGATAGTACTAGCTCCCCCTACATATGTGATATATGAGTTTGGTACAATTGTTCACATATGCAAAAATAGAAATTGTGGGTAAGCTACTACTACCAAATGATGCTAAAGTATATAGAATGGACCTTTGAAGCGTGATACCGTCAGAGTTACGAATATATAGCATCTTTAGCACCATAGGTAACTAGACATACATCAAAAAACTCAAGTACCCCGTGAGATCAACATTATAAGTAAAGAGAGAACTTGATTCACTTGAAAGCATGAAAGTCTAGTTACCAACCTATGCATACTAGTATTTCAATCACCATACAATTTGTAGTACTAGCATACACCAATCAAGAATGTTATTTGATTTGGAAAGAAGGTTATTTCACATTGATTCAATCTAGATTACTTGCCTAGAATATGTAAATAGGTTTGATCTGAGGGCAAGCTTTCGTCACACCACTCAAGTAGGAGGGATATCTTGACCATGTTAAGTTACACATCTTGAGCTCATATTCTAGATTCAACACTAGGTTTGCAAGCCCACAAACATGTCATATGCCACCACTAGATCATGTAAATATAGAAGGCAATAGTGGTAACATATATACATGAAATTCATTTTGTTTCCATCAATGATCCTAAATTATCACTTGTATGTCTATATGCACTAAACATGTCCTTACAAATGTATGAATGCTATGTCAACCAACTTTACCTTACGTTGTCGAAGGAGAGGCATGTCATATATATGCGGGGTGTGCTCAACCCATATTGGAGAAATCAAGAATGTTCAATTCATTTCTCAACTTGCAAAATCTCTTCTCATCAAGTGGCTTAGTGAATATATCCGCTAGTTGATCATCGGTGCCAACACTCTGAATTGATATATCCCCTTTTGTTGGTGATCTCTAATAAAATGATGTCTAATGTCAATGTGCTTGGTTCTAGAAAGTTGAACCGGGTTGTTGGTAAGCTTGATTGCACTTTCATTATCACATAGCAATGGCACTTCCTTGAATTGGATCCCAAAATCATCCAAAGTAGCTTTCATCCACTACAATTGAGCACAACAACTACTGGCACTAATATATTCGGCTTCAGCGGTAGAGAGTGCCACACTATTTGGCTTCTTTGATGACCAAGACACAAGTGATCTTCCAAGTAATTGACATGTGCCACTAGTGCTCTTTCTATCCACTTTGCAACCCGCATAGTCGGAGTCCGAATATCCATTTAGTTCAAAGTTTGACCCCTTGGGATACCACAATCCAACATTTTGTGTATGCTTCAAGTACCTCCAAATTCTCTTTGTAGCCTTCAAATGACTTTCTCTTGGAGAGGCTTGAAATCTTGCACACATGCACACACTAAACATGACATCCGGCCTAGAAGCGGTAACATATAGCAAACTTCCAATCATAGACCGATAGAGCTTTTGATCAACCATGTTGCCACTTGCATCACTATCTAAATGACCATTGGTGCTCATAGGTGTACTAATTGATTTAGCATCTTGCAAGCCAAATTTCTTTATCATGTCCCTTATGTACTTCCCTTGACTAATAAATATCTCATTCTTCATTTGCTTGATTTGAAGACCAAGGAAGTAGCTAAGTTCTCCAATCATTGACATCTCAAATTCATTTGCCATCATTTTCCCAAATTCTTCACAATAGTCTTGATTTGTTGAGCCAAATATGATATCATCAACATAGATTTCCAACACAAACAAATCACTTCCAATCTTTTTAGTGAAGAAAGTAGTGTCTACCTTTCCCATTTTGAACCCTTTAGAGAGCAAGAAATCTCTCAATCTCTCATACCATGCTCTAGGTGCTTGCTTTAATCCATACAATGCCTTCCTCAACTTGTAAACATGATTGGCTTCTTCTCATTTTCAAAACCGGGAGGTTGTTCAACATACACTAGCTCATTTATGTAACCATTCAAGAATGCACTCTTCACATCCATTTGATAGAGCTTGATGTTGTGGGCACAAGCATAGGCTAATAGGATTCTAATTGCCTCTAATCTTGCAACCGGTGCATAAGTCTCACCAAAGTCAAGACCCTCAATTTGAGTGTAACCTTGAGCAACTAGTCTTGCTTTGTTTATCACAACTATGTCATCTTGATCCTGCTTGTTTCTAAACACCCACTTGGTGTCTATCACATTATCATTCTTTGGTCTTTCTACCAATTCCCAAACTTGGTTCCTTGTGAAATTATTTAATTCTTCATGCATAGCATTTATCCAATTGTAACACCCGGTTTTCTAAAGAATACCAAGTTCCCACTACATGTGTGCCCAGGAAGTCCACAAGACACATATAGCAACAAATATGGAATTTTCCCAAAGACAATGCTTTATTACATATCGAAACATAGTTACAACAAGGCTTACATCTAAAACAAAGCAGAGCGGAAACTACTCTTCGGGACTCCAAACTCCACAGGGACGGTTGACTGGGGGAACACCCGCCTAGAACTCTTGAACATCTTATGTAATTCTTCCCTTGAATTCACCATCTGGTACCCATCCGGGATTTTTGTGAACCAACGACAAGCATCAGCTCACCATGCTCAGCAAGTACAACTACGGGGATGCAAGGCTCAAGAGGTTTGACTCGGTTGACTGCGGTCAACATTTTAAGTTGATCATATTTTATATTCACCTTATATTACTAGTGTTAGAAAGAAAGGCAATTTTCATGTCATTTTAATTCCGTAAATTAACATTATGATGACGACATAATAGGGATAATATACTAGTGATTTCATAATATCACATATGACCATAGTAGTACGGTACATATATGAAATAAGCATGAGAATCATATATATGATGATAAAACATAATATATCATCTACTGCAGAAAAGCATGTGAAACAACGTAACAGGCTTACTGAAACATAAACGCAGCAACTACTGAAACAATGTAACAGAGCTATTGCAACATTCAGGAAATATGTAAGAGACAGCAACCCAGAATATATAGCAGACAACAGCACTGGATAACTTATGAAATAGAATAAGACAACTATTGCAACATGATCGACAGTACTACTGAAACAACATGACGGAGCAAAAATCTGGATCACGAAAAACAAAGACAAGATGAACAGTACATACCCGCCCATCCTTAGCGAAGATCCAGATCCTTGTCCAACTTCCTTGGTCATGTTGCTGTAGATGGAGATGAAGAGGATGAAGACCACCAGGAAGTCGACGGGGAGAAGGAAGTCGACGGGAAGAAGACAACCGATCCACCAGGTCGCAGGAAGAAGATGAACAGCAGCAACTTCGCCGGGAAGAAGACGACAATGGTGATTCTCCTCAAGAAGACGAACGGCGGCGAAGATGGTTCAGGCAGTCGCGTAGTCGCTCCCCAAAAACCTAATTGTTGATCCCCCGTGCAAGGTCTCGATCGACACCGACTCCGGAGGCACCTGCCCTCTCGTTCCTCCGTGCGCGCGAACGAACGAGATGGGGACGCCTTTCCTGCAGCTGAATAGAGAATCCTGGATTGTGTGTTTGTTCTTTGTGGAAGGGAATTGGGAACCGAGCACAGGAGGAGGCGCTGCTCCTTTTATTCCTGTATGGGCGCAGGGAGACGAAGAGACTGCAGAAGTTGGAAGGTCAAGAGACGGGCAGCAGAAGGGATGGAAACTCCCGTGATTAGTGGACATTAACAAAAATTAACGCGCCACAAGCCACGCCTACCTGCCTGCCTCGCCTCACCTCGCCACGCCATGCCACGCCCCGACCCGAGCCCGTGCCCGGCCTGGCCTGGCCGGCGGTGGCGGCGGCGCGCGCGCGTGTGGCATGCCTTGGTCCGTTTCACAACTTCTCAAATTAGATGGAATAAATCCCACCATATAAGTTGAGTCAACGTCCCTTTAAATTCCAATCCGGTACAAACAATAATTTCCACAATTACACACCATAGAGTTATTGATTTATTAAATATATTAATGGGCTTGGCCCATAATAAATCTAACAACATGCTCGTATCCGTGAGCACGACTGATATATCAGGTTTAAAAGAGGTAGCCAACCAACCACCAACATACACCACCATGGACTGCTTAAAAAGGATCTGAGCCGCTCGTATCTGTGAGCACGGCTGATATATCAGGTTTACACTCTGCAGAGGTTGTACACTTTCACCTTAGGTCGTGATTCCCATATGATAGGGTTCGCAATTCCCACATTACCTCCTCTATGGAAGTACGGCAGGGTTTCACTACGTAGCCTTTCACTAGCTACCCTAACAAGTAGTAGCTGCAAGGTTTCAGCATCTAGGCGAATGGAGGCCCCCTTCAAGATGGCACACCTGACAGTCGACCAGTACACATGTTGACAGGCAAGGAAGCCATTCTAAAGCCTAGGCTCCACTCTAGCGCCTTTCGGTAACTACTACAAGCTAGAGAAAGTCTAGTTATACGACTAAGATCAGAGCCATATGATTCCCAAGGCTGCACGGGATCTCCCGGGTGGCCGCTTTAAAAGATACTCACTGGGTGGGTCACTGAGCGAACAACATGCTCGAGTGCCCTAATGTGGTTAAAAAACCTCTTTTAACATTGTTCCATAGTCATTAATCAATATTAAACATTTAGCAATTAATAGTGCATAGCATTACTATACATATTATGCAAAACCCTTCCATAGGTACAAGGTAATAAGATCAAGTGAAACTAGGTTTGTCCTATGGTTCATCAAGTTATGATACATGCATAATGAATATTTAGCCTTGCAGGTAATAGGTAACAAAGAAACCGTAGGTTATACTTGCCTTCCAATAACTCGTGTTGTTGGTCCCACTTCTTCGAAGATCTGCTTCGCGACAACCTTTAACAACTCGGTCTGCCTAAACGAGATTTATGGCACCACATAAGCATCCAAACCAATCATCACATGCAAATAAATACATTTCTATTAGAACGGTACTCCAAGCATCAAAACAGGTAGAGAAACATATATAAAACTATTCTACTCATCGATACGATCACATGAATGTAAAGATCACTCTAATCGGACTAAAAACGAGAAAGTTATAAAGAAAACAAGTTTCAGGGACTCTTTTGTAATAAAAACCTTTTTCTGGGGGCTAGCTCGCGAGAACCGAGGACCTATGCATAATTAAACGTAGCCGGGAGGGGGACAGCACGCGAAAACAGGCGCTCTGGACGGCGGGTACTATAACCAGAAACTATAGGGTTTAAAGCAAAAGAAAACAGGACTGAAAAGAAACTCTTTTGAACTAGCTTGGACTGCGGGTTTATTTTCAAAACGCTTAGGGGCCTTTCTGCAAAAGCGGCAACTGCAACCGCGCGGGTGCTGACGCGGCGCCGCGTGGCGTGAGCGGGTTGGCTCGGTCCACCACGTGGACGGTGGACCGCGTGCGGTGCTCGGGTGCACGGGTCTGTGGACCCGGTGCATACCCTTTCTGGGGCCAGGTTCTAATCCTAGCCGCCCATCGTCAAACGAACGGCATAGGGGGCGGCGGCGGCGGTGCGGGCGGCGCCGGAGACGCCGGCGAGCGGCGGCGCGCCATTGGAGGCACTCGGGAACTCACGTTCCGAGGGCTTCCGGCCTCGGTTGGCTGCGCGGATGACACCGGAGTGGAGAGGGGAGGATGGCGAGCACGACTGCGGGCTCAGCCACGGCGAGGGACTGACCCACGGCAAGGACAGCGGCAGGGCGAATCTGAAAAAGGGAAAACGCACAGTGAGGCTCGGATTCACGCGATAGAGCAAAGGGAGGGTGCGGGGGTGTTTCTGGTGACCGCGGTGTCACCTGGAGATGCTTGACAGGGCACTAGGGCGGCCGGCGAGGCTCTGCAGCGGCGGCGGGGCGAGGGGTGCGAGGGTAGGGCGAGGGGGCTCTACCCCTGGCTTTATAGGGTCAGGGTGGGGCAGTGAGGAGGCGTGAGTGCCCCACCGAGCTCGAGTGGCGGTGTAGTGGCCATAATGGCCACTACCGAGCAGTTTTGGGGAGAGGGGAAGGCGGCGGCGGCACACCGAACGGCCAAAGGTAGGGGAAAGGTCCCCTGCTACTGACAGGTGGGGCCAGGCAGCATGCGGGCGGGCGCTAGGCCGCGCAGGCGGGCGGGCCGCAGAGCTGGGCCGCGCGAGCGAGGAGAGGCGGGGCGGAGGCGGCTTGCAGCTGGGCCAGCGCGAGGAAGTGGGCCGTGGCTCGGGCTGGCTGCGCGCGGGGGCGAGCAGGCCATGATGGGCTGGCGCAGGCACGGGAAAAGGGAGAGGGAGGGAGCTATGGGTCGGGCTGGCTTTGCCGGCTGGGCCAAAAGGATAGAGAAGGGAGAGGAAGAAAAAAGAAAGACCTTTTCTTTTGTTTCAAAAGGGAATTTGCGTTCCAAATTCAAACCAAATTTGAATCCAAACCAAACAACACTATTCCTACACTCAAACAAAATAATATGCTCCAGCATGAATGCAACAAAAATGTTTCTAAGCCCCAACTTAATTTATTAATTCACCAAAAATTATTATTTGACCTATATGTTTCATGAAAAATAAATAAACAAAGTCTTATTAAATTCTATTTTCCTAAAAGCGATTTTCAGGGTGTCACAAACCTACCCCCTTAAAAAGAATCTCATCCTCGAGATTCGAAGAGACTTGGCACGAAGAGAACAACAAAGGATCTCGGAGATATGGAAAAGAGAACTTGATTAAACATTCCATCATCTCCACATGTAAACCAATTTGACAAGTGACTCGTGACAGGTCTTTTATACTTGATATCACGGAGGTTCGACTGAACGACTACCCCCCTTAAAACAAGGGTTACAACTGACTTGCCAACAAAACACTGAACTCAAAAACATATCCGCACTTCATATGACACCTTGGTTGTTATTGTTCGAACTTCATAACCTGATTGAATTCTCATTTCATGTGAAGTCATATGTTTGTATTGTGCTTTTCCACAGGTGCTTGTTCCTTCTCAAGAACATCCGAAATCTCACTCTTCATATTATCAATTTTTGGGTTTACACCTTCCTTTAGGTCAACTTCATATTCCTGGGGTAGAGGTTGAATTCCTTGATATTCAATCCTTTCTCCTGACGGGGTTGTTAGAAGTACTGAACTTTGGGCGTAGTTAAATACTCCATCGCAAGCAGATAGTCATCCCATTCCAAGGATAACATCAAACTCATTTATCTTCAAAACTATAAGGTTTGCTACAAAGTTTGTTCCTCTTATATCAAGTCTAACTTTAGGACAGATGCGGTTTGCCTTCATTTCTCCTCTTGAAGAATTAATTGTCACAGGTTTCCTCATTGGAAACATAGGTATATTATGATTTTCGACAAACTCGCTAGAGATGAACGAATGCGAAGCACTGGGATCTAACGTAACCATGGCATTGACTGAGTTTACTGGAAATAAACCGTACATGACCTTCTGAGCTCTGCAAGTGGTAATCATATCCACATGGTTCAATCTTCCTTGGATAAAGTTCCTTTTTACTTTATTTCCTTTTCCCTTCTTCTTATGGACCTTCTGTATCTATTGCAGATGTGGTTGATTTTGGCTATGATTACTTGAATCAAGATTCTCAATGTAGTTACTCACATCATGCCCATTATCTTCACCATTGTAACATTCCTCACTAGGAGTGTTATGATAAACTTGGTTCATGAAACTTAATATGTTGTACATCATCGTTTCTTGTGCTTGACATCTGACATTTAACAAAGGTGGCATGGACTGATAAGAGACTTCATTGTTGGATTTAGGATAGATCGAGAGAACACAAGGATGAGAGATCGACAACACTACCCCCAACTATCTACTCACCAATTTTTAACAATCATTACAAAGATCCAAAACAAGCATTTGCATAATGATAAACCAACTTTCACAATAACGGTTCATATTTCACACAGGGACTAAACTTCGCATCTAACGGTTTTATTACATAAAAGGGCATAAGCTCCTAATCCTTAAAGACAACATGGTTGCAGGGATATCTTGGTGGCATCTCTTGCATTAGTTTGAGAGTGACACATCTGATCCTTTTCTCAAGCTCATCAGGGGGTTTCTTCAGATGATGTATTGGCAACACTTGCTAGAGGTTGTTCCATAGTGACTTGACTCTGGTTACTTCTGTGGTATTGTTGTTGATTCTTCTGTGGGCAAGACTTAATATAATGTCCTTCTTCTTGGCAATGATAACACCTTCTCTTGGCTGGATCTTTTGTGTTCAAATTGTCACCTGGTGTATTGTTAGCTTGCTGATTCGAAAGGTTCACCTTTATCTGATTAGGTTTCTTCTTGGCTTGTTTGGTCTTCCGCGGTTGAAATTCTTTATAGGTGATGGTCCACCCATCTATGTACACCTCTTGTGAAGTTATTTCAGCTGACTGTTGGTTGTTGTCCATTAGTGATTCCGGTGAGTTTGCCTTCCTCTTCTTATCCACATTGGTCCTATCAATTGCTTCCATGTTGATTTGCTTCTTAGTTGACTTGTTTTGCAGATAGGGAAACCCATAATGCTTACAACAACGACATTGATCCTGACTTCCAAACATCTTATTGTCTGCATCTTCATTGGACTTCAGATTATTCCAGGCTTCTGTGACTTGTCTCTTCACTGGCCCTTTGATAGAATTCCCATGTTGAGCCACATCTTCCAATACTCTTCTTTGCATGGTTACAAGCTTCTCCTTGTCGAATGCATTCTTGGGCAACATAGCCTGGTCATATTAACTTTTGGTGTTGGTGATATCCTTGTTTTGGTCCATCTAAGAGAGAGAAGACTTAGAATAGAAGCAAAGTTTTGTAATAGAACAAAGATAGAGGTAGCATTTCTTTTATCAAATAACAAGGTTGGAGAGAAAGCAAGGATTAAACAAGGATGAAAGCATGCTAAAACGTCCAGTTCTAACTAGGCTTGCGTCCTACAGTCAACATTGCTTTGATACCAATTTGTAACACCCAGTTTTCCGAAGAATACCAAGTTCCCACTATATGTGTGCCCAGAAAGTCCACAAGACACATATAGCAACAAATATGGAATTTTCCCAAAGACAATGCTTTATTACATATCGAAACATAGTTACAACAAGACTTACATCTAAAACAAAGCAGAGCGGAAACTACTCTTCGGGACTCCAAACTCCACAGGGACGGTTGACTGGGGGAACACCTGCCTAGACCTCTTGAACATCTTCTGTAATTCTTCCCTTGAATTCACCATGTGGTACCCATCCGGGATTTTTGTGAACCAACGACAAGCATCAGCTCACCATGCTCAGCAAGTACAACTATGGGGATGCAAGGCACAAGAGGTTTGACTCGGTTGACTGCGGTCAACATTTCAAGTTGATCATATTTAATATTCACCTTATATTACTAGAATGTATGAACCCTGTTGTCCAATGGTAAGTGATAATCATTATGTTTAAAAGAGGTAGCCAACCAACCACCAACATACCCCACCATGGACTGCTTAAAAAGGATCTGAGCCGCTCGTATCCGTGAGCACGGCTGATATATCAGGTTTACACTCTGCAGAGGTTGTACACTTTCACCTTAGGTCGTGATTCCCATATGTCGGGGTTTGCAAGTCCCACATTACCTCCTCTATGGAATTACGGCAGGGTTTCACTACGTAGCCTTTCACTAGCTACCCTAACAAGTAGTAGCCGCAAGGTTTCAGCATCTAGGTGAATGGAGGCCCCCTTCAAGATGGCAAACCTGACAGTCGACCAGTACACATCTTGACAGGCAAGGAAGCCATTCTAAAGCCTAGGCTCCCTTCTAGCGCCTTTCGATAACTACTACAAGCTAGAGAAAGTCTAGTTATACGACTAAAATCAGAGCCATATGAATCCCAAGGCCGCACGGGATCTCCCGGGTGGTCGCTTTAAAAGATAGTCCCTGGGGTGGGTCACTGATCGAACAACATGCTCCAGTGCCCTAATGTGGTTAAAAAGCCTCTTTTACATTGTTCCATAGTCATTAATCAATATTAAACATTTAGCAATTAATAGTGCATAGCATTACTATACATATTATGCAAAACCCTTCCATAGGTACAAGGTAATAAGATCAAGTGAAACTAGGTTCGTCCTATGGTTCATCAAGTTATGACACATGCATAATGAATATTTAGTCTTGCAGTTAATAGGTAACAAGGAAACCGTAGGTTATAGTTGCCTTCCAATAACTCGTGTTGTTGGTCCCACTTCTTCGAAGATCTGCTTCGCGACAACCTTGAACAGCTCGGTCTGCCTAAACGAGATTTATGGCACCACATAAGCATCCAAACCAATCATCACATGCAAATAAATACATTTCTATTAGAACAGTACTCCAAGCATCAAACACAGGTAGAGAAATATATATAAAACTATTCTACTCATCGATACGATCACATGAACGAAAAGATCACTCTAATCGGACTAAAAATGAGAAAGTTATAAAGAAAACAAGTTTCAGGGACTCTTTTGTAATAAAAACCTTTTTCTGGGGGCTAGCTCGCGAGAACCGAGGACCTATGCATAATTAAACATAGCCGGGAGGGGGACAGCACGCGAAAACAGGCGCTCTGGACGGCGGGTACTATAACCGAAAACTACAGGGTTTAAAGCGAAAGAAAACAGGACTGAAAAGAAACTCTTTTGAACTAGCTTGGACTGCGGGTTTATTTTCAAAAAGCTCGGGGGCCTTTCTGCAAAAGCGGCGGCTAGAACCGCGCGGGCGCTGACGCGGCGCCATGCGGCATGCGCGGGTTGGCTCGGTCCACCACGTGGACGGTGGATCGCGTGCGGTGCTCGGGTGCACGGGCCTGTAGACCTGGTGCATACCCTTTGGGGGGCGAGGTTCTAATCCTAGCCACCCATCGTCAAACAGACGGCGCAGGGGGCGGTTGGGCGGCAGGCGGCGGCGGAGACGCCGGCGAGCGGCGGCGCGCCATTGGATGCGCTCGGGAACTCGCATTCCGAGGGCTTTCGGCCTCGGTTGGCTGCGCGGATGACACTGGAGTGGAGCAGGGAGGATGGCGAGCACGACTGCGGGCTCAGCCACGGCGAGGGACTCACCCACGGCAAGAACGACGGCGGGGCGGATCTGAAAAAGGGAAAATGCACGGCGAGGCTTGGGTTCGCGCGATAGAGCGAAGGGAGGGTGCGGGGGTGTTTCTGGTGACCGCGGTGTCACCTGGAGATGCTTGACGGGGCACTAGGGCGGCCGGCGAGGCTCTGCAGCGGCGGCGAGGCGAGGGGTGCGACCGGGTGAGCAAGGGGGAGGGCGAGGGGGCTCTGCCCGTGGCTTTATAGGGTCGGGGTGGGGCAGTGAGGAGGCGTGAGTGCCCCACTGAGCTCGAGCGGCGGCGTAGTGGCCATAATGGCCACTACCGAGCAATTTCGGGGAGAGGGGAAGGCGGCGGCGGCACACCGAACGACCAGAGGTAGGGTAAAGGTCCCCTGCTGCTGACAGGTGGGGCCAGGTAGTAGGCGGGCGGGTGCTAGGCCACGCCGGCGGACGGGCCGAGGAGCTGGGCCGCGCGAGCGAGGAGAGGCAGGGCGGAGGCGGCTTGCAGCTGGGCCGGCGCGAGGGAGTGGGTCGCGGCTCGGGCTGGCTGCGCGCGGGGGCGAGCAGGCCATGACGGGCCGGCGCAGGCGCGGGAAAAGGGAGAGGGAGGTAGCTGTGGGTTGTGCTGGCTTTGCCGGCTGGGCCAAAAGGATAGAGAAGGGAGAGGAAGGAAAAGAAAGACCTTTTCTTTTGTTTCAAAAGGGAATTTGTTCCAAATTCAAATCAAATTTGAATCTGAACCAAACAACACTATTCCTACACTCAAACAAAATAATATGCTCCAGCATGAATGCAACAAAAATGTTTCTAAGCCCCAACTTAATTTATTAATTCACCAAAAATTATTATTTGACCTATATGTTTCATGAAAAATAAATAAACAAAGTCTTATTAAATTCTGTTTTCCCAAAAGCGATTTTCAGGGTGTCACACCAATCAACATCTTCCAAAGCTTCATCTATTCTTGTAGGATCAATGGATGATACAAATGAATAATGTTCACAAAAAGATGTCAATCTTGATCTTGTTTGCACGCCACTTGTAATATCACCAATTACACGGTCTAGGGGATGATCTCTTGCAATATGAGTGGGTTGGAGCACTTGAACTTGTTGACTAGCATTAGCTTGCACATTGGATTGAATCATTTGAGATGAACTAGCACCATCATCTTTTTGATCTTGCACTAAAGAACCACTAGTTTGCACAAGAGGAGAAGAGAGCACTTGATCTTTGTCATCTTGAATATCAATCACTTGCTTTGGCCTAATATCACCAATATCCATGTTCTTCATAGCATTCACTAATTGAGTTCCTCTCACATCATCAAGATTTTCTTCTTGTTCTTGTGACCCATTGGTTTCATCAAACTCCACATCATGAACTTCTTCCAATTGACCGCTTCCCAAATTCCATACTCTATATGCTTTGCTAGTTGTAGAATAACCAAGCAAGAAACCTTCATCACACTTCTTCTCAAATTTGCTCAATCTAGTGCCCTTCTTGAGAATATAGCATTTGCAACCAAAAACCCGAAAGTATGCAATATTGGGCTTTCTTCCATTCAAGAGTTCATATGGGGTCATTTCTAACATAGGATGGCAATAAAGTCTATTGATGTAGTAGCAAGCCGTGTTGATTGCTTCGGCCCAAAAAGAATGACTAACATCATATTCACTCAACATTGATCTAGCCATATCAATAAGAGTTCTATTCTTCCTCTCTACCAAGCCATTGGATTGAGGTGTGTACTTGGGAGAAAATTGATGTTTAATGCCATATTCATCACATAATTCATCAACTGTAGTGTTCTTGAATTCACTGCCATTGTCACTTCTAACTCTCTTGATAGTTGTTTCAAATTTATTGCAAACTCTCTTGACAAAAGATTTGAAAGTTGAATATGCATCACTTTTATCACTAAGAAAGAACACCCAAGTATATCTAGTGAAATCATCCACAATGACAAATCCATATTTGTTACCTCCAATACTTGTGTAAGTAGTTGGTCCAAACAAGTCCATATGCAACAATTCAAATGCCTTGCAAGTACTCATGATGCTTTTTTTAGGATGAGTGTTTCCAACTTGTTTTCCGGCTTGACATGCACTACATAACTTGTCCTTTTCAAATTCAACATCTTTCAAGCCTCTAACCAAGTTATTCTTCACTAGCTTGTTTAATTGTTTCATGCCAACATGACCAAGCCTTCTATGCCAAAGCCAACCCATACTAGATTTAGTGAGCAAGCATGTTGATAATTGGGTTTCACTAGCACCAAAATCAACCAAGTAGAGGTTCTCATATCTAAAGCCTTTGAATATCAAGTTAGAACCATCTACACTTATGATCTCTACATCATCAACACCAAATATGCATTTGAAACCAAGGTCACAAAGTTGAGCTACCGACAATAGATTGAAGTTCAAGCTCTCTACTAGTAGCACATTTGAAATGCTCAAGTAATTTGATATTGCAATCTTACCAAGCCCCTTTACTTTGCCTTTTCTATTGTCACCAAAAGTGATAGAATCATAGTCATTGCCACTTGATGAGATAGAGTTGAACATTTTAATATCACCGGTCATGTGTTGAGAGCACCCACTATCAATAACCCAATGCCTTCCTCTGGCTTTATAATTAACCTACAAAACAATTTAATGTTTCTTAGGTACCCATACTTGTCTAGGTCCTCCAAGGTTAGTGACCAAGCTTTTGGGCACCCAAATAGCCTTCTTCTTTGGGCCAACCATGGGTGCACCAATGTACTTGACCTTGATACCATTCTCACCTTTAGTAAGCATATAGCAAGAAATGCGGATACATGGGTGTATGCCGAGTCTCTGAGTGATAAGTGATTGTCAACTGGGATAATGCGCATGTTTTTTGGCTTGTGTTGTGCAGGTATCGAGCACGGATACAGTGATCAAAGGCAAGGTGAAGGTCAAGTAGAGACGTGTCGTGCCAATGGACCGAGAGTGGCGAAGGGCGAACGTGAGGCTTGGACTGAGGGACTGGTGGCCGGAGGATCATCTGTGGTGGCTGACAGCCTGGGACAGCGACGAGCAAAGACTTGTGGGCACGGTGTTGCTTGGGTCGAGGACCTGGGGACACATGTCGGTGGACGGGGTGCACGGGCGGTGCATCCCTTCTACGGCTCGGTTTGGTGGTTGAGCCACAGAAAAACCACCGAGTGGACGGTTTCCAGGTTTGGGCCTCAAAACCTGGGCGCTGATGGTTTCCGAGTTTGGGCCACAAAACTCGGGCTGAGGACGGTTTCCAGGTTTGGGCCTCAAAACCTAGGCGCTGCGGGTTTCTGAGTTTGGGCCACAAAACTCAGGCAATGGACGGCTGGTTTCCCGGTTTGGGCCTCAAAACCGGGGGTTGGTCGTGAAGGCTGGTTTCCTGGTTTGGGCCTCAAAACCGGGGGCGAAGTCCAGGAAAAGGACGGTCAGAGCGGAGGCGGCACGTGGCGGCAATCGGTGAGGTTGCGTCGAGGCAACACTACCAGTTGTGCGGGCGTGACCGTCGGATCACCACTATCTTGAGTTGGTCCAGAATAACCCTAGGGTTTAGCTGGTTCGCTCTGTAATTAGTTAGGGGTAGAGTGGGAAATAGAATTCGGATAAGTAGAGGGAGACACCCACCTCCCATTCCATCTCAGTCATTTTGCTCTTTGCCTTCTAGGTTTTCCTGCTCTCCCAATCCCCTGCTGTAGCAACTGAGATCCGCAGAGAACCATACCTCTGTGTACTGGAGATTTTGAGGAAGTGAGACTGTAATCTCACTGTTGTAGCGTGTGGTAGCCACACGGTTGCAGATCGATGACTTGATTCACGTTTTGTTCGTGTTCTTCGCGTTCTTCGTTTCTCCACGATTTTCCCGTCACTCGATCTCCCTCTCTATTGCGTCTTTGTGAAATCCGTTTGAATCAACTTGTTCTTTATAGTGAGGAGATCATTTCCACCGAAGGAATTCATCTAACTCCCCACGAACAAGTAGATCGGGTTGATTTCATTTTCGTGGCGCTTTTTCGTTCATACACCTTCCCCTTCGTTTTCCCGTTGATTGAATCAATTTGAGCGAATGATTTCTTGGGGATAGTCTCCTAACTACCTCGTGATCATCTTCTCCAAGTTTGGGAACGTGGGATTGTGATTTGATTCGGATTTGGGAGGTTGTGTGTGAAGGGCGACCGAAATCGCCTTCACTGTGAGGTCGCAGACAGTCCGCGGTTTGACCGGCGGACAGTCCGCGCGTCAGGGACGAGCTGGATCAGTGGTTGTGTTCTTCGGACGGGTTACTGTTTTTACACCGGCGGACAGTCCGCAGTGTAAAGTCGCGGACAGTCCAGGAAGGGTCCAGGGAACTTCAGCAATAGTGCGTTTTCACACTTTTGACCGCCGGACAGTCCGCAGTTGGGGCGGACAGTCCGGGACCTCAGGGCCGGACAGTCCGGGATCCTGCTGAGTGGTACGTTTTAGTGCGTTTGCTCTCCCGGCTTCTTAGCTTGGTTTCCGGACTTCTCGTTTGGCCCTATTGTTCACCTAGGAACCTCTCTAGGTATCTTTGCTACTTGTTAGCATCGGTATTCAGTGATTTCTCGACGTAGGCTTCAATCTACGTTCGAGACTAGGTTTTAGGGGTTGAACTTGTTCCGGTACTTTTGCCGATTGGCTTGCTATCGCTTTGTGGTGCTCCGCTGTGATCCTAGGGATCATCCACCCTCTTCCAAGGGTCGTGGGCCTCACGGTTTCGATCGAAGCTTTTGGGGGTTGATTTGTGGGACAAAGGCCAAAGTTTTGAGAGAAATTTTTGAGCTCCCATTCACCCCCCCCCCCCCTCTGGTCGCCTTGCTGTTGCATTCTCGGTCCTTCAATTGGTATCGGAGCAGGTTAAGGATCTTCCACCTTAGCCGGTTCCAGATCCACAGAAGATGATATGGATCGCGGCGTGGGCAAACCAGCGTTCTTCGATGGGACGAACTATGCGTATTGGAAGATACGCATGTCGGCCTATCTGCAGAGTTTGGGTGCTTCCATCTGGGATATTTGCAACTCTGCTGATTACGTGGTCTTGGCTGCTCGTGCTACTCAGCATCAGATCGATGAGCACGATGCCAATAGCTGAGCCTGTAATGCTCTTTTCTCATGCTTGAGCATGTCTGAGTTTGATCACGTTTCTCACCTCGCTACAGCTCGGGAGATTTGGGCTACCCTCATGCGTTTCCATGAGGGAACCACTCAAGTCAAAACCCGTCTCTACGAGTCGTTCAAGCGGGAGTATGAGAACTTTCGACATATGCCTAGCGAGAGCATAGAGAGTTTATTCGCTCGCTTTCAGGTGATTGTCAACAGGATGAGGGCTAACAAGGAGTTGTTGCCTTTCGACGATCATGAGAGGGCTTTGAAGCTTTTACACACTCTTGATCGGTCGGTGTGGGATTCCAAGGTTCAGGCGGTCATCGAATCGCCTAACTATGAGACCCTCACGTGCGACGAGCTCTTTAGTAAGCTCAAGTCCAGTGAGATCGATGCCATGGCGAGGGCTTCTTATGAAAATCCTTCTGGCCCGTCGATGGCTTTGCTTTCAAGCTCTTCTGCTAACACCTCTGGAGGCTTTGCACTTTCCTCTCTTCTTTCTGTCACAGAGGTGCAGCTGGAGTTCATGGGGGATGACGAGCTAGCTTTACTCGCTAACCGGTTCTCGCGGTTCCACAACAACCGCATGAACCATCGCCGTGGAGGAGGACGCTCAGGATGTTTCGAGTGCGGCGACCCCACCCACTTCATCGCCAATTGCCCGAAGAAGAACAAGCAAGTCTTCGGCAAGGCGGATCATGGGCACAAGTACGACTCTGACAAGCGCAAGGAGAAGTACGTCCCCGCGAAGCACAAGCGGAAGGGCGGCTTCAACAAGGAGTACATCAAGATGAAGTACTTGAAGAAGGCCTAGGCTGAGCAGCATGCGTTTTTCGCCACGCTCAGCGACGTCGACGACTCAGATGACGACTCTGCTTCCTCAAGCGACGACGAGTCCGAGAAGAAGAAGAGGATCGAGGACAAGCTCAATGGCCTCTGCTTCTTCACCGACGATGAGGGCTTCTGCACCATGGCCCTCGGCAAGGAGGTCGACTGCGAGCTGGAGGAGATCCCTCGGAACGACGACGACGACACCTCCCAGGTAAAACGATTGGAGAACGTTTGGTTGGTGGATTCCGGGTGTTCGAGGCACATGACCGGAAACGCCAAGTGGTTCTCCAATCTTAGTCCGATCGCCGGAAAGGAGTTTATCACCTTCGGCGACAATAGTAAAGGTAAAGTGTTGTCTCATGGGTCAGTGCAAGTTAATGAGCACTTTGTGTTGCGCGATGTTGCTCTTGTTTCTAACTTGCATTTTAACCTTCTCTTTGTTTCGCAACTTTTCGATGATGACTATGAGATTCGTTTTAAACCGAATCTCAGTCGCATTTTGGATCCTCAGGGCAATCTTGTGTGTTTGATTTCACCCTTTGGAAAAGTCTTTCGTGCGAATTTCTCGGAGTCTTTTGGAACTTCTCATTGTCTTGTGGCTAGACCTTCCTCCTCTGATCTTTGGAAGTGGCATAGGAGACTTGGTCACTCGAGCTTTGACTTTCTTGCAAGGCTTAGTTCACTTGGCCTAATCCGAGGATTGCCCAAGTTGTCCATGGAGAAGGATCTTGTTTGCCACTCTTGTAGAGAAGGGAAGATGGTTGCTGCTCCCCACCATCCAGTGACTTAGGTCATGACCAAGAGCTCTGGAGAGCTTTTGCACATGGACCTTGTTGGTCCGGCTCGGGTGAGCTCGGTTGGGGGGGGAGTGGTATGTGCTTGTTGTTGTTGACGACTTTTCGAGATATTCGTGGGTTTTCTTTTTAGCTGAGAAAACTGAGACTTTCTCTTTTGCTCGCAATCTGATTTTGCGTCTTCAGAACGAGTTCCCTTTGAACTCGATGCGAGCTATTAGAAGTGATAACGGTTCCGAGTTCAAAAACTCGGATTTTGAGAAGTTTTGTAACTCTTTGGGTTTAGAGCATCAGTTTTCTTCTCCCTGCACACCGCCTCAGAATGGTGTTGTAGAAAGGAAGAATCGGACCCTGGTAGAGATGGCCAGGACGATGCTCGATGAGCATAGGACTCCTAGGCGATATTGGGCCGAAGCTATGAGCACTGCATGCTACATTTCCAATCGCATTTTTCTCCGAGCTTTCTTGAAAAAGACTTCTTATGAGTTGCGTTTTGGAAGACAGCCCAAAGTGAGTTATTTTAGAGTCTTTGTTTGCCATTGTTTTATACTCAAAAAGGGCAACTTGGACAAGTTTGAGTCTCGCTCTTCTGACGGTGTATTTTTGGGTTATGGCACTCATACTCGTGCATATCGTGTACTTAACCTTGATACTAACCGAGTCATGGAGACATCCGATGTCTCCTTTGACGAGACCATGGTTTGTCCTTCTTCTCGTTTTGAGCGTGCAGGTCATCATGAGGTTGGCGAGCCTCTTTTTGATGATGAGGAAGAGGGTGTTGAAGGGATGGATGACCCAGCACCTTCTCCACCTGCTGTGCCGCAAAGAGCGGCTTCTACTACGACTCACGGCCCCGATCCCTCTTCTTCGATGACTTGGGGGCCGTGGGATCCGCCACCTCGAGCGATACCTTTTGTACCCGAGGAGGCACCAGCTGCTATTGAGGGGGAGGCTACATCAGCTCGAGAGGCGCCACGACACATTCAGCGCCAACACCCGCCTCAGCAGATGATCGGCAGCATCGGCGAACGTGTCACTCGGTCAAGGTCACAACAAATCTCTCACTTTGCTCATTCTGCATTTGTTGCTGACTTTGAACCCCGAGATGTTGGACACGCTTTATCTGATCCAGATGGGGTTAATGCCATGCATGAGGAGCTTGAAAATTTTGAAAGAAATCGGGTTTGGGTTTTGGTTTCTCTTCCTCCTGAGTGTCACCCTATTGGGACAAAATGGGTTTTCAAAAACAAACAAGGAGAGGATGGCCATGTTGTGAGAAACAAGGCCAGACTAGTAGCCCAGGGGTATAGTCAGAAGGAGGGGATAGACTATGAGGAGACTTTTGCTCCTGTAGCACGTTTGGAGGCAATTAGGATACTCTTGGCTTTTGCTGCATCCAAAGGGTTTAAACTTTTTCAAATGGATGTCAAGAGTGCCTTCTTAAATGGCTACATAGAAGAGGAAGTATATGTGAAACAACCCCCCGGTTTTGAAAATCCCAAGTTTCCAAACCATGTCTTTAAACTTCACAAAGCTTTGTATGGTTTGAAACAAGCCCCTAAAGCCTGGTATGATAGGTTGAAAACCTTTTTGCTTGCTAAGGGTTTTAAAATGGGATGTGTGGATAAAACGCTTTTTCTCCTCAAGCAAGGCAATGACACTCTCTTGGTCCAGATTTACATGGATGATATCATTTTCGGTGGTTCGTCTCACGCTTTGGTTGCCAAGTTTGCAGACACTATGAGCAGGGAGTTTGAGATGAGCATGATGGGCGAGTTGACGTTTTTCCTCGGGTTGCAAATCAAGCAATCCCGAGAGGGGACGTTCGTGCACCAGGGCAAGTACGCTAAGGACATCCTGAAGAAGTTCGACATGGGTGAGGCCAAGCCTCTTCCAACACCCATGCCGACCACGACAGCCCTGGACGCGGATGTGGATGGAGAAGCTGTGGACCAGAAGGAGTACCAGAGTATGATCGGGTCGCTGCTGTACTTGACGGCGACACGCCCGGACATCCAGTTCGCGGTGTGTCTGTGCGCGCGATTTCAGTCGTCGCCGCGCACTGCTCACCGTCAGGCGGTCAAGCGCATTATGAGGTACTTATGCTTCACTACAGAATTCGGGATTTGGTATTCTGCTTCCTCCACCCTCTCCCTTTGCGGTTATTCTGATGCCAATTTTGCTGGTTGCTGTATTGATCGCAAGTCCACTTTTGGGACTTGTTAGTTTATTGGTTCTTCTCTTGTATCGTGGTCTTCTCGCAAGCAGTCTAGTGTCACCCAGTCTACCACGGAGGCTGAGTATGTTGCTGCGGCTAGCTGTTGTTCCCAGTTGCTTTGGATGATGGCCACTTTGCGTGATTTTGGTCTGAGCTTTTCTCGTGTTCCTTTGCTTTGTGACAGCACGAGTGCTATTAGCGTTGCTAAGAACCCCGTGTTGCACTCTAAGACCAAACACATTGATGTGTGTTTTCATTTTCTGTGAGACCACTATGAGAAGGGTGATATCGACCTTCGCCATGTCGATACTCATCATCAGTTGGCTGATATTTTCACCAAGCCTTTGGACCAATCGACTTTTGCTAGGTTGAGAGGTGAGCTTGGTGTGTGTTTCCCCTTTTAGATGGGGGAAACATTTTGACTCTTGTAATATAAACTGACTTTGTGTTTTTCATTTGGTTTCTTCATGCATCTTTGTATTTCGTCTTGCATATTTACATTCAGAGCTTCATAATTATAATCTTTAGAATGTGGCTATGCTCTGTCTAGTATTTGCTCCGATGCTTTATGAAGATGCTTGTAGCTTGTGCTCTTTCTGATCACTAATGCATGTTGTGAGCTGAGCTATTTTTGAATGATGAACCTGCTTAATGAACATAAAACTTGAAACTGTTCACCATTGAAATATACAACTAGCATGTGTAGGATGTGTAGAATTCACTCGTGATTTTCATATATGCTAGGTTGCTATGTCTCTAGCTCTGAGTCATTCACTTGCTTGGTATGTTCATATTCTAAGATAAAATTTGAACCAAGTTAAGTGAATTGGAAAGATCAAGATGGGATTGTTTGTCAGCACATCACAGTTTTGAGACTGTTTCTCATTGCACTTTGAGTTAAACTTGAGCTGTGTAGTGTATGACCAAAACGGTTGCTTTAAGCTTCTGATTGCTTCTGCATAGGCTTCGCACAGTTGAAAAGTTAGGCGATGGCAAGCTTTCAACCTCTCGCAATCACATGCTGAAATTGAACTTGTGTAATTTAACCGCTGCAACTCCGATAAAATTTGGATACACAAGTCTATGTTTCACTCTAGCATGATGGTTGACCTGTGCTAGGGGTAGTTCACCTTGTATACCTGTTTAGCACTTGTTTGACTTCCTGTCTATACATGTTTGGTGCTATTTTGATGGTGAATACCTTTTTGGCTAAAAACTGCTCATTTTGCTCACGTGTTCATATTTCGTATTTGGTGATCAGTTTGAGCCTTTGCCAGCATTCTGTGCATTTTAATGAGTCATCGGATCAGCACTCTATCGAGCATCTTCTCATTCTATTGACTATATTCATGAAGCTGCTAACTTGCATTTTGACTCATATGCATTTTGGAAGGGGGAGTTCTTTTGTCAAAGGGGAGGAACTTGCTTGATGGTGCATTTTCAACTAAGGGGGAGAAAATATTAACAAATCATGAGTGCCTTCTATGTTCAACTAAGGGGGAGAAAATATTGCAAATCATGTGCTTTCCGAGTTGAACTAAGGGGGAGATTTCCTGGTTGTGTGCACCATTCGAGGGGGAGTTTTGCTCGCTGCTGCGTTTTCGAGCTGGTAACAGTTGGTTCGGAGCATTTTTGGTAGCTAGTTGTGTTGAGCCTTTGCCTCTTTCTTGAGGGACTAGCACCTTTGCTTTTATGCTCTTCAGCTGATATCTAGCTTTCTTCAGTTGGTATCGAGCTTCCTCGCTAGCGGTGTTGAGCCTGTTCTACCTCTTCTTGAGGGCTAGCTCTATTTTGCTTGAATTCCAGTTGATTATTCAATTGGTATCGAGTTTTCTCGCTAGCGGTGTTGAGCCTGTTCTACCTCTTCTTGAGGGCTAGCTTTGCTTTGTTTGGTTGCGTTGAGCCGTTGCCCATGTCTTTGGGAACCAAGTTGTTTTGCTCTTTCCACTTGACCTTCTTCGGCTTTGATATGCTTTTGGGTCATTTGGTCAAGTTCTCTCTCCTGCTTTCTTCCTTCCTCTATTCTATTATGATTTGTGTTGGTAGTTGACAATGCACTCATCAAGGGGGAGATTGCGGATACATGGGTGTATGCCGAGTCTCTGAGTGATGAGTGATTGTCAACTGGGATAATGCGCATGTTCTTTGGCTTGTGTTGTGCAGGTGTCGAGCACGAATACAGTGATCAAAGGCAAGGTGAAGGTCAAGTAGAGACGTGCCGTGCCGATGGACCGAGAGTGGCGAAGGGCGGACGTGAGGCTTGGACTGAGGGACCGGTGGCCCGAGGATCATCTGTGGTGGCTGACAGCCTGGGACAGCGACGAGCGAAGACTTGTGGGCACGGTGTTGCTTGGGTCGAGGACCTAGGGACACGTGTCGGTGGACGGGGTGCAAGGGCAGTGCATCCCTTCTACGGCTCGGTTTGGTGGTTGAGCCACAGAAAAACCACCGAGTGGACGGTTTCCAGGTTTGCGCCTCAAAACCTTGGCGCTGATGGTTTCTGAGTTTGGGCCACAAAACTCGGGCTGAGGACGGTTTCCAGGTTTGGGCCTCAAAACCTGGGCGCTGCGGGTTTCTGAGTTTGGGCCAAAAAACTCAGGCAATGGACGGCTGGTTTCCCGGTTTGGGCCTCAAAACCGCGGGTTGGTCGTGAAGGCTGGTTTCCCGGTTTGGGCCTCAAAACAGGGGGTGAAGTTCGGGAAAAGGACGGTCAGAGCGGAGGCGGCACGTGGCGGCAATCGGTGAGGTTGCGTCGAGGCAACGCTACCAGTTGTGCGGGCGTGGCCGTCGGATCACCACTATCTTGAGTTGGTCCAGAATAACCCTAGGGTTTAGCTGGTTCGCTCTGTAATTAGTTAGGGGTAGAGTGGGAAATAGAATTAGGATAAGTAGAGGGAGACACCCACCTCCCATTCCATCTCAGTCATTTTGCTCTTTGCCTTCTAGGTTTTCCTGCTCTCCCAATCCCCTGCTGTAGCAACTGAGATCCGCAGAGAACCATACCTCTGTGTTCTGGAGATTTTGAGGAAGTGAGACTGTAATCTCACTGTTGTAGCGTGTGGTAGCCACACGGTTGCAGATCGATGACTTGATTCGCGTTTTGTTCGTGTTCTTCGCGTTCTTCGTTTCTCCACGATTTTCCCGTCACTCGATCTCCCTCTCTATTGCGTCTTTGCGAAATCCGTTTGAATCAACTTGTTCTTTATAGTGAGGAGATCATTTCCACCGAAGGAATTCATCTAACTCCTCACGAACAAGTAGATCGGGTTGATTTCGTTTTCGTGGAGCTTTTTCGTTCATACACCTTCCCCTTCGTTTTCCCATTGATTGAATCGATTTGAGCGGATGATTTCTTGGGGATAGTCTCCTAACTACCTCGTGATCATCTTCTCCAAGTTTGGGAACGTGAGATTGTGATTTGATTCGGATTTGGGAGGTTGTGTGTGAAGGGCGACCGAAATCGCCTTCACTGTGAGGTCGCGGACAGTCCACGGTTTGACCGGCGGACAGTCCGCGCGTCGGGGACGAGCCGGATCAGTGGCTGTGTTCTTCGGACGGGTTACTGTTTTTACACCGGCGGACAATCCGCAGTGTAAAGTCGCGGACAGTCCGGGAAGGGTCCAGGGAACTTCAACAGCAGTGCATTTTCGCACTTTTGACCGGCGGACAGTCCGCCATCCCCTCGCGGACAGTCCGCAGTTGGGGCGGACAGTCCGGGACCTCAGGGCCGGACAGTCCGGGATCCTGCTGAGTGGTACGTTTTAGTGCGTTTGCTCTCCCGGCTTCTTCGCTTGGTTTTCGGACTTCTCGTTTGGACCTATTGTTCACCTAGGAACCTCTCTAGGTATCTTTGCTACTTGTTAGCATCGGTATTCAGAGATTTCTCGATGTAGGCTTCAATCTACGTTCGGGACTAGGTTTTAGGGGTTGAACTTGTTCCGGTACTTTTGCCGATTGGCTTGCTATCGCTTTGTGGTGCTCCGCTGTGATCCTAGGGATCATCCACCCTCTTCCAAGGGTCGTGGGCATCACGGTTTCGATCGAAGCTTTTGGGGGTTGATTTGTGGGACAAAGGCCAAAGTTTCGAGAGAAATTTTTGAGCTCCCATTCACTCCCCCCCCCCCTTCTGGTCGCCTTGCTATTGCATTCTCGGTCCTTCAAGAATCAAACATAATGGAAGATGCAAAAGTTTGTTTCTTCATTTTGTTCTTGCAATGGTTTTCTACATCCCCAACTTGCTTGCAATTAGAGCAAAACCGACCATTGTTCCTCACAAAGCTAGCTTTATGAGTAACAAAGGTCGCCTTGCCTTTCTTGGGGGTGTAGCCTAGTCTCTCTTTTGCATGAGAGAACCTTTGGTTACCCAAGCACTTTAGCAAGCGGGCATCACCACCATATGCATTACCTAAAGCAATAGTGAGCTTATCTACCTCTTTCTTTAAGTTATCATTCTCTACCATTAATGTAGCATCATAAGTAAAATCATCACTAGGTGAGGTAGAAGTAGATATTGAAGTGCTACATGAAGGATTAGAAGGTGACATAACAATAGGTTTGTAAAAATATTCATCAATTATATCACAAGTTAATCCCACATCACATGATACAACAACCTTTTCCTTACTTTAACTAAGGAGCAAAGAGTGAGCTTTTTCAAGCTTAGTGTGAGCCTTCTTAAGTTCCTCATGGTCTTCCTTTAGACTCTCATGAGATGCACTTAGCTCATTAAAGGATTGTTCAAGATCTTTTAACTTCTTAGACAATTCTTTACACTTCTTGCTTTTAGAGCTAATAAGGTATTCGGCTTGTTCTAGCATGTCCATAAGTTGTTCTATACTAGGTTCATCATCATCATCACTAGCATTAGCATTATCATTATCATCTCTATCATCATCATCATCACTATCATCATATTTTACCTTAGGGCGCTTGGCCATGAAGCATGATGGTGAGTCAAATAGAGAAGCCTTGTTGTTGGTGAAGGTAGTCAATGCTTTCTTTTTGGATGCCTTGTCATCATCATCATCATCATTATCGGTAGAGGCATAACTATCCCATGTAACAACATATGAACCACCCTTCTTCATTTTATTGAACACAATTTTCTCCTTCTTGTCTTTCTTCTCATTCTTGCCTTTCTTTTTATCTTCTTCATTATCACTAGAATAAGGGCAATCCACAACAACATGATCCGGACTCTTGCATTTGTAACATAACCTCACAAAGTTCTTGTTCTTGAAGTTGTCTCTTCTCTTTCTTGCACCATAGCCCTTCTTCTTCATCATTTTTCCAAACTTACGAATGAAAAGAGCTAGATTCTCATCATCACTATCCATGGTAGAGCCTTCACCTTCACTTGATTATTCTTTCTTTGCCTTTCCCTTGTCCTTGTTCTTGGAGGAAGAAGCTTCAGTCTTAAAAGCCACACTTTTCTTCTTTTTGTCTTCATCCTTCTTCTTTTCATTCTCATCATCACTATCCTTGTTGTACTCCTCCTCGGTCATGACATCTCCAAGTACCTCATTTGGAGAGAGACCCTTCAAGCCTCCTCTAAACATGATAGTTCTCAACATCTTGAATTTCTTGGGCAAGCCAAAGCCTTGAGATCATTAATAATTACTTGCAACCAGTAGAACATCTCCAGAATGCTCTCATCATCCTTCATCTTGAAATTAGAAAGTTGATGCTTGAGCATATAAAGCTTTGTCGTCTTCACGGTTGTAGTACCCTCATATGTTTCTTCCAATCTTGTCCACACTTCACTTGATCTCTCAAGATCTTTTATTTTTTCAAACACTTTTGAATCCATACCATTATACAAAGTGTTGAGAGCATGGTTTTAAATAGCGAGCTAAAGCTAAAGTGTTTAGCGTTTTATAAACTGTAATTAGCGGTCTTTAGCGGCAAAATAGCGGCAGAATTGTGCATGAACGCAAATAGCGGCACAATTTTTTTCAAGCTATTTCGGGCTATAGCGGCAAAAATAGCGGGCTATTTAAAACCATGGTTGAGAGCAATAGTATTGCATTGCAAGTTCTCTTGCCCTCTTGGTGTGGTTGAGGCGGCATCAAGCACAACAAAATCATTTTCGGTGACCTCCCATATTTTAGAATGAATTGAACTAAGATACATTTTCATCTTTCTCTTCTAGTAATCAAATGAACTTGTGCCATAAAAGAACGGTGGTTTGCCCCCCACATGGTTAGACACTATTTGAGCCATTTCTTGACACCGAGGTTGTTAAGTCTTGCTAATTATGGTGACCACGGCTCTGATACCACTTGAAAGGTCCTAATTGGCTAGAGGGGGGTGAATAGCCTAAATAAAAATTCTAAAAACTCACAAGAGCAAAGTTTTAGTATTACAAATGGCCAAAATGTGGTTTGCTCTAGCTCTAAATGTTAGGCAAGCCATCTATTTGCAATTCTAGTAATTTAATATCTCTATGGCACACAAGCTATGTCTCTACTTTATCTAGTTAGAGAGCTAACAAGATAAATAAATTGCTTCAACACTATGTCACTACTTTTACACTAGTGAGCAATCTAGAGAGCAAAATAAAACAACCAAATATGCTATGTTACTCTACTTGCAATTTATCACTACTACTACACAAGGTATATAAATGACAAGTATGAGGGAGAGATAATTAATTTCAATACCGACGGTGGAGAGTAGTGGATGATGTCAATCACCAAATAATTAATTCCAACAATAAGTATTTCAATCAAACCAATTCTCCGGGAGACAAGATATGACAATTAATTTTTCTCCCGAGGTTCACTTGCTTGTCGGCAAGCTAGTCCCCGTTGTGTCCCTCTACACCACGTGGTTCGGTTGCTAATCGGTATCACACACCGAGCCTCTCAATAGGCGCCACAAGAACCTAACAATGGAGAGAAGTTGGATGACACGAGCAATCCACTAGAGTTGGAATTTGGCACTCCATTGGGGAACCACAACAACCCCTCACAAAATATCACCTTGATTGGGGGTGGACACAATCACCAAATCCCCTCACCAATCAATCCAACACCAACCGTCTAGGTGACGGCAATCACCAAGAGTAATAAGAAATCCACAATTGCAATCACCACCTAGTGCCACAAGAATATGCAATCTCAAATGCACCTAGGGTTTCCCTCAAAATCCTCTCTAAAAATAAGCATTGAGCTGAGAATGGGGAGGAGAGGGAGGTGGATCTCTTGCAGCTCTCTAGATCGACGCTAGAGCACCCAAACTCTCACAGGAATCGAGCTCAAATCACAGGGAGTGAGAGAGAGGAAGAAGGAGAGCTTTTCTCTGTTTCTCTGTTCTTTTATTAGGACCGAGCAGCAAGCAGAGAGTGAAAAGTTCTAGAGTTCCAAGAGACCACGGCAGGGACGGGAAAGGCCAAGCCTTATTCACGCCGCTCCCTGCGCTCCCCAACGGGCAAAACCACGCGGGCCCTACGCGCAGAACGACAACGGACAGCAGCGGCCGCAGTAGGAAGCTTCCGCGAAGCTGCGTGAACGACCGTCCAGATGCGTTCATAACCACGAACAAAAACGGACCAGCCACGAACAAAAACGGACCAGAGAGCTGCACAGTGGCACAGGAAAGGCAGCGCACTTGAGCACCAGCTACTACTACTGTCGTAACCAGCCAAACTTAAAACAATGATGACATGCAAGAGCGGGCCCCATGCTTAAAACACTCACACGACTAGATAAAGGATCAGCACAAGCAAAGCGGGCCTCACGAGCTCTCTCCTCTCTCAAAGTTAACTTGCATGCATGCAAACGGGGCCACAGCAGAAAAGGCAAGAGCAGCACTCCTCTAATCATGTGTGTTTCCCTCTCTCCCTTTTCTATTTCAGCAGCGGGTTCGGACCTGAAACCGAAGGCTCAAATCGGACTAGTCCGAAAACTCAAAACGGACCGGTCCGAAAACTTAGAACGGACCAGATCCAAAACATTTTAACTACACGCAACTGCTTTAACTGGACATCAAGCTGATAAAATCTAGCACCTTTTCGAGCCTTTCCAACTGCTAACTTCAATCACAACATACCAAAATAAATTGGACACTTAAGTTAGCATTTTCATAAATAATATTTCCAGGCTTCCTCATGCATCACACCACAACACTAGGCACACTAAAAAATATGCAAATGAGACTCACATTTAGTGGCACTAGATAACCATTGCAATTAAAGATTTTTCCTCTTTATAGTACGGTTATCTAACCTAAACCCGATCACACACTCTATTGTGTCTTGATCGGCAAAACAAATATCCTATTGTATACCTTTGCCTTGAGCCCATAGGATTTTGTTTTCTCTTTATTCTTTTCCAAGATGGATCACATGGATATCATCTTTTTGTCACCTCCATCACCATGATAATTCTCTAGCTCCATCAATTGGTGTGTACCAACCTATCTCATACCACAATACTCATTGCAATAGTTAGTACACATAGGCGTCATCAATTATCCAAAACCAAACTAGAGCTTTCAACGATAACACTATGCAGCGAGCACAGCATACATCGGACGCGTCAGATGTACATCAGACGCGTTAGATGTACATCGGACGCTGGAGGACTCATGCGTCCAATGCCTATGCAGAGAGGTTCTAGAGAGGCTTTAGAGCCATCGGACGCGTCAGATGGTGACACATCATACGTTGTTAGAATCCAATGTGACCGACAGCCAGGCTGCAACTAGATGTTATGAAGCATCGGACGCGCGTCCAATGACCACGACTTCTACGTTCGATGCTCGCAGTGAATTCCAATCCATTCTCCAACGGCTATATTTGCTTGGGGCCCTATATATACCCCCATGGCCAGCCAAATGAGTGTGGAGGAGTGAGGAAACATACCAAGGGTGTTGTTACACCATATTAGTGCCTCCATATGCATAGTGCTTAATGATTCACATGGTAATTAGTGTAGGTGCTTTGTGAAGTGCTTAGTCTAGTTAGACCACCGCTCATGCACTTGATCTAGGTTTAGGCCTAGTGTTTAGTGAGGTTTGCATACCTCTTGCTACTCGGTACTTGCGTGCACCATTGTTGGACATCGGAGGGGCTTGTAGTCTTGCGAGACCACACCAATCGTGTTTGTGGTGTGGCCGCCACCGTGTACCGAAGGGAATAAGGCACGTCGTGGTTCGGCTGGAAGCTTGATAGTGAAGATGGCGGAGAGCGGTCCGGGAGAGGCTTTGCCACGAATGGCTTAACCGGAGACCCACTTGCACGTGGGGAAGGCCCGGAGCTATCCACGGAGTTACTGAAAGTCCTTGTTTAGTTTTGGATAATTGATGTCACCTAGAGTACTAATCTTTGTCATGAAGTGTTCATAAGCTAGGTTGGTACACACCAAGTGTGGGAGCTTGATGATGGCCATGGTGTTGGTGGTGATGACCAAAAGATGGATCAAGTGCTCCACATTTGGAAAGAGAAGAAGAGAAAAGCAAAACCCTATGGAGATCAAGGCAAAGGTATAAATAGGGATTTTGTTTTAGCACTCAAGACACCATAGAGGGTGTGAGTGTGTTTAGGATCGATAGCCGTACTATTAAGAGGGGACTATCTCGGTGATTGCGGTTATCAAGTGCCACTAGGTGAATTCATACATGCATATGCATTAGGACCTAGTGTGCTAACCTGTAATCCTTTGAAAAATGTCTGGAAAAATGCTAACACACTTGCACAAGGTGATGTACGCTTGGTGGTGTTGGCACATTTGCAAAGGAGAAGAAACCGGAGTTGAAAACAAAGTTTTTAGGCGCGACCGGGCGCTGGAACAATGACCGGACGTTGTTGAAACATGCGTCCGGTCACTATTGAAACAGCGATCGGACGCTATTGAAACAATTGACCGGACACGCCTATAACACTGTTCACGAGAAGCAACGAATGAAATGAAGTGATCGGACGCTAAGTGAGTCCGGTCAATAGTGATCGGACGCGTCCGATCCATGAAAATCATCTCTGGAACCTCTCTGTTCGTGACCGGACGCTGAGTGAAACAATGACCAAACGCTAGTGAAACAAGAGTCCGGTCACTACTGAAACAACGACCGGACGCTACTGAAACAATGACCGGACGCGTCCGATCGCTACGTAAACAGCCCATTCGAAGGGGTAACGACTCTTTTTGTTTGAGGGGGTATATAAATAGGAGTTGGCCAGCTTTGGGAGGTCTCTTGGCACTCTAACATATTGGACATCCCTTTGAGCTAAACATACTCTCTCCCACTCATCTCCTTGCTTGATAGCACGAATCAAAGTGAGATTGAGTGATTCCAAATGCATTTGCTTGTGTGGTTGCATCTAGTGGCACTTGGGATCGTTGTTGCTGCGGGTATTCTCGTTACTCTTGGTGGTTGCCGCCACCTAGACGGCTTGGAGCAGCGGAGGAGCATTGGCACGAGTTGGTGATCGTTCGTGGCCATCTCCCGGTGATTTGTGAGGGGTATTGTGCCTTCCCCGGCGAAGAGCCAAAAGGTAACTCTAGTAAATTGCGCGTGTCATTGAGTTACCTCCATTTATGGGTCGGTTCTTGTGGCGCTCATGTGTTGAGCTAGGTTTGTGAACACCTATTAGCCACCGAACCACCAAGTGGTTGGTCGACACAACGGGGAGTAGCGTGCCGGCAAGCACGTGAACCTCGAGAGAAAATCATTGTGTCTCTTGCCCATTTGGACATCTCCCGGAGTTTCTTGGTATTCATATTGTTATTGATCGTCTCTTGCCGATGTCGGTATATCTCTCTACCACTTGTATTACATTCTTAATTTCTTGTATAGTGGTAGTTAATCTTGATAGTGTTAGCTCTCTAGTTCATTGTATTTAGTTCTTGCTAGCTCACTAGAATAGAGAGTAGTGACATAGATATTGTGTGCCTTAGAGATCATACCATACTAGAATTGTTTTGTTAGGTGGCTTGCATCACTTAGTAGAGCTAGTGCAAAAAGCTTCGCTTTGTAATTGTCTAACAAGTCTCTCTAAGTGTTTTGTAGAAATTTTATTAGGCTATTCACCCCTCTCTAGCCATTTAAGACCTTTCAAGTGGTATCGGATCCGTGGTCACCGTTTGCATAAGGATTAACAACCTTCGGTGTTAAAAATGGCTCAAATTGTGTTCAACCATGTTGGGGCAAACCACCGTTCTTTGATGTCACATCTTTTGATTATTGGAAGAGAAAGATGAAGATGTATTTGGGTTCAATCAATAACAAGGTGTGGGATGTGGTTGAAAATGAGTTTTTGATTCTTGATCCTACCAATCCAACACCAAATGACTCCATCAACAAGCAATGCAACACAATGGCGCTCAACACCATATACAATGCCATTGATCCAAAGGTGTTCGAGCAAATCAAAGATCTTGACAATGCAAGTGAGGTGTGGAAAAGATTAGAAGAAACATATGAGGGCACTTCAACGGTAAAAAGTGCCAAGTTGTATAGGCTCAAGGACAAGCTCACCAACTTCAAGATGAAGGATGATGAATCAATTCCGGAAATGTTCTATAGATTGCAAGTCATCATCAATGACCTCAAGTCCTTGGGAGAAAAGGTACAAGATGAAGACTTCACTCACCGGTTCTTGAGTTGCTTGCCCAAGAGATTCAAGACACTTCGCACCATCATCTTTAGAGGAGGCTTGAAGAATGTGACTCCAAATGAGGTGCTTGGTGATGTCATGACCGAAGATCAATACAATGAAGATAGTGAAGAGATGGTCAAGGAAGAGGACAAAAAGAAGAAAAGTGTGGCATTCAAAGCCACCTCATCAAAGAGCAAGGGCAAGTCCAAGAAGGAAGAATCAAGTGACAATGAAGAAGCTAGTGACATTGATGATGAAGCCTTAGCTCTCTTTGTGCGCAAATTTGGCAAGTTCATGAAGAAGAAGGGCTATGGTGCAAGGAAGAGAAGAGATTACAACAAGAACAAAGACTATGTGAGAAGATGCTACAAGTGCAAGAGCAAGGATCATGTTGTAGCGGATTGTCCCTACAATAGTGACAATGATGAAGATGAGAAAAAGAAAGACAAGAAGGAAAAGAAAGAGAAGAAAATGAGCTTCAAGAAGAAGAAGGGTGGCTCATATGTGAAGGACCGAGAAGCTACCCGAAAGCGACCAGAGGGGGGGGGTGAATGGGAGCTTCAAAATTTCCTTTCGGACACTAGATGCCACTGTCCCAAAATCAACCCCAAGAGCGAACCCTAGAGCTTGCTAATGTCCACGACCCTAGATGTAGGGTGGATGCCTTCCAGAAGCACAGCGGGACACTAGACAACCCTAGAAAGCCGACGCAAAAGACGGAACTCAACTCCGATCAAGGACGAACGAACCGCGAACGAAAACGCGCGAAACTGGATCGACCGGACTCTGGCCAGCGTCCGGTCAGCAGGGACCGGACGCGTCCGGTCGTCAGAAAACAGCTCTGGGAGCTCTCTGTTCGTGACCGGACTCACGAGTACGGAGCGTCCGGTCGTGTACAGTGCGTCCGGTCGAAACCGACAAAGCCAGAAACAGTGCAAGCGTAGCGTCCGGTCGAAATGCAAACAGAGCGTCCGGTCGAGAGCGTCCGGTCAGTACGCAGAAAAGCTTGGCGCCGTGCTCAACGACCGGACTCTGAAAGCGTGCGTCCGGTCAGACCGACAGAGCGTCCGGTCACCCCGCGACTGCACTGAAACTCCGGCGATTCGACCCGATCTCCTCCGAATCAAGTGCTCTAGGCTTGGGATTCGATCTGAGGAGTCACAAGGAGGTTAGTGAGCTATCTCTAAGAGATCATGGCTCGAACCTAACTCCAAATCGGTGAATCGAAGGAATTCGGGGGAAAGAAGAAAAAGAGACCCGAAACTAAAACTTGATCGATCTCCTAGACCGTGAGGTTAGAGATGATTTCTTTCGGTGGAAAGAAGTGCCTCACGATCTAGAGCAACTCAGTTCAAACGGAATCGTGAAAGATGAACCGAGCACAAAGATCAAGCGACGGGAAAACTCAAGGCACAAAGCAATCCGCGAAGAACATGATGAACATGAAATCAAAACGCGAATTGACACCAAGAGATGGGATCCAAGGTGAGGATACGGCCTCACTTCCTCGAATCAACAGTACACAGAGTGGAGTCTCTCTGCGGATCTCAACTAGCTAAAGCAGGGGTGTGGGAAAGTGGAAACCCTAGGAAATGAAAGCTCTAACTGAGATTGAGATGGGGAGGAGGGTGTCTCCCCTAGACTACTTATACTAACCTAGCCTAAGTCTATTTCCTACTCTACCCCTCTCTACTCTAATTACAGAGCGGACCAGCCTAACCCTAAGGCTATTCTAGTCCACCTGCTGGTGGTAGGTAGATCCGACGGCCACGCCCGCACGGTCTTCCGCGTCGCCTCCACGCAACCTTCAGATCGCCGCCACGTGCCGCCACCACTCTGCACCCCCGGTTTTGCGGCCCAAACCGGGAAACCAGCCTTTTCCATCAGCCCCCGGTTTTGAGGCCCAAACCGGGAAACCAGCCTCCAGCCCGAGTTTTGTGGCCAAACTCGGAAACCGTCCGCGCCCGAGTTTTGAGGCCCAAACTCGGAAACCGGCCCCACGCCCAGGTTTTGAGGCTCAACCTGGAAACCGTCGTGCCCAGGTTTTGTGGCTCAACCTGGAAACCCAGCACCCAGGTTTTGAGGCCCAAACCTGGAAACCGTCCACCGTTGGTTTTTCCCGGGCTCTACCAACAAACCGGCGTCGTAGAGGGGATGCACCGCCTGTGCACCCCTTCCACCGACATGATCGCACTTCTCCGCTTGTCGCTGTCGCAGGCTGCCAGCCACCACAGCTGATCCTCCGGCCTCCAGTCCATCAGTCCAAGTCCACGTCCGCCCTTCACCGTCCGATACATCGGCATGGCACGTCCGCCGCACGGCACGCCCATCCTTCATCGCGCCCGGTCCGTCGGCACGGCACGTCGCAACTTGACCTTCACCCGCCATCGACCACTGTCTCCGTGCTCGACACCTGCACAACACAAGCCAAAGAACATGCGCATCATCTCCATTGACAATCACTCATCACACAGAGACTCGGCATACACCCATGTATCCGCAATCTCCCCCTTGATGAGTGCATTGTCAACTCCACAACAAATCATGAATAAGAAGAAGGAGGTAGGAAGGAGTGAGAAGAGAAAACCCAACCAAATGACCCAAAAGCCTAACAAAAGCCAAAGAAGGTCAAGTGGATGAAGCAAAAACTTGGTCCCCAAAGACATGGGCAACGGCTCGACGCAACCAAGCAAAGCAAAGCTAGCCCTCAAGAAGAGGTAGAACAGGCTCAACACCGCTAGCAGATACCAATTGAAGATCGGAGGACAACAGAAGCAAAATGCTAGTCCCTCAAGATAGAGGCACAGAGGCTCAACACAACTAGCAAGAAAATCACTCCGAACCAATTGGAAATCAACCCAAAACAAATGGGAAAGCACACCAGACGATACCAATTGAAAGCCAAAAGAAAAAGCTTATGAAAGCTCATGAAAAGCTAGGAACGTTTGCTAGTCCCTCAAGACAGAGGCAACGGCTCAACACAACTAGCAAACTCCCCCTCGACAAATGCAAGCAACTAGGACAAATGAGTCTCCCCTTAGTTGATCAACACAGGAGCATATGATTTGCATAAATTTCTCCCCCTAGTTGAAAATGCACTTATCAAGGCCAAAAGGTATCGGAGAAGCAACTCCCTTCACATAAACTCCCCCTGAACACAAGATCTCCTTCCAAAATGCATATGAAGTCAAAATGCAAGTTAGGAGCTTCAAGTATATAGTCAAAAGAGTGCAAAGATGCTCTAATCAGTATAGCTCCAGCATCTCAATTAAGCACTCAAATAGCAAAGGCTCAAACTGATCACTTATACGAAATATGAAGCATATGAGCATGTGAGCAGTTTTAAGCCAAAAGGATAGTCACCATCAACATAGCACTAGACATGTATAGAAGGAATCCAAGCAAGTGCTAAGCATATATACAAGGTGAACTACCCCTAGCAAAGTTCAATCATCATGCATAGGAATGAAACATATACTTGTGATTTCAAATTCATATCGGAGTTGCAGCGGTAAAGGAGTTCACAAGTTCATTTTTAGCATGTGATTGCGAGAGGTTGAAAGCTTGTCAATGCCTAACTTTTCAACCGTGCGAAGCCTATGCCAAAGCAATCAGAAGCTTAAAGCAACGGTTTCGGTCATACACTACATGGCTCAAGTTTAACTCAAGGTGCAATGAGAAACAGTCTCAATACCATGAGGTGTTGACAAGCAATCCCATCTCGATCTTTTCAATTCAACAATACTTGGTTCAGATTTTAAGCAAGTTATGAACAACCAAGCAAGTGAATGACTCAGAACTAGAGACATAGCAACCTAGCATATATGAAAAGCAGGAATGGACTAAACACACCCTACACATGCTAGTTGCATATCTCAATGGTGAACATTTTCAGATTTATATACATTAGGCATAATTCACCATTCCAAAAATAGCTCGCTCATAACATGTAACAGTGATCAGAAGGAGCATAAGCTACAAGCATCATCATAAGTATCGGAGCAATACTAACAAGAGCATAATTACATTCTAGTGAATATAGACATGAAGCTCAGAATGTAAATGCGTATGCCCGACACAAAACTGAAAGAAAGAAGATACCAATTGGAAGGACTCAAGAAACTCAAAAGAAAAGAGCCTCAAAATAAAAGAGTCAGTCTGTGCATCTCAAAATGCTTCCCCCATCTAAAAGGGGAAACACACACCAAGCTCACCCCTCAACCTATTAAAGGTTGATTCGTCTAAAGGCTTGGTGAAAATATCAGCCAATTGGTGATGAGTATCGACATGGCGAAGGTCGATATCACCCTTCTCCTGGTGGTCTCGCAAGAAATGAAAGCGCACATCAATGTGTTTGGTTTTCGAGTGAAGCACGGGGTTCTTAGCAACGCTAATGGCACTCGTGCTGTCACAAAGCAAAGGAACTCGAGTAAAGCTCAAACCAAAATCACGCAAAGTGGCCATCATCCAGAGTAACTGGGAACAGCAGCTAGCCGCAGCAACATATTCAGCCTCCGTGGTAGACTGAGCGACACTAGACTGCTTGCGAGAAGACCACGATACAAGAGAAGACCCAATAAACTGGCAAGTCCCAGAAGTGGACTTGCGCTCAATGCGACAACCAGCAAAATCAGCATCAGAAAAGCCACAAAGCGAGAGGGTGGAAGAAGCAGAATACCAAATCCCGAGCTCAGGCGTGAAACGAAGGTACCTGAGGATGCGCTTCACCGCCTGACGGTGAGAAGTGCGTGGCGAAGCCTGAAAGCGCGCGCACAAGCATACGGCGAACTGAATGTCCGGCCGTGTCGCCGTCAGGTAGAGCAGCGATCCAATCATGCTGCGGTACTCCTTCTGGTCCACTGCTTCTCCATCCGTGTCAGCATCCAGGGCAGTCGTCGTCGACATGGGCGTTGGAAGAGGCTTGGCCTCACCCATGTCGAACCGCTTCAGCAAGTCCCTTGTGTACTTGCCCTGGTGCACAAACGTCCCCTCTCGGGATTGCTTAATTTGCAACCCGAGAAAGAAAGTCAGCTCGCCCATCATGCTCATCTCGAACTCCCTGCTCATAGTATCTGCAAACTTGGCAACCAAAGCGTGAGAAGAACCACCGAAAATGATATCATCCACGTAAATTTGGATCAAGAGAGTATCTTTGCCTTGCTTGAGGAGAAAGAGCGTTTTATCAACACATCCCATTTTAAAACCCTTAGCTAGCAAAAAGGTTTTTAATCTCTCATACCAGGCTCTAGGGGCTTGTTTCAAACCATACAAAGCTTTGTGGAGTTTAAAGACATGGTTTGGAAACTTGGGATTTTCAAAACCGGGGGGTTGCTGGACATAGACCTCCTCCTCAATATAGCCGTTTAAGAAGGCGCTCTTGACATCCATTTGAAAAAGTTTGAAACCCATGGATGCAGCATAAGCCAAGAGTATCCTAATAGCCTCCAAACGAGCTACAGGAGCGAAGGTCTCCTCATAATCTATCCCCTCCTTCTGACTATAACCCTTCGCTACAAGCCGGGCCTTGTTTCTCACAATGTGGCCCTCCTCTCCTTGCTTGTTTTTAAATACCCATTTTGTCCCAATAGGTTTACAGTCAGGAGGTGGTGGCACTAGAACCCAAACCCGATTTCGCTCAAAGTTCTCTAACTCCTCATGCATGGCATTGACCCAATCCGGATCCGTCAATGCGTGTCCAACATCTCGGGGCTCAAAAGACGCAACAAAAGCAGAATGAGCAAAGTGCGAGATGTGCTGTGACCTGGAGCGAGTAACTCGCTCGTCGATGTCTCCGATCATCTGTTCAGGGGGGTGCTGGCGCTGGATGTGTCGTGGCGCCTCCCGGGAAGAAGTAACCTCCCCCTCAACAGTAGCTGGTTCCACCCCGGGTACAAAAGGTACCGCGCGAGGTGGATCCCACGGCCCCCAGGAAGAAGACGTCTCGGGGCCACGGGTCGTCGTCGAAGCCGCTCCCGGCGGCGCGGCAGGCGGAGGGGGTGCTGGATCATCTATACCTTCAGCACCCTCTTCCTCGTCATCGAAAAGAGGCTCTCCAACCTCGTGATCACCTGCACGCTCAAAACGAGAAGAAGGAGAAACAAGAGTCTCGTCGAAGGTGACATCTGATGTCTCCATGACTCGGTTAGTGTCAAGGTTAAGTACACGATAAGCTCGAGTGTGAGTGCCATAACCCAAAAACACACCGTCAGAAGAACGAGACTCAAACTTGTCTAGGTTGCCCTTTTTCAATATAAAACAGTGGCAACCAAAGACTCTAAAATAACTCACCTTGGGCTGGCGACCAAAACGCAACTCATAAGAGGTCTTCTTCAAAAACACTCTCAGAAAAATGCGATTTGAAATATAGCATGCAGTGTTCATAGCTTCGGCCCAATAGTGCCTAGGAGTCCTATGCTCATCAAGCATCGTCCTGGCCATCTCAACAAGGGTCCGATTCTTCCTCTCTACAACACCATTTTGGGGTGGTGTATAGGGAGAAGAAAACTGATGCTCCAAACCAAGGCATTTACAAAACTTCTCAAAATCCGAATTTTTAAACTCGGAACCATTATCACTTCTAATCGCTCGCATCGAGTTCAAAGGGAACTCGTTCTGAAGACGCAAAATCAGATCGCGAGCGAAGGAGAATGTCTCGGACTTCTCAACTAAAAAGAAGACCCACGAATACCTCGAAAAGTCGTCAACAATAACAAGCACATACCACTTCCCACCAACCGAGCTTACCCGAGCCGGACCAACAAGGTCCATATGCAACAGCTCTCCGGGGTGCGAGGTCATAACCTTGGTCAAAGGATGGTGGGGAGCAGCAACCATCTTTCCATGCCGGCAAGCATGGCAAACTAGATCCTTCTCCAACGAAAGCTTGGGCAATCCTCGGATTAAGCCAAGTGAGCTAAGTCTTGCAAGCAAGTCAAAACTCAGGTGACCGAGCCTCCTATGCCACTTCCAAAGATCAGAAGAAGAAGGACTAGCCAGAAGACAGCGAGAAGATCCAAACGACTTTGAGAAATTCGCGCGAAAGACATTCCCAAAGGGTGAAATCAGACATACAAGATCACCCTGAGGATCTAAGATCCGGCTAAGGTTCGGTTTGAAACGAATCTCATAGCCTTCACGAAAAAGTTGCGAAACAGAAAGCAAGTTAAAATGCAGGTTAGAAACAAGAGCAACCTCGCGCAACACAAAGTGCTCATTAACCCGCACTGCACCAACGGACAATACCTTGCCCTTACCTTTGTCGCCGAAGGTTATGTACTCCTTTCCGGCGACCGGACTATGGCTGGAGAACCATTTGGCATTTCCGGTCATGTGCCTCGAGCAACCGGAATCCACAAGCCAAATGTCCTCCAACCGCTCCTCCTACATCAATAAAAAGACATAGGGTGAACATACGGTCCAACACTGGGGTTAGTAAGATAAGAAGGAAACCAGTGTTGGGCCGGCTGCTCAAAAGAACGGTCAGTGTAAAAACCATCCTGTCTAGGGGGATAGCGATCACCACGCACAGGAAAACGTGGTCCGCTGGGGAAGAAGCGCTCACCGCGAAACTCTACCTGCGGTGGGACAAAGCGCTCAACAAAGCCTCCGCCACGGGGTCCGTTACCTGCAAAAGCAGGACCCCGTCGGGCACGGTCTCTACGAGGTCTACGCCTAGGAGCCTGCTGCTCAACTCTAGCGTCTCTCCTCGGAGCTCTCTCCTGCCTAGGCCTCACGAACTGAGGTGCTCTACCTCTAGGCCTAGTCTCCCTCCTAGGGGCTCTCTCCTGCTGCCTAGGCTGGGTATGCTTCCCTCCAGACCTAGCAGCTCTCCCCTGAGGCTTCGGAGCATGTCCACCACGAGCTGGGTGAAACATGTCCGGGTTCTGCATCTCCCTAGCTCGGCGCGCCTCTCTCCTGCGCCTAAAGCAGAACTCACTCAGGTGACCATCCCGCCCACAAAAGTCACACTGAAACCTCACCGCGCGCAAAGGGGGTTGTTGGTTTGCAGGGATGTGGGTATGGTTCACCTTGCCCTTGCCCTTCTGTGGCAACTCCTCTCGGATGGGTGGCATTGTGTCAAGCTTGTTCTTTAGGTGATTGGGCTTGGGTTGCCATTGTGGATTCTTGGGTGGAGCCTTGGGGGATTCAACTATAACTCCATCCTTGGTGACAGGCTTGGCAGACTCTTTGGGTGGAAGCTTGGTTAGTTTGGGAGTAGTGGTGGAGTTGGGCTTCTCACAGGGGTTCAGACCACTAGACTCTCCAATCTTACCAAAAGCTGAAAGATCAACACTCTGGCCAAGACCTACACCAGGAGCCCCAGCAGCTCGCTTGAATTGGGAGATCATCATCCCGAGCTGAGGCTCACCACAAGACACCCATGACAAGACGGTCCGAAGGTATGTGTTTTCCTCCTCGGTACGCACCTTGTCATGCCTCACATTTGCCATCTCCTGCTCCAGGCCCTCACACAAAGCACATCTCTTGACACAAGTGCTATCCGAGCCGGCCTTCTCAAAAGACTCAAGCTTGGCATTCTTCTCTGCCAACTCGGATTGCAAGACAGGACAAGTCTTGCACGCACCCAACAGCTGCGGTCTAGCTCGGAGCTCATCCACCTCATCTACCAGCGCAGCATACTTACTCCTCAGAGTGAGAAGATCCGTCATGTGCGCGGCGCAATTCTCGCACTCCAACTCCTCCGACACAACCACGGTGGATCGAGCGAACTCAAGCTCCTTCACCGTGTCCTCCCACTTTTGCCTAAACTCCTTGCGCTCTCTAGCAGCACGCCTAAGCAACTTATCTTGGCTAAGGAGGGCAGCAGTCAACTTCTCAACCTCGGAGGAAAGCTCGTCGTAGGTGAGAGATACCTGGGAGGTGTCGTCGTCGTCGTCGTTCCGAGGCGTGTGCTCCAGCTCGCCTCCGACCTCATCTCCGAGCGCCATGGTGCAGAGGCCGTCATCGTCGGCGAAGAAGCAGAGGCCGTTCAGCTTGTCCTCGATCCTCTTCTTCTTCTCGGACTCGTCATCGCTCGAGCTGGCGGAGTCGTCATCCGAGCCGTCGACGTCGCTGAGCGTGGCGAAGAACGCGCGCTGCTCAGCCTGGGCCTTCTCCAAGTACTTCTTCTTGATGTACTCCTTGTCGAAGCCGCCCCGCTTCTTGTGCTTTGGGGGAACGTACTTCTCCTTGTACTTGGAGTCGCGCCTGCGCCCATGATCGCCCTTGCCCGAGTGCTTGTTCTTCTTCTTGGGGCAGTCGGCGATGAAGTGGTCGGGGTCGCCGCACTCGTAGCAGCCCGAGCGTCCTCCTCCGCGACGACGGTTCATGCGGTTATTGTGGAACCGCGAGAACCGGTTGGCAAGCAAAGCCAACTCGTCGTCACCCAACGTCTCCAGCTGGTCCTCTGTAACAGAAAAGAGACAAGAAAGAGCAAAGCCAGCTGAGGGGTTAGAGGAAGAGCCGGAAACCAAAGCCATGGACGGGCGAGAAGGATTTTCAAAAGAAGCCCTCGCCATAGCATCAATCTCACTGGATTTGAGCTTACTGAAGAGCTCGTCGCAGGTGAGGGTCTCATAGTTCGGGGATTCGATGATCGCCTGAACTTTAGAATCCCACACCGAACGGTCAAGAGTGTGCAAAAGCTTCAAAGCACGCTCATGATCGTCAAATGGCAACTGCTCTCGGTTAGCCCTCATCCTGTTGACAATCACCTGAAAGCGAGCGAATAAACTTTCTATGCTTTCGCCAGGCTGATGTCGGAAGTTCTCATACTCTCTCTTGAACGACTCGTAGAGTCGGGTTTTGACTTGAGAGGTGCCCTCATGAAAACGCATGAGGGTGTCCCAGATCTCCCGAGCCGTAGAGAGGTGAGAAACGCGATCAAACTCACCCACGCTCAAACAGGAGAACAAAGCGTTACGCGCCCGGCTATTGGCTTCGTGCTCATCGATCTGAAGCTGAGAGACACGAGCAGCCAGGACAACGTAGTTGGCGTTGTTGCAAATCTCCCAAACAGAAGAGCCCATGCTCTGGAGATAGGCCGACATGCGTATCTTCCAATACGCATAGTTCGTCCCATCGAAAAACGGCGGTTTGCCCACGCCGCGATCCATGTCGCCTTCGGTGGATCTGGAACCGGCTAAGGTGGAAGATCCTTAACCTGCTCCGATACCAATTGAAGGACCGAGAAGCTACCCGAAAGCGACCAGAGGGGGGGGGTGAATGGGAGCTTCAAAATTTCCTTTCGGACACTAGATGCCACTGTCCCAAAATCAACCCCAAGAGCGAACCCTAGAGCTTGCTAATGTCCACGACCCTAGATGTAGGGTGGATGCCTTCCAGAAGCACAGCGGGACACTAGACAACCCTAGAAAGCCGACGCAAAAGACGGAACTCAACTCCGATCAAGGACGAACGAACCGCGAACGAAAACGCGCGAAACTGGATCGACCGGACTCTGGCCAGCGTCCGGTCAGCAGGGACCGGACGCGTCCGGTCGTCAGAAAACAGCTCTGGGAGCTCTCTGTTCGTGACCGGACTCACGAGTACGGAGCGTCCGGTCGTGTACAGTGCGTCCGGTCGAAACCGACAAAGCCAGAAACAGTGCAAGCGTAGCGTCCGGTCGAAATGCAAACAGAGCGTCCGGTCGAGAGCGTCCGGTCAGTACGCAGAAAAGCTTGGCGCCGTGCTCAACGACCGGACTCTGAAAGCGTGCGTCCGGTCAGACCGACAGAGCGTCCGGTCACCCCGCGACTGCACTGAAACTCCGGCGATTCGACCCGATCTCCTCCGAATCAAGTGCTCTAGGCTTGGGATTCGATCTGAGGAGTCACAAGGAGGTTAGTGAGCTATCTCTAAGAGATCATGGCTCGAACCTAACTCCAAATCGGTGAATCGAAGGAATTCGGGGGAAAGAAGAAAAAGAGACCCGAAACTAAAACTTGATCGATCTCCTAGACCGTGAGGTTAGAGATGATTTCTTTCGGTGGAAAGAAGTGCCTCACGATCTAGAGCAACTCAGTTCAAACGGAATCGTGAAAGATGAACCGAGCACAAAGATCAAGCGACGGGAAAACTCAAGGCACAAAGCAATCCGCGAAGAACATGATGAACATGAAATCAAAACGCGAATTGACACCAAGAGATGGGATCCAAGGTGAGGATACGGCCTCACTTCCTCGAATCAACAGTACACAGAGTGGAGTCTCTCTGCGGATCTCAACTAGCTAAAGCAGGGGTGTGGGAAAGTGGAAACCCTAGGAAATGAAAGCTCTAACTGAGATTGAGATGGGGAGGAGGGTGTCTCCCCTAGACTACTTATACTAACCTAGCCTAAGTCTATTTCCTACTCTACCCCTCTCTACTCTAATTACAGAGCGGACCAGCCTAACCCTAAGGCTATTCTAGTCCACCCGCTGGTGGTAGGTAGATCCGACGGCCACGCCCGCACGGTCTTCCGCGTCGCCTCCACGCAACCTTCAGATCGCCGCCACGTGCCGCCACCACTCTGCACCCCCGGTTTTGCGGCCCAAACCGGGAAACCAGCCTTTTCCATCAGCCCCCGGTTTTGAGGCCCAAACCGGGAAACCAGCCTCCAGCCCGAGTTTTGTGGCCAAACTCGGAAACCGTCCGCGCCCGAGTTTTGAGGCCCAAACTCGGAAACCGGCCCCACGCCCAGGTTTTGAGGCTCAACCTGGAAACCGTCGTGCCCAGGTTTTGTGGCTCAACCTGGAAACCCAGCACCCAGGTTTTGAGGCCCAAACCTGGAAACCGTCCACCGTTGGTTTTTCCCGGGCTCTACCAACAAACCGGCGTCGTAGAGGGGATGCACCGCCTGTGCACCCCTTCCACCGACATGATCGCACTTCTCCGCTTGTCGCTGTCGCAGGCTGCCAGCCACCACAGCTGATCCTCCGGCCTCCAGTCCATCAGTCCAAGTCCACGTCCGCCCTTCACCGTCCGATACATCGGCATGGCACGTCCGCCGCACGGCACGCCCATCCTTCATCGCGCCCGGTCCGTCGGCACGGCACGTCGCAACTTGACCTTCACCCGCCATCGACCACTGTCTCCGTGCTCGACACCTGCACAACACAAGCCAAAGAACATGCGCATCATCTCCATTGACAATCACTCATCACACAGAGACTCGGCATACACCCATGTATCCGCAATATGTTGTCACAAGGGATAGTGATGCATCATCCGATAGTGAAGACTCAAGTGATGATGATAACAATAAAATCACCAAGAAGAAGGCACTTGCAAGCATTGCGATCAACAACAAGCCTTCTCTATTTGACACTCCATCATGCTTCATGGCTAAGCCAACTAAGGTACAATCCGATGATGAGAGTGATAGTGAGAGTGATGAGGATGAGGAGCACTCAAAGGAGGACCTCATGGACATGTTGGAGCAAGCTCACACTTGCTTTGAGATGAAGAGGAAGGAGCACAAGGAATTGCGCAAGAAGCTTAGTGCTCTTGAGCAATCCCTTGATGAGCTCAAGTCTACTCATGAGAGGCTAGAGGTAGCCCATGAGAAGCTTGGCAAAGCTCACACCAAGCTTGAAAAAGCTCACTCCTCCCTCCTTGATCAAGTCAAGGTTGAGGACATTGTTCCAACATGTAACATAGGAGTCACTTGTGATATTCTTGATGAATCATTCTATACTCCTATTGTTGTTGCTCCCACTAACCCTTCATGTAGCTCATCCACTACTACTTCTACTATGAGTGATGGTTTCACTTGTGATGCCTCACTAATGGTGGAGAATGAGACCTTGAAAAAGAGGTCAATGAGCTCACTCGTGCCTTAGGCAATGCCTATGGTGGAGATGTCTGCTTGCTTAAGTGCTTGGGTAGCCAATGGTTCTCTCTTAACAAAGAGGGATTGGGCTATACCCCCAAGAATGGAAAGGCGGCTTTTGTGACTCACAAGACTAGTTTTGTGAGAAGCAATGGTCGATTTTGCAACAAATGCAAGCAATCCAGGCACATAGAGCAATATTGCAAGAAAAAGAACAGAAATGTTAATGTATCTTCAATTCAATTTGATTCTTGTTATTTGCTTACCAAGGGTGTAAATGGTGTAAAGGCTAAGTTAATTTATTGGTGCTCCCATTGTTGGCCCAAAGCAGAAGGCAATTTGGGTGCCCAAGAGCTTAGTGACTAACCTTGGAGGACCCAAGCAAGTTTGGGTACCTAAGAAGAATTGTTCTTTTCTTGTAGGTCAATTATAAAGCCGGAGGAAGGCATTGGGTGCTTGATAGTGGGTGCACTCAACACATGACCGGTGATGCGAGAATGTTCAATTCAATCAACAAGAATGATTACAATGGGAATTATAGTATTACATTTGGTGATAATGGCAAAGGCAAGGTCAAGGGGCTTGGTAAGATTGCTATATCAAATGACATGAGCATATCCAATGTATTGCTAGTAGAGAGCTTGAACTTCAATTTGCTATCCGTGGCTCAATTGTGTGATCTTGGATTCAAATGCATATTTGGGGTTGATGATGTAGAGATCATAAGTGTAGATGGCTCAAATTTGATCTTCAAAGGCTTTAGATATGAGAATCTATACTTGGTTGATTTCAATGCTATTGAAGCTCAATTATCAACTTGTTTGTTCACCAAATCTATCATGGGTTGGTTATGGCATAGAAGACTTGGTCATGTTGGCATGAAACAATTGAATAGATTGATTAAGCATGATCTAGTTAGAGGCTTGAAAGATGTGGTGTTTGAAAAGGACAAACTTTGTAGCTCTTGTCAAGCCGGCAAGCAAGTTGGAAACACCCACCCTAAGAAGAGCATGATGAGCACTAGCAAGGCATTTGAGTTGTTTCACATGGATCTATTTGGACCAACAACATACACTACCATTGGTGGAAACAAATACGGCTTTGTGATAGTGGATGATTTCACAAGATATACATGGGTGTTCTTTCTAAGTGACAAAAGTGATACATATGCTACATTCAAATCTTTGTCAAGAGATGTCACAATGAGTTTGAAACAACCATCAAGAAAGTGAGAAGTGACAATGGTAGTGAATTTAGAAACACAAGAATTGATGAGTTATGTGATGAATTTGGAATTAGACATCAATTCTTGGCCAAGTACACTCCATAATCAAATGGTCTTGTTGAAAGGAAGAATAGAACTCTCATTGATATGGCAAGATCTATTCTTAGTTAGTACAATGTGAGTCATTCATTTTGGGCCGAAGCTATCAATACGGCTTGCTATTGTAGCAACCGCCTTTATTGTCACCCCATGACGGAGAAGACACCTTATGAGCTATTGAATGGAAGAAAGCCCAACATTGCATACTTTAGAGTCTTTGGTTGCAAATGCTATATCTTGAAGAAAGGCACTAGATTGAGCAAGTTTGAGAAGAAATGTGATGAAGGCTTCTTACTTGGTTACTCCACTACAAGCAAAGCATATAGAGTTTGGAATTTGACTAGTGGTACTCTTGAGGAAGTGCATGATGTTGAATTTGATTAAACAAATGGCTCTCAAGATGAGGAAGAAAATCTAGATGATGTGAGAGGAACTCAATTGGTCAATGCAATGAAGAATATGGATATTGGTGATATTCGGCCTAGGGAGGTGATTGATGTTGAAGATGACAAAGATCAAGTGCTCACTTCTCCAATTGTGCAAGCTAGTGGTTCTCAATTGCAAGATCAACAAGTGGCTAGTTCATCTCAACCAAATGATCAAACAAGTACAAGCAATCAAGTCCAAGTGCTCCAACCAACCAATGTTGCAAGGGATCATCCATTAGATCAAATCATTGGTGGAATTCAAAGTGGTGTGCAAACTAGATCAAGATTGGCTTCTTTTTGTGAACATTACTCTTTTGTATCATCCATCGAGCCAACCAAGATTGAAGAAGCATTACAAGATGTAGATTGGGTCAATGCCATGCATGAAGAGCTTAACAACTTCACAAGAAATCAAGTATGGGAATTAGTAGAGAGGCCTAAGAACTACAATGTGATTGGCACTAGATGGGTCTTTTGCAACAAACAAGATCAAGATGGCATTGTGGTGAGAAACAAAGCGAGATTAGTAGCACAAGGTTACACTCAAGTAGAGGGTCTTGACTTTGGTGAAACATATTGCTGGCACAAAATGTGTCGCACCGTGCCTCACACACAGCAAGCCGAAAAGCGTGACTTCAATCGGGTGCCCGGACGGTTTGAAATCCGGAGACGTGCCAGTCGGTTTGACCTGAAAGCCAACAAGGGATAAAATTGTGAGAATAAAACTGGAACATGCCGGATGAGACCAGACAGTTCCATATTTACGGCCCTGAAGCCACTCTCAACGACATATAGCTATAGAAGCTATCTGTCAACAAGTTTTAAAGATCATTCGGCTAACTCCAAACATGAACATATGTAAATAATTGGTTGCCGAATGCACATACGTAAAAAGACATGCTTGAATAAGAGATAGATTATAAAATAACGTGTAACCAAGCTCGGCAAACCAGCCGAGTTGGGGTCCATGAAGAAGGAACATGCAAACAAAAAATGATCAAACCAATCTAAAACCTGCATCTGCCGCACGATACCTAGTTTTATCAAAGCCTAAGCGTAATTGACATGTATGAACCCGCAACACGTAGCAATCTAGATTAGAAATTAATTCGGTCATCATGGTTATTCGATTATTGGAAAAGACAAGTAAAAACTTGTAGAGCAAGGCCGAACAAAGTCAATCTAGATTGGGCAAAAGAGTGTTGTAAAACTAATTAAATAAATCATGCAACACATGGTAACTTAATGAATCTACTAGATTTTGCAAAATCTAATAGAGCCGATAACTATCTCGCTCCTGCTAAACGTATCAAGCAAACGCCTGCCGCACGGTATTTACTCATAAGTATAGCATAAGCAAAGACTTCTTGATTGTTGACATAGATCTGCCGCACGATCTTTGTAAACAAACAAGACTACTTGCATCACATCTAAATCCACCGCATGATACTAGACATGATAACAAGGTTGCCAGAACTTACGGAGGTCGACGGATCGATGATTCCTCTCGAAGAACTCGACGACACGGCAAAGGACTCGAAGATGGCACGGGGCCGATTTGTATTGATATGGTTGTGAACAGTTTTACAATGGCCGGGGGTTTGTATTTATACCCTGGGCGAAATACAAGTCCTGGAAGATTACGACTTACATAATGAAAATTTAGAAAATATGAGTCCTATTCCTATTTTCTTCCCGGTGTCCTCTATGGTTACGTGTCTTCTCATGCAAGCCGGCTTTACCTACCGTATTTGCTTCCCGAATGGAGTCATCGTCTTGTAAGATAACCGACCGCACCTGCACTTGCCAAAAATCTGAGAGCTAAATGACCGCTTGGTTGTTTGTCGAATGTCCATCCCACTGCCAGTCGGGTCCACTTGTCATCTTCTTGGTCCACTTGATCAACCGATCTTCCTTGATTCTGTCAATTTCTCAAATTGCGGCTATCTTCAGTAAAATTCGGTCCATCTTTCCTCTTAAACCAAATTTTGGTGTAAACACATGCACCGGTTGCAAGATTAGAAGCAATAAGAATCATATTAGCTTATGTTTGTTCCCACAACATCAAGTTATATCAAATGGATGTCAAGAGTGCATTACTCAATGGCTACATCAATGAGTTAGTATATGTTGAGCAACCTCCCGGTTTTGAAAATGACAAGAAGCCCAACCATGTTTACAAGCTCAAGAAGGCACTTTATGGTTTGAAACAAGCACCAAGAGCATGGTATGAGAGATTGAGGGATTTTCTTCTCTCTAAAGGGTTCAAGATGGGAAAGGTTGATACTACTCTCTTCACCAAGAAGATTGGAAAAGACTTGTTTGTGTTGCAAATCTATGTTGATGATATCATTTTTGGTTCAACCAATCAAGATTTTTGTGAAGAGTTTGGTGAATTGATGGCAAATGAGTTTGAGATGTCCATGATTGGAGAGCTTAGCTATTTCCTTGGTCTACAAATCAAGCAACTGAAGGAAGGCACATTTGTTAGTCAAGGCAAGTATATAAAGGACATGATCAAGAAGTTTGGACTGCAAGATGCAAAAGCCATTAGCACACCTATGGGTACAAATGGACAATTGGATAGTGATGCAAGTGGCAATATGGTGGATCAAAAGTTGTATCGGTCTATGATTGGAAGCCTACTCTATGTGACCGCATCAAGACCGGATGTCATGTTTAGTGTATGCATGTGTGCAAGATTCCAAGCCTCACCAAGAGAGAGTCACTTGAAGGCAACCAAGAGGATATTGAGGTACTTGAAGCATACACAAGATATTGGTTTATGGTATCCAAAGGGGTCAAACTTTGAGTTGATTGGATATTCGGACTCCGATTATGCGGGTTGCAAGGTTGATAGAAAGAGCACATCGGGCACATGTCAATTATTGGGAAGATCACTTGTGTCTTGGTCATCAAAGAAGCAAATAGTGTGGCACTTTCAACCGCCGAGGCCGAATACATATCCGCCGGTAGTTGTTGTGCTCAGTTACTTTGGATGAAAGCAACTTTGGATGACTTTGGAATCAAATTCAAACAAGTGTCATTGCTATGTGACAATGAGAGTGCGGTGAAGCTCACAAACAACCTCGTGCAACATTCAAGAACAAAGCTTATTGACATTAGGCACCACTTCATAAGAGACCATCAACAAAAGGGTGATATTTCAATTGAGAGTGTTGGTACTGATGATCAACTTGCTGACATATTCACCAAGCCACTTGATGAGAAGAGGTTTTGCAAGCTAAGGAATGAATTGAACATACTTGACTTCTCAAATATGTGTTGATGCACCCTCACTTATATAACATGCCTCTCCTTAGACAAAGCAAGGTAAAAGTTGATTGGCATATGCATTCATACTTTGCTAGGACATGTTTAGTGCATCTAGTCATTCCTCAAATCTTTAGGCTCATTCTTGAAAATAAAATGATTTTGATGCTTATATGATGCCACTATTGTTTCTATGCTTAATATGATCTAGTGGTAACATATGACATGTTTATGGGCTTGCAATCCTAGTGTTTAATTTAGAGAATGAGAAATGGAATGTTTAACCAACGTGAGTAAGATAACCATTGCAAGCTGTGTGAAGAAGCTTACTCTAGAGCAAACTGTGTTAAATATTTCATGCAAATGACCTAGACTGAACCAAATGTGAAAGAACTAACTCTCTCCTAAACAATTTGAACCTTTTTATGCAAACCTTTTATGGAAATAGATGACAAAGGGGGAGAGAAAAGTCACAAAGATAAAATGAAGGGGATCAAAATTTTGAAAATGATTTTCGAGCACACAAGTAGGGGGAGAAAGCTCACGAACTTGGTTATTGCATTTGATTTGTGCATGTTCATATGCTTGCTTGCTTTACACAAGTTGTTTAAACTTGATATCCATGCTTGTGTGGTGTATGCTAGAAATAGAGTTTGAATGATGATTTGCAAACTAGCATGCATAAATGGTAGCTAGATATAATTTGTTATTACAAGAGGTACTAGAACCTTTCATATAATGTTGATCTCATAAGGTATCTAGTGTTTTTGTAAAGTCTAGCTAACCATGGTGCTAAGAATGGTGTACATTGGCAACTCAGATTGGTATCACGCTTCAAAGGTCCATCTTTACACCTTAGCATCATTTGATAGTATTACTCTCCCACATTTCATATCTATGCATATGCGCCGAACTTGAACCAAACACTATAGCACATATGTAGGGGGAGCTAATACTAACAAAGAGGTGACTCAAATTTTCAAACATATATCTTTGTGACGGTTGTCATCAATTACCAAAAAGGGGGAGATTGAAAGTCCTTGTTTGGTTTTGGATAATTGATGTCACCTAGAGTACTAATCTTTGTCATGAAGTGTTCATAAGCTAGGTTGGTACACACCAAGTGTGGGAGCTAGATGATGGCCATGGTGTTGGTGGTGATGACCAAAAGATGGATCAAGTGCTCCACATTTGGAAAGAGAAGAAGAGAAAAGCAAAACCCTATGGAGATCAAGGCAAAGGTATAAATAGGGATTTTGTTTTAGCACTCAAGACACCATAGAGGGTGTGAGTGTGTTTAGGATTGATAGTCGTACTATTAAGAGGGGACTATCTCGGTGATTGCGGTTATCAAGTGCCACTAGGTGAATTCATACATGCATATGCATTAGGACCTAGTGTGCTAACCTCTAATCCTTTGAAAAATGTCTGGAAAAATGCTAACACACTTGCACAAGGTGATGTACGCTTGGTGGTGTTGGCACATTTGCAAAGGAGAAGAAACCGGAGTTGAAAACAAAGTTTTTAGGCGCGACCGAGCGCTGGAACAATGACCGGACGTTGTTGAAACATGCGTCCGGTCACTATTGAAACAGCGATCGGACGCTATTGAAACAATTGACCGGACACGCCTATAACACTGTTCACGAGAAGCAACGAATGAAATGAAGTGATCGGACGCTAAGTGAGTCCGGTCAATAGTGATCGGACGCGTCCGATCGATGAAAATCGTCTCTGGAACCTCTCTGTTCATGACCAGACGCTGAGTGAAACAATGACCGAACGCTAGTGAAACAAGAGTCCGGTCACTACTGAAACAACGACCGAACGCTACTGAAACAATGACCGGGCGCGTCCGGTCGCTACGTAAACAGCCCATTCGAAGGGGTAACGACTCTTTTTGTTTGAGGGGGTATATAAATATGAGTTGGCCGGCTTTGGGATGTCTCTCTTGGCACTCTAACATATTGGACATCCCTTTGAGCTAAACATACTCTCTCTCACTCATCTCCTTGCTTGATAGCGCGAATCAAAGTGAGATTGAGTGATTCCAAGTGCATTTGCTTGTGTGGTTGCATCTAGTGGCACTTGGGGATCGTTTTTGCTGCGGCTATTCTCATTACTCTTGGTGCTTGCCGCCACCAAGACGGCTTGGAGCAGCAGAGGAGCATTGGCACAAGTTGGTGATTGTTCGTGGCCATCTCCCGATGATTTGTGAGGGGTATTGTGCCTTCCCCTGCGAAGAGCCAAAAGGTAACTCTAGTAAATTGCGCATGTCATTGAGTTACCTCCATTTGTGGGTCGGTTCTTGTGGTGCTCATGTGTTGAGCTAGGTTTGTGAACACCTATTAGCCACTGAACCACCAAGTGGTTGGTCGACACAATGGGGAGTAGCGTGCCGGCAAGCACGTGAACCTCGAGAGAAAATCATTGTCTCTCTTGCCCATTTGGACATCTCCCAGAGTTTCTTGGTATTCATATTGTGATTGATCGTCTCTTGCCGATGTCGGTATATATTTCTACCACTTGTATTACATTCTTAATTTCTTGTATAGTGGTAGTTAATCTTGATAGTGTTAGCTCTCTAGTTCATTGTATTTAGTTCTTGCTAGCTCACTAGGATAGAGAGTAGTGACATAGATATTGTGTGCCTTAGAGATCATACCATACTAGAATTATTTTGTTAGGTGGCTTGCATCACTTAGTAGAGCTAATGCAAAAAGCTTCGCTTTGTAATTGTCTAACAAGTCTCTCTAAGTGTTTTCTAGAAATTTTATTAGGCTATTCACCCCCCCCCCCCTCTAGCCATTTAGGATCTTACAGTTACCCGACTGGGAGCTTGGCCCTTGTGAGGGATTCCTTGCGAGGGGCTCCGACGAGGACTAGGGGGAAGCTTGCGTGCTTGTCGATACGTCGGTAAAAATATCGGAGTCATCGACGGGAGTTTGCATCTCTACCTTGCTCTTTAGCTTCCGCATTTACTTTGCTACCTTGGTTATGTGCTTTACTTTTCCTAGCTTAGTTGATAGGTTAGTTGATAGGATTGGAACCTAGGTTGCATAACTCTTTTGCGGTAGAGATAGCAACACACCTAGCAAAATCATAGTTGCACAATTAGATAGTTTACTTTCTTGCATATGTTTTGACTAGGTGGTAATTCGAGGCCATAGTTTAGAGTAGAGTTTTTAGTTGCCTAATTTACCTCTTAATATTAAGCGTCGCGGTCCTTTCACACATGTAAAGTTAATCCACATCTAGCGGCACTAGATAATTGTAGTCGCTTTAGAGTTTCCCTCTTAATATTACAACTATCTATCTGAAACCCAACTATACACTGTATTGCACCTTTGTTGATGAAAACAAAAAACATATTCTCTTATATGTTTGCCATTTCATCCATATGCATATGGGTTTTGTTTCCAAGCCCATTTTCTTTCTTCTCCATTGTTGAGCACTTACTTCATGATCATGATCGTCATGTCCACCATCTTATAGGCTTGCTCAACTCATTCATGTAGACCTATCTCAATCATCTCCATCGAAAGTATTGGTCCACTAGTTGTCACTCAATTACCAAAACCAAACTAGGGGTTTCAGTTGGTTGCTTGAGGTTTTTGGTCAATGTGCTAATTCCCTCTCTTTTGATAGCATTGTTGCAATCGATATCGCTGAGAATATAAGTATATTGGAGGCATGAACTCACTGAGCATATTGGAGGTCAATGCTTCCTATACGAGATTATAAGTGCATGGTCATGTTGTAACTTTCCACCATGATGCCTTTTAAGGTTGAAAGGGTGACAATACCTAGAGGAGGTGGTGAATACACGTAATCTAGAATTTAAAAACTTTGTAATTGATTAAACAAGAGGTATTAGAATCGATGAGGACCGAATTCCTAGGTATTAGAGAGGAATGAGCTTACTAGCAAAATTGAAATTGCTCAAACACTAAGAAGTGTTTGAAATTCCTAAATTATTTTTACCACATGTGTAGATAAGTAATATAAAATGATTCCATGCTATCACTTGCTCCAACACCTACACACAAAATAGATTGGGCCACCACAACAAATAATACAAGATATGCAATCTCAAGATCACAAGCACATGAGGACACAAGATTTATCTGAGGTTCGACCACACCATAAAGTTGTACCTATGTATCTATTATTGAGGAGACTACTCAAAGGTGGTCTGACCTAAGATGATGGTACCCCAAACATGGTTGTGTGCATTTAAACCTTTGCTATAAAAGCAGGGTATAACCATCGTCAACTGGAAACAAATTTTATATTACAAATGTTAGCGCACTTTGCTATAAGATTGATCAAAACTAAAGAAGTATGCATTTATGATCCATAATTTAAAATGGGAGGAGGGAGCAACAACCAACGAACGACATTCAGATTCAACATCCCCTTCGTGACCGGCACAAACACTACAAAAATTCAAGAATAAGGTTTTGGTTTGGCTTCTATAGGTTTCCTCTCTACTTTATATATGCTATATACAATGGGAGGAGTTAGAAATAATTCTTCGGTCCCAAAAGCGTGAAGGCGTATTTTTTATGTTTTACGCCATCTTCGTCCCCGCGTCCCGCTGTGCGAAACGAAAAAAAAAAAAACAACCTCTGCTTCCCACCGCGTTCAGATTTGACGTTAGACTCGATCTACGGTACGCTACAGGCGCCGAGCAAGATACCCACCATGGAAGCGGCGGCGGCGGCATCTGTTTCGGTTGCTGGCGGTAGAGGGAGGGACGAGAAGACGCAGCCTAGGCCGGCGGCGGCGCCGGCATGCGACGTGGAGGCGCTGCGGAGGTGCCTTGAGGAGAACAAGGGCGACCGCGTCAAGTGCCAGGCGCACATCGACGCCTTCCGCTCCTCCTGCTCCGCCGGCCCTAACACCAGCTCCAAGCTGCAGTCCTCCTAGAGAGGAGAGTACGGACCATCGCCGCACGGCTCGGGCTTCTTCGCTCTTCGGGATCGAAACATTTTTTTTTTCTTTTGCTCCCCCTATATAATGTCTTCTTAGTTGTCTGGGCTTGTGCCCTTAGGTAAATTCATCACTTCTTGTTTGAATAAGACAGGATTCGATTTTTCTCCAGCTATTATCTGTAATTCCAGACTGATCTGAGTCGATCTCCAGTCTAAGTTTCTGAGACAGCAAACCAAAGCATGCAAATTTTACTGATCAGATGGCCAATCAGTTATCAGTGGAATAACACGGCCATTTGCAATATGAGCAAATGAAGTCTGCATCTGGACAAAGCATCAAAGCCCCCATAGGAAGTGTTCTTTCTTGATTTGTGTTTCCATGGCATTTTGAACGGCTAGAACTGTTCAGCATGTTTACATCCTTGCTGAAGCCAACCAAGCCCAAGCGTGCAGAACTCCTGAAACAATGGTTTAAGATTCACGAAACTAGACGATGATGGGTTCAGGCGGATGCGAGGTGCCACCGAGTTCCTCCAGAATGCCACACGGATCTCTCAGCTCACTACAGCTCTAAGACCATTTGGTTTTTCGGTTTGTCCTTGGACCTGGATCTGTCTCCAACTACATATATGTTTGCATCTTCAGCATGAATAGCCACTAGGCAGGCAGTCCCTCAGATAGTACACAAGTCACACACATACCCTTCTCCTTGGGAATCAGCATCTCGCGCCCACTTTGCCGCAGATGATGGCCAACGCGGGGCTGCGCGCCTACCGTGAGGTGCTGCGCCTGGTGCGGCGGCTGCCGGCGGAGACGCGGCCCTACTACGCCAAGTACGCCCGCGAGAACTTCGTCAACTACCGCGACCTCTCCGCCGACGACGACCTCGCCGCCCTCCTCCGCCGCGCGTACGCCCACTCCACATGGGTCCTCTCCAAGGTATCTATCATGCCTGCTCTGTTCTCAAATCTCAACCTTCCCGCATCAAGTCCACCCTCCACCGAGTTAGTCGTCTAAGCAAGCAAGGCTGGGTTGCACTTGCAGTACTCGATCGACGCGGGGAAAGCGGCGGCGCGGCTCAAGGATCTTAGCGACGACGGCCACGCCGGGCCGTGACGCACGCAAGGTGTTCGGCCATATGCCGCTCTTCGCTTGAGGATTCAGTTCAGCCTTCAGCGCCTTTGTTTTGGCACTACTTGTGTTACTCTGTTTGAGGTTTTGGGTTGCTACTTTGACGTTGTTCTATGGAGGCTCCCTCCCAACTTTGTGGAGCGATCGCTACTCCCTGCTGTCATGCCTTCAACTCAATTCAACTTTGTGCAGCTTCGAACTGCCAATGCTTTCTGCTGCCAAGTATAATATCTGTATCGTACCACGAGCAAGCCGCCAGAAAACCCACAACTAGAAAGAAGTTGCTTCAAGGCCACACGAGGATGACTAAATAAACAAAATAATGTCTGCTACTAGAGAGCAGTTGTCACAACACCACAAAGTGAGACCAGGCAAATACCACAGAGTAACCAATATCCAGAGACCTCACAACTAGAGAGCTACCACCTCCATTCCACACAAGCGACAACCAAGTTTCATCCAACAAGATTCCTATCCACACAGCTTCATCCAACCACAATGCATAATTCAGATGCAGAGCTGCTAGAGTGAGCTACTGATTCACAGGCCCTTGAGCACCGAGCCACCGATAGAGAACATTCAATAAAATCAATTAACAGTTTTTGTTTCTCTAATCTCTCTAAATAAAGTGCTCAGAACTGATCTGTCTACGAAGTTCCAAAAACAAATGTGCATTTTATTTTTACTCTTAACAAAAATATAAGATAATGGCAATCACAGTTCGCACAGACAAATACATTCAGTTCAAGGTGAAAACAAGTGGGAACACATATCACAAAATCGCTAGAGCTAAAATCATTATAATACAAGTTAATGCCTTCGTTGAATGAAACCACATTACTACAGGTTAAGTATTTGTAAGATTCATCTTTGAATAAAACAAACAGTTGTGATGATTAAGAGTGAAAATCAGTGAGATATGTAAGTGGTATCATTATTGGATGCAACTGTAGATGTAGAAGGATCCAGCATGTTAGTATTTCTTTTAAGTCTTTAAAGATGAAAAAAAATGCTAATTAAAGAGCAAACGGTAAAAGGCAAATGAAGCTTTACAGCATAAACCCACCTTACCCACAACATTTCATTGTGTTTTTTCCTGTCAAGCTTACAATCACAACAATGACAGAGCCGAAAAGTGTTCTTTTGAAAGAAAGTAAGAAACTACTATCCTAAATCTACTTCTTCCTATGCTTCAAGGTCTTGAACATCAACGATCTTGGTTCTTCAGGCATTTTGGCTTTGACGTGCTGTTCCTGCAGTCAATATTAGCACTTTGAGATGTCTCAAAATACTGAAGGATTAACAAGCAAAAGCAAACTTCACCCAAATTCTGAAGAAACTGAAAAACTAGAAAGTATGTGTAAATGAATGAATTCTGCTTAAGGAAAGAGTCTGGGACACTTAGTTTTCTTTTTGTCACAGATCACAAAAGGATATTCCAGTAGATCTAGCACCACTGTAATTGAAACACATGTCACTTGAAAGACCATGACAACATGCTACTGTCTCTGAAAACAATATGAATGTTTTACAGCTCAATTGACTTATTGACTTCGTATACAAAAATTCAAATGAACTGCAGCAAAACTGATTGGTGCAAAATGGAGTAGCAATTAGCAACCGATATTTGTCTTGCAAATACACAAGAGACGAAGCTTGAATTATAGTGTTGTAAGCAATACAGAGGAAAATACTTCTCTACAGGTTAGATTTTGGAAGATGAAGGCTACGGACCTCCTCCCACTTTCTTTGAAGCTGCAGGAGTTCTTTACAGGATGCTATACATTCAGCATGGTACGCCGTGGCCAAATCTTTAATCAAGGCCTTCCTTTTAACTATCCCTATCACTTCAAAACATCAATTAGGTGTCAGACTACCTCAAGATTAATAAACTATGACAAAAGTATATCTATGAGAAATGAGCAGTTGGTGGATGCTCTTTTCAAGATAATGTCAAATGATACATCTAAGAGCATCTCCAACAACTCCCTATATTCACTTGCTATCCTTATAATTTTGCAAAAAACTCAAAAACACCTCTCCAACAACTCCCTATATTCACTTGCTATTTTTCCCAACTTGATAAAATCCTTCCTCGCGCGCGAGTTCACTCCCAATCGGCGATTTCGGCGTCCCCGCGCCCGCGAACTCCCTCCCGCGATTTCGTCTGGTCGTGCTACCAGCGAGCCAAGGAGGGCGGCGGCGGAGAGGACCCGGTGACCTGCATGGCCTTAGCCGTCGACCACCGCTCGCGGATGAAGCCTCCCCTGCCGGACAAGTACCTCGGCAACTGCGTCGGCCCATCGTTCGCGCTGGCACCGACGGGCGAGCTGGCCGCGGCCGGCGCCGGTGGGCTCTTCAGCGCGTGCGCCGCCATCGTGTCCTCCATCGACGAAGCTGTACGCGACATCGGGACGCCAAACATGGAGGCCTGGTTTGACCGCATCAGGGAGCTACTTCCGATGGGTTTTCTGTCCGTAGCCGGCTCGCCGAGGTTCCGCGTCTACGTCCTGAACTTCGGATTCGGCCGGCCGGCGAAGGTGGACGTCGTGTCCGTGGCGAGGACCGGCGCAGTGGCGGTGGCGGAGAGCCGCGGTGGCGACGGCGGGATGGAGGTGGGGGTCTCCCTGCAGCCGGCTGCTATGCAGAGGTACCAGAAGGCGTCGACGGCCGCGGAACAGTGAGATCCGGGCCCCGCGGCTCGGATTTCCTCCCCTCTACCGTCCGCCTGCCCGCCGCGTCTACGGCGACGGCGAGAAGGCCCGCGTCCACGCCCACCTCAAGGTCGAGGTGCCACCCCTCAAAAGTCACGCTGGTGGGCCTATTTTTTTTTTTTTTTTTTGATTTACCAAGTTAGGATACCAAATTGTTGGAGAGAGGTGTTTTTTTCACTTGCCAAACAAAATACCAAGTTGCTAAAACACAAGATATACCAAGTAAATTTTAGGGAGTTGTTGGAGATGCTCTAAGCATTGAGTTTGACAACATTGTAAAGATACCATTCTCATTCCTCACAGTATAGTACAGTACTATAAAGTAATCTAGCAAATCCATTTCAAAAAATTCTGAACTTGAAGCCGTTACCAAAAACAATATTCCAGGGAATGTGATGCTCATAATTCGCTGTGCAAATAACCAACATAAAGCTAATAGTAATCCGAATTCCACGGAATAAGAGCAAGATATCATGATTTCCTAGGAAAAAAGCAAGAACCAAACTACAGTTTGAACTAGAAATACAGAATAATCTACTGAAATGTGAAATGAAGCTGCCAGTTGAGACGGGAGCTCCTTACTTCGACTGGGATCAAACTGCTGCTCCTCAGGTTTGGACCCATTGGCTGTCGGTTCCCTACTTCCTCCTGCAGCTATGGCACCGTCCATCAGAAGCAACTGCGTAGAGAGTAGACATGCTGCACAAGTTAGGGTCTTACCAATTTACCTAAATCCATCCAACCAGACACCACCCGATAAATTCAACCCAACCAGAAAAGGGAGTCGATTCGGACGGAGTAGAAGAGCTTTGCTTCCTTGCAGATTGGGTGGTCGTCCTCTCACTCCGCGTCTGTTGTTTAGGGGTTGCCAGCAGTCAGGTAAAGGCTCATTGCCCGCCGCCCCAACACAGGTTACCCTCAAGGCCTGAACAAGTGAACATACCATAGGTTTAGGAAAGGTTGGGTCTGCTCGGTACAGCTTGCTGAGGCTACTACTGCAGCAGCCAGCCACAACAGCTAAGCAGCCATGCATATTTCTTAGGAATAAAAGGCACACAAATCAGGCCACTGCTGTCCTAATTTAAGACATCTACACCACATATAGTAGCCATATTTTCCAAGTTACATCCACAATAAGGGCATGTTTGGTAGAGATTCACCACTGGAAAAAGTGAATCTGATTCTAGGATTCACCATAGATCTGAGATCCACCATAGAACCATTTGGCAAACACAGCAAATCCAGATTCGCGCATGGGTAATTTGGTTGGAACTGACTAATTTGCCCTTGGGATAGGCCCCACGTGTAAGTGTCTCTAATCTTTTTTTCCTCCGACGAATTTGCAAAGAAAAAAAAAGCGTTTATGGTTCTTCCTCCTTCGGGCGCCATGGCAGGGGAGGACACGGAGGGGAGGGGCGGGCGCGCATGGCCTCGCTGGTTGGGCCCCCAGCGGACGTGGCGGCCAGGGCAGGCAGCCCCCAGTGGATGCGCCAGCTAGGGCGGGTGGGTCCCAGCGGCAGCGCCAGCCATGGCGGGCGGCCCCCAACTGATGCGCCGGCTAGGGCATGGCGGTCGCGGGCGGCCCGCGGTCATGCCAGAGCTGGGCGGCCCCATGGCCTCGCCGGAGCATAGCACTTGAAATTATGTATTAACCTATGCAGTAATTATTTAGTGACATAAATGAAGAAGCCAGTAATAAATAATTTATCAGATGTTAGATCAGAAGGGCAGTTTGTTATTAGAAGAGCCTAGTGTACATCTTTTATTACCTATATCCAAACACTCAAGACATCAGCATATGTTAAACAAAATTGTAAAACACATTTACGCTTCATCTCTTGCATACACTGGCGGAGCCACAGCCCGACAACCCCGGGTGGCCACCCGGGCTCATTGGCAAAGCACAAAGTTTTTGTCAAGGATCCATATCTTCTTAGAGAGGAGGAAAGCTCTGATGTAATCGAAACATAAGACAGTGGAATTCAAGTCTGCAAAATAGGATAACTTCAAAGCTTTATAAATTGAATAATGCTATGTCATTATGCTAGGCAGTTTCAGCATAACATATCTGCATTCAGTGCCATAATTTAACACACATTTTGAACCTAATTTAACACACATTTTGAATCTCATAGTACTTTGGTTTATTTCAGTTTGTTAACACCTTTGTTGTAGACCCTTCGAGCTTAAAATTGACTACAGGAAACCAAATTAATTAGTCGCAGTCAGAAACAGCCACACATGTTGAGTGCTGGCAGCACGATTGGTCGGGACTTTGGCCACAGGAATCACGATCGAGCAACAATACACAGAAAAATCCAAACAACAGGGGCAGCAAAATTTACCTACCTTGATAGGGCGCTTCGGTATGCACAGAGAGGCTAGGAGTGGGCGAGGTGCAGGGTTGGAGCCGAGGAGTTCGGAACTTCAGGAGTCCAGAGGCAGTGGTGTGCCGTGCGGGTTTACCGGCCGCCGACTAGAAGAGCCCGCCGCCGACAGGCATCGAATCAGAGAGGCGTTGCTGACTTGATTTGGCGTCCTCCTAGCGCCGAATCCTGGCCAGAGGTTGGAGGCGTCGGGCGCCAGCTGGCCTCTAAACCCTAGCGGAGGCGATTCCCGACTCCGGAATGCCTCGTTCTCCTCTGCGCTCGCGGAACGGGAAGATTAACGACTGGAGGTGGAGGGGGCGTTAACGGTTTGGGCTGATGGGTTGTGCCGTTAAATCAGAAGCGAGCAGGCCCGATTTGCCGTTTGCCAGCTTCCGACTTCTAACACACTCACCTACGCGGCCCACGGCCCCGCCTCACAAGCCCTCCAGCCTCCGCTCGCCGTCGAGCCGCCGCCGCTGCCATGGAAGGGGTTATTATATCAAATGGGGACGTGGGTGCAGGTGACGCCTCTCAGCGGGGCGTATGGGGAGAGCCCCCTATGCTACTTGCTCGTTGTGGACGGCTTCCGCTTCCTCCTCGACCGCCGATGGACCGACCTCTGCGATACCTCGCAACTTCAACCCCTTGCCAACTACGCCTCTTCTTGCTCTCGTAAGCTTAGCTTGTGGTCGATTCAACTACCCGTGTAAAAATGGCTTCCGCACCCGACAGCCCATTGTAGTACATCCTGTTCGACGAATTGCCTCTGACGGCGAGGAGGTGGTTTGGCTGGCGCTGCACTATGGGTTGGCGCCTGACCCGACACAATGCACAACACTGATTTGTTTGTTTGCATAAATCAAGGGAGTGGTGTTCTGGCTGATGATTTGTGCCTCTGTATGACTAGGGAGTAGATGGGAGGGTAGCTCGCGGTTTCTCAAGCCCAAGGGTTGTGTGTGCTGCAACCGATGCTATCTCAAGCTAGTTTCAAGAATTGATTGATGAGCTTGTGCATTCATGTGTCACGTTGGAGCCTTGGAGGGTGAATGTTCAAAAACCCATGTCCATCCAAGCATGCATGTGCTTAGATGCAGGGATGAATCTAGGCCAGATAGCCATCAGGGTCTTGTCTGAAAATGGATGAAGTCATTAGGAACTATTAGCACCATATACAGTAATTTTGTATTAGAATTTTTAAAATTCATCAGGCTAGTAGACCCCGATGTCAAGCTATAGATGTGCCCTGCTTAGATGCATGTATGTTACTCAATGCCTGTACTAGAAGTAGAAAGTTGTTATCTTGGTGGTCAATGGTTGACCTGTACTAGAAAGTTGTTATCTTATGTTGAAGCATGCATGACTTTTGCAGATTCTGGTGCATGGACAGCGGAAGCAACTGAACATTTGAAAATGCATTGCACAAAGAATTTAGGCTTGCATGTTTGTGCTCCTCAGATTGAGGAAAAAATTGATGTAATAACATCAGATTTATGTGCCTATAAGGTTTGCATCTTAACTACAAACTCTCTTCAAGTACTGAGTAGAACCTATGCTTAGGAGGTCAGGCAACCTATAATATACTAATGTGTTACTTCTTATCTTATTGTTAGAACAAAAAAGTAAAATCAAACCCCTGTCATGTACTAATCACTCAAATTTAATTAAGTTATGCACCACTATGATCTTCTTGTGAGCGGCATTAATAGCCTTGCGTACATGCCATTACTGGACTATTAAGCTAGTAGGCAGTAGCCTGTGTTCCTGACATAATTAGTTCATCGTTTACAATTGTTATGTTGTATATTCCTTCAACCTTCCATTCGCTTAACTTCGTGATGTTTGTGATATCTCAGGTACAACCTTCAGAGAAGTTAATGAGTAACATCATTTCTTAGGGCACCTGTAGTGCTAAGTCAAACCGTGAAATCGAGCGGAGTAAGAGTTTGACAGCTCCAGCGTCTACATCGATTCGTTGGGTCTACATGTGTTAAAAAAAAGCTCTCTCTCTGTCTCATGGCCAGGCAGAAGAGTTCGCATTAGTCCTTTCCTTCTCTCTCCCCTGACGTTGTGTACGGGATTGGGTATTTTTCTGCCCTTTGTTCTACTCATCTGCGGAGTACGATTTTTGGTCTGACAGCAAGGTTTTGGATGCTCTAGTGTTCCGGGTTCGTTTGGACCTTCCCATGGTTTGATTTGGAACAACAATGGAGCTGATCTAAGAAGGTATGAGCTATATTTCCCTAAATCATTACCATTCATTCATTCTGCTGCTGTCAACAAGCTTCAGAGAACCTTGTTATGACAATCCAGTGGTCCAACTTCTCTTTTGTATAGTTTAGCCCTCAGATTAAGCCAAGCAGATTTATTATAGAAAAAGATGTCCCTTGCAAAATTGTGAGTTCTAAAACACTGGACCAGAACTTTAACTCCTTTAGTGTTGAAATTCTAAACATTGGCATTCCCTTTCATATATGGCATTTGTTGATTTGAGTGTTATATTGGTTGTTACTGCATGTTTGGTTGCTAGCTCTAGATAACCAGTTGCATTCATTATTCAACTTCAAAGGATTTGCATTCCAAAAAGTTGTTCATTTACCATAAGAACTGGCCTAGTTTGAGCTGGTAGCTATAGATTTTTGTAAGGCGAGCAATGTTTTCAAGGCGGTAAGGCGAGGCGTGGCGAGTGACTACCGCCTTACAATTAAGCGACTAAAGCGTGAGGCGAGGCGACGCCTTATGAATTTAAGAAAAATTAAAACAACAGCTTAGATGATGAAAAAATATTAAAATGAGGCCTTCCTTTCGCTCAAATGTGTCTTGACATGGCCCAACTGGGAGGCTCCAATCAGCCCACGAAGGCCCAATCCAACAATCAGCATATATATACATCTCAAACCCTAAATCTTCCTCCTGTCCATCCTCATTCTCTTCCCCTAGCCGCCGTCACCACACATCCCGTGCTCCACAGCTGCAGCACACATCTGACGCACCATCACCTGATCTTCCGCAGGCTGCAGCCACCGTCGGTCACCTGCAACTACCTCTCTAACCCTTTCCGGCAAGCAGCAGTGCAGAGGCATACGAGCACAGGCACAACCACCGGCCACCATACTCCAGGCAAGGCGGCAAGGCTATCTGCAGCTCCGCTCCTCTCTCTCCGGATGTGCTCTGCTTCCCTCTCCTCTGGATGCTCTGCTATACTCTTCCCTCCGCCCCTCTGCTTCCCCTCCCTCGCTGGATGCGCCCAGAACACCCGTAAGGCGAGTCGTCTGTTAAGTGATCGCGCACGCAGCGCCTTGGCGATTAAGCGACGCCTAAGCGTCGCCTAAGCAACGCCTTAAAAACACTGAAGGCGAGTTACCATTTTTTTCATCCTTGAAGCGGTTAGTTTTTAAACACTGTACTTTGTTATATGCACTTACATGACTACGGGTCATCGTTATGAAATCTTTAACACCAGCATGGTCTGCAGTTGGGTGAGCATGAAATTGTTTGGGTGGATGCAGAAGTTGTAAAAGAATACAAGAAGCTTATTTTGCTTCCCCTATCGTCAACACTGCCACCCCACAACCCAGTTCTTATGGGTGATCTAAAATTATCTGATTTTAAACAATTTTAGGAAAATAAAGGATGGCAGGTAGGTTTATTATATTGGATTCCTGAGTCTTTTGAGTGTCGTCCCCTGTACCTATAGTATATGGGCATTATCCAAACTTTTAGTTTTAGGAGTGCACATGAAGAATGTTTCATTTACTAAGTAGGATTTTTCAGTTGAACGCGAGAGGATCAAATATGTTCGGATTCAGGTGTATTAGTTTGTTAAGATGAAATCTGTGCTGTCAACTTTCACTATCACTAGCAAACTGCAGGAGCTGTCAACTTTCACTATCACTAGCATACTGCAGGACACCAGATGGCACTTGTTACCTGCGGTGGCGGAGCCAGGATATAAAACTTGGGTATTCCCACTACCATATAAAAAAAATAATGCATCTATAGCTTTGAAAATAAAATTCTGAGCAGTACGATATCAATAATTAAAGTCATAAATGTTGGAATAGAATGAATGGATTGATTGGGCCAACCCTAGAAGGGTAGCCATATTGTAGTCTTACATGGGCCTCATGGGCCTAACACATATACACTCCAACACCCCCCGCAGTCTGAACTACCGGCGCAGCGGAGTTTCAAGACTGGGCACGAAAAGAAGCACAACACAGGAGCCCCCCACAGACTCAACTAGCCACTAGTGATGTTGAGGTTGGAGCGAAACTCGGAGAAGGTCGAGGACGGGAGGCCCTTGGTGAAGATGTCGGCGAACTGGGAAGTGGTCGGGACGTGGAGAACCCGAACATCGCCGATGGCCACCCGGTCACGGACAAAGTGAAGGTCGATCTCGACATGCTTGGTCCGCTGGTGCTGAACGGGGTTGGTGGAGAGGTACACGACACTGACGTTGTCGCAGTAGACCAACGTGCTCCGGGTCAGGGGACTGTGGAGCTCACCCAAGAGCTGCCGGAGCCAGGAGGCCTCAGCCACGCCGTTAGCAACAGCACGGTACTCCGCCTCGGCACTGGAGCGGGAGACCACCGGCTGACGCTTGGACGACCAGGACACCAGGTTGCCGCCGAGGAAGACAGCATAGCCGGAGGTGCACCGGCGAGTGTCCGGACACCCGGCCCAGTCAGCGTCGGTGTAGACGACGAGCTCGATGGAGGCAGACTGGTGGAGAAGCAGGCCGTAGTCGACGGTGCCGCGGAGGTAGCGGAGGAGGCGCTTGAGGGCCGTGAGGTGAGGCTCGCGCGGATCATGCATATGAAGGCAAATCTGCTGAACTGCATATGTGATGTCCGGGCGGGTGAAGGTGAGGTACTGAAGCGCCCCCGCAAGACTCCTGTACGCGGTAGGGTCAGTGACTGTGGCGTCCTCGGTCTCTGACAGCTTGGCCTGAGTGTCAACAGGGGTGGAGCACGGCTTGCAGTCAGTCATCCCAGCTCGCTCCAGGATATCAAGAGTATACTGCCGCTGGTGAAGAAAGAGACCCCCGGGACGAGGCTCAATGGTGACCCCGAGGAAGTGATGGAGCACACCGAGGTCCTTCATCGCGAACTCCTGCTGAAGAGAGGTGATGATCCGCCGCAGCAGTGTCGGGCTGGAAGCGGTGAGCACAATGTCATCAACCTAGAGCAACAGATAGGCAGTCTCCCCACCGTGGTGGTAGATGAACAGTGAAGTATCTGACTTGGCCTCCACAAACCCCAGAGTGAGCAGGAATGCAGCAAACCGAGAGTACCACGCCCGAGGGGCCTGCTTGAGGCCGTAGAGTGACTTGTTGAGGCGGCAAACCAGATCAGGGCGAGAAGAGTCAGCAAAGCCCGCCGGCTGACTGCAGTAGACTGTCTCAGCAAGTGTCCCGTGGAGAAAAGCATTCTTAACGTCCAGCTGATGCACGGGCCAGGAGCGGGAGAGAGCCAGTGAGAGAACGGTGCGGATTGTAGCTGGCTTCACCACTGGACTGAAAGTCTCGTCATAATCAACTCCAGGCCGCTGAGTGAAACCCCTGAGAACCCAGCGAGCCTTGTACCGCTCAAGAGTGCCATCAGCCCGGCGCTTGTGAGTCCAGATCCACTTGTCGGTGACGACATTGGAGCCAGGCGGACGGGGCACCAGATCCCAGGTCTGGTTGGCTAGAAGAGCCGCGTACTCCTCTTCCATCGCACGACGCCAGTGAGGGTCGGCCAAGGCGGCGCGCACGGAAGAGGGTACCGGAGATACCCGCGTGTCGCCGTGCGTCGCGGCAAGAACCCGAGGCCGCAACACCCCCGCCGCATGCCGCGTCACCATGGGGTGAACATGACGCGGGTGGCGGTGAAGAATGGGGGGTGGTACACGGGCGGCTCAACCCGTGCAGCCGGCGGCGGTGGAGGCGGCGGCGTAGGCGTCCACGGTGGAGAAGCGGACACGGGAGGAGACCGAGGTGGCGACGACGGTGACGGATCCAGCACCGGGGGCGGTGAGGCCGCCCGCGCACGGCGCTGGTAGACACGCACCGGCTGGGCGAAGCGCGCGGGAGGTGCCGCAGGAGCCGGACCCGCGTCGGGCGGGAAACGTGGCCGCCGGACCGGCGCAAGGCGCAGGGTCAGGCGCAACCCCGGGGGACGGGGCCGTCGGACCGGCGCAGGGGCCGGCGCAGGGGCCGGAGTACGGCGAGCCGGGGCACGGGCCCGGCAGAGGGCGCGGGTGAGCAGGAGGGCCGGGGCACGAGCCCGGCGGAGCGCGTGGTGGAGGACCTGCAGGGTAAAACAGTAAAGGTGGCTGGACCACCGCGTCAGTGGGAAACAAGGAGAGGTCAAGGTCGGAGGTGGGAGGTGGTGTGGAGGTGGGAGGAGAGGTGGTGGTAAAGAAGGGGAAGTCGGCCTCGTCGAACACAATGTGTCGGGAAATGAGGACGCGACGAGAGGAGAGGTCAAAGCAACGATACCCCTTGTGATCCGGGGAGTACCTGAGGAAGACACACTGAGTCGACCGGGGAGCCAGCTTGTGAGGAGCGGTGGCAGTGGTGTTAGGGTAACACGCACACCCGAAGAAACGGAGGTGGTCGTAGCGAGGAGGGGTACCGAAGAGGGCGTGGTGAGGAGTGGGAGCGGGACAGGCAGCGGAAGGTAACCGGTTGAGGAGATAGGTGGAGGTGTTAAGACCCTCGGCCCAGAAGCGGGCAGGAAGAGAAGCCTGCAAGAGGAGGGTGCGGATGTGAAAGGTCCGAATGGCTAGAGGGGGGGGTGAATAGCCTATTTAAAAATCTAGAATCCTGAAACTCACAGCTCAAAACGGATATCAGAACACACAGTCGGTACTACCGACTATGGGGCCGGTACTACCGGGGTCGGTACTACCGGCTCCAAGGGTCGGTACTACCGACAACCTAGGAACAGCTACGAAATAGAGATGAACGAGATGCAAAATTGAATCTAGCTTATGCCAAGGCTTTTCTAAGAGATGTAGATGAAGTTTATACCTTATCCAAGAAGTGGCTCCTCCCCAAAATGTAGATCGAGCCTTCTCACACCTAAGAACGAGAGAGGAGGGAGGAAGAACGCGAAGAACAAGAATGCAAACGAAATAATCCAAGATGCAAATCCAACAAGCACACGAGACACGAGATTTAACCCGAGGTTCGGCCACTTCACCAAGAAGCACCTACGTCCCCGTTGTTGAGGTGACCACGAAGGTCGGAGTCTCTTTCACCTCCTTGCCTCACTCAAGCAACCACAAAGGCTAGTTGAGTTTCTTCACTAAGAATCAAGGGGTAATACAAACACTTCGAAGTGCCCTCACAAATGAGTCAATCACGGGCAACAATCGAAGAACACCTAACCGGCTAGAGTTCCAAGAACTCAAGAGTAAAGAACACAAATCAAGCCGGAGAGATGTTGGATCCAAGTGCTCTAGACGTAGATCGATGTGTCTCACTCTCTAATCTCACTTCCCTAGCTCAAAGCTTGCAAGAGATTCACTCTAGAATCAAAGGGGGGGAGAGAGGAGGTTAGTCAACACTTGGGAGAACTCAAGAGTAAAGAACACAAATCAAGCCGGAGAGATGTTGGATCCAAGTGCTCTAGACGTAGATCGATGTGTCTCACTCTCTAATCTCACTTCCCTAGCTTAAAGCTTGCAAGAGATTCACTCTAGAATCAAAGGGGGGGAGAGAGGAGGTTAGTCAACACTTGGGAGCTCTCTTTCTTGTGTTTGGGCGCAATGAATCGAAGAGGTCACGGTTAGAAGCCGACCGAGTGGCTACTTAACCAAGACATGCTGCGCCACGGTCGGTAGTACCGACCCCCTTGGTCGGTAGTACCGACCGTACTAAAAACGACCGTTAGAGCGACCGTTGACCAGATGGAACAACCGACCCTTGGTCGGTACCACCGGAGGTCGGTAGTACCGGCCCTATGGCGGTACTACCGACAGGCCAAACTGGGGACTACACAGAGAGCCCAGAACTCCTTCGCCTTCGGAACTTCCAACGGTCGGTAGTACCGGCCCTATGGCGGTACTACCGACAGGCCAACATAGGATCTACACAGAGAGCATCCAAACTCCCTCCTGACCTTGGTACCACCGACTCCCTGGTCGGTGCTACCGACCCTATAGCGGTACAACCGCCAGGTCAAACTGACCACTTCCAGAGAGCACCAAACTTCCTCCAAACCTTAGAGCCACCAACGGTCGGTAGTACCGGCCCTATGGCGGTACTACCGACAGGCCAAAAAAAAAGAACCTACACAGAGAGGGTGAAAAACGTCCTGGATCCTTGGTACTACCGACCAGGGGGTCGGTACTACCGAGGCCGGTAGTACCGGCCCTATGGCGGTACTACCGTTAGGTCACCTGAGACCAAATCCAGAGAGCATTGCACACAGCACCCTTGGTCGGTACTACCGACCACACCCAGAAAACCTTTATGTGTTCGTGAGTGCGTGGTGTCTCTCAAGCGCTAGAAGTTAGTCGTCATGAGCACTTTTCTCCACATCTAGCTAGCCTCAAATGTGTCCCTCTTGATAGTCCGGCTTGCCTATTACTCAAGATTAAAGATAAAACTAAAGTCTCAACTTGAGCAATGGCATCTATTCCCTTCTCCATTTCACCAAAGACAGAGCATTTGAACACTTGAGAGCTTGTGGCCGTCACCATCCAACATGGTCGCCATCTAGCTAGCTCCATCAAAGGCTTGGTCATAATCCTCTCATTAGCTACACACATGCTTAGCAATAGGATTAGACCAAAATAGGTTTCATCAATTAACCAAAACCAAACTAGGGCTTTCAGGATGGTGTCGTTGGTGGTGCGAACCATGCGCTCGGCCTTGCCATTCTGGGAGGAGGTGTAGGGGCACGACATGCGCAACTGCATGCCGTGAGAGAGGAAGAAGGCACGAGACGTGGAGTTATCGAACTCACGCCCGTTGTCACACTGAACGGCCTTGATGGTGAGGCCGAACTGATTGGACACCCAGGCAAAGAAGTGGAGGAGCGTGGGGAAAGTGTCAGACTTGGCACGAAGAGGAAAAGTCCAGGAATAGTGAGAGAAATCATCCACCAACACAAGATAGTATTTATAGCCAGAGATGCTAGGGACAGGAGATGTCCACAGATCGCAATGGACAAGGTCAAAGATATGGGCCACGTGAGAAGAGGAAGTAGGAAAAGGAAGACGAACATGTCGGCCCAGTTGGCACGCATGACATAAATGCTCATCGCGAGCTCGAGTACATGGTATGGCAGAGCTACGACGAAGCTGTGTCAAGGCATCACGGCCAGGATGACCAAGGCAACGGTGCCAAGTAGTGGAGGAGGTGGTGGTGGCGAAAGCAGCTGACGGAGTGGGAGGCGAAGACCACAGAGCGGAAGAAGAAAACCAAAGAGTGTAAAGGGGCCCCGTGCTGTCACAGCGGAGAAGAGGACGCCGGGAAGCCAAATCCTTTACAGTAAGACCCGAAGGATCGAATTCAACAGAACAGGAATTGTCAGCGGTGAAACGACGAATAGAAAGAAGGTTGTGAACCATATTGGGAGCAACAAGGACATCGGGAAGGAGAAAGGAGCCATGAGTGTTAGCAGCACCCACGGACGTGACCGGAAGGCAAGAGCCATTCGCAACCATGATGGACGAAGGGTGAGTCGAAGAGGGAGGGTGAACGGAAGAGAGGAGACCAGGGTTGGGAGTGGTGTGGTATGTGGCTCCTGAGTCAGCAATCCAGTAAGAACTGACTGGTGGTGGTAAACCCAGGGTGCTGAAAGAGCAGGCCAAGGCCGTCGGATCCCAACCGACAGGTCCCGGCAGGGTGCCGGGAGGTTGAATCAACGGCGACGGGAACGATGGAGCGCCCTGGACAGCCCTAGCGAACATGGCCACGGCGGTGGAGTCGGCCGGCAGGAAGCTCGCGCCGAAAGGGCGCGCGCGCGGCAGAGAACCCGCCCCAGGAGCAGGGAGCAGCGGCGGGTCGAGAGGAAGAGGTGCCCACCAGCCGGCCGGGGAAACGCCTCCCGCGGCCAGGAAGGGGCCGAGCAGGGGCAGAGGTGCTGGCAGGGAGTTCGTGCCGATAGGGGGGCGCGCTGCGGAGAGCCCGCGCCACGGCCCGCAGCGGCTGATCCAGCGGTGCCTGCGGCGGCGGTTCCAGCAGCGCCCGCGGCCACGGTGCTGGGCAGGCCAGTAGCGGAGGGGCCACGGCACGCAGCGGCTGATCCAGCGGTGCCTGCGGCGGCGGCACCCGCGACGGCGGTTCCAGCAGCACCCGCGGCTGCGCCCGCGGCCACGGTGCTGTGCAGGCCAGCAGCGGAGGGGGGCAGCAGAGCAGCAGCAGAGGAGGGGGCGAGCGGCTGCTGCTCGACACCGGACAGGGAGCTGCCAGGGAGGAGGGAGCCCCCGCCAGTGCTCTGCACGGCGCCTGGAGTCCCGCCCGCGGCAGCTGCACGTGGAGGGGCGGCGCCCGCGGCAGCTGCACGTGGAGGGGCGGCGCCCGCGGCCCGCAGCAACAGCATGCCCCCAGACGGTAGGAGCAGAGTGGGGAGCAGCAGGGAGGGACGCCGGCTCGTGGAGGGGAGGAAGGGTGCTGCCCATGCCGAAAGTGGCGCCGGGAGGCATCCACCAGGCAGTGGGGAAACCAGGAGGCCCCCCGGCGGCAGCTGCAGACCCACCGGCAGCCGTAGCCCCTGCTCCCGCGCAGGCGGCCGCAGGAGGATGAAGGATCTGGAGGCCGCGTCCGCACGGGCTCGCGCTTGCGCAGGCCGGGACGCCCGCGCCCGCGCCCGCACCTGCGCCGGTCGGGGCGCCCGCGCCCGCGCCAGGCTCTGCGCCGGCTGCAGCGCCCGCGCCGGCCACGGCGGCAGCGCCCGCGGCCGCGCCTGCGCCCGCGGCCAGGGCCGCAGCTGCTGCAGCGCACGCGCCGGCCACGGCGGCGGCACCCGCGGCCGCGCCCACGACGCCCGGGGACGCAGCTGCTCTTCGCGGCGGATGCGCGCGCGCGACTGGGGCGCAGGGCGTGGGGATGGGGAAGGAGGGAAAGGAGGAGGGAGAGGGGGGGAGGGGGAGGGGGAGGAGAAGGTCCGGCCATGGCCGGAGCCGGTGGCGGCGCGCCGGCAGTAGGGGATGGCGGCTGTCAGCTGGGAGAGGGTGGGGAGGAAGAAACCCTAGCTTTACCACGTTGGAATAGAATGAATGGATTGATTGGGCCAACCTAGCAGGGTAGCCATATTGTAGTCTTACATGGGCCTCATGGGCCTAACACATATACACTCCAACAATAAAAATGGTCCAATAGCAATTTTTGGGTTAATCAGCTCTAAGATAAGCATGAAACATACTACTAAGAATTAATAAAGAAAACTTACAATATTTGCAGTCCAGATCGAATGAGAAACTGGGATCACCTGGAGACTGAAGTCTTGGACTTGGACTGCTCACTAGAGTCACTACTGCAAATCAGACTGGAGCAGTGGAGCCACGGCCGGTCGGCCGCCCTGTCCCCTGGCCTGGCCCCGGCGGCGTGCGGCCCTGCTGGCCTGCTGCCTGCTCGCAGCTCGCCTGCGCGGCCGCGCCCTGCACCTGCGGGCTGCGGGCGTGCGGCCTGCCGCCCTGGCCGGTCTGGCGGCTGGTGCTGGGCGCCTGGCTGGCGGCTGCTCGCTGCGGCGCTGCCTGCCTGGCTCGGCCGCCGCGCTGGCTCGAATGCTCGATGGGACGATGGGGGCGGGTTGCGGCCGCCTCGCCGCGCTCCTTGCCCAGGCCCAGCCGCGCGACGGGAGACGGAGCGACGGTGAGGGGAGGGGAAATCACCGAATCGAGCGGTCGAGCCAGACGGAGCGACGGTGAGGGGAGCCATGGTGGGGATCGGGATTTAGGAGACCACAAGCGAGAATGGGCTCAAAATTATTGAGTGGGCCTATTGGGCCGGCATAGAGATGTGAGAATTTGGAAGGATGGCTCAAAGGCCAGTTTTTTATCTGGTTTGGGCTAAAATATGCAAAAATATTACAAATTATATATATATATATATATACTAGTGGAAATGCACGTGCGGCATGTATGTATCTCTCACAACTAAAAAGACTAAAGTGTGGACAGCGTTTTGGTGCGACATTTGTTTCGCTTCACCTTCGCTCTCCCCGGTGCGATCCCGAATTCCATCCCCACGCACGTCATCTCTCTCTCACACGTCTCCTTCTCCTTCCTCATTCTCCTAAAATCTATCTGTGCACCCTGCCCCGGCGGCCGCCGCTCCCGTCTCAGTCGGCCCCCGCCTAGAACGGCCCCCGCAGGCGCCCCGGCCGCTGCCCTACCACGGCCCCCGCCCGCCCCGGCGGCCGCCGTCCCCGCCTCGACCGGCCCCCGCCGGAGCCCGGTCCCCGCCCTGGCCCCTGCCCCTGCCTCGATCGGCCCAACTCGTCCTCGCGCCCACCATAGAGCTTGCAGCACAGGTAAAGCCGTAAAGGCTCGAGGTCCCGTCTTGCTCGGTGTATGAGTGTATCTGTATTTGTGCTACACAGATTGCAGGTGTGTCTAATGAAGGTGCTTCGGTGCTCTGATGTTATACTTTATTTTCTTTGTCCGGAGTTCATGTTTTAGGCAACAATTGTACCGTGTTTGTTTATCGTGTTTCTATAGAACATTCACTATACCTAGCTTCATGGTAATATCTTCTTGTAGACTTGACGTCAAAAGGACCTTTGCAATCAAAGAGAACCTTTGTCACTGAGTCCGAAGAAAATCTAGATGCATTTAACCTTTAGGGCTTAGGGAGTGACCTATCCCAAGGTGGGGAGTTCGTGTCCTAAAACAAAGCAGTGTGAAATGTCCCTGTTTTTTTATATATCCACACTATTTTTATTTTGGGTGGGAAAGAAATATCCACACTGTTTATTTATTTATTTTTTATACTATGTTTTAATGTGTATGCCTATTGACAGTTATCAAAGTGTACACCAAAGAACAATTCAACATACTATATATTTATACTTTAGAAATTTAGAGAGCTGACCACTTTAACACTCTATATTCCATGTCACAAAAATTGATAAATGGAACAAAAAAATCTTAAAGTGTACATTTCTGCTGATTATACATGCTATAAGCAACCGTTGGATATTATGCATTTGTCTTATTTCATATATTTTGGTTGCTACAGGCCTTCCGTTTGTTGATGAGGATAAATCTCTGTGCCTTGATTATTCTCTCTCTTTTGATCTTCAGTGGTGTTCTATATGTCGGAGCCAGTACATCACCAATTGTGGTATTTGTGTTCTGTACATGTACTCTCAGTCTGTTCTTTTCTCGTCTCTCTCAGTCTGTTCTTTTCTCGCCTCGCCACAGACTCCAACGCAGCCCACCCCACGCCTAACCTTCGCCGGATCTGAGGATGCCCCCACGCCCGACGCCGGCCGGATCCCAACGCAAGCCTGATGATGCCTCCAAACCCTCACAACCGATCAATGTCCTCTAATTAGATCGCGTCCTACAACTCCAACGAAGATGGCCATGATTTTCAGCGTCTTCAACCACGTCGATGCAATTCCAGCGCTGGTACCTCTCTAACTCAGTCTCTCATCATGTTTCTCCCACCCAGTTGCGCATATTTCAGTGGATTGGGTACAGGTGTAAATGGTAAAAGTTGATTCATTGATTTCTAATGCTGTGTGGACATGTGCTAATCTCTGATGCAAGCATATTCGTTCTGGTATGAGGCCTTATGCTGCCACAGAAATTATATTCCCCCTTAAAGTTTCATATCATATTTGGATGTATAAATTTGATGCTAAAAATTGACACTCTAGTTGTGCTATAATACGACAAAACTCGGTGTTGGATTGTTGAATACTCTTTCCTATGTATTTTCCTATAATACGACATACTCTTTCTTATAATGTTTATTCATGTGTTTTCCAATACAATAGGAGCTCAAGTTGTTTATTCATGTATTTTTTAGAATAGTAGCTCAGGTCAATTGTACCTGCTCACTGCACCGACTACGATGTCCTTCAACTGTGTGACCAACAGGTGGTAGACCAGCATCCATATTGATATGGTGCAGCGCGAAGGGAGCAGCCACAGTGTGTTCTACATTTGTGACGTTGAGCCCAAGTCAGTTAGCAGCGTGGATCCATCACTTCTACTCCCTAAAAGTGAGCAAATTAAATTGTGCAACCAAATCGATTTGTAGATGTGTATTTAAAAACAAGACAATTTTGCTTTTTTGTGCTCAGCTCAGTTTGGCTAATTAATCTGTAAGAGGTAAACTCTGGCTTTCTCAGATGCTTTGTTGTTTTATGTTAAAACATAAAAGAGTCATGTCTGCAAGTGACCAAATTCTTTTTCACATGTCTGCTACCTAATTCTAGAAACCTATCTGTGATGGATGATCATCTGTTTGACTAATTTTTTTTTGCTATCAAATGAAAAAGAATTTGATCTAGCTTGCACAAAACCAAGGCACATGGTTTGTCACTCTTGTTTTTATTTTATATTTTGTCACGCTTGCACAAAATCTTAGGTTGCAATATATGTTGAAACACAATTACTTGCATATGACAATTATGATTTTTCTTTCTAGAATTCTACAATATTGTCAAATTGTTTTATCATTAATTTTCTAAGCAATAAGCATGACTATTGTTACTGAGATTTTGTAGTGTCACACAAAATAGACCTTTTGCCTTTTCGATATTTTAGTCTATCAGCCATTTAGATTCTGTGATATGACCTGCTGGCTACTATGTTAGTAGATCTTTATTGAAATGTATTTACTTGTGGTGTTCTCTGGCTAGAATTGCATCTAGGTCAATACTAGATGATGCTCTTGAATCATCTCTTTGCTTCTACTAGCTACAGGTGTGATGCTCACTAATATGTTCCCATCACCTTGAGCAGGTCAGAAATTGATGGTGACTTTGCATTGGCACCACATGGAACTATCTCAATCTCATGTTTGTTTAAGAGGAGATTTCAACTCTGTGATAGAGGCAGCGACATCTTGACAGGAGAAGATGGGAGGCACTCGACAAGCTCATTGAACTAAAAGGTATAGCCTTTAATTTTAGATAGCAGTTATTGGCACTTGGCCAATGGCCATGGCCGGCCAATCAGTTGTCGTAACGGCTTTCATGCCGCCTGTGTGTTTATATTTTGTAGCCTTTGTCATTATCTTTGGTTTGCAACAGTTGATTTTGTGATAGTGTTGGTGGATGTGTCCACATTTATAGATCAAACAAGCAATTGTACCCATGTTTGCATCAATTAATTATCCATAGCATGAATGGCAGAAGCACCGTCTTCTAAAGCCTAATTTCTCTCATTTATGTTTGGTTGTCTTAATTATTTCAGCATTAGCTAGGCTGACTGAATGCAGTCCCAGTGTCTAAATTTTGCTAGGCAGCTTGTGATAGCCATGCAGTGAAGAAACCTTAGGATATGTCAGTGCATCTAAGTCCTTCACTCCATGCATGGATGTTCTGAAGCTTGTCTTAAACCGCATTGAGTATCATATCTGCAACCTAGAGAAAAACCCTTTATGTTATCCTGTCTAGATGTTTTTTCATTAAGAATTGATTGTTTACTAACCACTTAACACTCATTATTTGGAATACTAATTGATATTATGATGTTCAGAGAGTGCTAGCTTCTACTAATGAATAAATTTTGACATCTTTTGCTATTTGCACTTTTTATATCAAAAGAAAACTTGTTTCTACTTGCATTTTTCTTTAGTTCAAAGTGTGATTCAATAGCTAAAATTTTGCGACTTCACATTATAATAATAATGATAACATGACCGGAAAAAATAAGACTGAGAAATGAAGACATATTATTTTTGTATGAAAAAATACTATACTAACATTGATTAACAAAAACAGTTATCTAGAAATTTCAACAAAAAATAGATAAACTAAGGGAACAAATGGGCAAGGCTGTACAATCAGCCTGAACTGGGAGGACCTGATTAGGCTCAATCAAGCCAAATAGGCCCAAGAAAATTATAATAAGCTACAAAAGAATTACGTGAAGACCACTCAAAAGCATCACTTTTAGATTATTACTATACGCTTACAAACTTAATTTATAAGAGTCTAATTTTTTTTTCCTGGTCTATTTTTTTGTTCCATCTTAACTTTTGAAATGTATGGAGATGTGGAACTGGCCTTAAAAAAATATATTAAGCTACAAGAGAATTATGTGAAGATCACACTCAAAAACATCACTTTTGGATTATTACTATACGCTTACAAACATAATTTATCATAGTCTATCTTTTTGTTCCTGGTCTATATTTTTTTGTTCCATCTTAACTTTTGAAATGTATGGAGATGTGGTGGAAATTATTCATGAATTTATTAGTGTATTAAAGAAATGGATATCAGATATTTTTTCGTGCTAATATAAATTACCTTAGCCGCATCACGAAAAGTAGAGTTCATGACTCTCTGACGCCACTCTCTCTATAACTGTGTTAATTTCACAAACTTTGCTTTTGGATTAAATGTCACTTAATTTCATATTATTATTTTATCCTACATTCTATATGTTTTTAGTACAAAGATTTAGTTGTCCCGTAGCAACGCACAGGCACGCTACCTAGTCTAAAAAAATTCTTTAATAAAAGAAGTATTAAGTTTATGATTAATGCATTTTATAAAGACAAAAACATACATTTCGTTTAATAGGAGAAGTTGTTTTTAATAGAAGAAATCTAAAGTTTATTAAAAAATGTATCTTGTAATTATAGTGTAGATAAAAATTTTGAACCTAAATAATTTCGAATATATTAGCACTGGGGTCTGGGAATGTTAATATGCATTCAGCCCGTGTTATATTCGGTTTTTTATATAAAATATTAAGATCAGTCAATCACCCTAATTAAATCAATATCAACTTGCTATCATAAATCTCAAAAAGTGAGAATAATGGTGTGTAAGGGAAATTGACCTTCTTCTCTTCTCCTAAATGCATTGCATGTTTTGTCAATCTCCATTTCCCTATCATCCTGGTTACCATTACTAATTTCCAATCATGCAGATCCAGAACTGCATTATCTCATCATTCACCTGAGCAACTCTACAGTATAATCCATGTTGCCACAATCCACAAATATACACTAAGGTGTGCTACTGCCTCAAGATAAAAAAATGTTATAAAAATTAGAAAACAGACAATACAAGTAACATATAACTCTACATAGTTATGTGTAAAAATAACACTACAACTAATCTCTCTCTTTAAAAAATGTTCAAAGTGTTTATATACATTTTTCATATACAAAAGTATAGTACAAACAAATAGAAAACAATATAAAATGATATCTATCTATTAGAGTTTTCACTTGTACATATAGAAGCGTAAGGGGCTAACAATAGTCTAGCCTCTATAATCAGAAGGACAAATGATAACTTAACCTTACCAATCACTTGGTCAGCTATAAATCTAAATACAAGTTAGAAGTTACAAATAAAGCAGTTAGCAATAAATAAAATAATATAAATTTTATCTTCCGTTGAAAATCAGAAAACACTTTTCCTGTTAACATCCATCCTACAATTATGTACTGATGATATATAGCAGACCATAAATTTGTCTCATGCCTCAAGCAACCTAAGCAGGTTCATAGATGCGTGTTGCAGGCGTGGAGTTTTAATAAATTTTGTATAAAGGTACAAATATAAAGTTTTGACAGGATCAGATATAAGTTTAGGCAAAATCAAGTTGTACCACAATACTAACATTTATTGCTATTATTACATTAGATGAAAATGATATACTACAGAACTCCCATCCTAAACTGTTTACAAAGGTACGACCAAGAATCAACAATTCACTCAAATGATATATATAGAGAGCTTCCAACCAAAACTTTTAGAGCATGATGATTCACTATGAAGTACTTCAGTGTTTTATATAATGCATCAAAATAGCCTCAAACTCGTATCACTGTTGGCCTAGTCACAAACTCATAAAAATTTTGACCATCACTTGTAATATCATATGGAAAGAATATTGTTTCTAATGCATAGTAGCATAATGGAAAAATATTGATTTTTCTAATGTGTAGAAGCCGTCAAAAACTCAAATCAATATTATTCTAGACCCAAAGTAATAAACAATTACCACCACCTCTATCCTAACTGAAAATCAAGAATATTATCTAGGCATGCATATATATTCAGGTGAAGGCAAACCCATCCAATATACAGAGACATGAGACATATTTCATCTAGCACTTTTGATAAAGAACTCAATGAACTCACTTGTGCATGTTCATCAGGTCTGGGACTCTAGGTACCTCTCTTGTGCTTCCTTCACAAACCGCTTCTCATTCTTCTTGCTCACTCCACTTGCATAGTTGCATGGCACTCTTGTCGACGAGTTTTAGGTTTGGTGGCTGCATGAACGGTAGTCTCTTGTCCTGCCTCATGTTCAGCTATGCCTCCAGAGCTTACAGAGCAAATACATCGATGGTACTCATGGGCTTGTACTTGAAGATGTACTCCTGCACAAGCGGGATCACCATGACCCACACGAACATTCAATGAATACAAAGCCCGCAACATAATGGAGTCAAGAGTAAAATTAAATATACATATACTGAACTGGAGCAAAATATAGAGACTATTTGAATGACCTCAACTAAAATTTAGCTAGCTAAAAGTTCTCTAAACTTTAACTTAAGTGTTTGGATGCTCTACCTAATAGACTCAGCTAAACTTTAGTTAGCTTTAGCTGAGTTAAAATAGCTAATATTTTAGCTAGGATGTTTAGATGTCTAGTAGTTAAATTTCACCCGCTAAAATTTAGTTGGTGCATCCAAATAGGCCATAACAGAGCTACATATCGGTTATTTGTATGTAGATGGATACGAAATATGCACGTAGTGCCATTGATCATAACATTAATGATAGATGCTCTTTGGATAGGAAAAACAAATTGATCACACAGGTTTGAGTATCACCTGTTTTATCTTTCATCATACTATAATGGAACACTTAAATTATTTTAGATCCACCCACAAAAACGTCCCCCGCTGAGAGTCTCAACCATTGTACACCCAGAAAAACGTACATAGAAATTCGTCTTCATTAAAATCAAGGGCTAATAAATTAACCAGATCCGACGACCGATGTAAAAAGTTTGTGTGAGGCTTCTCACCCCTGACCCTTACAACACCTCACGCCCACCACCCGCGGTACCGACCTTTCGGCAGCCCACAGATCGATTCTCATCCCCACGTTGTTTTTCCCTTTTTCTAAAAAAACACAAAAGCTCGGAACATGGCTCTGATGGTCCTGCGGGAGAGCGAGAGATTCCGTGGCTAGGGTTCCCTCTAATCGACTTCTTGGCTGGGCGCCGAGCCTTCGTCGTGTGAGTCGTGGACTCGTGGACTCAGGTGTGATCACCGCGCGTGATCCCAGGTGACATCCCAGGCCTCGACTAGCGCTCCTCACCTCGGCTCCATCTTCCATACTATAATGGAACACTTGATCACACAGGTTTGAGTATCACCTGTTTTATCTTTCATCATACTATAATGGAACACTTAAATTATTTTAGATCCACCCACAAAAACGTCCCCCGCTGAGAGTCTCAACCATTGTACACCCAGAAAAACGTACATAGAAATTCGTCTTCATTAAAATCAAGGGCTAATAAATTAACCAGATCCGACGACCGATGTAAAAAGTTTGTGTGAGGCTTCTCACCCCTGACCCTTACAACACCTCACGCCCACCACCCGCGGTACCGACCTTTCGGCAGCCCACAGATCGATTCTCATCCCCACGTTGTTTTTCCCTTTTTCTAAAAAAACACAAAAGCTCGGAACATGGCTCTGATGGTCCTGCGGGAGAGCGAGAGATTCCGTGGCTAGGGTTCCCTCTAATCGACTTCTTGGCTGGGCGCCGAGCCTTCGTCGTGTGAGTCGTGGACTCGTGGACTCAGGTGTGATCACCGCGCGTGATCCCAGGTGACATCCCAGGCCTCGACTAGCGTTCCTCACCTCGGCTCCATCTTCCATACTATAATGGAACACTTGATCACACAGGTTTGAGTATCACCTGTTTTATCTTTCATCATACTATAATGGAACACTTAAATTATTTTAGATCCACCCATAAAAACGTCCCCCGCTGAGAGTCTCAACCATTGTACACCCAGAAAAACGTATATAGAAATTCGTCTTCATTAAAATCAAGGGCTAATAAATTAACTTGATCAGATCCGACGACCGATGTAAAAAGTTTGTGTGAGGCTTTTCACCCCTGACCCTTACAACACCTCACGCCCACCACCCGCGGTACCGACCTTTCGGCAGCCCACAGATCGATTATCATCCCCACGTTGTTTTTCCCTTTTTCTAAAAAAAACACAAAAGCTCGGAACATGGCTCTGATGGTCCTGCGGGAGAGCGAGAGATTCCGCGGCTAGGGTTCCCTCTAATCGACTTCTTGGATGGGCGCCGAGCCTCCATCGTGTGAGTCGTGGATTCGTGGACTCAGGTGTGATCACCGCGTGTGATCCCAGGTGACATCCCAGGCCTCGACTAGCGTTCCTCACCTCGGCTCCAACGCGAAGACGGCGTAGGCCGGCGACCTGGACAACACACCTCCTCAGATCAACGACGACATATACTGGAGGCGGCACAGCGTGAACTGGGGGTAGACAGCGTGGAGGGTCATCATCGTGCCGGCAAGCCGACGACTCCATCCTCGGCTCCTGGCCCTAACTTGCTATGTCTGTGGTAAGATAGTAACGGCAAGTTACTTAACAGATTTGTCGATGGCCGCACTATTATCAATTTTTTAATCCCCTCAATTTCTTAGGGCCCCTTTGGAACGCAGGAATTTCACGGGAATTATACAGGAATTTCACAGGAATCAGTTGACTGTTCACAGGAATCCTCCACTTTTCCTATGTTTCACCCTCATTCCAAAGGGGGCCTTAATCGTCAGGCCACCGCTGACTGATTTCCTATTTCTAACATCACGACATCACCACAGTACGCAATCGCCACAAGCACTATCACCATACACGTAATTGCAATTAATTTATTTAGTCTCAGTCTATTTGCAGCTTTACATCAGTTTTTAGTTTTCAATTTTAGGATATAATTTCATCTACAAAGTAAAAATCTGATAACAAGGAAAGAAAAAAATAAAAATACATATATTAAATAATTAAAATATATGACGAGGTGAATTTAGCCTACGTATAGGAGGATGTGAATTTGGCTTCATATCAGTTATCGCTCTCGGCCTAAAGACACTTAAAAGCATTGCTGGTAATAGTTATAGCACTAAACAGTGTTTACATTACGTTGATCTATTCGTGCAGGTTATTTGTTCTGCAGGGAAATTACTATAGATGATGATACTGTAAAATGTAGATGATGTTAGCTTCTGTAGCTTGGGTCAGCACTTCTACGCATTCAGATAAATCTTAGATGCAAGGGATGAATATTGTTTTGCTTTTGAATTCTGACTATGTAAACTAAGCATTTTTTTTTCTAATACAAACTGAATACATGTATTTGTGCCTTCTGGAGAAGTAAATATCTCTATATAGAAAAAAAGGTTAGAGTGGATACGATCATTTTATGACTTGTGCATTAACTTCCAAAACTTGCCAATGTATGGTGATATTGATCAATGTTGAATACAAAAATTTGCCAAAACATTGTCATTGCACATTTCAAAACTTTTACTGACTTCTATTTTCCTGGTTACAGGAAGATAGCTGGTGGCTTTAGGGTACTGCATCTGGTCAGGCCTTTGTAGCTTTCTTGCTAGAGGTACACAGCACCCGGCATTGGCAGATACCATTTAGAGAAAAAGTGATATACGTCATTATTTCTCTCTTCGTTTTCCTGGTCTCCAGCCAGCTCCCACTCTATGGCATTCATTGGATTACTGGAGCGGATCATTCCTGTGGATAGAAGATCATTGAAGTTGACAACAGTATGGAGACAAGTAACATATGTTTGCTGATAATCTATTTGCACTGACTGTTTATGGAATAAAACTTCTCAAGCCAATGATTTTTGGTGCCACAAGGTGACTTCACATTTATGCAGATGTTACCTTTTTTCTTCTAAATTTGCACTTATTTACTCAGCCATGCTGAGAGGACAAGAATTCTCTAGCAATTCAATACAATTTTCCTTTCAAATTTGTGCTTAGTGACTATCTAATCTTCAATATGTATTTGAAATTAACTTATTGACTGCAATTTTTGTTTACTACGTGTTTTTTCGTACTAGGCCGTTGATGACTCTGATATCCCAGAAGCTATAACATCCAAATATCATCTCATGTTGGTATGAGAAGTTAAGCATCTGGGACGTATTCTCAGGTGGACAAAGATATTGTTGTCTGTTGCTTACTACCATCTGTTTCATTTTATAGACAAGCTGATTGCAATTGATGTACTTGATCCTTTGCCATTCAAATTTCTATTAGGATGTTTATGTTCCTCTAAACATGGATATGTGCCCATTCTAAAAAAATAATAGCTTCTAAAAAGTGAATTTTAAGCAAGCATATTTACTGCATGGCAAAAGAACCAAACAGCTACTTTAAAAGAGTAAAAGAAAAAGAACAGAGGAATGCTACTGTTTGGGCTGACCATCTTTTGCTATCTGCTTCAGGTCAACTACTGTGAGGCTTTACTTTGCTTCGGGATTGGCTTTGGACAGCAGGTAACTTCTTAATTTTATTGTGAATGCCCTTTGTCATCATATTTTTTTTTGTGTTTGTAAGTCATTTCAGGTAACCTGTTGTCAAGCACGCTTGCAGTGTCTAAATAGTTAATCGATGGTGCAGGAAATAATTAGGGAGGATTTGAAGGCTAAACTAGGTGTGAAAGCACACAATGGAGGACATAGTTTGTTTGGAAAATGTTGCCGTATCATTAGCACGGGTAATCCATCCATACTATAATGGAACACTTAAAATATTTTAGATCCACCCACAAAAACATCCTCCGCTGAGAGCCCCAACCATTGCATACCCAGAAAAACGTACACATAAATTCGTCTTCAGGACCACGACCTACCCGCGATGCGCGCCTTTGACGCGACCCTTGCGAGTGCGAGGGGACGGAGCACCGGCGTCGATGCGCAACCGCCCAGACGTGGCGGCAACCGGGAACCCTAGCCACGCTGGGAACCAGGAAGCGGAGGCCAGTGATGGATCTAGGATAAACATTTACGAGGGGTTAAGTTCAAATTATTTTAGCAAAATTAAGATTTAAATCTCCTTTTTGTGCCCTGGAGGTTGATGGCGAGGGCCTTGAGGATGAGCAGGGCAGCATTGCGGGGATCAAGGGGCACGACCAGCCTTGACGGCGACCGCGCGGACAAGCCATCTGGGGGTCTTGGTGGCTGAGGCGCGCACACGAGCGAGGAGCTGGGCGCCATGCGGGAGTGTTGGCGCGACTGGGCCGTGGAGGAACCGCCGACGGCGTCAGAGCGGCGTAGATGCATGGCGGCACAACGCGGTAGCCGGACATCCATGGCAGCGCGGCGCGGTAGTCGGATAGCCATGGCGACCAGGACGTCAGGGTAGCCTGGACCTCCGCCTCCGTCGCGTCGTCCCGTCCGCCGACGGCTCCCTCAACACCTCGACCGAGTGCGTCGCACCCGTGAATTACAACAGAGAATTATTTCATTATTATGTATGGGTTGCAAATGCAGATTGTACAAAGCAATTAATTAGTTGCATCTTGCGCCACCAGTTAACAGAAAAGAACTATATTTTGTCAAGACATGAAACAAAGCAGAGTTGTATAAGTTAACAGAAAAGAACTATATTTTGTCGAGACATGAAACAAAGCAGAGTTGTATAAGTTTTCAGTACAAAATTGTTTACCACCATTTAAAGCGTAAGAAACTGGAATATCTTTTTTTTTGATAGGGTATAGTATAATAAGAAGATAAATAAACGATATTTATGTTTGCTCAACTCCACCTGGGTTAATAATTGAAATCAAATTGCAACATATTGCGTTGTCGCAACCGAGTCAGCTGGGCGGCAGATTCCTATGGTCTTCCTGTAGATGATTAGGGAGGACTTCAACAATACATATGCAGGGGGCAAAGCAGCAACAACTACAACCAACAGTCTCATGAGGTTTTGGGTAACAATTCTTATTCTTTGTTTGCTAGAACAAGATTTTTTTCAAACTTTCGGATGCATTTTCTAATAATGTACACTTCCTTTTTTTCATCATTTTGAGTATGCTTGGGGACTGCTAAGAACCCCTATGGCCATCCAGAACCCCTGCTCGTCCTATGATTAAGGAGATGGGGAGGATCACGGGGGAACGAGGATATCACCGAGCAACACTTCGATAAATGAACATTATTCTCTAATTTGTACCACGACTTTAGCCCATCAGGAAATACTTATTGGATCACAAGCTTCAAGATAGTATTGCTGAAGACATGATTAGACCAATAATATAAATTGGCACAGTAATTGAGCTCCTTGTTTACTCTTTTTATTGAGCAGGGCTGATTGAAAACTATATTGACTGCACTAAGTTTGTTTAGCCACCTCAGAACGGTTTGTAACGGTTGGCGGGGAGGAGAGGTGGGAGCATAGACTCAATTTCCCGATGAAGGCGTCAAATAAGCATTGTCATTCGGTATAGTTCGACTCGACAAGGCCAAGCTCGATGGGAACACACGATTTATTGTTCACCGTCTGCAGGACGGCTGCCGGCGGTGGAGCGACGGTGAACGGGTTCGTCGTCGTCGAAGGAGCCAGAAGAAGAGTCGGCGTTAGAGAAATGAAACTCAAAGAGAGGGTCGACATCCATGGCACCGAGGAGGTAGGCAGTAGAGAGGATGACGAGAGGAAGAGCCAACCAGCGGCGAGTAGCGTTTGCAGAAGGAAGATGCGGCAGGATCAAGTTGCACTATTTTAATACCATGTATGTAGAGAATAAGAATAGAGCCCATATGATTTTCATTGCATCTCTAAAGGTATAAATACATGTTATATTGCAGCTACAGATACGAGAGCACACAAAGCATGCGACACTGGTTGTGGGTGACGTCGTATCCACCATACCAGACCACTGCTCTGTGTAGTCAAAACTGGAGGTCTCAACGTTCTTGTATATATCCAGTATTGAGCACTGCAATTATATTTATGACAATTATGTTTGTCTGTGCGAAAGTGTCACATAAATTTTAGGTAACCTGTTAATTGACTTTTGGTTGTTTGATTTGCATTACCAAATTAAACCATAGCGTTAGCACGAGCATTATACTAGTACTATAAAAGATGACACCCTGTTATGAACTTAATAAGTTGACGACCCAATAAAAATCGATAGTGTTTAGATGCACCCTAAACAAGTACATGTGCTCTAAAAAAATGATAAGTTGAGCTAATCAAACTATTCCTTGGCTATACCCATCATCAATATCTAAAATAATAAACTGAAATGTACAATAAATTCTCGTTGCATCGGTAATATATTACACATCTTTTGGACCAAAATAAAAAATCCATGAAATATGTAAAAAGTGAAAAAAAACCGAGGAACGTACGTGGAACGTCGATGCCCTATCTTGGATCACCAAGCGGTTGCGTGTTGATTGAATTGATTGAATGGAAAAGCCTCATTTGTGGCTTACATATATGGAGCCACTGAGTCTGTTACAAGCTATGTCTATCCATAGCTAACCATTCTAAATCTCTTACCATTTCAGTCCTATTATCTCGTGGTTTGACCATCTCTTCCTGATAACCAGATACATGCACATGCATATAAGGAACACGTGTAGTTAACAGCTCCCCTCAATTTAATCTTCCTAGATTAAGATTGCTCTTGAAGTCTTCCGTATGTCGAACTGTAAGTGCTTTTGTAAAGCCATTTGCAACTTGATCCTTTGTAGATATAAATTCAATATCAAGTAATTTTCTTGCCACCCTTTCTCGTATAAAATGATAGTCAACCTCAATATGCTTGGTGCGAGCATGAAATACAGGATTAGTAGAGAGATACTTAGCTCCAATATTATCACACCATAACTTGGCAGCTCTAGGTGCATGTATACTTAGTTCACATAATAATGTTTGTATCCACATAACTTCAGCTGTTGCATTGGCTACTGCTTTATATTCTGCTTCAGTACTTGATCTTAATACGGTTGGCTGTTTTCGGGCACTCCAAGAAACAAGATTAGACCCCAGGAATACAACAAATCCACCTATGGATCACCTGTCATCTACACATCCTGCCCAATCAACATGAGAAAAGGCTCTCACAAGTAGAGATGAAGATCTACAAATTTTTAGTCCCAGCTTAGTTGTATTTTTCAAGTATCTTAAAATTCTTTTCACTGCAATCCAATGGACAGAGGTTGGGCATGTAAAAACTGGCGAACTTTATTGACAGAGAATGCAATGTCAGGCCTGGTTAATGTCAAGTATTGCAATGCTCCAACAACACTCCTGTAATTCGTAGCATCGCTTGGCCCAAGCAATGTGCCATTGGCCGACAACTTTTCTGAAGTGGATAATGGTGTACTAACTGGTTTGCAGTTAATCATGCCCACTCGTTGCAGCACATCGTTAGCATATTTTTCTTATGTCAATATAATACCATCACGTACCTTGTTAACTTCAATCCCAAGAAAGTAATGCAGCTCACCAAGATCCTTTAAAGTAAAATCATTATTTAAATCTTGTAGTAGTGTAACAGTCGCATCCTGCGTAGAACTTGCAACAATAATGTCATCAACATAAATGACAACAAATATTTGTGCTTTCCCTTTACTATAAAAGAATAACGAGGTATCTGGTTTGGAAGATCTGAACCCAAGTCGATGTAGTTTTGTACTCAGCCTAGAGTACCATGCACGAGGTGCTTGTTTTAGTCGATATAGTGCCTTGTCTAGCTTGCAGATATGGCCAGACGAAGACCGGTCCTCATAACCAGCCAGATGGTTGTTTCATATATACTTCTTCTTCTAGAAGCCCATATAGAAAAACATTCTGCACATCTAACGGGCGCAGGTTCCAGCCTCTAGAAACAACAATGGATAAAATAATTCTAATGGTAGATGACTTAATGACAGGACTAAAAGTATCCTCATAATCTATGCCTTAACTCTGCTTAAATCCTTTGGCTACTAGACAAGACTTATACCTGTCGAGACTCCCATCAGCTTTTATTTTTTACCTTGTACACCCACTTACAATCTATGATATTCATCCCTTTCTTAGGTGGAACCAAATGTCATGTTTTATTTTCCATTAGAGCGAAGTATTTTGTGTCCATGGCCGCTTTCCAGTCTTTACTATTTAGTGCTTCTTCTAAATTACGAGGTTCTCCAGATGATGTAAAACAACCATACCTGACTGTTTCATCAGTGTATACCTTTTCTTTGTGAATGCCGCTTTGTAGGCGTGTCTTGGAGCGAGTTACATGTCCCGATGAATCGGTGATACAGGTGCAGAATTTGTTCCTGCAGACAATTCTGAGCCAATTGCTGTTGTAAAGGATCCGAAGGCCGCAACTGCTGGTTGCGGTGGCACATCCTCATCCTCTTGTTGTCTGTCTCCTTCTCCATCGGTACTGTGATGAGATGTTGGATCAGCTTGAGCCTCAGTGACGGCAGCACCACTAGCACCGCTCAAATTCTGCATGCCAGCTGTTGCATGCATGCCATATGTTGCTGCATCCATGGTATTATTTTCACTACAACTTTGACCAAAAATATTAGCATGGTTAGGAAAATTAAACATATGGCCATCTACTTGTTCCATCCCGTTGAAAAGATGTGAAGGTAAAAGTTGTAATTCAGAGCGAAGTCGAGCACCCACATTACACATTAGGATATAATTTAGAAAAGGGAAATTTTGTTTCGTCGAAAACAACATCTCTAGATATGTAGATTCAGCCTGTGTTGATTTCAAGACACTTGAATCCTTTATGATGATCACTGTACCCAAGAAAAACACATTCTTTGGAGCGAAATTCAAGTTTGTGATTGTTATAGGGTCTAAGATTTGGCCAACATGCACAACCAAAAATTCGGAGAGAAGGATAATCGGGCATTCTTTTGAATAGACGTTCTAGGGAGTGTCATATTGAAAGGATCGAAATGCCTAGAGGGGGGGTGTGAGTAGGCGTAATCTGAAATTTACAAACTATTGCAGCGGATTAAATCACGGTTATCGGAATATACGGTCCTAAGGAGAATTTATGGACTTGTCCACAAATTCTGATGAGGACCGAAATTCTGAATCCCGAAGAGTAGTGATCTAACAAATTAAGAATTGAATTTCTCAATAACAAAAAATTAATTCACCACACAAGTAGAGTAGTAGTTGTAATTTCATGCCTTTTGCTTGCTCCGCCACCTACACACAATATGTTTTGATTCTCCACAACAAATATATCAATCATGAGTCACAAGCACAAGTAAACACAAGATTTATCCCGAGGTTCGACCACACCACAAAGTTGTGCCTACGTCCTCGTTGTTGAGGCGACCACAAAGGTCCTTAGAGTCTCTTTCAACTCCCCTCTTCCCAAGCGACCACAAAGATCAAGCCCGGGCTTTCCACTAGATCAAGTAGGGTAATACAAACTTCCCGGTGCCCCCTCACAAGCACAAATTGAGGGTGTCACCGGGCAACACCTAACCGGCTAGGGTTTCAAAAACCCAAGAGTAATAGAGCGAAAATTAAACCACCGGCGGGTGTCACAAGTGCTCAAGAGATGGATCTTACTCTAGGAGACGAAATCCACGAAGAGCTCACTCCAATCTCACTCACAAAAATGGGAATCTTAGCAAGAGAGTGAGAGAGTGTGGGAGATTGAGAGAGAGAAAGCAAGAGCTTCTTTGAATCAGGTGAACAGTGAAAAGCAAATGGCAGGAGAGAGGGAAATAAAGGAGCTCCTCCTGTATAAAATGCACAACCAGTGACCGTTGCTAAGGATGCATCCCGCACTAGAAATTCTTGACGACGCAGATTGGAATATCTAGTGCGGGGTGAGCAAGATCAGCCGAACACAGACCCACACTGGAATTTCTGGGTAGGGAAGAATAAATTTCCAGAAGATAAAAGGATTTCAATAGAGAGGGGCGATCTGGAAATCGAGGAGGCTCAGCTGGAAATTCTTGTTAGCATTAGGCTCTTTGGAATTTTTGGTGGAACATGAATTTTCTCAAAAGGGAGTAGTATGGAGTCTAATAAAATGTAATTGGTCTATTGAGCACTTAGGACACCAGCAGGTAATATAAATTTGATCCCTCTTTGGCATCCTATAACTCAAGTGAAGTTCAAATAAAATTTAAAATAAAAGCGAACTTCTCTCTAGTTGAAGCAAGACACCACATCTTTCTTTGGAGTAAGAATTGAGGGGTCACATGTTTCAATTGCACTTTTCACATTGGAATTTAACTGAAAAATCTCATGAAACATCATTAGCTCTTTATATGCATTGTCATATATTCACCAAAACCCACAAATAAAATTTGATACACTTACAAACTCCCCCTTTTTGGTGATTGATGACAACACATATAAAGCTCACAATAAAGCATATAAATCAATAAGTTTTGAAACCATGTATACAACAAGCTTCCCCTAAATATGTGCATATATGTTTTGAATCAACAATTTGGCATGAGAAGCCACATATGCACAATTATAGTGAAAGTGCAAAGAACAAGTCATACACATGCTTTTCGTGGGAGTGCAAAGGTGTCACATATATAATATTTGTGATGCATATAACATGATATATCACACAAGAAATAAAATGGAAGACATATATCAATCACAAGTGAAATTAGACAAGCATAGTAACATAAACATGTCCTTACAATAATAATAAAGTGCCAGCTAACAATCGCACATAGTCCATTACAATAGTCTCACAAGCCCATAATATAAATAGAAGTCCAATGAGAGATAAAAGATCATGATGCAATACCAAGTCCATACATGAACATCATGAAGATAAAAGAGACGATCACAAAAGTTCTCCCCCTTTGACGTCAAGCACCAAAAAGAAAGATGTCAATGAAGAACATGCCTCACTCGTCGTGGTCAACACCGTCATCCGCCGGGGGCACCCCGGGCTGCTGTCCATGGGAAGAGGGAAAGGAGACGGGGTAAAGAGCATCGAAGGCAGGGTCGACGAAGAAACCTGCTAAACCGTAGGTGGCCGAAGCCCATCCAGAAGACGAGCTACCACCAACACCCTGTTGCGCAGGAGACGAGGACTGAGGCTGATGCTGAGCAAACGACTGGAGAAACTGCGGGTGAAACCAGGCGGGCTGTGGAGGAGCTGGAGGGAGAGGACGAACTGGGGGCAGGTGAACTCCAGCCTGCTCAGCTATCATCTTGCGCTGGACCTCAGCACGGTGCAGCTCCTCCTGGACGAACTGCTGGTGCTCTCTGTTGGCTGCATGGATGGCCATGCACATCCCAAAAATTGAGCGAATACCACCCAAGAGAAGACCCTGAACTTCCTGAGGACAAGCAACAATAGGTGCACTGGAGGGAAGAAGCAAAGGCTCAGACAGAGGCGGAAGCTGGCGAGGCTGAGAAGCACCAAGGGCCGAGGCGGGGTCAAAAGCAGTATCGTCAGCATCCGATTCACTGTCCGAGTCATGGCGAACCACCTTCTTGCGAGCCATACTGCAGTAGATAATGCGAGAAAATACATAAGACATGGAAGCGGCAAGGACATGTGCAAGCAGGTAGTTGAGTGAGTACTGAGCATAGGAACAGTAACCAAGCAGAGAGCCAAACCCTAGATAGCTGATTAATCAAAGATTAAGCTTGAGACACACAAGACAACAATAGATCCGGATAAAGTAAGCACTAAAGAACTAGGGGACCAGAGGAATCGGCCAAAAACAGAGCACGTGTGCAGATTGGGAAAAGAAATTACCTTTTCACAGAGAAGAAAGCGACCACGTGCGGAGGAAAAAGCCGGTCGGGAAGAAGATGCAGCCAGCACAAGCAGATGGGGACCGGCAACGGCGACTCCTGATGAGTGCAGATAGAGCCGGTCGCTAGCTTCGCACCAGGAAACGACGCGGGAGGGGACCACGGACAGACGGGGACGACCACCGGAACCCAACACCGAGCGGCTGAAGGGGCAAGCCACGCGAGCTGGACGGACGGGAGAGCACACGGAGACCTGGAGCGCGGAGCAGGAGGTTCCACGGTCGAGGTATAGGAGCTTGACACACGAGCGCTGGCAAGCCCGAGCCCGACCGACGAGAGCGAGCGCCGGGAAAAAGAACGCAATGAAGAGGAAGACCGAGCGGTAGAAAAGAAAAGATTTTTTTTAGAAGAGGAGCAACGGGATTTGGGACTGGCCTGGAGAAGGACGAGCACAAAATTTCTTTCCCCCCCTTTTTTTTATGAAAGAGAGGCTTCGGGAGGAAGGGAGGGAGGCCGGTCAACAAAAATAGATCTGAGCTGACCTGAAAATTCCAACTCGGGAGAGAAAAAATTCCAGGGAAGAGTCCTCTGTTTGCAAACGGATTTGAGCGAGAAATTCCAGAAAGAATGACTTTAATTTCCAGGGAGGGGTTCTCTGTTTGGAAACGGATTTGAGCAAGAAATTCCAAGCAAGAGAGCTCCAATTTCCAGATAAGCGACTGCTGAAGAGATTTTGGAGATTTTGGAGAAGCTGACCATGATCAAGATAAGAAAGAACTTCTATATATATATAGGGGCTTATAAACTAAATTTGCAAGAGTGTGACTAGCCAACAATCATCGTGACATAACAATAGTCATCTCTTGCAAATTTTTGATCAAAGATCAAGAATCAAATTTTCAAAAAGCACTCAATTCTTTTGAAAATCTAGCTCTAAAAATCTAGTAAATCTACAACAAGAAGAGGCGTGCTAAAATTCAAGCCACTTTACAAGAATCAATAATATTTAGCTCACTCCTCAATGCATAAAACCTTGACTCGTCTAGAAGCTTAGTGAAGATATCGACTAGTTGCTTTTCGGTGCTCACATGACGAATTGCGATATCTCCTTTGGCTTCGTGATCTCTCAAGAAATGATGTCGAATGTCAATATGTTTGGTGCGAGAGTGGTTCACGGGATTATTTGCAAGTTTTATAGCACTCTCATTGTCGCACAAAAGTGGGATTTTGGAAAGATGACATCCGAAATCACGAAGGGTTTGCCTCATCCAAAGTAGTTGAGCATAGCAAGCGTCGGCCGCCACATACTCGGCTTCGGCGATGGACAAGGCAACTGAGTTTTGCTTCTTTGAGCTCCAAGACACCAAAGACCGTTCAAGAAATTGGCAAGTCCCGGATGTACTCTTTCGATCGACCTTGCAACCGACATAGTCGGAGTCTAAATAGCCAATCAAATCGAAAGTGGAGCCCTTGGGATACCATAGGCCAAGGTGAGGAGTGTGTACTAAATATCGAAGAATTCTCTTAACGACCACTAAGTGACTCTCTTTCGGGTTAGCTTGAAATCTAGCACACATGCACACACTAAGCATAATATCGGGCCTAGATGCACAAAGGTAAAGGAGGGATCCAATCATGGAGCGATATACCTTTTGATCGATGGCCTTTCCATTATCATCCAAATCGAGATGCCCATTAGATGTCATAGGAGTCTTGATGGGTTTGGCACTCTCCATATCAAACTTCTTCAACATATCAAGAGTATATTTGGTTTGACAAATGAAGGTACCCTCCTTGAGTTGCTTGATTTGAAAGCCAAGAAAGAATTTCAACTCTCCCATCATAGACATCTCGAACCTATTAGTCATGATCCTACTAAACTCTTCACAAAGAGAAACATTAGTACTATCAAATATTACGTCATCGACATATATTTGGCACATAAAAATATCATTATTGACTTTGCTAGTTAAAAAAGTAGGATCAACCTTTCCCATCTCAAAATTTTGTTTGAGGAGGAAATCCTTTAGACAATCATACCAAGCTCTAGGGGCTTGCTTGAGCCCATAGAGTGCCTTGTTGAGCTTGTAGACGTGGTGCGGGTATTTTGGATCTTCAAAGCCCGGTGGTTGCTTCACATATACCAACTCAGATAGAGGACCATTGAGAAAGGCACTTTTCACATCCATTTGATATAACTTGAAGTTGTGATGTGCGACATAGGCCAATAAAATCTGAATTGCTTCAAGCCTTGCCACATGTGCATATGTTTCACCAAAATCCAATCCTTCAATTTGAGTAAATCCTTGAGCCACCAACCTTGCCTTGTTTCTAGTCACCATACCATGATCATCTTGTTTGTTGTGGAATCTTCAACTCTTCCTAGTGAAGTTGTTCAACTCTTCTTGCATTGCCATAACCCAATCTGAATCTTCAAGTGCTTCTTCAACTCTCACGGGCTCCAATGATGAAACAAAAGAATGGAACTCACAAAAGGTTGCCAGTCTTGATCTAGTGAGTACTCCCTTGCTAAGACTTCCAAGAATGTTGTCCGCGGGATGATCTCTTTGTATAGTATGATGAACTCATGGATGAGGAGATTGAGCTTGACATTGGATTGGTTGCACATCTTCATCATCTTGACCTTGATTGTTGACTTGAGACATATCTTGGATGTTATCAACTTGTCTTGATTGGTCAATATGTTGATGTTGGAATTGAATGCAATCTTTGTTGACTTCACTATCGTTGACAACTCTTGATGTGGATGGTTTATCTTGATTTGTGGTTGATTTGAGTTGAGGTAGGTCTTCATCATCTTCATCTTGATTTTGAGCTTCAACCAGTTTCACTTCTCCAATTGCTAGCTTCTTGATTGCTTCACATGGAGGTTCTTCATTACCTACAATGCTTGTATTGACTTGCTCCTTTTGAGAGCCGTCAGATTCATCGAAAGTTACGTCTATTGCAATTTCAACACAATTTGTGGTTGTGTTAAAGACACTATAGGTGTGTTCATTAGTAGCATAACCAAGAAGGAAACCAACATCAACCTTAGGTGCAAACTTTGAGATTTTGGATCTCTTGTTAAGTATGAAACACTTACTTCCAAAAACTCTAAAGTAGTGCACCTTAGGCTTCTTACCGGTTAGGAGCTCATAGGCGGTCTTACCATAATACTTATGAATATAAAGCCGATTGATTACATGACATGTCGTATTAACGACATCCGCCCAAAATAAATCTGGAGTCTTGTATTCATCCAACATTGTCCTTGCGACTTCAATGAGTGTTTGGTTCTTCCTCTCCATAACAACATTTTGTTGTGGAGTGTAAGGAACTGAAAACTCATGTTTGATTCCTTCATCATCAAGATAAGCTTCAATGTTGGTGTTCCTAAACTCCGTCCCATTATCACTTCTCACTTTCTTGATCTTCACATCGAACTCATTTTGGACTCTCTTTGCAAATAACTTGAAGTATTCTTGTGCTTCACTCTTATCATGCAAAAAGAACACCCAAGCGAAGCGGGAATAATCATCAACAATTACAAAACCATATTTATTGCCGCCAATGCTTATATAAGCAATGGGTCCAAAAAGGTCCATGTCAAGAAGCTCTAATGGATGAGTTGTTGTGACAATGTTCTTGGGCTTGTGTAGCGCTCCAACTTACTTTCCGACTTGGCATGCACTACAAATTCTATTTTCTCAAAAGAAACATTTTTTAGTCCTAGGACATGCTCGCCTTTTTGAAGTTTGGCCAAGTTCCTCATGCCAACATGAGCTAGTCGGTGATGCCAAAGCCAACCCATGCTAGATTTTGCCACTAAACAAGTCTTAGGCTTCACTTCATTAGTTGTGAAATCAACCAAATAAAGCTTGCCCTTCAAGCGACCCATAAAAGCAATAGAGGAATCCTTCCTTCTAAAGATGGTCACGCCCTCATCCATGAAGAGACAATTGTAACCCATCTCACAAAGTTGTGAAACGGATAACAAGTTGTAACTCAACGAATGTACCAATAAAACATTGGAAATTGAATTGTCATTTGAAATAGCAATCTTACCCAAACCAAGAACTTCACCTTTTCTATTATCACCAAACACAATTTTTTCACTTGAGTCATGACTAGGTTGGAATGAGGTGAACATATTTCTCTCTCCGGTCATATGATTGGTGCATCCACTATCCAACACCCAACTTGAACCACCGGAGGAGTATTCCTACAAAATAAATCAAGTTCTTGATTTAGGTACCCAAATAGAATTGGGTCCTTGAGGGTTAGTCACATAAGTCTTGGGCACCCAAACACTCCTCAAGATTTGCTTCTTCTTGTAGGCCCCAACATACTTCACCACAATCTTGCCATCCTTGTCCCAAGAACACATGTAATCACTTGCATAGTGTGACACCCCTAATTTTCTAAGTTTTAAAAATCACTAAAAATTTGAACCAAATTAAAATTTGACTTAGATTAATTTTTAGGAAACATAATTAGAATAAATAGGACAACAAATCTTTTTCTTGTTTGGTTGTGACATGTGTTGAGCAATATGGTAGCACTTAGTTGGAAACTTTTGGAAAACTCAGTTTGAATTTAAAAACCAAAAGGGAATTTGAATCAAAGGAAATAGAAATAGGAAAGGAAATGGAAAAAGGAAAAGGGGAAGAGCTGACCACGGGCCCCAGCTTCCATCCAGCCCACTCCCCACACCCCTCCTGTTAGGTTTAGTCCCACATCGGATATCGATGGTGGGGGAGCACAACATATAAGGCGTGACAGTCCTCACCTATTAGGCTAGTCTTTTTGGGTTGAGTTAGGCCTAAAGCATGATATGTTGTGGGCTCTGTTGGACCTGGGCCCGTGGGGCGCCGACTCGTGGGGATATTGAGTCGGGCCAGATTCCGCTGCGCACTCCAACAAGTGGTATTGGAGCCCATGGTTGACAAAAAACTGAAAAATCTCAAGGGTCACATGTGACGGGGGAGCCCGTTAACGTCTCGTTGGTCACACGGGTTGTGTGTGAATTGAGCGTTGTTAGACTCTGGGGCCTGTAAAAACATCTTCCGGAGATCGCACGGTTGTGTGATGTGAAGAGTTGGGTCCGATGTGTGACGGGGGAGATTGTTAGGTTTAGTCCCACATCGGATATCGATGGTGGGGGAGCACAACATATAAGGCGTGGCAGTCCTCACCTATTAAGCTAGTCTTTTTGGGTTGAGTTAGGCCTAAAGCATGATATGTTGTGGGCTCTGTTGGACCTGGGCCCGTGGGGCGCCGACTCGTGGGGATATTGAGTCGGGCCAGATTCCGCTGCGCACTCCAACACCTCCTACTCCTCCTCCCACGCCTCCCCACCGACTGGGCCGAAACCGAGCCAGAACCCAGCCACGCCGCATGCTCTCACGTGGGCCACGGCCCGGAACACCACGAGCACCCGACCGGCCTCACTCCTCTCCCTCCCCTTTCAACTCACTGCCATGTGGGACACCGACGTCAGCTTCGTCTCCTCCAGGATGACGCGACGGGGCAGAGCAAGCGGGCCGCCATGACCCAGTCGCCACTGGTACCGCTCGATCCTGCCGCCGCTGACCTTCGCAAAGGCTCCGCCGAAGGGTCACGTCAGAACGCCACCACCACCCTACTGTAATCGTACGGCGAGGAAGCTAGAGACGAGGAAGACAGAGGAAGAAGAAGAGCTACTGCGAATCCTGCTGCCACCATTAATGGCGGTGACGAGCATAGATGAGGAACCGCCTTACTGGGGACATGACCGAACAAAGGAGGTGGAGTGCGAGCACCAGAGAACTCTCTGGAGCACGGAAACGCGCCGACGGCCGGGAGAAAATCTCTGAACCGACCTAGCTCTGCCATCGCCATTGTCGAGCTATAAAGGGGGGACCTCGCATGCTCCGAATTGAGGCCACCGCAAGCTCCATGGCGAACCTCCCCACCGCATCACCAACTCCACTTCACCCCTACCACCTCCCTCTCCTCTAATTCTTGACTTCCCCCAAATCGGAACCGCCTCGACGCCGGGGATTCAAGGCAAAATAGGAGCTGTTGGGGACCACCTCGGCCAAATTGGAGTGAGGGTAAGCTTCACCGATCCATCACCTTCCTTTTCCCCTTCCTACCTTCACCTCTACCAGCCTGAGGCAACTGCCACCGAGAGCGCCGACCACCGAGCCGCCATGAGCGATGGCGTACGCGATGTTGAGCTCGGCCGGAGCAGCAAGCAGTCTCAGCACCCCTGGACCCTGAAGGACCGAGAATGCAAAAGGAAGGGGACCAGAGGGGGGGGGGGGGGGTGAATGGGAGCTCAAAAATTTCTCTCGAAACTTAGTCATTTGTCCCAAAAATCTACCCTGAAAAGTTTCGACCGAAACGTGATGCCCACGACCCTTGAATAAGGGTGGATGATCCCTAGGATCACAGCGAGGCACCACAAAGCAAGAGAGAACCGAACACCAAAAGCACCGTCTCAAGTTCGACCCTAAAAACCGACTCCCGAACGTAGATAGAGAGCTACGTCGAGAAGTCTCCAAGTACCTATGCTAACAAGTAGCAAAGATACCTAGAGAGATTACTTGGTCACCTCTAGGGCCAAACGAGAAGTCCAGAAACTAAGCGAAGAAGCCGGGAGAGCAAACACACTAAAACTCAACACTCAGCCAACTCGCGGACTATCCGGGGTTCAGACCGTGGACTGTCTGCCCAATGGCGGACTGTCCGGGCTCAGGTGGCGGACTGTCCGTCTGCCAAAACTGAGAAACAACACAGTTGCTGAACAGTTGTTGGACGCCTCCCGAACTGTCCGCGACCCAGTACTGTGGACTGTCCGCGGGTGTTCCGAGACTGTTCCAACAATGCAGAGTCAGGCCACTGGTCCGACCGACCCCGACGCGCGGACTGTCCGCGCCCCAACGACGGACTGTCCGCGAACGAACAGAGAAGGCGAATTTGTTCGCCCCTTCTCCAAATCTCCTTCAAGCCGATTCAAATCAAAATCCCTTGATCCCAAACTTGGAGAGGATGATCACGAGGTAGTTAGGAGACTATCCCCAAGAAATCATCCGCGAGTTGTTTTGAGTTGTTTTGAGCGGATAAATTCCTTCGGTGGAAATGATCTCCTCACTATAAAGAACAAGTTGATTCAAGTGGATTTCAAAAAGACGCAGTAGAGAGGGAGATTGAGTGACGAGAAAATCACGGAGAAAATGAAGAACGCGAAGAACAAAGTCAAAACGCGAATTGAGACATCGATCTGCAACCGTGTGGCTACCACACGCTACAACAGTGAGGTTACAGTCTCACTTCCTCAAAATCTCAAGTACACAGAGGTATGGTTCTCTGCGGATCTCAGTAGCTACAACAGGAGATTGGGAGAGCAGGAAACCCTAAGTGGAGAATAGCAAATGACTGAGATAGGATGGGAGGTGGGTGTCTCCCTCTACTTATCCTAATTCTAATTCCCACTTTACCCCTAGTTATTTACAGAGCGAACCAGCCAAATCCTAAGGCTATCCTGGACCAACTCAAAGATGATGGTGATCCGACGGCCACGCCCGCACAACTGATAGCGTTGCCTCGACGCAACCTCACCGATTGCCGCCACGTGCCGCCACCGCTCTACTTGTCCCTTTCACGGACTCCGCCCCCGGTTTTGTGGCCCAAACCGGGAAACCAGCCTTCACGACCAACCCCCGGTTTTGAGGCCCAAACCGGGAAACCAGCCGTCCATCGCCTGAGTTTTGTGGCCCAAACTCAGAAACCTGCCAGCACCCAGGTTTTGAGGCCCAAACCTGGAAACAGTCCTCAGCCCGAGTTTTGTGGCCCAAACTCGAAAACCATCAGCGTCCAGGTTTTGAGTCCTAAACCTAGAAACCGTCCACTCGGTGGTTTTTTTGTGGCTCAACCACCAAACCGAGCCGTAGAGGGGATGCACCACCCATGCACCCCGTCCACACGCAAGTCTTCGCTCGTCGCTGTCCCAGGCTGTCAGCCACCACAGCTGATCCTCAGGCCACCGGTCCCTCAGTCCAAGCCTCACGTCCGCCCTTCACCGCTCCCGGTCTATCGGCATGGCACGTCTCTACTTGACCTTCACCTTGCCTTCGGTCACTGTATCCGTGCTCGACACCTGCACAACACAAGCCAAAGAACATGCACATCATCCCAGTTGACAATCACTCATCACTCGAGACTCGGCATACACCCATGTATCCGCAATCTCCCCCTTGATGAGTGCATTGTCAACTACCAACACAAATCATAATAAAGTAGAAGAAGGAGGAAGAAGGAGAAGTAGAGAACTCATCCAAATGACCCAAAAGCATATCAAAGCCAGAAGAAGGTCAAGTGAAAGAGCAAAACAACTTGGTCCCCAAAGACATGGGCAACGGCTCAACGCAACCAAGCAAAGCACAGCTAGCCCTCAAGAAGAGGTAGTACAGGCTCAACACCGCTAGCGAGAAAGCTCGATACCAACTGAAATGCTACCAGCTGAGATGCAAGAGAGCTCAATATCAAATGAGGCTAAATCAACTGAATAGCACAATCAGCTGAACACCCATCGAAAAGCAACAACTGCTAGTCCCTCAAGACAGAGCCACAGAGGCTCAACACAACTAGCAGAAAAGCTCCGAACCAATTGGAAAATTCAAAATCCTCAAAATCCGAGCCAACTCAAAACTCCCCCTTCAATAGTGCACACAACTGAACAAGATTTGTCAAATTTCTCCCCCTTAGTTGATAATGCACTATCAAGAATCTCCCCTCCAAATGCATATGAGTCAAAAATGCAAGTTAGGAGCTTCAAGAATATAGTCGATAGAATGAAAGGATGCTCGACAAAGTGCTGATCCGATGACTTGCACAGGATGCTAGCAAAGGCTCAAAACTGATCACCAAATACAACATATGAACATTGGAGCAAAGCGAGCAGTTTTTAGCCAAAAAGCATTCACCATCAAAATAGCACTTAACATGTATAGACAGGAAGTCAAACAAGTGCTCAACATGTATACAAGGTGAACTACCCCTAGCAAAGTTCAATCATCATGTTGTAGAATGAAACATATACTTGTGTTTTCAGATTTAATCAGAGTTGCAGCGGTGAAAATACACAAGTTCAGAATTCAGCATATGATTGCGAGAGGTTGAAAACTTGTCAATGCCTAACTTTTCAACCGTGCGAAGCCTATGCAGAAGCAATCAGAAGCTTAAGGCAACGGTTTCGGTCTTACACTACATGGCTCGAGTTTAACTCAATGTGCAATGAGAAACAGTCTCGATATCGTGATGTGCTGACAAGCAATCCCATCTCGATCTTTCCAAATCACTTAAACTTGGTTCAAAGTGATAACAGTTTATGAACATACCAAGCAAGTGAATGACTCAGAACTAGAGACATAGCAACCTAGCATATATGAAAAGCACAAGTGAATTAAACACATTCTACACATGCTAGTTACATATCTCAATGGTGAACAATTTCAATTTTTATGTTCATCAAGCAAGTTCACCATTTACAAAATAGCTCAGCTCACAACATATATCAGTGATCAGAAAGAGCATAAGCTACATGCATCATCATATAGCATCGGAGCAGAACTAGATAGAGCATAATCACATTCTAAGGATTATATACATGAAGCTTGAAAATGCAAAGATGCATGATGAAATGCACAAACAAAAAGAGAAGAGTCAGTCTATGATACACAAGAACCAAAATGTTCCCCCCAACTAAAAGGGGAAACACACACCAAGCTCACCTCTCAACCTAGCAAAGGTTGATTGGTCCAAAGGCTTGGTAAAAATATCTGCCAACTGATGATGAGTATCGACATGGTGAAGGTCGATATCACCCTTCTCATAATGGTCTCGTAGAAAGTGAAAGCGAACATCAATGTGTTTGGTGTTAGAGTGCAGCACGGGGTTCTTAGCAACGCTAATAGCACTCATGCTGTCACAAAGCAAAGGAACACGAGAAAAGCTCAGACCAAAATCACGCAAAGTGGCCATCATCCAAAGCAATTGAGAACAGCAGCTAGCCGCAGCAACATACTCAGCCTGTGTGGTAGACTGGGCAACGCTAGACTGCTTGCGAGAAGACCAAGATACAAGAGAAGAACTAATAAACTGACATTCCCAGAAGTGGACTTGCGATCAAGTCGGCAACCAACAAAATCGACATCGGAATAACCACAAAGGGAGAGGGTGGAGGAAACAGAATACCAAATCCAAAACTCTGGTGTGAAGCATAAGTACCTCATAATGCGCTTGACCGCCTGATGGTGAGAGGTGCGCGGCGACGACTGAAATCACGCGCAAAGACACACCGCAAACTGGATGTCCGGGCGTGTCGCCGTCAGGTACAGCAGCGATCCGATCATACTCTGGTACTCCTTCTGGTCCACAGCTTCTCCATCCTTGTCCGCATCCAGGGCCGTCGTGGTCGACATGGGTGTTGGAAGAGGCTTGGCCTCACCCATATCGAACTTCTTCAATACATCCTTGGTGTACTTGCCCTGGTGCACAAACGTCCCCTCTTGGGATTGCTTGATTTGCAACCCGAGGAAAAACGTCAACTCGCCCATCATGCTCATCTCAAATTCCCTGCTCATAAGATCTGCAAACTTGGAACCCAAAGCGTGAGAAGAACTACCAAAAATGATATCATCCACGTAAATCTGGACCAAGAGATTGTCATTGCCTTGCTTCAGGAGAAAAAACGTTTTATCCACACATCCCATTTTAAAACCCTTAGCAAGCAAAAAGGTTTTCAACCTATCATACCAGGCTCTAGGGGCTTGTTTCAAACCATACAAAGCTTTGTGAAGTTTAAAAACATGGTTTGGAAACTTGGGATTTTCAAAGCCGGGGGGTTGTTTCACATACACCTCTTCTTCTATGTAGCGGTTTAAGAAGGCACTCTTGACATCTATTTGAAAAAGTTTAAATCCTTTGGATGCAGCAAAAGCCAAGAGTATCCTAATCGCCTCCAAAAGAGCTACAGGAGCAAAAGTCTCCTCATAGTCTATTCCCTCCTTCTGACTATACCCCTGGGCTACAAGTCTAGCCTTGTTTCTCACAATGTGGCCATCCTCTCCTTGTTTGTTTTTGAAAACCCATTTTGTACCAATAGGGTGACACTCAGGAGGAGGTGGGACCAAAACCCAAACCCGATTTCTTTCAAAATTTTCTAACTCCTCATGCATGGCATTGACCCAATCAGGATCAGATAAAGCGTGTCCAACATCTTAGGGTTCAAAATCAGCAACAAATGCAAAATGAGCAAAGTGAGAGATTTGTTGTGACCTTGACCGAGTGACACGTTCGCCGATGCTGCCGATCATCTGTTGAGGCGGGTGTTGGCGCTGAATGTGTCGTGGCGCCTCCCGAGCTGAAGAAATATCCCCCTCAATAGCAGCTGGCGCTTCCTCGGGTACAAAAGGTACAACCCGAGGTGGCGGATCCCACGGCCCCCAAGTAGTCGACGAAGAGGAGTTGGGACCGTGAGTCGTCGTAGTAGAAGCCGATGCTTGCGGCACAGCAGGTGGAGGTGGTGTGGATCATCCATCCCTTCAGCACCCTCGTCCTCATCATCAAAAAGAGGCTCACCAACCTCATGATCACCTGCATGCTCAAATCTAGTAGAAGGACAAACCATGGTCTCGTCGAAGGTGACATCGGATGTCTCCGTGACTCAGTTAGTATCAAGGTTAAGTACACGATATGCACGAGTATGAGTGCCATAACCCAAAAATACACCGTCAGAAGAACGAGACTCAAACTTGTCCAGGTTGCCTTTCTTGAGTATAAAACAGTGGCAACCAAAGACTCTACTATAACTCACTTTGGGTTGTTTTCCAAAATGCAACTCATAAGAAGTCTTTTTCAAGAAAGCTCGGAGGAAAATGCGATTGGAAATGTAGCATGCAGTGCTCATAGCCTCGGCCCAATATCGCCTAGGAGTCCTATGCTCATCGAGCATCGTCCTGACCATCTCTACAATGGTCCGATTTTTCCTCTCTACAACACCATTCTATGGCGGTGTGTAGGGGGAAGAAAAGTGATGCTCTAAACCCAAAGAGTTACAAAACTTCTCAAAATCCGAGTTCTTAAACTCGGAACCATTATCACTACGGATAGCTCACATCGAGTTCATAGGGAACTCGTTCTGAAGACGCAAAATCAGATTGCGAGCAAAAGAGAGTCTCGGTTTTCTCAGCTAAAAAGAAAACCCACGAATATCTCGAAAAATCGTCAACAACAACCAATACATACCACTTCCCCCCAACCGAGCTCACCCGAGCCGGACCAACAAGGTCCATGTGTAAAAGCTCTCCAGGGCGCTTAGTCATGACCTGAGTCACTGGATGGTGGGGAGCAGCAACCATCTTCCCATGAATACAAGAATGGCAAACAAGATCCTTCTCCATGCACAACTTGGGCAATCCTCGGATTAAGCCAAGTGAGCTAAGCCTTGCAAGCAAGTCGAAGCTCAGGTGACCAAGTCTCCTATGCCACTTCCAAAGATCAGAGGAGGAAGGTCCAGCCAAAAGACAAAGAGAAATCCCAAACGACTCCGAGAAATTCGCATGAAAGACTTTCCCAAAGGGCAAAATCAAACATACAAGATTGCCCTGAGGATCCAAAATACGACTGAGATTCGACTTAAAACGAATCTCATAGTCATCATCAAAAAGTTGCGAAACAGAAAGAAGGTTAAAATGCAAGTTAGAAACAAGAGCAACATCACGCAACACAAAGTGCTCATTAACTCGCACCGACCCATGAGACAACACTTTACCTTTGCTATTGTCGCCGAAGGTGATAAACTTCTTTTCGACGACCAGACTAAGACTGGAGAACCACTTGGCGTTTCCGGTCATGTGCCTCGAACAACCGAAATCCACCAACCAAATGTTCTCCAATTGTTTTACCTACATCAATAAAAAGACATAGGGTGAGCATACGGTCCAACACTGGGGTGAGTGAAATGGTAATTATACCAGTGTTGGGCCAGCTGCTCAAAAGAACGGTTAGTAGAAAAACCATTCCTAGCGCGCCTACGGGAAGAGCGATCACCACGTAGAGGAAAACGTGGTCCGCTAAGGGAAGAGCGTCCATCGCGATACTAAAAACGCGATGGGGAAAAACGCTCAACTACAAAGCCACCGCCACGGGGTCCATAGCTCAAACTGTAGGCTCCCGCCAGGCACGTCCTCCTCGCGGCCTAGGCCTAGGAACCTGAGGCATTGGACCTCTAGGCCTAGCAGCACGCCTCTGAACATTCGGCACATGTACATCATGGAAAGGATGGTACATGTCCGTGTTGTTCATCTCCTTTGCACGACGCTCATCTCTCTTGCGCCGAAAGCAAAACTCCCTTAAGTGTCCATCTCTCCCACAATGCTCACAATGATACCTCACCGCTCTCATAGGGGGTTGTTGGTACTCACGGTAGTGGGTATGGATCACTTTGCCTTTCTGTGGCATGAGCTCCTCTTGGATAGGTGGCATGGTGTCTAGTTTGTTCTTGAGGTGGTTTGGTTTGGAAGCCCATGTTGGTTTCTTAGGTGGAGCTCTCGGAGGTTCAACAAACACCCCATCCTTTGTGTTAGGCTTGAGAGGCTCTTTGGGTGGAATCTTGGTAAGCTTGGGAGTAGTGGTGGAGTTGGATTTCTCACACGGGTTCAGACCACTCGACTCTCCAATCTTGCCAAAAGATGAAGCGCACTCAACACCCTGAGCAAAGCCTACACCTGGACCTCCAGCAGCACGCTTAAACTGGGCAATCATCATCCCAAGCTGCGGCTCACCATAAGACACCCATGACAAGATGGTCCGAAGGTATGTGTTTTCCTCCTCGGTTTGCATCTTGTCATGTTTCACATTGGCTATCTCCATCTCCAAGCCCCCACACAAAGTGCATCTAGACACACAAGTGTTACCCGAGCTGGCCTTCTCAAGAGACACAATCTTGGCATTCTTCTCTGCCAACTCGGATTGCAAGCCTGCACAAGACTTGCACGCACCAAGCACCGAAGATCTAGCTCTAAGCTCATCCACCTCTCCTACCAGCACAACATACTTACTTCTCAAAGTGAGAAGGTCAGTCATGTGTGTGGTGCACATCTCGCACTCACCCTCCTCAGAGACAACTACGGTGGACTTGGCAAACTCAAGCTCCTTCACCGTATCCTCCCACTTCTGCCTGAACTCCTTCCGCTCTCTAGCAGCACGCCTAAGCAGCTTATCTTGACTAAGAAGGGCGGCAGTAAGTTTCTCGACCTCAGCAGAAAGCTCGTCATGGGTCTGAGATACCTGGGAGGTGTCGTCGTCGTCGTCGTCGTCGTTCCGAGGGGTCTCCTCCAGCTGACTGTCGACCTCCTTGCCGAGGGCCATGGTGCAAAAGCCCTCGTTGTCGGCGAAGAAGCAGAGTCCGTTCAGCTTGTCCTTGATCTTCTTCTTCTTCTTGGACTCGTCGTCGCTTGAGGAAGCGGAGACGTCATCCGTGTCGTCGACGTCGCTGAGTGGGGCAAAGAAAGCACACTGCTCGGCTTGGGCTCTCTCCATGTACTTCTTCTTGATGTACTCCTTGTTGAAGCCGCCCTTCCGCTTGTGCTTGGGAGGAACATGCTTTTCCTTGTGCCAGCTGGAGTCGTACTTGTGGCCACGATCGCCCTTGCCCGCCACTTGCTTGTTCTTCTTGGGGCAGTTGGCGATGAAGTGATCCAGGTCGCCACACTCAAAGAACCCAGTGCGTCCTCCTCCACGATGACTGTTCATGCGGTTGTTGTGAAACCGCGAGAACCGGTTGGTGAGCAAAGCCAACTCGTCGTCTCCTGTGAACTCCAACTGCTCCTCTGTGACAGAAAGAAGAGAAGACAAAGCAAAGCCTCCAGAGGGGTTAGCAGAAGAGCCAGAAAGCAAAGCCATCGACGGGCTAGAAGGATTTTCATAAGAAGCCCTCGCCATGGCATCAATCTCACTGGACTTGAGCTTACTGAAGAGCTCGTCGCACGTGAGGGTCTCATAGTTAGACGATTCGATGATCGCCTGGACCTTTGAGTCCCACACCGACCGATCGAGAGTATGCAAAAGCTTCAAAGCTCTCTCATGATCATCGAAAGGCAACAGCTCCTTGTTAGCCCTCATTCTGTTGACAATCACCTAAAAGCGAGCGAATAAACTCTCTATGCTCTCACCAGGCATGTGTCGAAAGTTCTCATACTCTCGCTTGTGCGACTCGTAGAGACGAGATTTGACTTGAGAGGTTCCCTCATGAAAGCGCATGAGGGTTGCCCAAATCTCACGAGCCGTGGGGAGATGAGAAACACGATCAAACTCAGAAACACTCAAGCAAGAGAAAAGAGCATTACGAGCTCGGCTATTGGCATCGTGCTCATCGATCTGCAGCTGAGTAACACGAGCAGCTAAGACCACGTAATCATCCTTGTTGCAAATCTCCCAGACAGAAGCACCCATGCTCTGAAGATAGGCCGACATGCGTATCTTCCAATACGCATAGTTCGTCCCATCAAAAAACGGCGGTTTGCCCACGCCGTGATCCATGTCGCCTTCGGTGGATCTGGAACTGGCCAAGGTGGAAGATCCTTAACCCGCTCCGATACCAATTGAAGGACCGAGAATGCAAAAGCAAGGCGACCAGAGGGGGGGGGGGGGTGAATGGGAGCTCAAAAATTTCTCTCGAAACTTAGGCCTTTGTCCCAAAAATCTACCCTCAAAAGCTTCGACCGAAACGTGATGCCCAAGACCCTTGAAAGAGGGTGGATGATCCCTAGGATCACAGCGAGGCACCACAAAGCAAGAGAGAACCGAACACCAAAAGCACCGTCTCAAGTTTGACCCTAAAAACCGACTCCTGAACGTAGATAAAGAGCTACGTCGAGAAGTCTCCAAGTACCTATGCTAACAAGTAGCAAAGATACCTAGAGAGATTACTTGGTCAACTCTAGGGCCAAACGAGAAGTCCGGAAACCAAGCGAAGAAGCCGGGAGAGCAAACGCACTAAAACTCAACACTTAGCCAACTCGCGGACTGTCCAGGGTTCAGACCGCGGACTGTTTGCCCAACGGCGGACTGTCCGGGCTCAGGTGGCGGACTGTCCGCCGGCCAAAACTGAGAAACAACACAGTTGCTGAACAGTTGTTGGACGCCTCCCGGAGTGTCTGCGACCCAGTACTGCGGACTGTCCACGGGTGTTCCGAGACTGTTCCAACAGCGCGGAGTCAGGCCACTGGTCCGGCCGACCCCGACGCGCGGACTGTCTGCGCCCCAACGGCGGACTGTCCGCGAAAGAACAGAGAAGGCGAATTTGTTCGCCCCTTCTCCAAATCTCCTTCAAGTCGATTCGAATCAAAATCCATTGATCCCAAACTTGGAGAGGATGACCACGAGGTAGTTAGGAGACTATCCCCAAGAAATCATCCACTCAAAACACCTCAATCAATGGGAATCGAAGGGGAAGAAATATGAACCGAAAAAGCGCCACGAAAATTGAATCGACCCGATCTACTTGTTCGTGAGGAGTTAGATAAATTCCTTCGATGGAAATGATCTCCTCACTATAAAGAACAAGTTGACTCAAGTGGATTGCAAAAAGACGCAGTAGAGAGGGAGATCGAGTGTGGCTACCACACGCTACAACAGTGAGATTACGGTCTCACTTCCTCAAAATCTCAAGTACACAGAGGTATGGTTCTCTGCGGATCTCAGTAGCTACAACAGGGGATTGGGAGAGCAGGAAACCCTAAGTGGAGAATAGCAAATGACTGAGATAGAATGGGAGGTGGGTGTCTCCCTCTACTTATCCTAATTCTAATTCCCACTCTACCCCAAGTTATTTACTGAGCGAACCAGCCAAACCCTAAGGCTATCCTGGACCAACTCGAAGATGATGGTGATCTGACGGCCACGCTCGCACAACTGATAGCGTTGCCTCGACGCAACCTCACCGATTGCCGCCATGTGCCGCCACCGCTCTGCTTGTCCCTTTCACGGACTCCGCCCCCGGTTTTTTAGCCCAAACTGGGAAACCAGCCTTCACGACCAACCCCCGGTTTTGAGGCCCAAACCGGGAAACCAGCCGTCCATCGCCTGAGTTTTGTGGCCCAAACTCAGAAACCTGCCAGCACCCAGGTTTTGAGGCCCAAACCTGGAAACCGTCCTCAGCCCGAGTTTTGTGGCCCAAACTCGGAAACCATCAGCGCCCAGGTTTTGAGGCCCAAACCTGGAAACCGTCCACTCGGTGGTTTTTCTGTGACTCAACCACCAAACCGATCCGTAGAGGGGATGCACCACCCGTGCACCCCGTCCACACGCAAGTCTTCGCTCGTCGCTGTCCCAGGCTGTCGGCCACCACAGCTGATCCTCAGGCCACCGGTCCCTCAGTCCAAGCCTCACGTCCGCCCTTCACCGCTCCCGGTCCATCGGCACGACACGTCTCTACTTGACCTTCACCTTGCCTTCGATCACTGTATCCGTGCTCGACACCTGCACAACACAAGCCAAAGAACATGCGCATCATCCCAGTTGACAATCACTCATCACTCGAGACTCGGCATACACCCATGTATCCGCAGCACCCCTTCCAGCACCTACGCGACAACAAGACCGAGGTCGAGAGGGAGCCACAACACCATTGGAGCCAACTCTGGCGAGGACGGGGAACCCCCTCTGTTTTCCGGCGGACGAGCGACAGATCCCCTAACGCCGTCGTCTCCTAGTGACTGGCAAGCGGGCCCAGGCAACGCCATTACCCCCATTCTGTTGCAGTAGGGAGACCATGAGGAGCTCACACGTCAGTCTCCACCAACGACCAACACGCGGGACCCACGCGTCAGATACTGTCGACCAAGCCCTCATTCCCTTCCCTCCATCCGTGCGCTCGGTTCATGTGGACCAAGGACCATGGGGTACACGTCTACAGGACAGTACCGTAGACCCGTGGAACCCCTCTCACAGACGGGTGAGAAATTGCTAGGTGCACCTGGCTAGTGTACACGAGAGGCTAGAAAACCTATTTCCCTTTAGAGAAAAATTCCAGAAAAATTCCTAAAAATACTACATGCACTCAGTAATTTTACCCAACAATTAGTTTCTTAAAAATGATTATAGAAATCAGTTATTAATTTACAACCTATATGTTTAAACTTATAAAAATCATATCTTTCATGATCTAACTCCGAAAATTATGAAACCACTTCTAACAATTCTATAAAAATAACCTAAAAGTAACCAATCTGAGAGTAACCCTTTTGCTCAACATGTTTGTTTGTGATGTTTGTTTCTTTGTTTGTGCTTATCATTTCCGTCGAATCGATCGATAGAGGGTGACCACTATCAAGAGGAAGATGACCCGGACTACTAGGAACCAGGAACTATGACTACGATGAAGGCAAGTCCTAACCCCACTCTTAACTACTCTAATTAATTACACACTGATGATTATATGATTGGAATGTCATATGGTAAATTTGACTGAATAATAGGCAACTGTGATAAGTTTATGTGCTTAATGCAAACCTGAATAGATGGGGACAAGTGGGGGATGTTTATACGTGGGTATAACATCTTAGGGTAGACTCGCCTGCTGAGGGACTCTACCTAGGAGACACTTGTTTGCCATACCGAGTAGTTTCATAGGCCACCAAACTTGGTCAGAAACGCGTCCAGCCACACGCCTATATGGGTAGGCCTAGTTTCACACCCCGATAGGTATAAGTGTAACACCTACCTGGAGGTTGGGAGACAATGGTTTGACAGGAGAAGGCACAACTTCTAAGTGATCTCTTGTGGCCCGGTCGGCGTGGTTGCTATGTGATGCTCCACGTTAAATTCATGTTGGGCCGTGTGCGAGCCCCCTCTTTTATGATATTGATTTAGCCAGTTGGACCATGTGTGGTCTGTTTTCTGGCCCCTGTGTAAACCGTGGTGAGGGTTACATGGACCCTATGGATGCGTCCTCTCGGGTATGTGCTTTGTTGGGGTAGACGAGGCCACTGATCATGGTCGAGTTCACTCCATCGTGTGGGGAAAATTGGACATCTGCCGCATTAGAATTACCTGAATCCTATTCAAATAGCCACGTCCTTGGTAATGGGCAACCGCCGAGATGAGGCCACCTATGGTTAGGATAATAACAATCATTGCACTGGCACAACCATGAACCTGTGATAATCTTGCCTATGTTTCTAAACTAACCGGGAACTAGCGAGAAGGATGACACTCTCCTAGGACCCAACCTCTCTTTTAATCCTGCTATCTCTCTAGGACTTGCTGAGTACTCTATGTACTCACCCCTTGTTGACTCATAGATTATGAAGACGAAGGAGAACCCTACTACAACAAGGAGGACTTCTAGGAGGACCAGTGACAACGACCGCGAACATGGAGGAATCGTTTGGATAGGGTGTTCGCCTACGCTCTAGCTTGCCTGCTAGGATAGACGCCTGTTGATGGTCCTTAAACACCTGTTTTACCATCAACATTTTACCCTAAAATTCACCAAAAAGGCATGAAATGTAGTCAAATAGGTTTCAAACTAACCAAATTCCACATGTCCATAGAATTTTATTTGAATGCAGGAATTTGGACCAAATTTGGAGAATGGACCCACCAGGAGACAAGCCCACTCACCAGGACCCATTTGGGCCCGAGTGGGGTGGCGCCCGCCACCCAAAAGTGGCGCCTGCCACATGGAGAGGCCCAACTCTCCCCCCTGCCACGTCACTGATCCGTGTGACCACCCCAAGGCCAAATCTTGGCCCTTGGTCACTAGGTCAGTGGCATCAGACGACTCAGGATGGAATGGCGTGGATCAAGGACAAATGGCGGTTACTCAGACATGCAACCGACCAAACCACCGCCTCTCTAGAGCTCCTGGATGCCGTTGAAGCAAAGGCGGCGCATCCAACGGTGAGGGAGGTGGCGGCCGCCACCTAGGGCTGGCGCCCGCCACCTAGGGCTAGCACCCGCCACTAGGGTTAGCCCTAGGTCGGCTGGCTGCCCCCTATAAGTACCCCCCTCACTCCTCAAGACTATAAATACCCCCCTAGTGGCACCACTTCATTTGTACCATCCAATACCATCACATCCCAGAGTACCACCACACCAAGCAACACACAAGCAAGAGAAGCAAGTGAGAGTTAGGTTAGAAGCTCAGAGAGCTTAGGCAAGTAGGTTAGCTAGTAGAGAGAGTATAGCTCTAGTGCCCTCGCTACAGCGCGGCTCTTAGTTTAGCACAGCTCAGCCTAAGTCCTTGGTAAAAGGAGCGTAGAGCTTGCTAAGAGAGAAGCGGGTGCGAGCGACTGGCATCGGAGGTCGGTTGATTTCCCGGCGTCTCTAGTCTGGTTTGCTCTCTTGTATCTCAGGTACATTTATCTTTATATCAGTATTACTTTAAGCATTACTTTCAGTATTACTTTCAGTATTACTTTCAGTATTACTTTATCAAGTACCTTGAGTGTGACCTAGCTATCCTACAGTTCAATTCACTTAGCCATAGTAGTTAATCTCTAGTGTGCTTAGTGATTGATCTTTGCCAATAGGTTGCTTAGTTAGTTTAGTGTTTATCTTATTAAGTCAAGTATTTGCTCTGACGTCCGCAAGGGTGTCGCTATTCAAAGCTAGGATAGAGATAGTTAGAATATAGTTAAGCGTGGTGCTTAGTTATAGACTTACCTTCAGATACGGCTGGACCCCCGGATAGCTGTGGTAGCAAGCAGGTGGTGACAACCCTGTGCGCCTTGAATTCCACTACGTAGTTGGCCCAGTTTAACAGTAAGGCTCGTTGTGCTAGCGTTCAACCTAAGTAAGTGGTAAAGGCTAGTACGCCTCGATACTTGACAAGATAGGAATAAAACTATACTCAACTTAGTTGCTTTATTGACTTTTGCCTGCCTTGCTTCGTAACTATCTTGCTTCGTAGTTATCTTGCTCTGTGGTTATCTAGTTAGTAGTTAGTAGTTAGTTAGTAGTTAGTTATCCTTAGTTATCACATTCTATCTATCTATCTAGTTATCCACCTTACCTTACCATTCATTTCATCCTTACCTATCCACCCACATATTCTTTCTAGCCTTCCATCCCCTCTCTTCCCTTCTCTCCATTTCCCATTTCTCTTTTCTTCGACTCTCATCCCTTCCTTGACTCGACTCATACACCACCCTAGCCTTCCCTTGGGATCAAATAAATCGACACCTGGTACTCCCAGGCGAAGTGCTACTACGATAGTTCTGTGCGTTTGCAGAATCTCCTCCTGGCAGATTGCAATCTCTCTAGCTAGCTCCTACTAGTGTCGGGATTGACAACCCCGCTTGGCATTAGTAGATAGCTGCTTTACCTTCACTCCTTTAGGTATAGTGACCGGACTTGCTACAAGCACTTCTGACACTGTTGTCTGGGATAGATGCCATAGTCTACTCCTAGTAACGACGTTGGCTAGTGTCAACAAGCATTTCTGGGTCGTTACCGAGGATAGTTGCCTAGCTCTATCTTTAGTGAAGCTAAGAACTACCAACAAGCATTTCTGGCGCCGTTGCCGGGGAAGGCAATCGATGTATCGGTTGAGTCCGTGTCGAATTTATCTTCGCTTAAGCTCCCGCTTAGCGAATCCCATCTTACCCCATTCTTTCTTTCCTTAGTCCTTCTTATCTTTTTCCTTCATCTTCTTCAACTTCTTTCTTTCTTATCTCGTTGTTGTTTCAGGACCGGATCCTCGAAACAGCGGGTTGTCGCACGAACGAAAGCGCAAAGCGAAAGCTGAAAGCGACCAGGGAAGCGGAGAAGTGGTAGAAGTGAACAGTGTTTCCCCCTCCCTTTGGGAGTACGGGAGCCTTTTATATTGATCTCAGACCGGTTAAAAGTACAAAAATGCCCTTCCAACCACTTTGCCTTAATTACAAAAAGGCCCTCTCCTAATCTACCTTGCGGCTTCTCTGGCTCTCCGGGCCCGAAGGGCATCACCGTAAATACACGCGGGAGCGAGGCGGTCTGCGCGCCCGTCCGTCAGACCTGTGGGCCCCCTCCATGTCACAATCCGGAGAACCCTGCGGAAAGGAAACACACGGCCATGGCCAAAAGGAATAGTCGAAAACCTGTTGTTGACATTCGGCTTTCGCTCGAAAGCCCGATCGGCGCGAAGGCACGCCGTTGACATTCGGCTTTCACACGAAAGCCCGACCGGCGCAAAGGCACGCCGTTGACATTTGGCTTTCGCTTGAAAGCCCGACCGGCGCGAAGGCACGCCGTTGACATTCGGCTTTCGCTCGAAAGCCTGACCGGCGTGAAGGCACGCCGTTGACATTCGGCTTTCGCTCGAAAGCCCGACCGGCGCGAAGGCACGCCGTTGACATTCGGCTTTCACACGAAAGCCCGACCGGCGCGAAGGCACGCCGTTGACATTCGGCTTTCGCTTGAAAGCCCGACCGGCCCGAAGGCACGCCGTTGACATTCGGCTTTCGCTCGAAAGCCTGACCGGCGTGAAGGCACGCCGTTGACATTCGGCTTTCGCTCGAAAGCCCGACCAGCGCGAAGGCCCTGAAGCCCGCCTTGTTTTCGCGCGAAAGGCGGGCCCGCGAAGCCGCCTGCCTTCGGATTTCACCCTCGCGATCTTGACGCTTTCGGTTCTGATGGTGAAAACCTTACCAGGCGAAAACGGGTAGCTCACGTCCGGGCTACCGCCCCAACAATAGCCCCTCAACGTCATCCTGAGCGAAGTCACGGGTTGACGTTGTCTGCTCGTGGTACGCCCGCCCGCGAAAGGATAAGCGGAAAAGGCTTCCTGTTTTCGCCTGTCCTTGACGCATTTTTAGGGTTTAAGGTTTTGGATTTAGGATTTAAGAGACGCCTCAGTGCGCAACGGTTGGCGTTCTGATTGCGCGACGGTTGGCGCTTCGAAACACGACGGTTGGCATCACGAGACGTGACGGTTGGCATCCCGAGACGTGTTTTAAGCGCCTCCTCGTGCTCCGAGCCGCTCCGTACTTCTTGGTTTCCGTTCCACGCCCGCGCGCGTGGGTATAACAGGGGGCTTACCCCGCGCCGCCAGAGTCTGCGCGCACTCTCTAGCTGCTAGAAGAAAGACGGAGGAGGCGTGATAGCAAACGTGCGGCCCTGGGCGAATGCGAAGGGCCGATTATAAAACAAGAGCCGGAGGACTATTCGTTTTCGCCCGACGCTCGTAGATACAGCATGTCCCTTGGTGCGATGAGGGACACTTAGTTTTTTTTGTGCACTGCGACTCTTTTTGTGAAGGGTAACTTTCGCTTTAATTAAGCTTTTTATTTTTTTGTTCATTGCGCCCTCTTCTTTCGAGTGTTGAAATGGTGAGCATGCGCTTTCGGCGACTGGGCATGCACTTTTTCGCGCGCGAGGGAGCTTTCGGTACGAGCCCCTCGGCCGATAGCATAGACGCGCCCGCCCCCACACACTTAGGCAAGGGGCGAAGGTTTTCGCGCGAGGGAGCTTTCGGTGCGAGCCCCTCGGCCGATAGTATAAACGCGCCCGCCCCACACACTTGGGCGAGGGGCGAAGGTTTTCGCGCGAGGGAGCTTTCGGTGCGAGCCCCTCGGCCGATAGTATAAAACGCGCCCGCCCCCAATCACTTAGACGAGGGGCGAAGGCTTTCGCGCGAGGGAGCTTTCGGTGCGAGCCCCTCGGCCGATAGTATAAAACACGCCCGCCCCCAATCACTTAGACGAGGGGCGAAGGCTTTCGCGCGAGGGAGCTTTCGGTGGAAGCCCCTCGGCCGATAGCGAAGACGCGCCCGTCCCCACTCCCTTAGGCGAGGGGCGGTAGCATTCGCGCGAGGGAGCTTTCGGTGCGAGTCCCTCGGCCGATAGCAAAGACGCGCCCGCCCCCAATCACTTAGACGAGGGGCGATAGCATTCGCGCGAGGGAGCTTTCGGTGCGAGCCCCTCGGCCGATAGCAAAGACGCGCCCGCCCCCAATCACTTAGACGAGGGGCGGTAGCTTTCGCGCGAGGGAGCTTTCGGTGCGAGCCCCTCGGCCGATAGCAAAGACGCGCCCGCCCCCACTCACTTAGGCGAGGGGCGGTAGCATTCGCGCGAGGGAGCTTTCGGTGCGAGCCCCTCGGCCGATAGCGAAGACGCGCCCGCCCCCACTCACTTAGGCGAGGGGCGGTAGCATTCGCGCGAGGGAGCTTTCGGTGCGAGCCCCTCGGCCGATAGCGAAGACGCGCCCGCCCCACTCACTTAGGCGAGGGGCGGTAGCATTCGCGCGAGGGAGCTTTCGGTTTGAGCCCCTCGGCCGATAGCAAAGACGCGCCCGCCCCCACTCACTTAGGCGAGGGGCGGTAGCATTCGCGCGAGGGAGCTTTCGGTGCGAGCCCCTCGGCCGATAGCGAAGACGCGCCCGCCCCCACTCACTTAGGCGAGGGGCGGTAGCATTCGCGCGAGGGAGCTTTCGGTTTGAGCCCCTCAGCCGATAGCAAAGACGCGCCCGCCCCCACTCACTTAGGCGAGTGGCGGTAGCGTTCGCGCGAGGGTAGCTTTCGGTGCTAGTCCCTCGGCCGATAGCAAAGACGCGCCCGCCCCCAATCACTTAGACGAGGGGCGGTAGCTTTCGCGCGAGGGAGCTTTCGGTGCGAGCCCCTCGGCCGATAGCAAAGACGCGCCCGCCCCCACTCACTTAGGCGAGGGGCGGTAGCATTCGCGCGAGGGAGCTTTCGGTGCGAGCCCCTCGGCCGATAGCGAAGACGCGCCCGCCCCCACTCACTTAGGCGAGGGGCGGTAGCATTCGCGCGAGGGAGCTTTCGGTGCGAGCCCCTCGGCCGATAGCGAAGACGCGCCCGCCCCCACTCACTTAGGCGAGGGGCGGTAGCATTCGCGCGAGGGAGCTTTCGGTTTGAGCCCCTCGGCCGATAGCAAAGACGCGCCCGCCCCCACTCACTTAGGCGAGGGGCGGTAGCATTCGCGCGAGGGAGCTTTCGGTGCGAGCCCCTCGGCCGATAGCGAAGACGCGCCCGCCCCCACTCACTTAGGCGAGGGGCGGTAGCATTCGCGCGAGGGAGCTTTCGGTTTGAGCCCCTCGGCCGATAGCAAAGACGCGCCCGCCCCCACTCACTTAGGCGAGTGGCGGTAGCGTTCGCGCGAGGTAGCTTTCGGTGCTAGTCCCTCGGCCGATAGCAAAGACGCGCCCGCCCCCAATCACTTAGACGAGGGGCGGTAGCTTTCGCGCGAGGGAGCTTTCGGTGCGAGCCCCTCGGCCGATAGCAAAGACGCGCCCGCCCCCACTCACTTAGGCGAGGGGCGGTAGCATTCGCGCGAGGGAGCTTTCGGTGCGAGCCCCTCGGCCGATAGCAAAGACGCGCCCGCCCCCACTCACTTAGGCGAGGGGCGGTAGCTTTCGCGCGAGGGATCTTTCGGTGCGAGCCCCTCGGCCGATAGCAAAGACGCGCCCGCCCCCACTCACTTAGGCGAGGGGCGGTAGCATTCGCGCGAGGGAGCTTTCGGTGCGAGCCCCTCGGCCGATAGCGAAGACGCGCCCGCCCCCACGCACTTAGGCGAGGGGCGGTAGCATTCGCGCGAGGGAGCTTTCGGTGCGAGCCCCTCGGCCGATAGCAAAGACGCGCTCGCCCCCACTCACTTAGGCGAGGGGCGGTAGCATTCGCGCGAGGGAGCTTTCGGTGCGAGCCCCTCGGCCGATAGCGAAGACGCGCCCGCCCCCACTCACTTAGGCGAGGGGCGGTAGCATTCGCGCGAGGGAGCTTTCGGTTTGAGCCCCTCGGCCGATAGCAAAGACGCGCCCGCCCCCACTCACTTAGGCGAGGGGCGGTAGCATTCGCGCGAGGGAGCTTTCGGTGCGAGCCCCTCGGCCGATAGCAAAGACGCGTCCGCCCCCACTCACTTAGGCGAGTGGCGGTAGCGTTCGCGCGAGGTAGCTTTCGGTGCTAGTCCCTCGGCCGATAGCAAAGACGCGCCCGCCCCCAATCACTTAGACGAGGGGCGGTAGCTTTCGCGCGAGGGAGCTTTCGGTGCGAGCCCCTCGGCCGATAGCAAAGACGCGCCCGCCCCCACTCACTTAGGCGAGGGGCGGTAGCATTCGCGCGAGGGAGCTTTCGGTGCGAGCCCCTCGGCCGATAGCAAAGACGCGCCCGCCCCCACTCACTTAGGCGAGTGGCGGTAGCGTTCGCGCGAGGTAGCTTTCGGTGCGAGCCCCTCGCCCGATAGTAAAGACGCGCCCGCCCCCCACAAACTTAGACGAGGGGCGGTAGCTTTCGCGCGAAGGCGCTTGGTAATTCGGTTGACGTAAATGTCTTTATGAACGCAACTTGGGGGACATACAATCGACTATGATTATGATATTGCTCGTATTGCTGTCCAGCCGCATGCACGGCTTGGTTCATCTCCTATCTTTGGTTTGAGATGGGAAAGCCACTCGACAGTACTACCGCCTACAGTTGCCGGATTGGTGACGATAGGTGGACGCGATGCCGATGACACGATCATAAAAGCGAAAGCGTAGCTCCTGATGCTTCCTACTCGCATTTTCGATAATGAGCTGACTACCTGGAACTAACATTTTGAAGAGCCTCGGTAGTTTAGGATGGATGGTCGGCTTGCACTTTGTTGCCTATTTATACTGCCTTTCCCGCGGTACAGGACGACCGCATCTACTCACCTGGCTGTATTTGTGATCACTTGGTAGGTGAAAAGGTTAATACAACATTTACGTTTTAGCGGGTTTAAATGCTTGCCAGCTGCCGTTTGTTTTGCCCTACTAGGGCTGATGGGCTTGGCCTCCGCTACCATTCTCCCCTCCCGGAGATGGGGGCTGGTTTTGCATAGCCCGGAAGCTTTCGTTCAGCCCTCGTTTTGTCGGAGGATCGGTTTGCTCATGGCCCGCAGGCTTTCGTTCCGCCCTCGCATTTTTTCGGAGGGTCGGTTTTTTTCATAGCCCGCAGGCTTTCGGTCCGCCCTCGCATTTTGTCGGAGGGTCGGTTTTTTCATAGCCCGTAGGCTTTCGGTCCGCCCTCGCATTTTGTCGGAGGGTCGGTTTTTTTTTTCATAGCCCGCAGGCTTTCGGTCCGCCCTCGCATTTTGTCGGAGGGTCGGTTTTTTCATGGCCCGCAGGCTTTCGTTCCGCCCTCGCATTTTGTCGGAGGGTCGGTTTTTTCATAGCCCGCAGGCTTTCGGTCCGCCCTCGCATTTTGTCGGAGGGTCGGTTTTTTCATGGCCCGCAGGCTTTCGTTCCGCCCTCGTTTTGTCGGAGGGTCGGATTTCACATAGCCCGCAGGCTTTCGCTCCGCCCTCGTTTTGTCGGAGGGTCGGATTTCACATAGCCCGCAGGCTTTTGCTCCGCCCTCTCGTTTTGTCGGAGGGTCGGTTTTCATATAGCCTGCAGGCTTTCGTTCCGCCCTCTCGTTTTGTCGGAGGGTCGGATTTCACATAGCCCGCAGGCTTTCGCTCCGCCCTCTCGTTTTGTCGGAGGGTCGGATTTCACATAGCCCGCAGGCTTTCGCTCCGCCCTCTCGTTTTGTCGGAGGATCGGATTTCACATAGCCCGCAGGCTTTCGCTCCGCCCTCTCGTTTTGTCGGAGGGTCGGATTTCACATAGCCCGCAGGCTTTCGCTCCGCCCTCTCGTTTTGTCGGAGGGTCGGATTTCACATAGCCCGCAGGCTTTCGCTCCGCCCTCTCGTTTTGTCGGAGGGTCGGATTTCACATAGCCCACAGGCTTTTGTTCCGCCCGCTCGTTTTGTCGGAGGGTCGGTTTTTTCATGGCCCGCAGGCTTTCGTTTCGCCCTCGCATTTTGTCGGAGGGTCGGTTTTTTCATAGCCCGCAGGCTTTCGGTCCGCCCTCTCGTTTTGTCGGAGGGTCGGTTTTCACATAGCCCGCAGGCTTTCGCTCCGCCCTCTCGTTTTGTCGGAGGGTCGGTTTTTTCATAGCCCGCAGGCTTTCGGTCCGCCCTCTCGTTTTGTCGGAGGGTCGGTTTTCACATAGCCCGCAGGCTTTCGCTCCGCCCTCTCGTTTTGTCGGAGGGTCGGATTTCACATAGCCCGCAGGCTTTCGCTCCGCCCTCTCGTTTTGTCGGAGGGTCGGATTTCACATAGCCCACAGGCTTTTGTTCCGCCCTCTCGTTTTGTCGGAGGGTCGGTTTTTTCATGGCCCGCAGGCTTTCGTTTCGCCCTCGCATTTTGTCGGAGGGTCGGTTTTTTCATAGCCCGCAGGCTTTCGGTCCGCCCTCTCGTTTTGTCGGAGGGTCGGTTTTCACATAGCCCGCAGGCTTTCGCTCCGCCCTCTCGTTTTGTCGGAGGGTCGGATTTCACATAGCCCGCAGGCTTTCGCTTCGCCCTCTCGTTTTGTCGGAGGGTCGGATTTCACATAGCCCGCAGGCTTTCGCTCCGCCCTCTCGTTTTGTCGGAGGGTCGGATTTCACATAGCCCACAGGCTTTCGAGATTGTCGTTGGATGGATGGGGTCTCTTTTGCCCTACCTCCTCGACATTCTCTTTTTATCACATTTTGTTGACGAATGTCTCAACCTTAAGCTTGGTTGATTTCGTCTTCTACCGAGTTACGTGACGCATTTTTTTTTGGGAATTACGGCTACTTTAGTAATGTGGCGGTTACCTTGTGCTGCAGCCTTTGCTAATTCGTCTGCCTCTACATTTTCGGTCCTAGGAATATGTCGTAAGGTGAAACCCGTGAAATACTTCTCCATTCTTCTGATTGCAGCCAGATATTTGGCTAGTTCTGGTTTTCTTGCTGTGAAATCCTTTTCGACGTGACCAACAACGACTTGGGAATCCGACTTGACTACGCATCTTCTCGCTCTGATTGCACGGAGCTTTCGTAATCCCAATAGCACGGCTTCATATTCGGCTGTGTTGTTGGTCGTGAGGAATTGCAATCTTGCGGCGAATCTTACCTTCGGTCCTCTTGGTGGCGTAAGGACCGCTGAGATTCTGGCTCCAGCCATTCCCCATGCGCCGTCACAATTCACAATCCACACGGGTTCCTCGAATTCGAGTGTTGTGTCGAAAGCGGCTGGAGTCCAATCTGCTATGAAATCCGCCAACGCTTGCGACTTGATTGCGGATCGGTGCTGGTAATCGATCACATATTCGTTGAGCTCTGCCGCCCACTTGCCAATTCGGCCAATAGCTTCGTTGTTGCGGAACAAGGCTTCCAATGGCTGAGCCGATAGGACTATGATGTGGTGAGACTGAAAGTAGTGCTTTAGCTTTCTAGAAGCCATTACCACCGTATATGCTATCTTTAGTTCTGAGTAGTTTAGTTTTGCACCCGAAAGGGCCTCGGAAACGAAGTAGATCGGGAACTGCGTCATCTTGTTTCCATACTCCTTCTCTTCCACCAGTACTGCACTTACGGTGGTATGAGATGCTGCGAGATACACCAAGAAGCCAGTCTTCCTGTCAACTTTTGCACTTGCTTTCGGTTTGAGGGTGGTTGCATATTGATGATTGCCGCTATCTTGTCAGGGTTGGCTTCAATTCCCCTTGCCGACACTAGACAACCCAGGAGCTTGCCTTTCTTGATGCCGAAAATACACTTGTCAAGGTTGAGCTTCAGACCGCTCTTTCGGAGATTGCCGAAAGTCTCGAGCAAGTCCGCTTGATGATCTTCCTGTCTATCGCTTTTGACCACTATATCGTCGACGTAAGCCAACAAGTTTTTCTTTTGCTTTTGGCTTTCTAACACTTTGTCGGTCATCCTTGAGGAAGTAGGGCCTGCATTCCGCAGCCCTTCCGGCATTCGCCGATAGCAGTATGTACCTGTAGGAGTGATGAAACTGGTTTTCTCCTCATCGTCGGGATGAAGCCGAATCTGGTGATAGCATTCACCATTTTCCGCTCTTCTTTTTCACCGAGACGACATTCACCAGCCATTCGGGATACTGGACTGGTCGGATTACTCCCGCATCGAGTAATCTTTGTACTTTGGCTTTCGCCGCGTCTGCCCTTTCGTTTGACATTTTTCTCAGTTTTTGCTTTCTGGGCTTAGCACCGCTTGCGATGTTCAAACTGTGCTGGGCGAGATCTTTGCTAACGCCTTGCAAGTCGCTTGCTGATCAAGCGAAAATGTCATCATTGCTCGCAAGGAAGGATGCCAAAGCGTTCCTTTCTTCTTCCGGCATGCTTGACCCAATATGCACGGCTCTTTCGGGCCTGGAGGCCGCGAGCGAGATTCTTATCGTTTCTTCGGCTGCCCCAACCTTGCTTCCGACGTGTTGACGATAGCATGCTCTTCGGTGGTTGTTTGCATTTCGTCTTTGTTTGCCACCTCATTGATAAGGCTGTAGCCTGGGGTTGGTTTTCCCTCAATCCTTCTGGAAGCTTGCTGATCTCCATGTACGGCGATGATGCCGAAAGGGGATGGCATCTTCATGCATAGGTAGCTTTGCTTAATGACGACGTCAAACCTATTGGTGAAGCCTCTGCCGAAAATGGCAGTGTAGGGATAGTCCATGTTTACTATGTCGAATGTCAGTGTTTCGGTGTGGACTCTTTCTCCTTCGGCGAAAGATACAGGGACTTGCTTTTTGCCGATAGCGTCAATTTTCCTTCCTCCGAACCCATACAATGAATTGCCGGCGGGGTCCAGACTGCGCCTGTCGAATCCCATTGCTTCGAAAGCTTTGACGAATAAGATGTCGGCTGAGCTTCCGGTGTCAATCAGAATGTTGTGCAAAGTGAAGCCGGCCACGTTGGCTGTGGCGACGAAAGCGTCGCAATGCGGGTAGTCGCGGACTTTGAAGTCGGACTCGTCGAAACATATTGGCGCTAGTGACCAAGCTGGCCTGTTTAGCGGAAGCCTTGGTGATACTGTCTGGACTCTTCGGTGGTAGTCCCTTCTAGCTCTCTTGCTTTCGTGCTCTAGGTTAGATCCGCCCGTGATGGCGAAAATGTGCCCTCTTGACGGAAGGATGTTGTTGATTGCGCTAGTTTCATTTTCCACCTCCTGCACCTGCTGGAAACCCGGCTGTGCTTGCTGCCCCTGAGGTTGGGTCTGAGCCGGAAACGCTGGCGGCGGCGCTGGCTGACGCTGATAGTGCATAGATGACGAAACTGCCACCGACTGTGGTGCGAAGACCGGGAGCTGGTAACTCTAATACGCCGGATTGTACCAATGCAAGTTTTGGGGATGCATGCACTGCGGGGGATGCGTAGGTGTGCTCGCGTGATTGCTGCATGCCGCCACCATAGCCGACGGGTCTTGCGAATTGTGGAAAACGTGCTTCGAGCTTTCGGCGTAGGCTGACGTTTGATCCTTATCTTTCAGCTCTTTCGCCATTTTGCTGTATTTGCAATCCTGAGTTGTATGGCCGAAATTGCCATCACAAATGATGCAATATGGTGGCCTGGGTCCTCTTCCGCGGCCTCTACCGTCTCGGCCGCCGCGTCCTGTCCTTCCGCCGCGCCCTCCGCGGAACGGCTGATCGAATCCTCTTTGGGGATGAAAATCGGGCATGTCGGGCCTCTCTGTGCCTGTTGCTGATTGCGTCGGTTCTTCTTGCAAATTGTTGATTGAACGAAATGGCCTAACAATCCTTTGATTCGGCACAGGCGGCGGGCGACTTGCTTTCGTCGCCTGCCTCTGCATCTGGCGGGCAGCCTTGCGTCGCCGAAAGTCATCATCCGACCTGGCGTACGCATTCATGACGTCAAACAGTTCCTTGACATCTTTCGGCGGCTCCCTGGACAGATGAGCGGCGCACTGCCCAGTCCCCAAGCCTTTGATAGCTGCTGCGATCACCGCCGCTTCCGGCACATTCGGAGCTTGAGCTTTCAGCTGGATGAAACGTTTGAGGTACTCCGAAAGTGGCTCGTCGTCTTGCTGGGTGCAATTCATGAGGTCCCGCGTGGTCTTGACATCCGGTCGGAATCCTTGGAAAGTGGCCAGCAGCTCGGCTTTCAGCTGTGCCCATGAATAGATGGACAGTGGCTTGAGAGTGGTGTACCAATCGTAGGCCACGTCCTCGACTGCCAGGATGAGAGATTTTGCCAACGCCTGATTGTCTCCTCCTGCCGAAAATACAGCCGTCTCATAGCTTGCCAAGAACTTGCGTGGGTTCGCTTTACCGTCGAAAGTCGGAATGCGGGGCTTGTAATTGAGTGGCCACGGGTGAGCTTGCAACTCCCTCGAAAGTGGAGAGGTTTCGTCGATGGCGTTGCCGAGAGCTGGCGGTTGCTTTCGCCTTGGTATGCATACGTTTTCGTGTGCTATCGGATTTGGGTCCGCCCTGGCCCTTTGTAGCTCCTGAATTTCCTTCTCGAGTTGCCTCTTTTGCGACTCAGCTCGCCGAATGGCGTTGCGAGTCTCGTCTTCTCTTGCTTTCGCCGCCAACTGCTGTTGCAGCTGGTCTCTTTGCAACAACAGCCTTTTGATTTCCTCTTGCTGCTGGGCCAGCGTCTTGATTGCTTGGGCGTGTCTTGTGATTTCGTCATCGTCTTCATCCTCATCATCGAACTCGTCCTCGACGTGCCCATCCGGCGTGCCGTCTCTGCCCAAAGTCCGCTGATCCAGAGGCCGCATGCCCTGGGTCGTCAATGCTCCCGGCGGTGGCTGCGCTTCTATCGACAGAGCGCCGCCGAAAGGTGGCGGCTCTGCGACTGCGTTTGGTGGAACCTGGCTAGCTGGGACTAAAACCGCGACGGTGCCGAAAGCATCCTTTCTCGCGGCGATAGTCTCCAGATTGTCGACCGCTTTCGGCGCTTTCCTTGGTGGCATGGTAAGCTCGGGCGACAACCACGGTGGGCGCCAATGTTGTTTCAGGACCGGATCCTCGAAACAGCGGGTTGTCGCACGAACGAAAGCGCAAAGCGAAAGCTGAAAGCGACCAGGGAAGCGGAGAAGTGGTAGAAGTGAACAGTGTTTCCCCCTCCCTTTGGGAGTACGGGAGCCTTTTATATTGATCTCAGACCGGTTAAAAGTACAAAAATGCCCTTCCAACCACTTTGCCTTAATTACAAAAAGGCCCTCTCCTAATCTACCTTGCGGCTTCTCTGGCTCTCCGGGCCCGAAGGGCATCACCGTAAATACACACGGGAGCGAGGCGGTCTGCGCGCCCGTCCGTCAGACCTGTGGGCCCCCTCCATGTCACAATCCGGAGAACCCTGCGGAAAGGAAACACACGGCCATGGCCAAAAGGAATAGTCGAAAACCTGTTGTTGACATTCGGCTTTCGCTCGAAAGCCCGATCGGCGCGAAGGCACGCCGTTGACATTCGGCTTTCACACGAAAGCCCGACCGGCGCAAAGGCACGCCGTTGACATTTGGCTTTCGCTTGAAAGCCCGACCGGCGCGAAGGCACGCCGTTGACATTCGGCTTTCGCTCGAAAGCCTGACCGGCGTGAAGGCACGCCGTTGACATTCGGCTTTCGCTCGAAAGCCCGACCGGCGCGAAGGCACGCCGTTGACATTCGGCTTTCACACGAAAGCCCGACCGGCGCGAAGGCACGCCGTTGACATTCGGCTTTCGCTTGAAAGCCCGACCGGCCCGAAGGCACGCCGTTGACATTCGGCTTTCGCTCGAAAGCCTGACCGGCGTGAAGGCACGCCGTTGACATTCGGCTTTCGCTCGAAAGCCCGACCAGCGCGAAGGCCCTGAAGCCCGCCTTGTTTTCGCGCGAAAGGCGGGCCCGCGAAGCCGCCTGCCTTCGGATTTCACCCTCGCGATCTTGACGCTTTCGGTTCTGATGGTGAAAACCTTACCAGGCGAAAACGGGTAGCTCACGTCCGGGCTACCGCCCCAACACTCGTTCTATCTTCACGATGGCCAAAAAGACCATTTGTGAATTTTCTGCTCCTTCTGCCGCTAATGTAGCGATAGGACCAGACGTGATCGATGCCAACCTCAATTTTGAGTTGAAACCGGCTCTGATCACGATGGTCCAAGCTAGCCCGTTCTGTGGCAAGGCTCATGAGGATGCCAATGCTCACCTCCAACAATTTTTGGAGATTTGCGGCACCTTCACCATTAAGGGGATAACCCAAGAAGCCATCCGTCTTTGTCTCTTTCCTTTCTCTTTGCTAGGAAAAGTGAAGCAATGGTTCTATACCGATCGCAACGCTGTAGACACATGGGACAAGTGTTCCAATGCTTTTCTCGCCAAATTATTTCCTATGGGCAACACGAATGCTCTGCGCAACAAAATCTCCAGCTTTACGCAACAAGCCGAGGAATCTATTCCCGAGGCTTGGGAGAGGTTGCAAGAGTATGTCGCTGCTTGTCCACACCACGGAATGGAGGACTGGCTATTGATCCAGAACTTGTACCATGGCCTAACCCCACTCTCTAGAAGCCATTTGGATGCTGCCACCGGCGGTGCATTCTTTTCTCTGAATGTTGCAGATGCTAAGGCTCTCATAGAGAAGATGGTGTCGAACCAAGGATGGAATGACGAAAGACTACAGCCCCGTAAGCGAGGTATGCATTCCCTTAAGAAGGCCGACATGATCGTGGCCAAGATGGACCTGCTGGCAAAGAAGCTGGACAGCTGTGAGAAGATGAACCAACAAGAGAGTGTCCAATCTCTGGAATCCTATATGACTTGTGAAGTCTGTGGAGAAACCAGACATTCTGGGAGCCACTGCCCCGAGCTACATGAAGATTTGAACTTCATCAACAACAATAACGGTTTCCGTCAACAGAATCAAGGATGGAATCAGCCTGCAAACTCTCAAGGTAACAATTCATTCCCCCGCTCTAATTTTCATAATTCTGATAGTCTCTCATTCTTGAAAAATTTAGTTTACTCACAAGGTAGAACTACTGAATTCTTGAATAAGAAATTAATGTCGAATGATAAAACCCTTGAAAATATAAATGCTAAATTGGAAGATTTCTCATCTGCTCTGAAAAATCAATTAAGCTTTAACAAGATGTTAGAAACCCAATTAGCTCAACTTGCTGCTATCATACCATCTTTTGAAACTGGCAAAATTCCTGCTAAACCTGACATGGAAACTGTTAATATGGTTGAAATAAAACATTTTAACTATTATGAAGATCAAACCATGACTGTTAAAAAGGGTGATCCTGGTAGTCCCATAATTAGATGCTCAATCTTTGGTGAAGTCTTTAAAAATGCCATGTGTGATTTAGGATCGAGTGTGAATATTTTATCTAAAGATTTCTATGAAAACTCGTTCTTTCCACCCATGTCATCCACATCTGCCTATGTTGTGCTAGCTGATCAATCCACTTGCTATGTAGAAGGAATAGTTAGTGATTTACCTGTTCATATTAGAGGTTCATATGTTCCTGCTGATTTCATAATACTAGATATGGGAAATAGGAAAGATGTGCCTCTAATCTTAGGTAGACCCTTCTTGAACACTGTTGATGCCTGCATATATGTGGGAAGTGGTAAAATTCAAATGACATTAGGAGGGAGGAAGGAAATATTCTCTTTTTCCCGTGGTCCCGCATATGCCGCTAACATGCAGGTAGCAAAACCCGTTCGTACCAAGAAGAGGCGCCCAAGAACAAGGTGGAGCAGAAAGAAAGAACCACCTCCTCCTAAGTTGTGTAATTCACATAACAAAGGAGAGGTGCCAGAAGAAGAAGAACCAGATGGAGTACTTAAAGAAGAAGCACCCAAGGAAGAAGATCCACCCGATAAGGATGAAACTCCATGGACCTAAGGTATGGTTTTACTTTTAATTTTTCCCTTCAATTTTCCTTTTTTCAAATAAATAACATATGTCATGCATGTAACTAAAATATATATATATATCACCAGTTATCATTAGTTATATGCATAGGTATATGTAAACTTAGTTAGAATAATAAAATATCATAATAGGATAGTTTCCCTTTTCACAGCATTAGATAGTTTCCCTTTTAATAAAATGAGAACAAGAGCTCCGACTGAGAAGAAGAAGATCTTTTACCAAGCAAGAAGCCAGCTTGGGGGAGACTCCCGCTCCAATAAGGTATGTCTCAAAGCCTACACTTTACATTCAGTTCTTAAATTCTATATCTTTTGAATGTCACATGCTTGCCTAAATAACCACTCCATGAATAAAATTGATAAAATCTGCTTAAACAAGTTAAAACCTGAATAAGATTTGAAATATGTCATGCAAATGCTATTGTTATGGTTTGAATAACTGGTCTTATCTAAGTTGTAGCTTTTGTGGGTTGCACATGCTTTAACTGAAATCATGCTTAGTGAATAAAGTTAGTAAGAAATGGAGTAATTCTTTAAACTTGCTAAGGTGAAATTAGGACCTAATCTGGAGGATTTCTTTTAAAAATTATGAAAACCTTGCTAAAAGTTCCTCCTAGATTTTATCCCATCCGACCACCATCCAAATATTTATTAGTCAAAACCACAAAGAGCTTTGTCTGTGTTGAGCTTTGTTAGACCTCATAAATCTTAGTAGAGAAGCTTATCATATCTTTTGAATCAAGATTCACACACCCACCATAAATTGCCTACTTTCCACTTTGGAAGTTTGCAACCACCAAATAAATTGCTCATTCTCTACACTGGAGATATGCAATACCTTGCCAAACGTCCCATTGCTAGCCTTATGCTATTCCTACACTGGGAATAAGCATTTCTCTTCCTTTCCCTACTCATTTCAAAAATCCTTTCCTATAGAAAACCTGGGGAAATCTAGAGCTAAAAAAGAGAGAGAGAGAGAAAAATGAGCAAAGTAGCTCAAGAAAGGACTATGTCTTGAAAAAAAAAGTGAGCAAAGTAGCTCAAAAGAGGACTATGTCCTAAGAAAATGTTAGGACACATCTTTTGTCTACTCACTATGTATCCAAAAAAAGAGAGAGAGAGAATTATCATTAGCTCTAGACCCCAGAAATTAACTAGGAAGGATTATGAAATATCTCTCTATACACTTCCACATAACCACACATGCACATCTTGATCAATTTTTATGATTTGCTGCTCCTTATGATCTGAGTGTCTAGCTTAGCAATAAACATCAGGCAATTTGCTCATGATTCTTAGCCTACCTATAACTCCACATATCATTCTTTAGAAATAGGAGAGGCTACATTTTGGCCTAAGTGAGGATTTAAACACCATTGAGTGATTGAGTGAATCTTGGAGGACTTAAGCAAGTTGTTATCTTTTGAAAACCTTGAAAAACCTCCAGACAGAATCCTAGTTAAACCTAAGCAAGATAAAAGTTTCCTATCTACTACTTTATTTCATTCTTGCATGTTTGAAGTGAAAAGCTATAAGCCCCACATTGCTATGATTAATGATATATGCTAAGTTATTTCTGACTATACAATATGTACTTGCATACATCTTAAGTTGCTATCCATTTCATGCTCAATGCTTAAACCGCATTGTTGCTCGAGGACGAGCAACAGGTTAGCTTGGGGGAGCTTGTTGATGGTCCTTAAACACCTGTTTTACCATCAACATTTTACCCTAAAATTCACCAAAAAGGCATGAAATGTAGTCAAATAGGTTTCAAACTAACCAAATTCCACATGTCCATAGAATTTTATTTGAATGCAGGAATTTGGACCAAATTTGGAGAATGGACCCACCAGGAGACAAGCCCACTCACCAGGACCCATTTGGGCCCGAGTGGGGTGGCGCCCGCCACATGGAGAGGCCCAACTCTCCCCCCTGCCACGTCACTGATCCGTGTGACCACCCCAAGGCCAAATCTTAGCCCTTGGTCACTAGGTCAGTGGCATCGGACGGCTCAGGATGGAATGGCGTGGATCAAGCCCGAATGGCGGTTACTCAGACATGCAACCGACCTAACCACCGCTTCTCTGGAGCTCCTGGATGCCGTTGAAGCAAAGGCGGTGCATCCAACGGTGAGGGAGGTGGCGGCCGCCACCTAGGGCTAGCGCCCGCCACTAGGGTTAGCCCTAGGTCGGCTGGCTGCCCCCTATAAGTACCCCCCTCACTCCTCAAGACTATAAATACCCCCCTGGTGGCACCACTTCATTTGTACCATCCAGTACCATCACATCCCAGAGTACCACCACACCAAGCAACACACAAGCAAGAGAAGCAAGTGAGAGTTAGGTTAGAAGCTCAGAGAGCTTAGGCAAGTAGGTTAGCTAGTAGAGAGTATAGCTCTAGTGCCCTCGCTACAGCGCGGCTCTTAGTTTAGCACAGCTCAGCCTAAGTCCTTGGTAAAAGGAGCGTAGAGCTTGCTAAGAGAGAAGCGGGTGCGAGCGACTGGCATCGGAGGTCAGTTGATTTCCCGGCGTCTCTGGTCTGGTTTGCTCTCTTGTATCTCAGGTACATTTATCTTTATCTCAGTATTACTTTAAGCATTACTTTCAGTATTACTTTATCAAGTACCTTGAGTGTGACCTAGCTATCCTATAGTTCAATTCACTTAGCCATAGTAGTTAATCTCTAGTGTGCTTAGTGATTGATCTTTGCCAATAGGTTGCTTAGTTAGTTTAGTATTTATCTTATTAAGTCAAGTATTTGCTCTGACGTCCGCAAGGGTGTCTCTATTCAAAGCTAGGATAGAGATAGTTAGAATATAGTTAAGCGTGGTGCTTAGTTATAGACTTACCTTCAGATACGGCTGGACCCCCTGTCACACCCGGTTTTAAGGACAAAACCAGGTATACACCATATGTGAGCCCAGGAAGTCAAATCTCACATATAGCCACAAATAAAAGGGTAATATCGAAAGACAATGCTCATATATAACGTATAAACACAAAGAACTTAACCTCAAGGAGCAGACAGCGGAAAGACACTCTGATCTTCAGATGGAGACACCAACTTCACAGGGAACAACTGACTGGTTGACCACAAGCCTAAGCTATGCCTAGCACTTCCATCGGCCTTTTAGGAAACTCATCTGTGTCACCCCCACGCTTCCACTGCGCGACTCTGATGGAGACTGGGGTGTGTGGGGGAAAAACAAGAGTGAGTCCATGTTGAACTCAACAAGTAAAGCAACAAGTGATATAGAACCCAAGTTTCATGATCAATGTAACATAAATAATGAATAGCATGAAATGGTAAATAATGAACATGTTAACCAACAAAAGTCATAATCTTAATGTAAAAGGTCTGCAAGGCCGCTCGTGACCGTGAGCACGGCTGATATATCAGTTTAATAAACTTTGCGCAAAGGTGTACACTTTCACTGTGAGACGTGAATTGCCCATTTGCCCGAGGTGATCAGCCTCTTAACTCACTTCCAAGGAAAGTCGGCAGGGTTCACGATGAAGCCTTTCAAAGGTTCGTCTAACAAGTTAGGGCCGCTAGGTTTCATTAGTCAGTCTGGGTGATTCAACCAGTCACAGGGAATCCCCAGTCTGCTATCCCCCATTGGCGCCACAAGGGTAACCTCTAACAAGCTAGAAAAGGTCCTCATACTGAGCTAAAGCCAGAGCCATATAACCCCCATCAGTTGCACTGTAAAACCCGAAGGCACTTGTACAGATAATTTCTTAAGTTGCTAATAAGTCATTTTTATCATTCGATGCATACATTAATTAAGTAACATGATCATGATTGCGAAGAGAAAACTCGATTGCTATACTTGCCTTAACTCAAGATCCCTTTTTTTTTGTTGTCTTGTAGATTTCCAAAGGTTGACTCTTGATCAAAGGTTGACTCTTGATCACAAACTTCTTCTTGATCACCGATGCATAACTCACCGACTGGACATACGATCACAGAACACCACACAGGCATCCAAGCGCACACATGCATTGCAAACAAGGCTATCCATTAGAACAGTACACCAACAGTGGTAAACATAAATAAAACTTTGATAAAACAGAAGTACTCGATCCTACGATCACGACGATATTTGGTTCACTGAAAACGGGGTTACGACGCGAAAGATACGGCCGAAACGGGGTTTTCTAGAGCCCTAAACTAGGCTGGCTAGGACCCTACAGCTATCTGGTCCAAAACAGGGTAACAGGGACATAAACGGATAGAGCACTAAATTACGAAGCTAACGCAATTTGAACGGATCAAAACGGAGCTAAAACATGAATTTTATAAGCATTTTAACTCAGTGGCAAACTTGTAAATAAGCTGAAACTCGTTTGAATTTAAACCAGATTTTAAATTGAATTTTTAATTGAATTTCAACCCTGCCAAGGACTGCGGGTTGATTTCACAAGAAACCGGGGTCTCTTTAGAAAAATACCCAGCGAAAGGGTACCGGCTATTTTGGGTCGTCCGATCCATCACGAACGGCCCCGATTAGACCCAGGGGCAAGGGAGCGGCGCTTTGGCCGGCGGGGACGCGAGACGCGGCGGCGGAAAGAGGCGCCCACGGCGGCGGCCATGGCCGAGGCCAAAGCTCTCGCCGGAGCTCACTGGGAAAGCCCTAGAGGCCACCAAATCCCACGGGGAAAGCATGGGGAGATAGAGGAGTATATGGCGAAGCTCACCACGGCGAGAACAACAGCGAGGAGAGCTCGGGAACAACGGATGGCGGAGAGTGGCGGCCGACGGTGCTCTGCTTCAACAAAACACGGTGGTTAGGATGATTCCGAGTCTAAGGAGGTAAAAGGAGGGACTCGGGGTCACAACCACTTCGGCGTGGAGCTCTGAGGGCGATGAATCGGCCGGCGGAGTAGCGGTTCGGAGGGGTGACGGCGGCGGGCGGCAATGGTGGAGCCGCGGAACTGCGGTGTCGGAAGCAGGCGAGGGACGAGGGGAACGGGCGAAATAGGGGAAAAGAAAGGAGCGGGAGAAAGTGCTCTACTATTTGAGGTCGAGAGAGGAGTGGGGAGCGGGGCGCTAGCACGACGTGTGGACGGGCTCGGCGGTTGCGTGCTCATCGTTTGGAAGAGCAGAGCGGGAGGGAGCCAGGGAGGGGATGGGGAAGACGGCTGACGCGTGGGCCCGACAGGTCAGAGAGGGAGAGAGAGAGAGGGAGGTGGTGGCCGGCGGGAGCAGCTGGGCCTTCGGCTGGCTTGCTGGGCCGCGAGCGGGAGGGAGGAGGGTAAGGAGTTTGGCCCGGCGCGGGAGGAGAGGGCCGGACGGGCCGAGCCACCAGGACGGTTGGGCCGAATGGGAGGAGGAGAAGAGAAGGGGAGAAGAAAGGGTTTTCCTTTTTATTTTCCAAGCATTTCAATTCAATTTCAAAAGGAATTTTGAAATCAAATCAAATTTGACAAAAACCACTCATCTCAAAAATTAAAATGCAAGGGCATGAATGCAACAACATGTTTCTAGCTAGGTTTTAATTTTATGAAATTATTTATCCCTATGTTAAATGCACACCAAAATCAATAAAGAAACATTTTCACCTATTTTTAAATTGGGCAAATTTTAGGGTGTCACAAATCTACCCCCCTTAAGGGAATCTCGTCCTCGAGATTCAGAGAGAGAAGAGCACAGGAGAGAAACGAGAAAAGATCTTGATAACACTTTCACTTCACACTTGTATACCAAGCTTATCAAACCACTGATGTTTCAGGATCATAGCTTGTGAACAAGGATTCCATGAAAAGATTATTACACTTGATCATTCCAAAACTTGTCTTGATCGCTAACTTGATTGGCTTACAACTCAAAGAGATGTGGAAACTTGGTCTGCAGTTGCTCCTCGGTTTCCCACATTGCTTCTTCTTCACTTAGGTTACTCCACTGAACCTTACACACTTTAAACATTCTTCCATTAAAAGTTCTCCGGACTGTTTCTAGAATCTTGACCGGATATCCTGCATTTGCCAGATGGTCTGTTGTATCAACTTCCACTGAAGATGTTTGCCCATCTGTGTTCTTAGCTATATGCTCATCATTATCCACGATAACATCCTTAGTCTGCACTCCATTGTATAGGTCATCAGCTCTCTCAGATTGAAGTTGACAACCGTGATACTCAATTCTTTTCCCTGACAGTGTAGTTAGAAGCATTGTGCATTGAGTACCATGAATTACTCCTTTGTGCGCACACAACCATCCATTACCAAGAACCATAGGAATCTTGAGTGACTCCAAAACAATGAAGGTTACGGTAAAGTTTTCCTTGTTTATGACAAGACTAACTTTCGGGCACATCTGATCTGCCTGTATTTCTCCAACTGGGGTATGAACTATCAAGGGCCTCTTTGTTGGACACTTCGCCATCTTGTTGCTCTCTAACCACTCGGCGGAGATGAAAGAGTGCGAAGCACTGGGATCAAACAGAGCAAAAACTTGTGTTGAGGTCACTTGAATGTAACCACCAACCATTTTTGTAGCACCTTGAATGTTATCCATATCCATATTGCTCAACCTTCCATTAGTATAATTGCGCTGTGCTCCACTTACTTCAGTAAGCTTCTTTTTGGGTTTTCTTTTTCGCTTTCGTTGTTGTGGATTCTGACTCGGAACACTCCCAACTTGAACTTCAACATTGTTGTTTTGATAGTGCTCAGCTTCATTGTACTCGTGATCATCAGTGAGAGGTGGCATAAAGGGATCTGATTCATGGCGTGCCACATTTCCTGTCATCAGGTGACCAACAAAAACAACATGAGCAAGGATAGATGATCATACTCATAAAGTACCACGAGAGACAACTCGCAACCTCAACATCTGTTGATCAAAGCACTACCCCCCTTAAGAAAGGATCGACTAGAGAACACAAAAGGGTAGCTTGCATATTATTCCCAGCATGTTGACAGCCATAACCAACTTCTGATATCCCAGAAAAATGCATATGTAAAGGTAAGAACAAGAATTCTGAAATTTCTCGCGAGTAGCAAAACAGCAGTGCAGTAAAACAGCTATAACTCGAGCTCTGTTTATCCAATGAAGTTGCAGTTTACCTTTATGGAAAGATTATGAAATCCTCTACAACTTTCATGTAGAACACTTTTCCAGATTTCTGTAGTTAAGGTCGTCGAAAACAGCAGAAGACAGAAACTATTCCAGATTCCAGACAGCACAGATGCATCAACTTGTGAATTTCATAACTCCAAAACCATAACAGCTATCAGGGTGGTTCTTGCGCTCAGAGAAAGATCATGAAGTCTACTTGTGTCCAGAATTATTCCATGATTTTTGAACATCCATAAACAGAGATATAAGCTGACAAAGACAGACTGCTCTGGAAGGATAGGATAGAGGGAACAGAAGAAACAGAAACCCAACCTTCTATGCATGAACCTTAAGCCTATCAACTAAACTTAAATGAGATTGTGAGAAAACCCACAAAATCATTGCACTCATTACAAAGATCCGAAACAAACATTATCATAAGGACAAACAACAAACATTACAGATTCACAGGCCACACATGGGCCAAAGACTTGACTTTACTTCGCTACTAACGTTTTATTACAAAAGGGCTCAAGAACTACTAGAACACGATACATCTACAAGAACATCAAGGACAACTTTTCTTGTACACTCTTCATTTGTCATCTATTATCAGGGACTTCCTTTGCATCAGGCACTGACATCACATGTTGATGGCTACTCTGTAGTGACTGGGCTCGGGCCACTTCCATGAGTCGACTGTTGATCTTTTTGGGGCAGGATCTGATATAATGTCCTTCCTGTTGACAATGATAACATCTTCCTTTGGTTGGATCTGTTGCGATAGAAGTGTTGTTTGATGTGCTGCCATCTTGCTGACTCGGAGGATTGACTTTTACCAGTTTATTTTGCTTCTTAACTCGCTTTGGTGGTTGGAATTCTTTGTAGGTGATTGTCCATCCATCTATGCAAACCTCATGTGGAAAGTTCTTAACTGGAGGAGTTTCTAGATGCTGCTGATCTAGGCTGGTCTGAACAAGGGTTGAAACTGGATGTGATACTGGGGTAGAACTCAATTGTCGGTGACGTAACAACGGTGGCTCGAAAGAATTTGCTTTCCTCTTCTTATCTTCCTTGACTTCACCACTTGGGTTCACTTTGACCTCATCTTTGGTTGACTTCTCTTGAAGACAAGAATTCCCATAATGCTTGCAACATAGACATCGATCCTGGACCTCTTGAATCTTACTGCTCCTATCTTCCAACAGACCTGTTTCACATTCATTGGGTAATAACGGCATACCTCGATATTCAATCCTTTCACCTGATGGTGTTCTTAAAAACACTGAACGTCGGGAATAATTGACCTCACTTTTACGACCCTTTAACCATCCTTGTCCAAGGATAACATCGATTCCGGAGAGTTCCAAAACATTCAGCTTCACTATGAATTCACTCTCCTTTATCTGGACTCTAACATCTCGACATACACGGTTTGTCTCAACTTCTCCCGTTGGTGTACGAACTACTATGAGCTTCTTTGTTGGCCATTCCCTTATCTTCAGGCGAGCTACAAACTTGACAGAGATGAACGAGTGCGAGGAACTAGGGTCAAAAAGAACCATGGCAGTTACTGAATTAACTGGAATCATGCCATACACAACTTTCTTTGCTCCATGAATAGTAGTCATATCCACATGCTTCAATCTTCCATGGATGTAGTCTTGCTGTAACTGTTCTTTATGGCTTCTTTCCATGTTGGTTGGTCCTTGTGTTGAGTCTTGCTGTTGATTCATTCTTCCCAGGTCTTGACTTTGCCTAGCGATCAGCTTCTGTTTGTCAACTGCGGTCAGAGACGATATAGCTTGGTCAACGATCCATCTACTTAGACAGAGGGAAAATTTTCAAAAGCAATTCAAGGCAAGGAGTGAAGGTGAGAGCAAATTTTAAAATTTAAGCAACAAGGAGGAGACAAATAACAAGGGTAGAAAATACAATAAAGAAGAAAATACCAAGATGGATAGAACAAGGGTTCTATAGCAATTTTCAAAAGCTTAAAACGACCAGTTTCTAACTAGGCTTGCGTCCTACAGTCAGCATTGCTCTGATACCACTTTGTCACACCCGGTTTTAAGGACAAAACCAGGTATACACCATATGTGAGCCCAGGAAGTCAAATCTCACATATAGCCACAAATAAAAGGGTAATATCGAAAGACAATGCTCATATATAACGTATAAACACAAAGAACTTAACCTCAAGGAGCAGACAGCGGAAAGACACTCTGATCTTCAGATGGAGACACCAACTTCACAGGGAACAACTGACTGGTTGACCACAAGCCTAAGCTATGCCTAGCACTTCCATCGGCCTTTTAGGAAACTCATCTGTGTCACCCCCACGCTTCCACTGCGCGACTCTGATGGAGACTGGGGTGTGTGGGGGAAAAACAAGAGTGAGTCCATGTTGAACTCAACAAGTAAAGCAACAAGTGATATAGAACCCAAGTTTCATGATCAATGTAACATAAATAATGAATAGCATGAAATGGTAAATAATGAACATGTTAACCAACAAAAGTCATAATCTTAATGTAAAAGGTCTGCAAGGCCGCTCGTGACCGTGAGCACGGCTGATATATCAGTTTAATAAACTTTGCGCAAAGGTGTACACTTTCACTGTGAGACGTGAATTGCCCATTTGCCCGAGGTGATCAGCCTCTTAACTCACTTCCAAGGAAAGTCGGCAGGGTTCACGATGAAGCCTTTCAAAGGTTCGTCTAACAAGTTAGGGCCGCTAGGTTTCATTAGTCAGTCTGGGTGATTCAACCAGTCACAGGGAATCCCCAGTCTGCTATCCCCCATTGGCGCCACAAGGGTAACCTCTAACAAGCTAGAAAAGGTCCTCATACTGAGCTAAAGCCAGAGCCATATAACCCCCATCAGTTGCACTGTAAAACCCGAAGGCACTTGTACAGATAATTTCTTAAGTTGCTAATAAGTCATTTTTATCATTCGATGCATACATTAATTAAGTAACATGATCATGATTGCGAAGAGAAAACTCGATTGCTATACTTGCCTTAACTCAAGATCCCTTTTTTTTGTTGTCTTGTAGATTTCCAAAGGTTGACTCTTGATCAAAGGTTGACTCTTGATCACAAACTTCTTCTTGATCACCGATGCATAACTCACCGACTGGACATACGATCACAGAACACCACACAGGCATCCAAGCGCACACATGCATTGCAAACAAGGCTATCCATTAGAACAGTACACCAACAGTGGTAAACATAAATAAAACTTTGATAAAACAGAAGTACTCGATCCTACGATCACGACGATATTTGGTTCACTGAAAACGGGGTTACGACGCGAAAGATACGGCCGAAACGGGGTTTTCTAGAGCCCTAAACTAGGCTGGCTAGGACCCTACAGCTATCTGGTCCAAAACAGGGTAACAGGGACATAAACGGATAGAGCACTAAATTACGAAGCTAACGCAATTTGAACGGATCAAAACGGAGCTAAAACATGAATTTTATAAGCATTTTAACTCAGTGGCAAACTTGTAAATAAGCTGAAACTCGTTTGAATTTAAACCAGATTTTAAATTGAATTTTTAATTGAATTTCAACCCTGCCAAGGACTGCGGGTTGATTTCACAAGAAACCGGGGTCTCTTTAGAAAAATACCCAGCGAAAGGGTACCGGCTATTTTGGGTCGTCCGATCCATCACGAACGGCCCCGATTAGACCCAGGGGCAAGGGAGCGGCGCTTTGGCCGGCGGGGACGCGAGACGCGGCGGCGGAAAGAGGCGCCCACGGCGGCGGCCATGGCCGAGGCCAAAGCTCTCGCCGGAGCTCACTGGGAAAGCCCTAGAGGCCACCAAATCCCACGGGGAAAGCATGGGGAGATAGAGGAGTATATGGCGAAGCTCACCACGGCGAGAACAACAGCGAGGAGAGCTCGGGAACGACGGATGGCGGAGAGTGGCGGCCGACGGTGCTCTGCTTCAACAAAACACGGTGGTTAGGATGATTCCGAGTCTAAGGAGGTAAAAGGAGGGACTCGGGGTCACAACCACTTCGGCGTGGAGCTCTGAGGGCGATGAATCGGCCGGCGGAGTAGCGGTTCGGAGGGGTGACGGCGGCGGGCGGCAATGGTGGAGCCGCGGAACTGCGGTGTCGGAAGCAGGCGAGGGACGAGGGGAACGGGCGAAATAGGGGAAAAGAAAGGAGCGGGAGAAAGTGCTCTACTATTTGAGGTCGAGAGAGGAGTGGGGAGCGGGGCGCTAGCACGACGTGTGGACGGGCTCGGCGGTTGCGTGCTCATCGTTTGGAAGAGCAGAGCGGGAGGGAGCCAGGGAGGGGATGGGGAAGACGGCTGACGCGTGGGCCCGACAGGTCAGAGAGGGAGAGAGAGAGAGGGAGGTGGTGGCCGGCGGGAGCAGCTGGGCCTTCGGCTGGCTTGCTGGGCCGCGAGCGGGAGGGAGGAGGGTAAGGAGTTTGGCCCGGCGCGGGAAGGAGAGGGCCGGACGGGCCGAGCCACCAGGACGGTTGGGCCGAATGGGAGGAGGAGAAGAGAAGGGGAGAAGAAAGGGTTTTCCTTTTTATTTTCCAAGCATTTCAATTCAATTTCAAAAGGAATTTTGAAATCAAATCAAATTTGACAAAAACCACTCATCTCAAAAATTAAAATGCAAGGGCATGAATGCAACAACATGTTTCTAGCTAGGTTTTAATTTTATGAAATTATTTATCCCTATGTTAAATGCACACCAAAATCAATAAAGAAACATTTTCACCTATTTTTAAATTGGGCAAATTTTAGGGTGTCACACCCCCGGATAGCTGTGGTAGCAAGCAGGTGGTGACAGCCCTGTGCGCCTTGAATTCCACCACGTAGTTGGCCCAGTTTAACAGTAAGGCTCGTTGTGCTAGCGTTCAACCTAAGTAAGTGGTAAAGGCTAGTACGCCTCGATACTTGACAAGATAGGAATAAAACTATACTCAACTTAGTTGCTTTATTGACTTTTGCCTGCCTTGCTTCGTAACTATCTTGCTTCGTAGTTATCTTGCTCTGTGGTTATCTAGTTAGTAGTTAGTAGTTAGTTATCCTTAGTTATCACATTCTATCTATCTATCTAGTTATCCACCTTACCTTACCATCCATTTCATCCTTACCTATCCACCCACATATTCTTTCTAGCCTTCCATCCCCTCTCTTCCCTTCTCTCCATTTCCCATTTCTCTTTTCTTCGACTCTCATCCCTTCCTTGACTCGACTCATACACCACCCTAGCCTTCCCTTGGGATCAAATAAATCGACACCTGGTACTCCCAGGCGAAGTGCTACTACGATAGTTCTGTGCGTTTGCAGAATCTCCTCCTGGCAGATTGCAATCTCTCTAGCTAGCTCCTACTAGTGTCGGGATTGACAACCCCGCTTGGCATTAGTAGATAGCTGCTTTAGCTTCACTCCTTTAGGTATAGTGACCGGACTTGCTACAAGCACTTCTGACACCGTTGCCTGGGATAGATTCCATAGTCTACTCCTAGTAACGGCGTTGGCTAGTGTCAACAAGCATTTCTGGGCCGTTATCGGGGATAGTTGCCTAGCTCTATCTTTAGTGAAGCTAAGAACTACCAACAACGCCGCTACGCATTGACTACCGCCTTAGTAGCTTCTGCACCCTGTTACGTAACCACCACCGTAGTGTGCTTTGGTCAAGTGATATAAATAAAAGCCTTGACCCTGTTGTAATATATTACCTACCTAAGTGTGAACCCCAGACCCTTTTGTATGAACCCTTTTATTCGCTAGATTAATAAAGTTTAGTATTTATCTTTAAATCTGTATAACATTCATGTTGATCCCGTACATATTTGTGCATGATCCTGGCGCAAATATGGGGATGTTTGGATTCTTAGGATGAGGGCCTGACACATAGGTCCTTGACTAATGGCATGTGCTGGTTGGGAGTGTCCACTTGTTTTGGCTTGCTTGCTTGATCCCTAGCAATAGAGATCTTCTCTTGTGGAGTGGGGCAAGTCTTGTTGAGTAACACATAAAGGGACACTCCTTTGTTGAACCTCACACCTATGAAATCCCTAGTTTGGTTTTGGTCAATTGATGAAACTCATTTGGTCTAATCCTATTGCTAAGCATGTGTATAGCTTATAAGTAAGCCTGGGCAAAATACCCGCTACCCATTACCCGTACCTGAATTACCCGAACCCGGACCCGAATTACCCGAACTCGAGGTACCCGATCCCTACTTCGGATACTGATTTTGATTACCCGAAATTAGTTTGGGTAATTCGGGTAATATCCCCCGGTACCCGAACTACCCGAATTACCCGAAGTTATATTTTTGTGTTTGTATTTATCATGTTTTGTTAGTTAAATCAATAAATTTATCATTTAATTAGTATACTATTCTCTCCGTTTGAACAAGTGATTGTAATATGTTATTGTTTGTAAATTAGTGTTAGAATTCTATACAAGATGTTGCTGAAATTATGTATGAATTTCTACTAAAATTTTGTATAATTTGCTCTTTTTATGAATTCGGGTAAATCGGGTAATACCCGAACCCGAACCCGAATTATCGGGTACCCGAAGTTGCGGGTAGTGTTTTTTCAGGACTAAATTCGGGTAACAATTTTCATTACCCGAACTTTGAATTACCCGAATTACCCGACCCGAAAAAAACGGGTAACCCGAACGCCCAGGCTTACTTATAAGAAAGGATTGAGACCAAGCCAAGTGGTGGAGCGAGCAAGATAGCAACCATGGAGGATGGTGATGGCCACAAGCACTCAAGTGATCAAGTGCTCTACCATTGGTGAAATAAAGAGAAGAGATGGAGCAAAGAGGCCTGAAGGCAAAGGTATAATCTATACGGCTTTTTGTCTTGGTGATCAAGACACTTAGTGAGTGTGATCACATTTAGGATACATAGCTGTACTATTAAGAGGAGATAATTCATGGCTTATGCAGTGTTCAAGTGCCACTAGGAGTTCTCTAATATATTGATGTTATAGACCTAGTGAGTGACTAACAAAACCCTTGGAAAATGCTTTGCAAAATGCTAACACACGTGCACAAGTGGTGAAACACTTTGGTGTTGGCGCATGAGAGCAAGGGTAGAAGTTAGAAAGCGAAAGATGCCAAGTTAAGGGCATCGGACGCTGCAGGCGGCAACATCGGACGCTAGCCGGTGCGTCCAATGGCAAACCCTAACTTCTGACAGATGCTAAAGAAGCATCAGATGCTAGGAAAACACTGTTGTGGAGTCCGATGTAAGTGACGTGGTGCGAGCAAGTTTTCCAGGGAGCATCGGACGTTGGCCTGCGTCCGATGTGGAACCATTGGATGCGTTCGATGTGGAACCATCAGATGCGCCCGATGTGTTTTTGCCCTCTCTGGAACCTCTCTGCATGGTCATCGAACACTGGGGTTTAGCGTCTAATGTGAGGGTCTCGGAGCATCTGATGTGGCATTTCTTAGTGCTGAAAAGAGTAGTGGCATCGAAGCGTCCGATGCCTGGCATCTGCGTGTCCGATGCCACTTTAACCATGGCGCGTAAGAATATGACCGTTGGGATCGGGCAGCTTGAATTCATATCTGGGGACACGTGGTGCTCATCGGAGCATCAGATGCTGGGGCAGCATCCGATGGCCCAGACACCGACACGTACGATGGCCACGTTTTTAGCCCAATGGCTAGGTCGGCTTGTGTGGCCTATTTGAGTGTCTTGGCCAGCTCATATGAGTTCCCTCCTTGCACATTTTGATCCCTAAGCATTCTTGTGAGCATAACCAAGCCTCCCCACTCATCTGTAAAGTTGATTTGATCATACAAAGTGAGATTGAGTGATCTAGTGCTAAGATTTGAAAGAGTTCATTCTAGTGGCACTAGTTCTTCGCATCGGCTTTGATTTTCTTATTACTCTTGGCATTTGTCGGTGCCTAGACGGCTTGGAGGCGTTGAAGTGGAGTTGGCAAGAGAAGGAGATTGTTCTTGGCCACCACTGTTCGTGATTGTGTGAGGTTTTGGAGCCTCACCTTGCCGAAGCGGCAAGAGGCATCCTTAGTGGACTGCTCGTGTCATTGAGCTACCTCGCTAGAGGCAGATTCTTGAGGTGCTCTTTGTGAGCTTGGCTTGGTGCCAATTAGCCACCGGGTCACCTAGTGTTGGTCGACACAATGGGGAGTAGCGTGCCGGCAAGCACGTGAACCTCGGGATAAATCGTGTCCCGTGTGCTTGATTATATTGGATTGATCATCTTATTGATTGGAACTCATTCATATCTTGGTGATTGGTACTTCATAGGCGCTCCCGAAGGCTCGGTGATATATTCTTTAAACTAGCTCATTTCATTATTGCTCTTTACAATTTTATTCATTGAGCTAGTCCATTATATTTGTTGTGCAACTCTTTTGCTATATATCTCGTGTAGACATTTTATTTTGTCCATACCTTTATTTACATAGTTACTTGTTCTCTTTGACTATCTTTCTTGTAGAACATATCTTGAGTAGATAGTTCTTAGTTACATTGTCACTCATTCATAGTATTCATCTTGTGTAGACTATACTTGATAATCTTCCTAGTTCCATTTGGTCGTGCCATATTGTATATCTCTAGTGTAGCCCTCTTGTTTGTGTGACATAGATTTATTAAGTAGAATTGTTGGATAGGTGGCTTGCAACACACTTTTAGGCTAGCGCAAAAAGCTTCGCCATTTATTTTAGTAATAGTGTTTGCCTAAGTGATTTTGTAGATTTTAATTAGGCTATTCACCCCCCCCTCTAGCCTATTTGGACCTTTCAACATGGTACTCCATTTACCATGTCCCTTCCATTTGACTTGACACCATACTTGTTGTAGCCCACACCATCCTTGATGGAAGGATGTCTCATGGGCTTGTAGTTGATGGTGCCCTTTTTCTCCGCTTGGCATTTGCATCCATTTTTGACAAGCATGTTCAACCTATAAATCTCCTTGTTGTTCTTGTCTAACTCATCAAGGTTAGTTGCACAAGCATTTATATCAATTTTATAGCACCTTTTACAACCATCACTAGTCGAGGCATTAGAGTCAACGGTTGCCGGAGAGGAGGTAGAGGTGCTAGTCCAAAGTTTGTCATAACTTTGCTCAAGGAGATTGAATCTCTCTTGCAAGCTTGATAGGCATTCTTGAGCAATGCTATGTTCATTCTTTAGGCTAGCCACAGATTTGTTGCACAAAGAGTGTTCTTTAGCCAATTTCTTGTTAGAGTCATTGGCTAGAGACAACTCAATGGTCAACTTCTCAACCTTCACTTTCTCTTCGGCCAAAGAAGTTTTGAGAGCAAGATTGTTTTCCATCTCTTTAATGAGCAATTCCTCTTGCCTCTCAAGACTTCTATTCTGTTTCTCTAATTTCTTTACTAGTGACTTAATCTTGGTGTATCCAATTTTACCAAACATCTTTATCATGTTTTCTTCTAGTTGTGGGTCAGTTTCACTATCACTATCATTATCATCACTAGAGGTTGGAAGAGAAGAGTTGGATTGTACCTTCCCTTTTGCCATAAGGCAAGTAGGTGTGTAGTAGTCATTATCCACAAGGTTGGGGAAGAGTCTTGATGAAGATGAAGAAGTTGCTTGAATAGCAATGTTGGTCGTTTCTTCATCACTATCACTTGAGTCGGAACTATCATCATCCGAATCCCATTCAAGACCAATGTGAGCTTCACCTTGATACTTCTTCTTGTGAAACTTCTTCTTGTCATCCTTTTGAGCCTTGTTACTCTTCCTTTCTTCCTTTTCTCTAGCCTTCTTCACGGGGCAATCGACAATGAAATGACCAACATCGCCACACTCACAGCATGGTCTCTTCTTTGATCTTTTTTTGTCATCAACATAGCTTTTCTTATAACTCTTCTTCTTCATGAATTTCTTGAAGCTTTTGATCAATTGAGCCACTTCCTCATTTCCAATATCTTCATCACTTGATGAATCTACAACACTCTTGTCCTTCTTCTTCTTTGACTTGCTTGAGTGATTGTCTTCGCTTGCATTTGATGCACTAAGAGCAACTCCCCTTTTGTAACCGATTGAGTTGGGATTTTGACTATTGGAATTGATTACATCTTGCTCCATATTCTCATGATGAATGAGCTTTGAGAGAAGAGCTTGAGGTGTCAAACTCTCAAAGTCATCCCTCTCATAAATCACGGTGTCTAGAATGTTATTCTTTGCTTGATAAGCTCTCAACATCTTCCTGGTAACCTTGTCTTCTCCCCATTCTTGAGATCCAAGAGTCCTTATCTTGTTGACAAGTATCATGAGCCGATCAAACATCATTTGAGTGGTTTCTCTTTGTAGATAGACAAACCTCTCAATTTCACCATACAATAGCTCAATCTTTTCGGTTCTAACTTTCTTGCCTCCTTCATAGGACACTTTGAGTGTGTCCCAAATCTTCTTGGCAATCTCAATACCATTGACTTTGTTGAATTCATCTGGATTCAAGCATGATATAATCACAGATGCCACTTGAGCATTGTGGTAGTGATCTTGTGCTTCTTCTGGAGTCATCACTCTTCCCGGATCAGGGAGCGTAATACCTACATCAACAATCTCCCAAAGATGGGGGTGAAGAGACACAAGGTGCATCTTCATTTGGTACGTCTATAGTGAATCCCATCAAAACGGGGTGCTTTTTTGACATTGAGCGAGTTGAAGAGCACATTAGGAAATCTAGGAATCTTGTTGTAATCATAAGAATATGTGTTAAGCCGTGTTTTGTTGGAGTCGGTGTCACGATGCCCATCATTGTCCTTGTTGCCGGAGGAGGAGCCTCCAATTGAGGTTTCATGACTTGCACTCATGAGCTCGCTCATCTTCTTTTGGAACTCCTTGTCTTGTTCCTCTCTCATCTTCTTGTAGTCCACCATCTTCTTGCACTTATCTTCGACCATCTTTTGTGCCAAGGCTTCGGCCATTTTCTTGACCTCTTCCAACACCTCAACACCATCTTTGTTGTTCGACATCGTTCTTCCCTCACGCGGTTAAGCGTCAATCATGAGGGACCTCGACTCTGATACCACTTGAAAGGATCGAAATGCCTAGAGGGGGGTGAATAGGCGTAATCTGAAATTTACAAACTATTTCAGCGAATTAAATCATGAGTATTGGAATATACGGTCCTAAGGTGAATTTATGGACTTGTCCACAAATTCTGATGAGGACCAAAATTCCGAATCCCAGAGAGTAGTGATCTAACAAATTAAGAATTGCATTGCTCAATAACTAAAATTAATTCACCACACAGGTAGAGTAGTAGTTGTAATTTCACGCCTTTTGCTTGCTCCGCCACCTACACACAATATGTTTCGATTCCCCACAACAAATATATCAATCACGAGTCACGAGCACAAGTAGACACAAGATTTATCCCGAGGTTCGTCCACACCAAAAAGTTGTGCCTACGTCCTCGTTGTTGAGGCGACCACAAAGGTCCTTAGAGTCTCTTTCAACTCCCCTCTTCCCAAGCGACCACAAAGATCAAGCCCGGGCTTTCCACTAGATCGAGTAGGGTAATACAAACTTCTCGGTGCCCGTCACAATCACAGATTGAGGGTGTCACCAGGCAACACCTAACCGGCTAGGGTTTCAAAAACCGAAGAGTAATAGAGCGAAAATCAAACCACCATCGGGTGCCACAAGTGCTCAAGAGATGGATCTTACTCCCGGAGACGAAATCCACGAAGAGCTCACTCCAATCTCACTCACAAAGATGGGAATCTTAGCAAGAGAGTGAGAGAGTGTGGGAGATTGAGAGAGAGAGAGAGAGAGCAAGAGCTTCTTTGAATCAGGTGAACAGTGAAAAGCAAATGGTAGGGGAGAGGGAAAGAAAGGAGCTCCTCCTGTATAAAATGTGCAGCCAGTGACCGTTGCCAAGGATGCATCCCGCACTGGAAATTCTTGACGACGCAGATTGGAATATCCAGTGCGGGGTGAGCAAGATCAGCCGAACACAGACCCGCACTGGAATTTCTGGGTAGGGAAGAATAAATTTCCAGAAGATAAAAGGATTTCAACAAAGAGGGGCGATCTGGAAATCGAGGAGGCTTAGCTGGAAATTCTTGTTAGCATTAGGCTCTTCGGAATTTTTGGTGGAACAAGAATTTTCTCAAAAGGGAGTAGTATGGTGTCTAATAAAATGTAATTGGTCTATTGAGCACTTAGGACACCTGCAGGTAATATAAATTTGATCCCTCTTTATAGTACGACATCCTATAACTCAAGTGAAGTTCAAATAAAATTTAAAATAAAAGCAAACTTCTCTCTAGTTGAAGCAAGACGCCACATCTTTCTTTGGAGTAAGAATTGAGGGGTCACATGTTGCAATTGCACTTTTCACATTGGAATTTAACTGAAAAATCTCATGAAACATCATTAGCTCTTTATATGCATTGTTATCTATTCACCAAAACCCACAGATAGGATTTGATGCACTTACACATATTGAATAACTTTACTAGGAATGCGATTTAATAATAAGATAAATTGCAGCTTGGAAACCCTTGTCCCAAGATTTAAGAAGCATGGAACCATGAGCAATGAGCGCTAAGCCAACTTCAACTATATGACGATGTTTGCGTTCAGCAAAACCATTTCGTTGGTGTGTATGGGACACGACACACGGTGGGAAATGCCACATCTAGCAAAAAAGGATGAAGCTTCTGATATTCTCCGTCCCAATCGGTTTGCACAACTATTATTTTTCGATCAAATAGCCTCTCAACCAAATTTTGAAATTCATGAAATTTTTGAGAAACTTCATATTTATGCTTGAGAAGGTAAATCCAAGTAAATTTACTATAATCACCAATGAAACTCACATAGTAAATTTTTCCTCCAACGGACTTGGACGCTGGACCCCAGACATTTGAATGAACAAGTTCCAAAGGATGACTAGACATACTAGTAGATTTAGAATATGGAAGTTGATGACTCTTTGCCTTTTGACATGCATCATAGACAAACTCTTTATTTGGCTCATCTAAACATGGCAAATTATTGCTACTAATGATTTTAGCAACAATAGGAGAAGAAGGATGACCCAAACGACTATGCCATCTCTCAAGAAACGGCTTGACAACTCCAAAAACTTGCTTTATTGGTGTTGAAGGGGATAGAGACCCCTGTGGCATCTCCCTTTAAGAATTGTAGCCTTCGTTGCTTGGTCCTTAATAAAACATAATCAGGATGAAATTCAAGGAAAGCCGAATTATCTTTAACAAGACAAGATACAGATACTAAATTTTTCATGGCTTTGGGAACATGTAGAATATTCTTTATATGTAAATTATGAGATTGCCAACGGTTAAACAACTTATTAGATATGCAAGACAGCCAATACAAAATGCTAGAAAATCGGCCGCGCTTAAGGGATGTCCTCAGCGTCGAGGAACATGTTCTAGGGTGTATGTGCGACTCGTTCAGATCATGAGTTCAAACAAATAATAAATTTTTTGATGTATCTGTTGACGAAATATGGTCGATAGTCTACCAAAGGGTATGCCCAAGGTAGTAGATTGAGCGGCGGAGGCGTGCGAGACGTCTGCTAAGCGTAAACACAGGGACGAGAGATGGCGATTTAGACAGGTTCGGGCCGGCAACTCGCCGTAATACCCTACGTCCTATGTTCTGGTGGCTGGTTTGTATTAATAGATTAGAATATGGCATGGCTTTGGAGGGGATCCCTGCTCGCCTTATATAGCCGGGGAGCAGGGTTACAACTTGTCGAATCCTAACAGATTACAATCGGTTCCTTTTGGCAAGGAATCCGGGTCTATCTATTCGGATCTTCCTTGTCGAGCAAGTCATCAGGAGAGTCCTTGGCGGCTGCGACGGCCTGGTCGCGGGCCGCAAGGCCTTCTAGTTGGGCCGCATCTGTAGAAGAGCCCAAGTCATGCCATGGGGGTATACGGGCGTATTATCCCTACAGCTAGTCCCCGAGCACTTTGCATCTATTGTGCTGGGCGTCGTGAAGTCTTCCGAGCAGGTTGGGTCTGGTCGTATGTCGGTGGAGGCGTTTTCTGACCAGGTCGCCTGGTCGCAGTTGCACTTGTAGTAGGCTTCCGACCAGGTTGGGCTGGTCGCGAACATAACAGCCTGAGCTGTAGCCAAAGTGCAGCCGTGTGGAGTATTCTGCGACGTCCTGCAAAAAAGGATGCAAGGTGCTGCAAGAAAAATTTTGAACATCTTTCATCTGGTGAAGTGTATCCACTTTGGAAGCAGCCAGACACCAGTAGCCGACGGCGTTCCGGTTGAAGTCCGAGCTAGTCCACATCAAGCTATAAAAAAGAAAAAGATGAACAATACATTCATCGCTAGGTGAAGTGTATCCACTTAGTCCCCGAGCTTGGGAGTAGGTGCTGTAGGCACGTGGTGCCAAGCTTGTAATTTTCCTGCATGAAACAGAGTCATTTTTACGAAAGAAAAAATGACGTGTGTACACGTAGTCCTCGGGCCTGCTGTAAGAAGCAGCATGGTTCTTGTAGCAGGGCCAAAGAAAAAGCATTAGTATAAATTTGAGGGGAGAGTCCCCAAGGGTGAAGTCGGAGATCTACAGTCCCCAGGAGTTACTGTAGCACCGACCAGGAACTGTAGAGCTTACTGTTCCCCTGAAATAGACATTAGAACTAGCAGGGGTAGTCAGTCCCCCGTGCATTAGTATCGTGTTTACTGGTGCAAAATAATTAAAATTGAAGAAATAAATGAGGGCGAACGGACAGGCCGTTTTGACAAACCAATGGCCCAGCAGCCCATTAAAGCGAATGCGGAATGGGCACGCACGTGCGGTTGCCGCAGGCGACGTGGCGGTCGTGGGCGTGATGGGCACGGGTTCCCAGGAACCCTGGAGCCGAAGGGCCGGGCCACACCGTATAAAAGGGGGAAACGGACGGTGGCGGTTCCTCACTTGTTCCTTGTGCTTCCGCCTCGTAGCCCTCGTCTCCTCCGCTTCCTTCGAGCGCGCGAGCGATTCCGAGCACAAAAACACTGTAGACCCAGATCTAGATCCGAATCCCCACCTCATCATCGTCAATGGCAAGCGGAAAGCGCACTCGCGGTGGCGCGGTGAAAGCGAAGAAGGCGGCGAAGGCAAAATCCGACGACCGCATCGAGGTGCCGAGCTGGGCACGCGGGTGGACGCGGAGTGTTCTCCGACTTGAGAATCTAGAGGAGCTCGTCTTCGCCGGCCTGCTGCTCGACAGCGTCACCAGCGGCTGGAGGGAGGCGTACCTGGAGGACTTGCTGACGCCAAACACTTCGGAGCTCGTCGTCTTCAAAGCTTTCTTCAGGTGCGTGTTCGGAATCCCGGTCCACCCCTTCCTCCATGGGCTGCTGGAGTACTACCAGGTCGCGCTGTGCAACTTGACCCCTAATACAATGTTGCACATCACGGTCTACATTCATTACTGCGAGGCGTATCTGGGCATCGAGCCCCACTTCAACCTCTTCCGCCACTTCTTTCGCCTAAAGATCAACGGCACCGGAACGTCGGACATCGTCGGGTCGGTGTACCTTCAGCTGCGGGATGGGATGGCGGAGAACTACATCGTGATGTCGCTGCCTTCAAAGGCGATGGAGTACAAGCCCAAGTGGTTATACATCCATCAAGAGGCACCGAGGCCTCCGTGCGACCCGGCCTTCGCGCCGAAGGTGCAGCCGTCGTGGTCGGAGCGTCCCGGCGCTGCGGCAATGGAGCAGGTGGAGGAGCTCCTGAAGCTGGTCAACAAGCAGTGCGTCGATGGGGTGCCGGTGGCGTCGAACTTCATCAAGAGGCGCTGCCAGCCCTACAAGGAAAGGGCACACCCGGCGTACGAGTACGCTGGGGACGCGGAGGACCAGACGCGGGAGGCGCTGGAGGCTCTGTCGTCGTCGGAGGTGTTCCTGCGGGTCGAGGCGCTGTTCGGCCTGCAGAAGAGGAAGAGACTAGAGTACTTGCGGAAGTCGTACTCCCTAGCGTATCCTCCACCAAAGGTTAGTATCTTTGCCATATGTGTGTTCGTTAAAATGCGTAAGTAGATACTCAGTGTCGAAAAATTGTAACACAGGGTCGGGAGGCGTTCGTGTCGCAAGCGTCATCGAAGGCGTGGCCGAAGGGCGCTGACCCGTCGTGGGATCATGTAGACGATGGGCGCGGCGCGGCAGAGGTCGACGTGGAGTAGATCAAAGACAGTGGGGGTGAGGGGAGCCAAGTCCCCGAGCCCCGGTCTGGTGGGTGGCGGGCTCGCGCTGACCCGAAGGGAAAGCGCCAGGCTACCCTGCAAAAAAGAAAAAGAAGGTATCGCTGGAGACCGGTGGCGCCTTCGTCATTGACGAAGAGGCGGCAAAGCGTCGCCGCGTGGTCATCGACTGGTCGGACGACGCGTCTGACAGTGAGGATGAGGTCCCACTGAGTGCCCGCTTCGGGCAGGGGTCCTCGGCGGGTCGCGGAGGCGGAGCGGCGAACGCGAAGCCGAAGCCGAAGGAGACGGGGACGCCACAGCGGGCGTTGGAGACCCGGGAGTCGTTTGGTGGAGCAGCTGGTGCACCCAAGCCGCAGGTGGAGTCCGCAGGCAGTGGCGCACGTCCACGCTCTCATCGCTTCTCTCGAGAGAAGAAAGTGTCGGGCCTGTAAGTATCCCCTACTCATCTTATGGTTCTTACCCTGGTCGGATCTGGGTGTTGACGACGTGTCCATGCCCTTCGCGGGTCGACGGATGTCGCAAAGGTGCCGGACACCGAGGGCGGTGGTCGGAGGGAGACAAGCCCTCCGGTGGAGGCGGACAATGGCGGGTCAGCGAAGTCGGCCGCGTCGGAGGAGGCGTCAGAGGCGGCGGTGGACGTCGAGGCGTCCACAGTCCCCGAGCCTCGAGGGCGGAGCAGCCGGAGGCGTCTGAAGTCCCCGAGCCACAGGAGGTGGAGCGACGGGCGTCCCCAACGCCTGGGGGAGGTTCTGGAGGAGGCATCGCGGCCGGAAGTGCTGCGGCTCCGGTGGCCGGGTCCTTAGGTCGTCACGCCCGTGGGACGAAGAGGAAGGTGGCGCCGCCTGCCTCGCCGGAGATCGAGGAGATCGAGCGTCCGGAAGAGGACCCGCATCGATGTCCTGTTCGTCGCTTCCGCGTCGATGGCGATGAGGTCGTCGAGGTTGATAACGAGGCGGCGAGCGCAGCGACGGACGCCGTCATCGGAGACGCGTCGAAGTTGCTGGAGAAGATTCTGGTGTGCATGTTTACCTGTTATTGTTTACCTTTAAATGGCTTTTGTTCATTCTGGTCGTCGTTTGTCTGTAGCTCCTGTTGAAAGTCAGGGAGGAGCGTAAGCTCGCCCTTGACCGGATGGCACCAATGGCCGAGGAGAACGAGCGGCTCCTAGCGGAGGTAAAACGCGTTGAGGGCCAGTTCGCTAGCTTGGAGGCACATCTAGAGGATGCCCATACACGTTCTCGGGAGCTTGAGGATATCATCCAGCAGCAGGGGTAGGAGAACTTCCAGCTTCAGCTGCGGGCCGACAAGGCCGATGAGTTTGTCGCACGTAAGTTGACGACGCTATGCTCCCTTTTGCTTAGTACACCGTCTGGTTGGAGTCTTGAATCGTGGAGTTGTCTTCACAGAGGCGATGCAGGCGGGCGAGGAGAAGCGTCTCCTGGCCGAGGAGAAGGCAAAGTCCGACGAGGAGGTGCGGAAGTGGCAGGCCATGCACGCCGGTAAGTCTCCTTGGTGAAACGTGGTCGGAGCTGGTCGTCGTCTTACCCTTTGTTTTGGCGTTTGTAGTTTACCGGGAAAACGTGAAAATGCAATTTGCAGATCTGCAGCGACGTATTGATGATTACCATGAGCGCTTCTGGTCGTTGGCGGAGGAGGTGGCCCCGTTGGTGCAGTGCATCGATGAGGAGCCTTTCTTCCCGCCAGAGAAAGAGCGGCGAATCGGCGACTATGTCGTCCAGAAGGCGCGTGGCCTATGGGGGCACTTCCAGGCGTACACCAAGGCGGCGTCGCAAAGTGTGGCGGCTCATGGCCTCGCCATTCTTCATTCGCATTATTCGCGGATGGAGATGTCGAGGCTGGGCGCAGGCTTTGCGGCGAACACGTCGGAGGCCGAGATGGAGCGTCTGGAGGAAGAAGCCGAGCCTGCCGCTGAAGCCCTCGTCGGAGGTGTAGACTTGTTCAGTGCTGGGCACCAGTAGTATGTATATTAGGAGATAGTCTGTAAATAGACTCTTGGGCGAACTGAATCAAAACTTGAAGCGGGTTGGCGTGGTTTGTTCGTTCCCCGAATTCCGCAGACCCAATAGTCGTGAGCTGTAGCGATGAATAGTTCGGCCTTGGGTTATCCCGGGATCCATAGCATAGAGCGCGGAGCTCGTTTGCGCGTAGGAGTCAAGGGCGTCGCTCAAGGAACCTCTGCTGGCATCCCATAGCGCAGAGGGCGGGCGCTCATGCACTCGTAGGGAGGTACCACGGCCAGGGTTTTTTCTGAGAGGCTCGATCGTGGCGTGACATGGGCGAATGGCAACCGTTGTCGAGCGCGTGGGTGGCGCGAACGCGAGGCACTGAGCTTATAACCTCAGAATTCTCAGCCCAAGTTAGCCTTTCCTTCATAGCGCAGAGGGCGGGCGCTCATGCACGCGTAGAGAGGTCAGGACGTCCCCTGGGAGAACTGTTGGCCACCGTAGCGCAGAGGGCGGGCGCTCATGCACGCGTCCGATGGTGACAACAGCCCCGGCTCTGAGTTTTCATCGGCATTAGTCAGGCTGCTTGAAGACCGAATGGAGAGCGTGAGCATAACCGGCGCATACAGGCACTGGACGTATAGCCTCTGGAGGACTCAGCCCAAGCTTAGCCTTCCCTTCGTAGCGCAGAGGGCGGGCGCTCATGCACGCATAGAGAGGTCGAGACATCACTTGGGAGGACTACTGGCCACCATAGCGCAGAGGGCGGGCGCTCGTGCACGCGTCCGGTGGTTACAGTAGCCCCTGCTCTGAGTCTCCTTTAGCATCAGCCAAACTGTTTGGAGAAATTGGCGAGTCGTACGGAGACGAGTTGGAGAGGTCGGCGAGCCGTCCGAAGACGGGTGGAGAGGTCGGCGAGCCGTCCGGAGACGGGTGGAGAGGTCGACGAGCTGTCCGGAGATGGGTGGAGAGGTCGGCGAGCCGTCCGGAGATGGGTGGAGAGGTCGGCGAGCCGTCCGGGGACGGGTGGAGAGGTCGGTGAGCCGTCCGGAGACGGGTGGAGAGGTCGGCGAGCCATCCAGAGACAGGTGGAGAGGTCGGGCGAGCCGTCCGGAGACGGGTAGAGAGGTCGGCGAGCCGTCGCTTAAGCGTAGAATTTTCTAAGGTGCTCGATACTCCAGGAGTTGGGCACGTCGATGCCTTCGAGGTCGGCGAGACGATAGGCACCTAGTCGGGTGACTTCCTTCACCGTGTAGGGGTCATCCCAATGCGAAGATAGTTTGTGCAGGTGGTCGGTCTTGAGTTTCCGCTTGAGGACGAGGTCGCCAACGATGAAGGATCGGTCTTTCACGTTGCGGTTGTAATAGCGGCGAACTCCTTTGAGATACTTGGCGGTGCGGAGGCAAGATGCCAGGCGCTCTTCTTCTAGGAGGTCGAGGTCGTCGCAGCGAGCCTGGTCAGAGGCTTCCTCATCATAGTTCTCGACGCGCGGAGAGCGGAAGATGACATCGGCAGGGATGACGGCTTCGGAGCCGAAGACCATGAAGTATGGCAAAACGTTGGTGTTGCGGCTGAGTTGAGTCCGGAGACCCCAGAGTACGGAGGGGAGCTCGCGCATCCATCGACCAGGGTGCTTCTCGTCTTTCTGGTAGAGGCATTTCTTCAGGGCGTCGAGGATCATGCCGTTGGCACGCTCGGCCTGGTCGTTGGCTCGAGGATGGGCGACAGAGACATACTTGACGAGGATGTCGTGGCCTTCACAGAAATCCTAGAAGACGTTGCCGGTGAAGTTGGAGCTGAGGTCGGTGATAATGGAGTTCGGGAGACCGAAGCGATGAATTATTTCGTCGATGAAGGAGACGGCGTTTTTGGCGGTCGCCTTGGTGATTGGCTTTGCTTCTATCCACTTGGAGAATTTGTCGACGGCGACGTATATCCACTTGAAGCTTCCCAGATCTGGTCGGAAAGGGCCGATCATGTCGAGTCCCCAGCAGGCGAAGGGCCACGAGGCCGGTATTGCTTGAAGCGACTGCGCAGGAACGTGGGTTTGTTTGGTGAAGAATTGGCACCCCTTGCAGGTGCGGACGAGCCCGACATCGGCGACCGCTGATGGCCAATAGAATCCCGCACGGAAAGCCTTACGTACCAACGTCTTTGTGGCCGCATGGTTCCCACATTCGTCAGCATGGATGTCGAAGAGTATTTCGAGGCCATCTTCCCTGGACACGCATTTTTGGAGTGCCTCATTTCTGGAGTTTTTGCGCATGAGCGTACCGTCGACCAGGATGTAATTGTTGACGCGGCGAATGAGGCGCTCAGCTTCGGTCTTGTCAGCGGGGACAAGGTTCTCAGAGAGATATTTGATGAAGTCCTCGCGCCAGTCGGACGGCGTTGAAGGAAGGGTGGCGACCAGTTGTTCTGTCGGCGGAAGTGGAGTCGTGGCATCCGTGGATGAGCCGAGGCCTGAGTGATCGGCGATGGAGGGCTCGAGCAGGTCATGGACGAATATGCCTGCGGGGGCTGGAGATCTTGACGACGCCAACTTGGAGAGCTCGTCGGCCGCCTGGTTCCGATCACGCGGTAGATGATGGTATTCGATACCGAAGAATTTACCTTCAATCTTCCGGATGGCAGTGCAGTAGGCGTTCATCTTGTTGTTGGAGCAATTCCAGTCCTTGTTGAGCTGGTTGATGACGAGGGCGGAGTCGCCGTAGACCATAAGGCGCTTGACGCCTAGCTCGCTCGAGATACGGAGACCATGGAGGGCGGCTTCATACTCGGCGGCGTTGTTGGAGGTTGGAAAGAGTAGCCGTAGAGCGTAACAGAGCTTCTCACCTGAGGGAGACGTGAAAAGAAGACCAGCACCGGCGCCATGCAGGGTGAGGGAGCCGTCGAAGAAGAGGGTCCAATGTTCTGGCGCTTCTGGTGGTACTGGAGTTTGGAGGTCCGTCCATTCGGCGATGAAATCGGCGAGTGCTTGCGACTTGATGGTCTGGCGACCCTGGAAGGCGATGTCGTAGGAGCCGAGCTTGATGGCCCACTTGATGATACGTCCTGTAGCATCCTTGTTGCGGAGAATGTCCCCGAGGGGGAATTCCATGACGATAGTGACCCGCCCGGAGCTTTGGAAATAGTGGCGTAGCTTACGTGCAGTAATAAGGACCGCGTAGAGGAGCTTTTGTACCTAAGGGTATCGGGTTTTGGAGTCGTTCAATACCTCGCTGACGAAATAGCAGGGTCGCTGGACAGGGTAGGAGTGGCCGGCTTCCTTGCGTTCGACGACGATGACGGAGCTGACGACCTGGTTTGTGGCGGCGATGTAGAGCAGCAAGGGCTCCTTCTCCTTTGGTGCGGCGAGCACAGGAGGCTGGGTAAGATACTTCTTCAGGTCGGAGAAGGCGCAATCGGCTTCGGCGTCCCATACAAACTTTTTGCCGGCCTTGAGGAGCTTGAAGAAGGGTAGCCCCTTTTCGCCGAGCCTGGAGATGAAGCGGCTGAGGGACGCCATGCACCCGGTGAGCTTCTGGATGTCCTTCACATTGGAAGGAGCTCGCATGCGGAGAATGACCGAAGTCTTGTTGGGGTTTGGGCGAATGCCATCGCGGCTGATGATGTTGCCGAGGAGGTTACCAGACGACACGCCGAAGATGCACTTGTTGGGGTTGAGCTTCCACTTGAACTTGTTGAGGGCCTTAAAGGTTGCCTCGAGGTCAGAGATGAGCGTGTCAGTGGTGCGAGTCTTGACGATGACGTCATCTACGTAAGCTTCGACTTTCTCTGGGATGAGGTCCTTCAGACAATCCTGGATCGCACGCTGGTACGTGGCTCCGGTGTTCTTCAGCCCGAACGACATGGTCGTGTAGCAGTAGGCGCCGAAAGGCGTGATGAACGCCGTTTTAATCTGGTCTTCTACCTTCAAAGCAATTTGATGGTAACCAGAATAGCAATCAAGAAAGGAGAGAAGTTCGCACCCGGCGGTAGAGTCGATGACCTCGTCAATGCGAGGGAGGAGGAAGGGGTCCTTAGGGCAATGCTTATTGAGATCGGTTTAGTCAATGCACATACGCCATTCTTTATTCTTTTTTAGTACAAGAACCAGATTGGCCAGTCAATCCGAGTGATACACCTCTTTGATGAAGCCGGCAGCTAGGAGCCGGGTGAGCTCTACCCTAATTGCCTCCTTCCTATCTGGCGCGAAGCGACGGGGCTTTTGGCGAACCGGCCTGGCGGTTGAGGAGACGTTCAGGGAGTGCTCGACGAACTTCCGTGGAACTCCAGGCATGTCCGTTGGTTTCCAGGCGAACACGTCGATGTTGCTCCGTAGGAAGTTGACGAGCGCGTCTTCCTATTTAGGGTCGAGGTTGGTGCCGATGACGGCAGTCTCCTCCGGAGCGCCGTCCACCAGGGCCACCTGCTTCGTGTCCTTTGACTTCTTGTTGGAGCGCTGGTCGGAGGTCTCCGGGATCTCGAGATCGTCGGGGCGGAGCTTGGCGGCGTTGGCGATGCAGTCCTGGACGCCCTGGAGCTGTTGGCGTGTTTCGACAGAGTTGATTGTCTCCTGCTCGCAATCGTAAGCCACCTAGAGATTTTCCCGGACACTGAGGACGCCTTTCTTCGTTGGCATCTTGAGCACGAGGTAGGCGTAATGTGGAACAGCCATGAGTTTGGAGAGCGCCGGGCGACAGAGGATGGCATGGTAGGCGGTGTCGAAGTCAGCGGCGATGAAGGTGATGTACTCCTCGCGGAAGTGGTCGGAGGTGTCGAACTGCACTGGGAGGGTTATCTGTCCGACGGGCATGGATGGTTTTCCTGGTACGATGCCCCAGAAGGGAAAATTCGACGGGAACAGATCCCGCTTGGAGTAGTCGAGCTCGCGGAAAGCCGATGAGAAGATGATGTTGAGGGAGCTTCCGCCGTCGACGAGGACCTTGCGATAGCGGCAGTTGGAGATCACCGGGTCGATGACGAGAGGAAAACACCCTGGATACTTGTCGTCCGACCACTGGTCCTCCCTGGAGAAGGTGATGGGGCGCTCCAACCAGTCGAGGTAGCGAACATTGGCGGGGTCGTCGGTGATGGCCGCAACGGAGGCGATGTCGCGTCGTACTTGGCGCCGCTTCTGCTCAGTCTCGATGACGACATTGCCGCCGAAGATGGAGAGGGTCCTCGCTGGTGCACGGAAGGCAGGCTCGTTGGTGTCGGCGTCCTTGTCCTTGTCATTTCGATTCGCGGTCGCTTGTCGTCGCTCCCGTGGACGTTGCGGGCAATGGTGTCGCACTCGCGCATGGAGTGTCTGGCGCCTTTGTGGAGAGGACATGGGCCATTGAGGAGCTTTTCGTAGTCGTTGTCGTAGGTGCGCCTCGACCGAGTATTGGTGTTGGCGATGTAGCAGCGGTCGCACCGACGGTGGTCCGTTCTCTGACGGGAAGACTCTGGTCTATCATGCCGACGATCTCGGTCATTGCGGTGGTCGCGTTGCTTCGAGCGGTGGTCGCGTCCTTCATTGCATCGTTCATTGCGACGATCGTCCTCACGGCGACGCTCCTGGGATCGTGATCGGCGACGCGGTGGTTCATGATGGCGATGGGCGTCGTCGGCGTCGGCGTAGGAGTTGGCTATCGTCATTAGTTCGGTGACCGTGGCTACCTTCTTCCGGATGATCTTGTCGCGGAGCTCCTTATGGCGCAGACCGTTGGAGAACGTGGAAATAGCTTCTGCGTCGGCGATCTCCGGAATCGTGAGGCGCATGTTGGAGAATCGTCGGATGTGGCTCCGGAGGCTTTCGTTGTGCTCCTGGTGGACGTTTTGGAGATCGTAGCGCATTCCTGGCTGAACGCAGGTGGCACTGTATGTCTTGATGAAGACTTCCTTCAGTTGCTCCCAGGTGTCGATGGTGTTCTCGGCGAGCTTGTGGAGCCAACTGTTGGCTGAAGACGACAGCATGACGGGGAGGTACTTGGCCATCACGTCAGATCCTCCTCCGGCTGCTTGGATGGCGATTTCGTACGTGGTGAGCCACTGCTCCGGGTTGGCCTTTCCATCGTTCTTGTCCACCGTGGTGACCTTGAAGCCCTGAGGCCATTGGACGGCTCGGAGCTTGGAGGTGAAAGGGCGAGGAACTGTTGAGGCATCGAGAGCCGGAGCTTGATCGCGGGCGCGATTGCCTTGGGAGACTTCCTGGTCGCGACGTGGCGGCGATCTCCATCGACGCGAAGGATGCGGGCTTCGTGGCGTTCCGTTGTACGACGATCCGGAGGGTGAGGCGTAGCAGCCTCTCTCGTTGCACTGCACGGTGGCAGCCTTGACGTGGGCGACAACCTTCTGTAGCTCCGGGGTTAGCGGAAGCTTGGAGAGTTCGTTGTAGACGACAGCAAGGTTGGCGCTTGGGGTCGGGTAGACGGGCTGGTCATCGACCCTGTCAAATTCGTAGATGAGGTCGCGACCTCTAGCGTTGTCACGATCCCGACGTCGGTCGTTGTCGCGATGTTCCCGGTCTCGGCGCTCCTGGTCGCGTCGCTCGTTGTCACGTCGGTGTTGCCGGTCGATGTTGCGTTGCTCCTGATTGGCGCGTTCGCCTTCCGCTTCATTTGGCGGTGGAGGACTGTCGGCGGAGACGTTGAAGATGATGCCACCGCGATACGGCGGGAAGTCGGCCCCGGAGTCGGTGGAGATGACGGTCGTGGACCGCGTGGAGGTGGAGCCGTTTGTCGTGGTAGATTTGGACACCGAACTCTCCGAGACAGTGTCGCCGGAGATCTCTTGGAGAGTCACCATGCCGACGAGTGGAGATGGAGTCATTCGGTCGCGCTTGCTGGTCGGAGCCATATCGTCGGAGCCAAAAAATTGGAGCTGGTCAGAGAGCTGTCGCAGCGCCTGGTGCTGATATGTAGGAGCCACACCGCGGAGCCCAAAGGGCATGGACGTTTGAGACGAAGTGCAGCGACGTGTCGGATGCGGATCCGATCTAGGGCGGCGGGTGGGTCGAGCGCTGGAGACTTCCAATGGTGTACCTGAAAACTGCTCAAGGCAAGATTGGTCGGAAAGATGTATACGAGCGTCGACGTGTCGATGCATTCGGCAATTCCTTGGTTGGCTCGGTCGATGGCTTCGATCAGGTCATCGCAAGGGACGATTTTTGGCTGGCGGCGCGTCGTCTTGGTGACGCTACGGATGGACGACAGAGCGTCCGGCGCAGGAAGCTGCGCAGATTCCATGATTTCCGGAGCAGGAGCGTGGTCGCCCACGGTCCAGATCATAGATCCGATCTGAAAAGTGGTGCCCGACTCCGGAAGAACCATGGAGCGAGGGAAAGTGACCGCTTGGCAGATCATGGTGTCGTAGCACACACCCCCTACCTGGCGCGCCAACTGTCGACGAAATATGGTCGATAGTCTACCGAGGGGGTATGCCCAAGGTAGTAGATTGAGCGGCGGAGGCGTGCGAGACGTCTGCTAAGCGTAAACACAGGGACGAGAGACGGCGATTTAGACAGGTTCGGGCCGGCAAGCCACCGTAATACCGTACGTCCTGTGTTCTGGTGGCTGGTTTGTATTGATGGATTGTTATATGGCGTGGCTTTGGAGGGGATCCCTGCTCGCCTTATATAGCCGGGGAGCAGGGTTACAACTTGTCGAATCCTAACAGATTACAATCGGTTCCTTTTGGCAAGGAATCCGGGTCTATCTATTTGGATCTTCCTTGTCGAGCAAGTTATCAGGAGAGTCCTTGGCGGCTGCGACGGCCTGGTCGCGGGACGCAAGGCCTTCTAGTTGGGCCGCATCTGTAGAAGAGCCCAAGTCATGCCATGGGGGTATACGGGCGTATTATCCCCACAGTATCCATGATCGGTACCAATGAATAGGATAGAGAAGCTCTATCCTAGATTTCTATGGTATATGGAATTTATGGTTTCCTTTGGTGCAAATCCAATCATCGATTGGAAGAAGCAATTCCTCCATTGGTAACAAATGGTTATCCATTAAGCGGAGGAAATAGTAATAAAAAGAAAAAGACTTGTGCTCCTTTATCTTAAAAGAACGGACTAAAGGGTCAGCTACTTAGCCAACTTTCATAATTAAATACCATTACTTTCTTTATATGTAAATTACGAGATTGGGTTGGAACAGTAGTATAACCAATATGCTTAATTTCCATACCTGCACCGTTAGCGGTATGGATCTGGTCGTTGCCATGATACATATCACGAGTTGTGAGCTTCTCTAGTTCGCTGGTGATGTGATCTGTCACTCCCGTGTCGGTGTACCAATTTGTGTCATGTTGTACGCATGGGACGATGAGGTGGACGCAACCGCAACAACCAACTTAGGATTAGGAACATAATTTTCATCAAATCGATGCCAACACTTATCAGTCGTGTGGCCCTTTTTGAAACACACTTGGCAAAGAGGACGATCAGGGGCGGATCTGACGGTGGTGGGGGGGGGGGGGGCGCTCGAGCCCCCCCTACCGCTACCGAACCCATGGAGCCCCCAATGATTTTTAGGCAAAGTTCCATAGTCTAGGAGGGGCTGAGGCTCAACTGGAGGTAGAAGACGAGCTCTCCCATGATCTAGGCCTCGTTGTGCTTCTGGCCCATAAAGAAAGGGATAGCTAAGGCCAAAGAAAAACACTGACCGGCCAAAAAAAAACCGTATCTTGCTACCTGTTGCAGCTAATTCTCCATCTCATTCCATCGTATTCTGCTATGCGGCGGCCGGTCGCCGGTAGGGGAAAGAACAAGAAGCTTGCGGCGACGGCATCAACCAGAGGAAGTGGCGACGGCGCGACACTGCAGCGGACGGCGGCGAGCGAGCAGCCAGGGCCAACAGCCAGCCAGGAGTGGGGGCGTCGCCGCGCCGCGCAGGCTGGCCGCAGGGCGCAGGCCACAGGCCGCAGACCGCAGCGGGCAGCGGCAGTGCGGCACTGCAGCCTGTAGGCTCCAGCGCCTCCACCTCCAGGCTCTGCAGGCGAGCAGGGAGCAGCTAGTGGCCCAGTGCTGGCGCTGGTCCCCTGCTGAGGCAGCAACAGCAAGCACGTGAAGCCAGGCAGCAAGCAACTCAGCAACAGCAAGCAAGGTGATTTGATGGATGACCAAAATTAAATTAATTTCTTATTTCTATGTGATTGAATTTTTTGAATTGATTATTGAATTATTGGATACCAGATTTTACAATGTCGAAAAGAACTTTACACAATTACTTTCCAAGTTCTAGTGGTAGTACTTCAACTCCACATACTAATGAGAGCACAAGTCAACTAAAGAAACCTAGAGCAGAGTTTAGTCATTTGAACATGATTGCGGACCCTGGAAATCGCAAACCAATTGATGATTATGAACATGAAATTAGAGACCAAGTAAAGAGAGCATATGCTTTGAGTGGTCCAACCCAACCTTATGAATTTCAGTTTCCTCGTAAATGGATTGGTGGTGAATGAAGATCATTTCAAAAGACTTGGTTTGATGAATTTGATTGGCTAGAGTACGGTGAGTCCAAGGATGGAGCTTATTGCTTATATTGTTATCTCTTCTTTAATTCGGCAAAGTCTGAAAAATTTGGTAGTTCTGTCTTTGCACATCAAGGGTATGTGAATTGGAAGAAAGCTAAGGATACTTTAAATAAACACAGTGTTTGCAAGACTCATGTAGAGGCTAGGCTAAAATGTGATGACTTTATGAACCAAAGGACAAATGTGGGTAGAAAATTAGTTGAAGTAAGCAAGGAGGAAGAAAGACGATATGAGATTCGTTTGACATCTTCTTTAGATGTTGCAAGATTTCTCATATCGCAAGGGGATCTTTAGCAACTCCAACAGTTTGGCAAAACCACTTGGCATCCTAGGATTTTTGCCAAAACCATAAAAAAAACCTCCTCCAACAACTTGGCAAAAATATTTGGCAAGCTTGGCAAAATTCCCCCTTCACTTGCCAAATATGCCAAGTCCTTCATCGCTTGGCATCACGTGTATCCCAATTTGCCAACTAATTTTGCCAACTTGTTGGAGGCTCAATTTTATGATTTTGGCAAAAAACTCTAGGATGTCAAGTTTTTTTGCCAAACCCAAATAGCAAACTGTTGGAGAAGACCTCTTTTTTCACTTTTGGTTTTGGGACTTGACAAAACTATAGATTTGTCAAGTGAGTTTTAGTAAACTATTGGAGTTGCTCAGGCGGTCACAGATACGGAGGCAGGTCCGATCCAGTTAATTTATTGAAACATGGGCCCTTCAATACAACTCTAATAACATAACGGTGTTTCTAATAGGAGTAACGCATGAAAAAACATTATGCTCAAACAGGTTATACATCATACTGCCAGATGCATGTCTTTTGGGCAATATGAGACCACTGAATGAAAATTTAGAAACAATTAACAAGTAATTAAAAAATATATCATAATAAATTCAACATTAAAAATCAAAGTTCAGTAAATTGATAACTTGAGATAATGATCATCCACTAAATAGTCTCAACTCTCAAATCAAAATCCCCTAACTGTATATCTGCACTCTGAACGGTATGATCAATGAGATTGCCAAATCTTGTCCTCTAAAGAATAAAAATTGAATGTAAATATAAATTAAATATTAATTAACAAGGTTGAACTGGAATACCTGATCTCCTGATCGACGTGTCTTCTAACGGCGTCTCGGCGAGCCGTGGAGGTCGCATCGGGCGGCGAGGGCTTGACGAGCGGCAGCGGTAACACTAGCACAAACGTGTGATGCCCTACCCTGATGGATGATGCAACGTACAGCAAGAGGCGCCGTACGTCAGCTTTTCACGAACACTGGTGTTGGTATTTAGGAGGTCCGTATATACCATGCGTGATGTTGGTACTTATCTGTTGCGGTTGTATGGGTATAAAATTTTAAGGTGAGAAAAAATAACGTGGGCAGCGAGGAAAACACTAAATTATAGGAAATACACGCGTCAATATGTTCCGTCCATATTGGTCGTCAAATTAATATCTAACGTTAGATGTAAAATTAAAATATATCTAATGGATGAGATATTAGGTGGGTATGTATTCTTTCGGTAACAACTATTTTATAATTTATTGGCTCTTTTATAGTATAATATATATATATATATATAAAAGTGTACCAAAAATATTGGGTATTCCTAGGAATACAGAGGAATACCCTTAAATCCGCCCATGGTTACCTGCACAGGCTGTTTAGTGGGTAGGGATGAATCTTTGTTGGTGTATACTGAAGCCATTGACGTTAGTCACTAAGGGCGTTCGCAATGATGTTTAAATCGCTAGCTATTTAGTCTCTAGGAAGAATGTTATTGGCTCTCAATGACAACTTACAAATAGCTAGCTAGATGAGACATATAAATAAATACTATTTTGATGAGACAACTTACAAAAGTAGCACTTTTATTGGCTATCGAGGAGAGAGATCAAATAAATAAATACTTTTTTATTATTTTTATACGTCATCTCGCTAGCTATTTGTAAAGTGCTATTGAGAGCCAATAGAATTTCTCCTAGCTAGAGACCAAATAGTTAGTGATTTGAACACCATTGCGGACGCCCTAAGAAAACAGTCGTTGCAGGTTGAATTTGGGCAAATACGTCATGGTGCGTAAGATTGGTGATTCTACGAACAACACTCCGATTGGACTCGGGGCGACACACCGTGCCGCCACCGAAGGCCCCAGCGCCGGTCAGCCTCTCGGCCGCCGCCGCTGCTCCCGAACGTGTGGTGGTGGTACAGGTGGCACTGTAGTCAGGCAGCAGCAACGACCGGTTTAGCTAGGCCTCGGACGGATAGGAGGCTGGCCGACTTCCTAGCCTGGGTCATTTGACCGGCTGGCCGGATTGCTGGGCGGCTGGTTAGTTGGGTCTGACCATGCGGCGAGCCCCAATTCCATTTGGACGAGCATTCGCTCATTCTGAATCGAGTGAACAATCCAAACCATCTTTAATACCTGATGGGGTCTACTTATTCTCTTTCCGTATGTCTACATCCAGACATGTTTAGTTCATACAAATTTTAGTGTAAAGTTTCTGTAGCACTTTCGTTGTTATTTAACAAACTTTGTCTAAACATGGACTAACTAGGCTCAAAAAATTTGTCTCGACATTTACAGATAAACTATGCAATTAGTTATTTTTTTATCTATATTTAATATCGCATGCATGCGTCTAAAGATTCATGTGATGGGGAATCTTGTAACTTTTTGGGAACTAAACATCTACGCTCAGCACCGTGGCCGAGATCCGTCGCGACCATAGAGTGGCCATCCTTTTTCTTTACCATCTATGCTCAGCACCGCGTCCACCCATCGGCGTCCGAGGGTGACGGATCTCGGTCACTCATCGTGCCACCTACCATCGCTCGAGGTGATGGAACTTGGCCACCCTTCCGACCATCGACACCCAGAGATGGTGGATCTCGGCCGCCCGTCACGCCGCCAGTGCTCGGAGTTGGTAGATCTAGCGAATCTCGGTGGCCTGCCCGGCCACCAGCGGATGCAGGCGGCGGATCTCACAGTCACCTATCACGCCATCAGTGCTCAGAGGCGGTGGATCTCGGCTGTTCGTTGTGCCAACCGCACTAGAAGGTGCCAGAGCTCGGTCGCTTGTCGGGCCAACAACGCTTGGAGGTGACGGATCTCGACCGCTCGTTGTGCCACCCGCGCTCGAAGGCGGTGGATCTCGGAGGCATCGTTGCCTGTTCGAACATCGAATCTCGGAGACGGCTTCCTCCTCCATCAATTTCATCAGACCTTTGCTTTCATCGATTTTGCATGCATCATTGTGAGCTTAAGCAAACTAACGAGATCTGATCCATGTGTTCCTTTTGGTACAATATATCACATCCACTTCTTAACATAGTTATTCATATATCTACTTGTCCTTATATGTTTAGGTTTGGATCAGCTCCTTTGCTTCAGTTATGTCCACCATGCTTCTGCAAACTAAATTATTGATGCTCATGTGTTGTACTTACATTTATGCATCAGTTATACTGAAATTTGCAAGTTCTAACATCAACTAGTGACTAACTTTCTGTGTAGTTGAAACATCTACCAAAACTGACCTAGGTGACATGCAGATTCTAGCCTTAATTAATGATAAAATGTCTATGTATTTTGAACTAATATATGAATCTAAATTATCGCCTATTCTGCATTCTTGTTTTTCTCCTTAATATATATTTCGTATCTCTTGATTGATGAGCACTCCTACATTATTAGCTTGTATTTGTAGATCATTGTTCCATTACTAATGTCTTTAAAAAATCTAAATGATTATTTTCTTTGACGAAATCGTAGAAACATAACTTAATTCATGTTGCAGGTTTAAGGTTGTCTTGGAAAAAACAGTAATGCAATTTATTTTGTACTATTTTCTAATCTACACCTATTTTCCACCTATCTCTTTTTTTAAACAACCTTTGTCCCAAACAACTGAGATTGTTGTCATTGTATTTATGTCTTTTGTCCTTCGACAACACTGATCCTAGCAAAGTTTTGATATTTTTGTTCCTTAGTTGTGCATTATTATATTACAGTAGGGTTGGTATCCTGAAAGAATTAGAACTAAATTTTAGGTAGCATGCAGGAAGTAAAAACCAAACAATTTAGAAAATAGAAATTGAAAATTGATAAACTTTTCTGCTTAATTGATGGTTAAGGTAATTTTATTCAAAGCTTAGCTGATTAGAAGTGTTAATGACTCATATCAGGATGATGATCGCTTCAATCAACCCTTACTCTATTATTATTATAGGGGTATGAGGTTCGAGACAAAGAAAGATCAATGCAGTATATCAGTTTTTCCTATATGCTTTACTTGGATCTTTTTTTATGTTATTAGCTATTCTGCTGATTCTTCTTCAAACAGGAACACCCGATTTACAAATTTTATTAACCACTGAATTTAGTGAGGACGCCAAATCTTTTTGTGGATTGTATTTTCACTTTTTTTGCTTCAAAGTGCCTATGGTACTGGTTGACATTTATATTTATGTTGTCCCATAGCAATAAGTTACACAAAGTTCTGCTACTAACTTGTGTCATTATAGGTTATACTAGAACTTGTGAAAATTAAGTTATGTTGCTAACTTATCCTGCTAAGTTGCAATGTGTAACTTATGTTTATGTAGAATAACTTTTTCATACAATAATCATAACCTTTTATGTACATAAGGTGTATTATGTAACTTATGTACTTCCTCTATTCTAAATTATAAAATGTTTTGGTATATTTTGTTGTGTCTAGATATACAATTTTGTCTAGATATATAACAAATTTAATGCATTTATAAAAGCCAAGATGTTTTATAATTTAAAATGGCGGGAGTACTTAAGTTATATAGAATAACCTAGGTACATAAGTTATATAGCATATTTTTTTATAAAAGTTATATATTATATTTTTTATGAGATTATGTAATTAATTGTGCTTCTTAAGTTACTTTATAAATTTGTTCTATATAGTATTTTTTGATAATATATTAAATGAGAGTTATTTATCTATTTTTTGTTTTCTTGTATATTCTATCTAACTTAGTTCATTAATTTTATCTAACTTGTGTTTTTATATGCTACCTAAGTTATCTGATGAACTTACTATATAACTTACTATATAGAGATATCTATCTATGTGTTTTCATTCATATGTTATTTAACTTATTTGATTAACTTAATGTACTTAGTTTCATATTTATCACATTATGTTAGATAATCATTTAGTTTTCCTATTAACTTATGTGTGTTTTTGTTGTCAACATTGTTATATTTATTATTAATTTAAATATTAAATATTTTACAGATCTTAGTGAAGACACAAAAATGTTGAATATTATAGTTACACAGATGTTTATTGGCTGCTGATAAGTTATGGAAGTTATTATATATGAAACTTATTATGCAACTTTGTATCATCCTATGGAATTTATTATGTAGTTAGCTGTAAAAGTTACTTATATTGAAAACTGTCATCTTCTGATTAGGACACAATGTCTATCTTCTATATTAGTTGACAAACAGATCTTCTATATTAGTTGATAAAAAGTTTTTAAAATTTTGTATGCCATGTACGAACACGCAAAGACTATTCATGAGTCATTGACATGTTATTTGTGCACCCATGGGAGAATCAATTCTTGTTACTTGCAGTACGCAACATAGTTGAAGAACATGTAAGACTTATATATGTTTCTTTTTCTTTTTCTGTTTCAAGAAATCCTTGAATTTGCAATTTGTTCAACTTACCAGGGTATAAAGCTTTGCAATTCTAGAGCAACAAGGTATAACTGGTATGTTTTTTTCTTCAGTTTTTAATTTTTTGGTTTTGTTAAATTGTTAAAAACTTGTTTCTTTTTTTGTTGCCAACTTGTTTGATTAACTTATTATGCAGACTTGTGTATCAAACTCATATTTTTATGTGTATGGTTCCTAATTTAATTGATTAAATTGCTTTGCATAGTTATTTATGAAACTTTTAGTTTTTTACGTGAATGCTACCGAACTTGTTTGATTAACTTATTCCAACAAGTTATCTATCTTAATTGTGGTTTTCATGTGTATGCAACCGACCTAACTTAATTGATTAAATTATTGTATACAATTATTTATGTAACTTATGTTTTTATATGAATGCTACTAAACTTGTTAGGTTAATTTAGTGTATATCTAAGTCCTATTTTCTTGTGTTTGCTACCTAACTTATTTTTATGACTTTAGATTACAATTTATTTTGTTTAATTATAGTATACAACATAAATTACAAATTCAATATTTTGTAGATCTTGCGATCTGAAGACATAGATATACGTTGAATGTGACAGCTACAACGATACTGAGACTACCATACCTGCAGAAGTTGTCGAAGTTATTTGTTTAGCACTTTTACAAGTTAGCATCATACTATGGAATTTGTTGTGTACTATAGTGTGTAAAAGTTACTTTTATTTTTCTTCTCCACCCTTTTTTAAACCCTATTTCCATGTTTCCGATGATTAGTTTCTTAAACAAAAAAAGTTTGTGAATCCTAAAGTGCTTGAAAACTGAATCTTGAAGGAGAATTTCCCCCTGTAGTTGTTTTCCAAAAATGTAAATTCATGTACATAGTTCTCAACTCACGAAATAAAAGATAAAGTAATGTTGTAAACTTTACACGGTGAACTTGTTCGTCCAAGTTATGTTGTATATCTGGGTTAGTGGAAGTTATGTACGAGAGCTGTAAAAAAAATAAAATGTAGGCATGTGTAAAAGGGAAATTTCTGGCGCTACGTGCGTACAGGAGGGCGCAAAAAGAGAAAGAGAATGACCAATGCACATGTCCACTCCCAAAAAATGAACAGAACTTCCCGTGTAAAGAAATAGGCGGGAATAAATTTTTTCTATTAAAGGAAAATAGTTGTCGGAGAATCGTTCGCTCATTTATATTTGGGTGAGCGTTCGCCAATTAGTGGTTCGGCGCGGCGAGCATCTACAATACCGCTACTCCCCTACAGCTCCCATCGTAGGCATGTGTCGGCCTTTCGCTAATCTATGGAGTCTGGGTGAAAACTATGTCTGGGTGTTGCTCCAGGCCAGCGACGACGATGGCACAATGACGTCATATCCCTCCCTAGAGGCGTTGCTGCAGACTCCAGTTTGGGGTCACTATACTTGTGTGAATTGGAGAACACTAGCGAAAACCACGCCCGATTCCGAGATGACGACAGCGACACCCTTTGCATCGCTCGCCTTCCGCGTTGTCATGCTCCTCCACAGGCCATCTTGCTGTGTGACAATTGGTATGTGTCTCCGTGCTCCTTGCTCCTCTCTTGGGTGAGACTGACCCTGGCTGTCGGTCGTTGTCGATGTTTCGATGAGTGTCCTCCTCTAGCATCTCTACTCTGTCAACGCTCTCCTTGATGGTGCCAGAAAATCAAATATTGGGTGGTGTTTCCACCGTTGTCGTCATTCTCCTCCAAGGTTTCCTTCCCGTGGATGATGTTCGATGGTGGTATGTGGGCTCGGATGTACCGGAGGATGTCACCATCAATTTTAAGGGAGGTTTTTGTATCCGGCGATCCTAGGCTTGCGTGTTCATCACCACTCGTAGTCCCCATTTTAGGTGTCTTTCGGCTTGGGTTTATGCTTATCCTTGAGTCCTCGTGTTGGCTCTTCTTGTTGTTGTTTATGTTAAGTGTTGTTGTTATAATCTCCCTCTCCCCTCATTGTGCTTCTCTGGTCATATTGTATCTGGATTGATGTCATGCCCTTCCACCTCCCGGAGTCCCGGCTTGCCCAACATCTGTGGAATGAAATTAAGGTGGGGATAGTTTATCCCCGCGATGATCATTCAAAAAAAACACTCGTGTTCATATTTCAGCAGAACTTGATCTACTCCGGTTCAAGAACTATGGTTCATAACTTGAGATGATACATGACAAATGGATGCCTCAATTTTTATGACATACCAACAAGACTCCAGGAGCATAGTTGCATATGCCTTGACTGGTGGTGTTAGATGTTGACTGTAAGATTACTCGTGTATAGTATCGGAAAATCTTTAATCTTCTTGTGTAAGTACTATCATGGTGTTTTAACATGTGTTTTTCCTCTTTTTGCAGATCTTTATTTGACAAGGACTTGTGTTGGACGAAATTAGGACAAGAATGTTATATGTTGCCTGTGGATTTGTGGAAGTGCCGAACTAGGAAGATGCACTATGGACGTCCTAATTTGACGGTGTCCAGCCAAGAAAGTGACACCTGATGGAACCAGAGTTTACAAAATGCGGGAGTAATAAAAAAGAGCATAGTTAGATTCATTAAAAAAGTTAGTTAGCTAAGAACATCTCCAAGAGTTTTTTTATCTAATCTATCATTTGGAGAGTCATTTGAATAAAGAATGTTTTTTTTACTTTTTTACATCTTATGTACATTGTAGAAAGTCAACCTCTCTGTCCAACATCGGTGAGAAATCCAGAATAGAGGTTGTCTATATTTTGTATCCAATTAGATAAATTGTTAGAGGATATTTTTTTCATCAAAATCTCTACTCCTAACAATTAAGAAGGATACATATTAGAGTTGCTCTCGTATCTGAACGCATCTTGGCCCCTAGTGGGTTTCGGTGATTGGATGAAACACAAGATTACTGTGACTAACGTGTGTTTTGCAGAAACAGGGATAAGTTAGGTCACGATAATGGCGACGATACGGGCATATGGAGTTCATGTCCCCTGGCGATGGAATCGTTTCGGTTTTCAAAGGACGGACGACGAAGACGGTGGTAGGCTAGGCTAAGTGTCGCATGGTGTTGGAGGACACTTAGGTAGTCTTAGGTCTTTGTTTTCCCTTTGGCCGTACTATAAAGAGGGGTGTGAATCAGTAGCTTGACCTAGATGAGTCTATTGAGGTAGGTGTGGTGCACACTTGTTATTTCATAGCCCTAGGTAGCTCAGAGAGATGCCTTATGTCGAGAGGAACAAAAGTCGTTAAGACTGCGTCGCGATCCGAGTTGATCTTGCCCTTGGTATGGGCATCGGATGCTGGTTGAGTGGGCATCGGAGGCTCCGATGCCCACACAGACTTAGGGTTTGGTCTGGTGCGTGGCATCGGAGGCTCCGATGGTGCCACATCGGATGATCCGGTGTCACTATTCACTTGGCAGTGAACTGTGGAAGGCATCAGACGCTGGCATCGGACGCTGAGGGGCAGCGTCCGATGGCCATGCAGAGAGATTCCAGAGAGGTCCTTTTGGCATCGGACGCGTCCGATGCAGGGGCATCGGACGCTCCCCAGCATCCGATGCTCCATAAACATGTCTGACAAGAGGGTACAGTCGACCGTTGGGTGTGGTCTTCGGCGCGTCCGATGCTAGGCATCAGAGCGTCCGATGCCCCCGCAGAAACCCTGTCTTGTCCTGTTTTTGGATGGCCGGGTTGGGGGGTATATATACTTCCTTCCCTCCATCCATTTGAGTGTTCTTGCCACTTTCATCAGCTGAGAAACACCTTGTGAGTGTGAGTGAGTGCAAGAGCCCTAGTGAGGTTGAGTGATTTGCTAATTGTGAGAATTAGACACCTCCTAGTGAGAATTGAGTAGCAAGTGTGCATCCATCCATCTCTTTGGCCTTGTGTTGGTCAAGTGAGAGTTCTAGCTTGTTACTCTTGGTGATCGGCATCATCTAGACGGCTTGGTGGCGATCGGAGAGCTTGGTGATCATCCGGAGGCATTGTGGATGACCCAAGCCAAGTTGTGACCGGTAGCGAGCGATTCACTGGGCCGGAGTGGCGAAGAATCAGCTCGTAGTGAGCACTTGATCCTTGCACGGATCAAGGGGGAGCGATACCCTTGCGCGGGTGCTCCAACGAGGACTAGGGGGTGTGTCGACACCTCGATACCTCGGCAAAAAGATCGTCGTGTCATCTCTACTCTCTTCTCTACGCATTTACCTTTGAGCAATTCAATTTTGCATTTAGTTGTTGTTCTTTCGTAAGTTGAATTGCCATGCTAGAGTAGAAATGGTTTAGTGATAGTCTTTTGTGCAATTGATTCTTGTGAAACACACTTCTAGGCACAAGGGGGTTAATTGAGGCTTGATAGGTTTTATTATTGAAAGAAGTTTTAGAAAAGCCCAATTCACCCCCCCCTCTTGGGCATCTTGATCCTTTCAATTGGTATCGGAGCCTCGTGCTCTCGATTTAGGCTTAACCGCCTAGAGTTAAGATGTCCGGAGGTGATGGACCACCTCCCATGTTCGAGGGAGACGACTTCCCATATTGGAAAATCCGTATGGAGTCGTACCTAGAAGCGGTTGATGTTAAATGCCTCAATGTCGCGATTACCGGCTTTGCCAAGCCGAAAGAAGGCACAAGTCTTACTCCTAATGAGGAGGAAAATGAGAAATGGAATGCAAAAGCCAAAAACATCCTTTTTAGAGGCATTTGCAAAGATGTGTTCAACCGTGTTTGGAACCACAAAAATGCCCATGATCTATGGGAAAACATTTGTGCGCTCCATGAGGGAACTAAGAGTGAGCGTGAGGAACGCTATCATTTAGTTATGCAAAAACTTCACTCTTTTGATATGCATGCTAATGAAAGTGCAAATGAAATATACTCACGGTTGAATGTTCTTGTAGAGGAACTCAATGGACTTGGCCTCACACAAATGCAACCATCCGATGTTGTGAGGAAGATTCTTTGTGTCCTTCCAATTGAGAAGTATGGACACATCGTGACGGTGCTACATCAAAGTGATCTTTCCACCGCTACACCAACTCAAATCTTGGAAAAGATCAATGCGCATGAGATGTACATGCACATCACACCAAGTGGTGGCTCCTCCACCGACAAGAAGAAGGACTTGGCCTTCAAAGCTAGCCATGACAAGAAGGGCAAGCCCAAGGCTATTGAGGTGCATCATGAGAGCTCAAGTGAAAAAGAAGATGATTCCAACATCGCTCTCATGGTGAGAAGGACCACCAAGATGTTGAAGAAGCTTCACAAGAATGGAGTCAACTTTGACTCAAGAAAGAAGAAGTTCTTCACAAGTAGCAAGAGGAGGCCAATCTCCGAAATGGATTGCTACAATTGCGATGAGCTTGGCCATCTTGCTCATCAATGCACCAAGCCCAAGAAAGAGAGCTACAAGAACAAGAACAAGGGCAAGAAGTATGACTCATCAAGCGAAGATGAGAAGAAGAATGACAAGCCATACAAGAAGAAAGATGGCAAGAAGAAGCAATACCACAAGAAAGGTGGGAAGACTTACATTGTTGGTGATTGGCTCACCGACATTGACTCCTCCGGTGGCTCATCAAATGAAGATAGTGATGATGAGAAGGAGAAGGTGGCCGCTCTAGTCATTGGCTCCTCTACACCACCACCACCACCATCGCCATCATCATCTACACACCTATGCCTTATGGCCAAGGGTGACCGAAAGGTACAAAACGATGATGACTCTAGTGATAGTGATAGTGATAGTGATGGTGAATTTGAGGCACCTACTTATGATGAGCTTGTCAAATTGCTAAACGACTACTCTAAAATCATAAGAAAGACTAGAGCTAAAAATGAAAAGCTTCTTGATGAAAATGAATCTCTTGTTGAGAAATGTGATCATGCTACTCATGCTAGTGATGAACTAAAAGATGAACTTGCTACTATGTCATCCACTATCAAGGAGCTCAAGTCCTCTAACAAGGAGCTCAAAGCTAAAAATGAAAAACTTGATAAGATGCATAGTGACTTTACCACTAGTTATGCCTTGCTAAAAGAACAATACACTCAAGTGAAAGTTGACTATGATGCTCTCACCATTTCTTATGATATGCTTTCACATGAGACACATGATGCTCCTAACCTTGTTGTTAAGTGTGACATAGCTACATCTTGTGAGGACTTGGTTAGTGAGCATGATGAGCAAAGAGCTAGTGGCAAAGGCAAGAGTGTGGTTGTGGCCGATCACTATGATGATTACATCAAGATCAAGAATGAGAATGCAAAGCTCAAGGTTGATTTAGAGAAGCTTGCAACCACAAAGCAAGTCATTGTTGAGACTCAAGATGATGAGTATAGCATGACACTTGAGCTTGACATGCTAAAAGAAGAGAACAAGAGATTGAAGATGGAGAGGGATTACAAGATGACACCATCTCAATTAGAGCTCCAACAAGAGAATGACAAGCTCAAGAAGGAAAAAGAACACCTCACCACCGGATTGAGGAACTTCACCAAGGGTCAATGTCTTCAAAGTGAGCTTCTCATGAACACCGTCATGAAGACAAATAGAAATGGCATTGGCTTTCTTGAAGAGAAGATGAAGCAACGCAAGAGCATCACTAAGCCAAAGAAGAAGAAGATTGGAAGATGCTATGAGTGTGGAAAGGAAGGACACTTTACTCATGATTGTGAAGAGCCAAAGCCCACACCCTTGCCCAAGCATGCTAGGCCCTTTGCTTTCAATGCTCACTACATGCTTAGACAAGATTCTAGTGGCAAAGTGAAGGTTATGTTTATGGGGCCACCTAACAAGAGTAGGCCAAAGCAAATTTGGGTTGCTAAGTCACTAGTTGAGAAGGTTAAGGGACCGCAACAAGTTTGGGTCCCAAAAGCTCAAGCTTGATTTCTTGTGTGTGTAGGTGAACTACAAGACCGGTGGATCTCATTGGGTGATTGATAGTGGTTGCACACAACATATGACCGGTGATCCCCGGATGTTCACCTCACTAGAAGAGAATGTCAATGACCAAGAAAAGATTACATTTGGTGACAACTCAAAGGGAAATGTCAAGGGATTGGGCAAAGTAGCTATATCAAACGATCATACCATCTCCAATGTGCTACTAGTTGCATCAATCAACTTGCTATAACAATGATCTTGGCTTCAATTGACATGACTCTTGAGCTTCAACTTGCTATCATTCGCATCAACATCTCATCACTTAGCATTCAAGTCAATGTCCTTGTGCACTGATCAATGGCTTGTGGAATGTTTGTTCATTACAGACAAGAAGTGATGTGAAAGATGATACAAAGTATATACACAAGATGATTATTGGTCAATATACATACAACAATCTGTGATTTCACCTCCGAAGAGATGCCAACTTGAAGACATGTTTATTCACGAAGCAATCACTTGGTTGGCTATGGCATAGAAGATTAGCACATGTTGGAATGAACACTCTCAACAAGCTATTGAAGAAGGATTTGGTTAGAGGCTTGAAGGATGTCAAGTTTGAGAAGGACAAATTGTGTAGTGCATGTCAAGCCGGCAAGCAAGTTGCAAATACACTCCAACCAAAGCCTTTGTATCAACATCAAGAGAGTTGGAGCTACTTCACATGGATCTATTGGACCAACAACATATACTAGCTTGGGTGGAAATCTCTATTGCCTAGTGATTGTTGATGACTACTCTAGATACACTTGGGTATTCTTTCTTCATGACAAATCCGAAGCAATCCTTCATTCAAGAAGTTTGCCAAGAGAGCCAAAATGAGTTTGACTTGAAGATCAAAAGATAAGAAGTGACAATGGAAGAGAGTTTGACAACACCCACATTGAGCAATATTGTGATGAAGTTGGAATCAAGCATGAAGTTTCCGCAACCTACCACCACAACAAAAGGGGTAGTTGAGAGGAAGAACCGGACACTAATCACCCTAGCAAGGACTATGTTAGAGGAGTACACTACACCGGAAAGGTTTTGGGCGGAAGCAATCAACACCGCTTGCTATGCATCAAACCGGTTGTTCCCCCATCGTCTCCTTGGCAAGACCCCCTATGAGCTACTCAACAACAAGAAGCCAGATGTATCATTCTTTAGAGTGTTGGGTGCAAATGCTACATCTACAAGAAGCGCCAACACCTAGGGAAGTTTCAACGCCGATGGTGATATTGGTTTTCTTGTTGGTTACTCATTGAAGTCCAAAGCATATCGAGTATTCAACCATGCCACCGGGATGGTAGAAGAAACATATGATGTGGAATTCGATGAATCTAATGGCTCTCAAGGAGAGCATGAAAATCTTGATGATGTAAGTGATGAACCATTGAGGGAAGCCATGAAGAACATGCCGGTTGGAGCCATCAAGCCTAAGATGATGATGATGATGTGCAAGTCATTGACAAGCCATCATCATCCAATGTACCACATGTTGATGACAAAGAAGGGAGAGATCCATTTGAAGATACTCATGTCTCCCATGATCAAATGGTGGTACAAGCTCAAGATGTTGATGCTCCACAAGCGGCCCCTCAAGTGGTTGATCAAAGGACTACTCCTCTACTACAAGCTCATCCTCAAGATCTCATCATAGGGAGTCCAACAAGGGGGTGTAATGACTCGATCTCAAAAACTTGCTTTATTTATTGAACATCACTCCTTTGTGTCTCTTGTTGAGACTACCATTGTAGATGAAGCTCTAGGTGATCCGGATTGGGTGAATGCTATGCATGAAGAATTGAACAACTTCACCCGCAACCAAGTTTGGACACTTGAAGAGCGACTCAAAGGCGCAAGAGTCATTGGGAACCAAATGGGTGTTAGGAACAAACAAGATGATCAAGGCAAGGTTGTTAGGAAACAAGGCAAGGCTAATGGCAAAGGGGTTCTTCAAGTTGAAGGTTTTGGATTTGGAAGAGACTTTGCACCGGTGCAAAAGATCGAAGCATTGACCTCCTTGTATGATTCACATCATGACATTAATTATATCAAATAGATGTGAAAAGTGCATTTTTAAATGGCTTCATAAATGAATAGTCTATGTTGATCAAACTCCCAGTTTTGAAGACCCTAGATATCTTAATCATGTTTATAGGTTGTCCAAGGCTGTAAGTGCAATCAAGCCCTATGTGGGTTTTGGTGTTGATGACCACCGAATTAGAGGACTAATGAGATTTGTTGAGTTGACAAGCAGGGAATAGCAAACGAAAGGATGGCATACATGACTGATGGGTATCCAATTGTTTTCGTGATGGTTTCCGACTTGAAGGAGGTTTAATTCATTTTCTATTTCGAATTTGAGTTTAGAAATGCCGTACTATCAAGAGGGATTCTAGCGCCCACAGTCAAATTGTGTTACCAATGCTCAATCTTTGCCAGATAGATACACATCCAGCCACCTTTCTAACCCCACAGGTTTCATATGGATCAGATCCTTTTGGGGAGGTCGGCAGTGCCGACCCTTATGGTCGGCAGTGCCGATCATAACCGGACCGTTGGGCCCAGACTATATATATACCTTTTCAGAAAGCCCATAACAGTCCGGTCAACCAGTGCTTCTTCCAGCTCGCGTTTCTGACCGTTGCAAAAGGCTCTTTCTCTCTCTCTCACTCCTCCATTGTTGCTCTCAAAGCTTTCAAGTGGATCTCTCATTCCAACCACTAAAACTTGAAAGAGAGGGCTGCAAAACTCGATTGATTAGAGAGCAGATCCATTGATTCCCAAAGTCTCAAGAGCATTGGTTCACGTTTGGCCGGAGGTTCTAGGTTTGTTACTCTTGGAGCTTGCTCCTAGCCGGCTAGGCGTCGCCCTTGAGCTTGCCATCGATTGTGGCAGCCTAGGGAGGTTTGTAACCAACTACTTGCAGCTAAGAAATCACCCCTCATCTCAAGAGTTAAGTCTCTTGACTTGAGAACGAGGAAAGGGCAAACCTAAGTGGTGAGCTTGAGCCTTGGTGGCGTACCTCAACAACGTGGAGTAGGTTAACCTTTGTGGTAAACCGAACCACGGGATAAATCTTGTGTCACCTTGTGCTTTGGTTTCCTTTCTATTTGTAAAGTGATTTCTAGGGTTTCGGTTCAACCTGTGCTTTATGTTTCTGCTATATCTGTGAACTGTTTAACCCTGCAGGAAACTCACTCTATCTGTCCTCAATTTTCTGTTTCACTCTCACGCAGCTTGATTTTATTCCTGAGCAGGTCGGCAGTGCCGACCATAGGATCGGCAGTGCCGATCAGGCTATTAACCGAATTAGGTTTTGAGTTTTGACAGGCCTATTCAAACCCCCCTTCTAGGCCTCCAGAGATCCTACAAGTGGTATCAAGCAGGTTACCTTATATACGCTTCACCGCGTAAGGTATGGAGACCGGAGACGGTTCGGGTGGTGTGAAAAAGGACGATGTGCATCTCAATGATGAGAGTAGCGAGCTCAGCGCTTCCACAGCAACATGACCATCCTCTTCCTCAAGCTCCCGACGTCGACAAGCCAGTCGATCCGGCTGAGAAAGAGAGAAAGAAGGAAGAAAAGAGACTAAGAAGAGAAGCTCGTGAAAAGCAAAGAGAGATTGATAGATTGCTCCAAGAGAAGAGAGAAAGAAAAGAGAGTTGAGAAGAAAGATCCGAGCAGCAAGAGAGAAGAAAAGAAGGAGAAGGCCAAAGAAAAATCCAAGAAGAAAGCCGATCCTCCACCAAGTGACTCGTCAAGTAGCTCGGACGATGGAGATGATGATGAATCCTATCACAAGAAGAAAGGCAAAAAGAAGGAGAAGGATGAGGACAGCAGCAACAACAAGAAGAAATACTCCGCCGTATCCTTCAACTATTCTTATTTGACTAACCATGATCGCAAGTCTTTCATCAACGTGCCCGCGGGAAAGTTGCCTCATTTCGATGGGACCAACTTCGCCAAGTGGAAGCACTTGATGAGGGCTTACCTTATTGGTCTTCACCCCGGTCTTTGGGAGATTGTGTGCAGGGGATTTGAGCCGCCGGTTGATCCCGAAGACCCCACGAATGAAGAGATGGTGGCTGTCCATCTCAACGGACAAGCTACAAGTGTGCTTCTAAGTGCATTAGATGGTGAAGAGTACAATAGAGTGATGGGTGTTGATGTTGCCAAGCAGATTTGGGATACCTTGCACATTGCCCATGAAGGGGTGGACAAGGTGAGGAAGGCTAGAGTTGACTTGTTGATGGCCAAGCTCAACCGGTTTGTGATTTTGGAAAATGAAGGGCCACAAGAGATGTTTGATAGGTTGATGACCATAGTTGGAAAGATTAGAGGCTATGGGTGTGATGAGTTGGATGATCACAAGGTAGTGAAAGTCATGTTAGAGGCATATCTACCAAGAAATGAGACCGTGGTCACCTTGATTAGAGACAAAAGAAAGTTTGAGAAATTTACTCCAAATGATGTGCTTGGAAGAATATTGACACATGACATGCAAAAAGAAGAGGCAAATGAAAGAAGGAAACTTGGTGAGTTGCAAGCCAAGTTGGATGGGCTCAAAATCAAAGATGTAGCACTAAAGGCAAAGAAAACAAGCAAGCCAAGCACCTCAAACAAGAGCAAGGGCAGCATTCAAGCGATTACATGCAAGGCAAAGGCACCTAAGCAATGTCAAGATCAAGAAGCTACAACATCATCATCAAGTGAAGAAATAAGTGATGGTGAGGATTGTGAAGAGATTGGTGACATGGCACTATTTATAAAGAAATACAACAAGAGCTTGAGAAGGCAAGGCTACAAGTTCACCAAAAGAAAGTTCCCAAACAAGAAGAAGAGGCTTTGCTACAATTGTGGTAGCACCGAGCACTTTATTGCAAAGTGCCCACATGAGCTCAAAGATGGCAAGTACAAAAAGGACAAGAAAGAGAACAAGCATGAGTACAAGAGAGGTCATAGGGACATGGGAGAAGCTCACATTGGTCATGAATGGGATTCAACAAATGAAGCATCAAGTGAGGAGGATGAGAAGATTGCAACCGTGGCCATTCAACATGCATCCTCTACACCAAAGCTATTTGACAACTTGACCGATGATGAGCATCACAACTCTCACATTTGTCTCATGGGCAAAAGTGAGAAGGTAAAATCAATTCCCATTCCCTCTCTAACTCTAAATGATATCTCTAGTAGTGATCTTAGTACCTCTAGTGATGATGAATCTAGTGATGAAGAGTTGGATAATATAACTAGAAACTTGGATAAGAAGACAATACTCTATATCACTAAGCTATTGGAGGAACTAGAAAAGGTTCAAGTTGAGCTAGCAACTAGAGATGATGATCTTATTGCACAAGAAAACATTTACATAGCTAGCAAGGAAGCTCTTGCATTAGAGAAAAGTGAGGTGGCTGCCTTGCGCAAGGCCTTGGCCAAAGAGCAAGAGAGCCATGCTATCATAAGAAAGAAAATGTTGCACTTAAGCAAAAGTATTGTAGCTTGGACGAAAAGTACAAGGAGCTTGAGCTGCAATACAACTTTCTTTGGGATAGCAACTCACATTCCTCTAAGGCAACGAACGAATCTACTTCCTCCACTAGTCAAGGATGTGGAAAATGTTATAATCTTGATATGAATGTTTATTCCACTAACCTTGCAAATATGGAGGCAATGAGAAAAGAAATTGCTAGGCTCAATGAGATGATTGGTCAAGGGTGCAGCAATCAAGGTATACACATTGGTACCAAGAAAGCAAATGATCAAAACAAGCCCAAGTACATAGATGGAAGACATCCTCTCATCAAGGATGGTTTGGGTCACATAAAAGGAGGCAAGACCAATGGGAGAAAGAAGGTAAATGGGTATGAGTGTGTTCAGTTCTTGAGCAAGGGCAAGATTGGTACAGATCAGCCTGCACAGATGTCGGCACAACAACCAACCAAATCTGCACTGCCCCGCAAGGTCGGCAGTGCCGATGGTCTGGTCGGCAGTGCCGATCCCCGCAAGAAAGGGAAGGCTACCAATCATGTCCCTGGTCAGAACAAGCACAAGACGGAACAAGAAAGATGGTATATCTGCCCAAGAAGGATGCTCAGAAACCAAAGAAATCAATGTGGGGCAATCCAAATGCCTACAAAGTATCAAACCAAGGCACAATCTCCTCGACAAAAGCTGTCATCCTGTTTTATCTTGAAGAACAACAACAAGGAGATGTGTATGCCAAGTATATTGGCAAAGGAACTAATGTTTACTTGCATACCTCTATTTGGGTTCCAAAGATTCTTGTAACTAACATGCAGGGCCCAAAAACATTTGGGGACCTAAATCAAGGAACTAATTTGTCTTGCAGGCATACTCCTCCGGTGGATCAAGTTGGGTGCTTGATAGTGGATGTACAAATCATATGACCGGAGATAGGAGTATGTTCATTTCATACTCTCCCATGATCAACTCACATGACAACATTGTCTTTGGAGACAATTCCAAAGGGGGAGTAAGAGGACTTGGTAAAATTGCTATCACTCTCGATCATACACTTTCAAACGTTTTACATGTTGATTGTTAGGATACAACTTGTTGTCCGTTTCACAACTTTGTGAGATGGGCTACAATTGTCTCTTTACGAATGAGGGTGTGGAAGTCTTTAGAAGGGAGGATTCCTCTATTGTCTTTACAGGTCATCACAAGAACAAGCTTTACCTAGTGGATTTCACTAAGGGCAAAGTTAATCTTGAGACTTGTTTAGTGGCAAAATCTAGCATGGGTTGGCTTTGGCACCGCCGACTAGCTCATGTTGGGATGAGGAACTTGGCCAAACTTCTAAAAGATGAACACATCCTTGGACTAACAAATGTTCATTTTGAGAAAGATAGGATATGCAAAGCATGCCAAGCCGGAAAGCAAGTAGGTGTACCTCACCCACCAAAGAGCATCATGACCACTACACAACCATTGGAGTTGATTCACATGGATCTCTTTGGACCGGTCGCCTACCTTAGCATCGGGGGTAACAAATATGGTCTTGTTATTGTTGATGATTATTCCCGTTTCACTTGGGTGTTCTTTTTGTATGACAAGAGTCAAGTGCAAGAGAAGGTGAAGATATTTGTGAGAAGAGCACAAAAGGAATTCGGTCTTCCCATCAAGAAGATAAGGAGTGACAATGGGACCGAGTTCAAGAACACCCCCGTTGAAGTGTTTCTTGATGAAGAGGGCATCAAGCATGAGTTTTCAACTCCCTATACCCCTCAACAAAATGGCGTAGTGGAGAGAAAGAACCGCACACTCATTGACATGGCAAGGACAATGCTAGATGAGTACAAGACGCCGGACATCTTTTGGTGTGAGGCCGTCAACACCGCTTGTCATGCCATCAACCGCCTCTACCTACACAGAAGTTGAAGAAAACTTCATATGAGCTTCTAACCGGTAACAAACCAAAGGTGTCTTACTTTAGAGTGTTTGGGTGCAAATGTTTCATACTTAACAAGAAACCCAAAGTCTCTAAGTTCGCACCTAAAGTTGATGAAGGTTTCTTACTTGGTTATGGATCAAATGAGCATGCCTACCGTGTCTTCAATAAGACCTCCGGTCGAGTTGAAGTAGCGATAGATGTGACATTTGATGAATCTAACGGCTCTCAAGAAGAGCAACTTGATCAAAGTGGTGTAGGGAAGGAGGATCCACCTTGTGAAGCAATCAAGCAATTGGCTATTGGAGACATAAAGCCACAAGAAAGTGAAGTTGTTGATCTGGAGACTTCACCAGCAGCTGCCACAACTATTTCCGCTAACGCACCTGATGCAGGTTTGCAGCAGACCCCTGCTGCAAGCAGAGTGGTCGGCAGTGCTGATCACAAGGTCGGCAGTGCCGACCCTCCCTCTGCAGCAACTGCTGATCCATCTCCAGTGCCAAGACTGAATCTAGAGCCCATATTTGAACAAGAAGAATATGAAGGTTCAGAAGATGTACATGAAGAGATGAGCATCCCAAGCTGAGGCAAACGATACAACGGGATCACCCCGTTGATAACATTCTTGGGAGTCTTCGAAAGGGGGTAACAACACGATCTCAATTAACAAACTTTTGCCAATTTTACTCGTTTGTTTCCTCCTTGGAACCTCTTAAGGTAGAGCAAGCACTAGATGATCCAGATTGGGTCATGGCCATGCAAGAGGAGCTCAACAACTTCGAAAGAAACAAGGTTTGGAAGCTTGTGGAAAGACCAAATACCAATGTCATTGGCACTAAATGGGTCTTCCGCAACAAGCAAGATGAAAATGGCGTGGTGACGAGGAACAAGGCAAGATTGGTTGCTCAAGGGTTCACTCAAGTGGAGGGCTTGGATTTTGAAGAAACATATGCACCGGTAGCTAGACTTGAAGCAATTCGAATGCTTCTAGCCTATGCTGTTCATCACAACTTCAAGCTATTTCAAATGGATGTAAAGAGTGCTTTTCTCAATGGCCCCATTCAAGAGCTTGTGTATGTAGAGCAACCACCGGGATTTGAAGATCCAAAGTTCCCCGACCATGTCTTTCAACTCCAAAAGGCGCTCTATGGGCTTAAGCAAGCACCAAGAGCATGGTATGAATGCCTTAAGGAATTCTTGCTAAAACAAGGCTTTGAAATAGGCAAAGCCGATCCTACACTCTTTACTCACAAAGTTGGAAATGATATATTTGTGTGCCAAATATATGTCGATGACATAATATTTGGTAGTACTAACCTTTCATTGTGTGAAGAGTTTAGTAGGGTCATGACCAAGAGATTTGAGATGTCCATGATGGGTGAATTGAAGTTCTTTCTTGGATTTCAAATCAAGCAAATGAAGGAAGGAACATTCATTAGTCAAACAAAGTACACTCATGATATGCTAAGAAAGTTTGACATGGTGAATGCCAAGCCCATCAAGACACCAATGCCAACCAATGGGCATCTTGATCTCAATATGGAAGGAAAAGCCGTGGACATTAAGGTATATCGCTCCATGATCGGCTCTCTACTTTACTTATGCGCATCTAGACCGGACATAATGCTTAGTGTGTGCATGTGTGCTAGATTTCAAGCTAACCCTAAGAGTGTCATCTAATGGCCGTTAAGAGAATCTTGAGATATTTAGTGCACACTCCTAACCTTGGCTTATGGTATCCCAAGGGCTCCAAGTTCGATTTGCTTGGGTATTCGGATTCCGATTACGCCGGTTGCAAAGTAGATCGAAAAAGCACTTCGGGAACATGTCAATTTCTTGGACGGTCCTTAGTGTCTTGGAGCTCTAAGAAACAAAATTGCGTAGCCCTATCCACCGCGAAGCCGAATATGTTGCAGCCGGAGCATGTTGTGCTCAGTTGCTTTGGATGAGGCAAACTCTATGTGATTTCGGATGTCATTTCACCAAAATCCCATTACTATGTGACAACGAGAGTGCAATCAAACTAGCAAACAATCCCGTTAGCCACTCAAGAACAAAAACATAGACATCCGACATCACTTCTTGAGAGACCATGAAACCAAAGGAGATATCGAAATTCGTCATGTGAGCACCGACAAACAACTAGCCGATATCTTCACTAAGCCCCTCGATGAGACAAGGTTTTGTGCTTTGCGTAGTGAGCTAAATATACTCGATTCTCGTAACGTGGTTTGAAATATAGCATGCCTCTGTTTGCTCAACTAGCGACCTAGGTAAATGTTTGCAAAATCTTCATATTGTGCTTCAAAACGATTGAAAATTACCTCTAAGAACCATGATCATTGCTTTGTATTGTTTTTCTGTTTGGTCATGATTCTTGGAGGACACATAGAAATATTCGAGATGAAATAGTTCTTTAAGTTTCAGTCAGTTCCAGGCCAATTGGGCTGATCGGCAGTGACGACCATAGGTTCGGCAGTGCCGACCTTTGAATCTGCTGACAGGTTCGGGCCCACTTGACCAGGCCATGGGGTGCCCTTCTTCTTTCCTATCTGCACCCCGTGACCCCTCTCTCTCAGTTGAAACGGCCAGCACCATCTCCTCTTCTCTCTTCACCCAAAGGAGGAGACTTGTAGGGTTTGGCTCTCCCTGCCCCTTCGGCAGTGCCGAGTCCAACCTGCCGTCCTGCTCGTCCCCAGGCCGGTGCTGGTCCTCTCCCTCAAGCCATTGCTCCTTTCCTCAAGTTCTCTCAAGGTAACAAGGCGTTCTTTCCTAAAATCTTGCTCGATCTATGCAATGGATGGTTTCTAGTTATGGATTTGTGTTGCTGGTATGTCACAAAGGTGTTAGGAACATGTTTAGGGGGAGGAATCGAGTGGATGTGGAACTCCATTGTCGGAGTGAACAGTAGCCATCGGCACTGCCGATGTTCAGGTCGGCAGTGCCGACCTCTGCAGCCATCTCAGTTGCAGATTCTGCTGTTTCCTCGGTCAAAGGGCATCTAAATCTGCTGGATTCCTCAACCAAAACTTGTTTCCAATAACTTTTGTTTTATGACCCAATCCATGGCTTGAAACCCTAAGTTAATGTTTTGAATCAATGTTGAAATAGCTCATATTGTGAAAAGAATGATGTGATACAGGAAAAATTAGAGGAAGAAGTAGAATTAGAATCTGAGTTGTGTTGGTCGGCAGTGCTGACCGTCTGGTCGGCAGTGCTGACCGTGCAGAAAATTTCTTTTTCTGTAGCAGCTCGTGTTCTAACTCTAACTCTTTCTTCTAGTTATTTCTATATCACAGAAATTCTTTCCACATACAGTTACTCATCTGATTCTATTTATGCATAGATGGAGGGTGGTGATGACCGTGGTAAGAGGAAGATTACCTCCAAGCAATGCACTCGCCGCGGACGGGGAAAAGCTTCATACGTCATGAGGACACAAGAAGAGCAGCAGCAATACAATGAGGAGCAGGCTAGGCTTCAGCAGGTTGGACATACTGCTAGATATGTGCTCTCCACTCCTCTTCATATCACAGAGTTTGATGACAGCTATTGAGGGACAACACTAGTGAGTTTGAGGTGATGGAGCCACAAAACAGAAGGAGAATCCATGTGGATGACTACTCAAGGAGTGTTGTAGAAACCACCAGAGCAAGACAAGAAAATCCATATGTGGTGCAGAAAGATCATGATCTGGATTACAGGTTTTGGAATGCTTTCCATTCCAACTTCTACACTACTTGTATCATTGGGAGAAACAAGCCAACGGTGATCAAGATGCAGTACATTGACTTCTCTAATATGCAGGATAGGAATGATCCTGATTTTGCTTCAGCCGTCCTCATTTGTGATAGATATGAGCTGACAGATATAATGAGTTTCAGATATGATTGGAACCAGGAGGTCCTTGCTCAGTTTCATGCCACTTTCTACAGGGACAGGGATGCAGATGAGATTCACTGGTTGACTGATGGTATTCACTATCGGGTCAACTTTGTGACCTTTTGTCGCATTCTTGGTTTGGGCAGCAGCACAGGTCCTACAGTCGCATCCATGATGATCATCGTTTCATGCCACATGAAGTAAGTTTTCTATGGGAGGATCCAGCTGCAGCTGATGGCAGGAGGACTGGACTGAAGAGCATATACTACATCATGAACAACCTCATTAGAAGCACAATCAACCCAAAGGATGGTGCAGCTACTGATCTTAATGGGTACATTACAAATGTGTTATCTCGTTTTCCTAATGGTGCCAAGTTTAATGTGCCTAGCTTCATTTGGGTTGAGCTCAGTAGTGCAGTGGAAGATGGTAGAAGGGCGCTGCCCTATGCCCCCTACGTCATGTTTATGATTGAGAGAGTGACTGGTTTCAGGTATCCCAAGGATGGGACACATACTAGTTACAACATCAAGAAGTCTAGAGGTGGGGCAGTTGCTCCTCAGGTGCACAGGAGTGCTTCATATGCTCATAGAGAGGCACCTGAGTCTTCCAGAGGTGGCAGCAGGAGTGGTAGGAAGAACAAGAAATTTTGGAAGCTTGGATCTTGGATCAAGGCTATCTTTGCCACTTGCTCCTATCAGAGTGATGCAGTGTACAGGACTCACAGGTCCATGCAGGAGATGAGACAGGCTCAGGGACTTGCTCCTCTGTCTCCCTTGAGATCTCCTCCGAGGTTCAGTCTTCCAAACCTGTCTGAGTCCGATAATGATGATGGTAGTGATGATGATCAGCAGCAGCCGCAGCAGTCACAGCAGTATCAGGCAGAGCCCGAGTACAGTCACCACAGTGCTTGGGAGTTTCAGACGCTTGCAGCTTATCAGCGACAGTATCAGTATCAGCAGCAGCAGGCAGGAGCAGCAGCCTCCTAGGAGGTCCGCTAGGTTGTCCTCTCGCTACACGGCGACCTCTCACCGTGGTGGACGTGCTCGCATAGAGTCAGATTCCGATGATGATGAGGGTGGACAGCAGGCTGGTACCAGTGGCGCTGGTGGTGGTGTTGACTGGGATGACATCCAGGATTCAGACGATGAGTGACTTTTCTTCTCTTCTCTTCTCTTTTTGGCATTTGATGTCAAAGGGGGAGAAATGAAAGGGGGTCCAATCTTTTTCGATGCCATCTCGCTGCTGAGTTTATGTTTATTCGAGAGTATTAGTTAGGTTGTGAGTTTGAGAGGTTATCTATGTAATAACTGACTACCTTTAGACTTGTTTCATCTCGGATATGGACATGTGTGTTTAGTTCTATTTCAGCTTGTCATATTTGTGCTAGTAGTTTAATTTTATGTCTAATATCTGTTGTATCTTTTTTTCTGTGATCTGGCTGTTGAAGCCAGGTCGCAGTGCCGACCCTCTGGTCAGCAGTGCCGACCTGTGCAACAGCTGCCAGACCTTGTTGTGCCTAATCTGCCATTTGAATCATGTATTATTTTGTGACAATGTATTTCTTGCACCCCACAGCAGGCATGGATGTAGGGAGAGGCCCCAATATCACTAAATATGTGAGAGATGACCTTTCATGTCAATCTTTGGAAATTCAAATTCCATTCACATATTTAGGGGGAGTTCTCTACATCCATGATTCATAAATCTCAGCACCATTACATCTTTTGTAAGCTCTAATTGGGTTGCCATCAACTACCAAAAAGGGGGAGATTGTAAGTGCAATCAAGCCCTATGTGGGTTTTGGTGTTGATGACCACCGAATTAGAGGACTAATGAGATTTGTTGAGTTGACAAGCAGGGAATAGCAAACGAAAGGATGGCATACATGACTGATGGGTATCCAATTGTTTTCGTGATGGTTTCCGACTTGAAGGAGGTTTAATTCATTTTCTATTTCGAATTTGAGTTTAGAAATGCCGTACTATCAAGAGGGATTCTAGAGCCCACAGTCAAATTGTGTTACCAATGCTCAATCTTTGCCAGATAGATACACATCCAGCCACCTTTCTAACCCCACAGGTTTCATATGGATCAAATCCTTTTGGGGAGGTCGGCAGTGCCGACCCTTATGGTCGGCAGTGCCGATCATAACCGGACCGTTGGGCCCAGACTATATATATACCTTTTCAGAAAGCCCATAACAGTCCGGTCAACCAGTGCTTCTTCCAGCTCGCGTTTCTGACCGTTGCAAAAAGGCTCTTTCTCTCTCTCTCACTCCTCCATTGTTGCTCTCAAAGCTTTCAAGTGGATCTCTCATTCCAACCACTAAAACTTGAAAGAGAGGGCTGCAAAACTCGATTAGAGAGCAGATCCATTGATTCCCAAAGTCTCAAGAGCATTGGTTCACGTTTGGCCGGAGGTTCTAGGTTTGTTACTCTTGGAGCTTGCTCCTAGCCGGCTAGGCGTCGCCCTTGAGCTTGCCATCGATTGTGGCAGCCTAGGGAGGTTTGTAACCAACTACTTGCAGCTAAGAAATCACCCCTCATCTCAAGAGTTAAGTCTCTTGACTTGAGAACGAGGAAAGGGCAAACCTAAGTGGTGAGCTTGAGCCTTGGTGGCGTACCTCAACAACGTGGAGTAGGTTAACCTTTGTGGTAAACCGAACCGCGGGATAAATCTTGTGTCACCTTGTGCTTTGGTTTCCTTTCTATTTGTAAAGTGATTCTAGGGTGGTTTCGGTTCAACCTGTGCTTTATGTTTCTGCTATATCTGTGAACTGTTTAACCCTGCAGGAAACTCACTCTATCTGTCCTCAATTTTCTGTTTCACTCTCACGCAGCTTGATTTTATTCCTGAGCAGGTCGGCAGTGCCGACCATAGGATCGGCAGTGCCGATCATGCTATTAACCGAATTAGGTTTTGAGTTTTGACAGGCCTATTCAACCCCCCCTTCTAGGCCTCCAGAGATCCTACAAAGGCGCTATATGGGCTCAAGCAAGCCGCAAGAGCATGGTACGGCTATATGGGCTCAAGCAAGCCCCAAGAGCATGGTACGAGCGCCTCCGGGACTTCCTCATTGAGAAGGGCTTCACCATTGGGATGGTTGACACCACACTATTCACCAAGAAGCTTGATGGTGAGATCTTCATTTGTCAAGTCTACGTTGATGATATCATCTTCGGGTCAACAAATGAAGCCTATTGCAAGGAATTTGGTGACTTGATGTCGAAGGAGTTCGAAATGTCCATGATTGGAGAGCTCACATTCTTCCTAGGCTTCCAAGTCAAGCAATTGAAGGAGGGGACTTTCATATCTCAAGAGAAGTATACAAAAGACCTCCTCAAGCGCTTCAACATGGATGATTGCAAGCCTATCAAGACTCCAATGCCAACAAATGGACATCTCGACCTAGATGTGGGAGGTAACCCGGTTGACCAAACTCTCTACCGCTCTATGATTGGTAGTTTGTTATATTTGACCGCATCTAGGCCCGACATCATGTTTAGTGTGTGCATGTGTGCTCGGTTTCAAGCCGATCCTAGGGAATCACATCTTGTAGCGGTGAAAAGAATCCTTAGGTACCTAAAGCACACCCAAGCTTTGGCCTTTGGTATCCCAAAGGAGCTAACTTCCAACTCATTGGGTATTCTGATTCGGATTACGCGGGTTGCAAAGTAGATAGAAAAAGCACATCCGGAGGGTGCCATTTGCTTGGGAGATCACTAGTGTCATGGAGTTCAAAGAAGCAAAATAGTGTGGCTTGTCTACCGCCGAGGGGAATACATAGCCGCGGGTGCTTGTTGTGCACAAATCCTTTACATGAAACAAACCCTTTTAGACTATGGTGTAGTTCTAGAAAGGGCACCTTTGTTGTGTGACAATGAGAGCGCGGTTAAGCTTGCTAACAACCCGGTTCAACACTCTCGCACAAAGCACATAGATATTCGCCATCACTTCCTTAGAGATCATGTTTCAAAGAAAGATATATCCTTAGAGGGAGTTAGAACCGAAGATCAATTGGCGGATATCTTCACAAAACCCCTAGATGAGAACACTCTTTGTAGATTGCGAAGTGAGCTTAATGTGCTTGATCTAAGTAACTTTGTCAAAAGGTGAAAGGGGATTGTCTTTGCATTACATTGTAATATATGCCATGTTTAACATTGCGTTATGCATATAGGCTTGTCAGACGTGGTTAAGATAACAGCCCCAAAAAGCGTGTGAAGAAGCTTACCCATGAGCAAACTTGACAAGCAACCTAGATTCAAATTCCGTCTTGCATTGCATATGCATGGTTGTTGCTGTTGTCGTTTTTTCGGTTATGTTTTGAGCAACCGCTGTGTTCGTCCACCGCTAGGGGGAGCATTTGAGGCTCCTAATGGTTAAGTCCCCTAGTTTTGGTGGCCACATGTTGTCTCCTCGGGATTTATCGCCTATTTTACCTAAAAATGATATGCAGCCTATGGCAAAATATTTATAAAATTGAGGGTTTACGCGAGGATGCTCATACTTGGCTCCAACTGGTGTTTATTTATCTCTTATTTGAGTTGGAACTTAGTTGGGAGAGGGAGCCGCAACGGAGACCTTCAGATCTGCCCTAAATGTTGCATCGGAAGCAGCATCGGATGCTGCATCGGAAGCTAGCCCAGCGTCCGATGCCTGCACTGTAGACTGCCCCGGCTGGAACAGTGTATTGCCTGCATCCGATGTGCCTTCAACGGAGGCTCTGATGCCCCATCGGACGCTCCCCAGCATCCGATGCCATGGCACCGGAAGCATCCAATGCGATTTCGGCGTTTCTGGAGCTCTCTGGACAGGCATCGGCGCGTCCGATGTGTTTTCATCGGAGCGTCGATGCTCCTTTAAGCGGCGCAAATAGGCTCTTCACTGGGTGGTCGGTCCCACACGTCATATCGTCTCCTTCCTTCGTCGCGCTCACCCGCCCGTGCCCCCGTGCCCAATCCACCGAGAACCCTCCCCACCTAGCCCTAGCGCTGTCGTGCTCACCCGCCGGAGCCTTCGCCGCCGGCCGCTCATGCTCCGCCGCGCCCATGCACACCTCCACGCCGGACCGCAGCTTCCTCGCCCCCGCGCGCGTGCCTTTGTCCGAGTCCCGCCGGCGCATCTCCTCGACCATTGCCGGTGCACCGCCTCATCGCCGGAGCCCGCCGCAGTTCCCGGGCCTCTTCGCCAGAGATCGCTTCCCTCACACTTCTTCCACACTCCGGCCCCCTCCTCGGCCGGTAGAACCTCCCCAGTGAGCACCCGCACCCCGTCTTTTAACCCTGCTCACCATGTGTTCGGCGTAATGCCTCAAAGGCCGTTCCTCACGAGGTTGACCCCCGTTTTCACCCAAACTCTTTGCAGACTCTTTGGTGTGACGTGTGGATCCCGGAACGTCAGTGCTTTCCTCTTGCTCGGGTCATTTCGTCGATTTGTCAGGTAGCAAAGCCAATTCACTCTCTTATCCAATTGCTTTGCTTCCATAGGCCTCGCTTATCTCTAGACTATATATGCTTATATATACCCTATCTTTCTCGCAGCGAGTCAGGGTCTGCGACAGTTGGCAGCTCGGTCAGTTGGCAGTGTCAGTTAACCCGGGGCCAAGCCCGCGGGTAAGGATCGAGGTCAAGCCTCGTGAGTGACAGCGGCAGCCGATCAGTGTCAGGGTTCCGTTGGTCAGTTGGGTTGTCAGGGTCAGTAGCTCTTTCAGTGGCAGTTGCTCTTTCAGCGTCACTTTCCCGTTCTTGTCAGCTATGCCGCGCTGCAAGAACGTTGGTGGTGGCCCAGGCGACTCTCCTCCCCGTCGTCCCCCTTCCGGTCAGAGGCCTGGGAAGGGGAAGCTTATAGTGCGCCGAAAGCGCACTCGTCAGGAGCGAGAGGCAGCTCAGGCCCAGGCAGTGGCCGATGCAGCAGCGAGAGCCGAGCAGGGAGGCAGTTCGGGCGGACTCAGGATTGAGGACCAGTTGTCCCCCGACCAGCGCAGAGCCGTTGAGGAGGTTGAGCGGTTTCACCACTCTCCGACTGGCACGCTTATGGCTGCCGGTCGTCGGACGACGTTCACCTCCCCAGGGGTCGAGCCTCAGAGTTCAGCACAGGGCCAGGCAGAGGCCGAGGCAGCGGCTCCAGAGGCAGAGGCAGAGGAGGAGGTTCCTGAGGAGGTTCCCCGACGCCGGTCCACCCGTCGCCGGACAGCGGTGCCACCCCGGCCCGACGTCCCTCTGCGGGGAGCACGTGCTCCTCCGCCGATCCCGCGACTGGACCTCAGGGGCGCCACTTGCTCACAGATCCAGACACTCCGACTCGTACCAGTGGAGCAGTGGTTTCCCAGGGAGCGGCAGGAGCAGGCTGGTCCGTCGTTCTATACTGTGCTGCAGGAGGATTTCTACCAGGGTTACAGGAACGCCGGGATTTCTTTGCGACCCCAGCGTGTTTGTTCACTAGAGGCAGTTGTGGACGCAGCAGGAGAGCAGATTCACCCCATCCTCACTTACCTACCTGGTGTAGCAGACCTTCTGGGGCGGTCTGGCTCATATATCGAGGACTGGGTCTTTCAGTTTTATGCTTCGTTGTGGGTACACCCAGACCGAGAGACTATTGAGTTCGCACTTGAGGGGGACCACTACAGACTGTTCTCGTCCGAGATCCGGGATTGGTTTGGATTGACACGATCACCGACCCGGATCCACGACTTGTGTTACGACCGGACGGAGCCACCCCGCCGCCCTCACGGTGGTGCACAACCTTCGACAGACTTGGTTCGCCCGTGCTTCACAGAGCCGTTCGGCGAGGGTTCGAGTCGCACCCCTAGGGACCTTACCCCTACAGCTCGGATCCTCAACGCTATCCTTAGGCGGACCTTGCTTCCCAGGGTGGGCTTCGGAGAGGGTCTTTCCAGGCTACAGCTATGGTTACTTGCGTATATGGTCAGGCAGCAGCAGTTTGACGTTTGGGACATGATCCTGTGTGAGATCGAGGACACTGTAGCAGAGGGCATCAAGGCCCGCCGGCAGCTTCCATATGCTCATTGGATTTCCTACATTCTTTGGAAGGTCGCTGCCACCACTGGTACCCGCCTCAGTCAGTCACTCACCAGTTCTGCGACCGTATTCCCGGAGTATAACATGAGTCAGTTATTGGGATACGGCCGAGACCGCAGGCAGCAGGAGCAGCAGCACCGTCTTCCTCACGCCAGAGACCTGCGGTGCCCGAGTCAGCTCAGGAGCAGGACGAGGCAGTTCAGGCCCTCGCAGAGCAGGAGCTTGCAGATCTCGAGGGTGGTGACCCCCACGTAGTCTCGGATCCCACCGACAGCTCAGATGAGGATTACCAGCTCCCGCCTCGCTACCAGCCGCGTGCACACGACTCCCAGGCTGGGACCAGCGGTACTGCTTCCTCCGATCCAGCACTTCTTGCTATTGTAGCACGGATGGAGGAGCAGCAGAGGACGGTGACCCAGGACGTCCAGCGGCTTGCCCAGGAGCAACAGAGGTTGGCACAGCAGCAGGCACTTGCACAGCAGCAGGCGCAGGAGCGGTCTGATGCACTTCAGCGTCAGATGATGGCTTTACAGCAGCAGACTTTGAGCTTCATGGAGCGATTAGCCAGCGGTCCTCCTCAGTGGCAGTGGCAGCAGCCCCCTCCTCAGCAGCTTCAGTGGCAGCCACCAGTCTCTCCTCAGCCGCAGCCGCAGTTTGGTCCGCAGCAGCAGCAGTTTCTGGGCCCCAGCTCCTCGCAGTTTACGAGTTTCACTACTCCTCCAGGCGGGGCCCCGCTTTTCAGTCCGCTGCGGACAGGTTTCACGCCTAGGCCGACAGAGTCTCTCTACGCTACGACGACCTCTGTGACTCGAGACCTGTCGACCACTTTCAGCGAGCTCACTGGGTTCCCTACGCCAGATCTGCAGGACCCAGTCCGGACGTCTACAGCTCCAATCACTTCCACTACCGAGACTCTTCCGAGTTCTGTAGCGTCCTCAGAGCAGACAGAGCCCGTCCAGTCTGAGACCACGACGACCGTGCAGGCTGAGTTACCTCCGATTCATGAGCTTCCGCACTCCACTACTCAGCTTGACACTGCTACCGAGACTGTGACAGCTTCAGAGCAGGCAGAGCAGACCGAGCCGGTCCAGCAGTCCGAGCCGACCCAGACCGCTTCTCCGCAGCTTCCAGCTACAGAGGGTCAGCAGGCTACCGGTGACTCGTCCTCCGACTCCGAGGCCCTCCTTCAGTAGTTCGAGTTCACTCAGAGGACTCCGGAGACGGCACCTGACTCGTCTGCACCACCTCCGCCCTCCGACGCTTAGTTTGGCGCTTGATGCCAAAGGGGGAGAGTGGTCGAGTATAGCGATAGGGGGAGCGATGTGAGAGGGTTTTCGAGTCTTATGATTTGTTATATTCTCATACGCTCTTTGCTTATCGCATCTTTTGTGCATGTTTATGTGATATACTTGTGCTATGGACCTTGATGACATGTATGTGCTCACTATGTTATCATATATGACATGTCATTTCGTTTGGCTCATTTACTTGCGCTCAATTCTCATTTGTCATGTATTCGAGCTCTTTACTCTTGCACTTGCTATTCATTCTAACTTGTTGAGTGCAGGATGTTGGCATGATATGTATGAACTTGCCCTAATCATTTTCTCTTATTCATTGCAAGTTCATACATGTCATGACTTGAAAACCTCTTCTCTCAATACTCGATCTCGTGTTGTCATCAATCACCAAAAAGGGGGAGATTGAACGCATCTTGGCCCCTAGTGGGTTTCGGTGATTGGATGAAACACAAGATTACTGTGACTAACGTGTGTTTTGCAGAAATAGGGATAAGTTAGGTCACGGTAATGGCGACGATACGGGCATATGGAGTTCATGTCCCCTGGCGATGGAATCGTTTCGGTTTTCAAAGGACGGACGACGAAGACGGTGGTAGGCTAGGCTAAGTGTCGCATGGTGTTGGAGGACACTTAGGTAGTCTTAGGTCTTTGTTTTCACTTTGGCCGTACTATAAAGAGGGGTGTGAATCAGTAGCTTGACCTAGATGAGTCTATTGAGGTAGGTGTGGTGCACACTTGTTATTTCATAGCCCTAGGTAGCTCAGAGAGATGCCTTATGTCGAGAGGAACAAAAGTCGTTAAGACCGCGTCGCGATCCGAGTTGATATTGCCCTTGGTATGGGCATCAGATGCTGGTTGAGTGGGCATCGGAGGCTCCGATGCCCACACAGACTTAGGGTTTGGTCTGGTGCGTGGCATCGGAGGCTCCGATGGTGCCACATCGGATGATCCGGTGTCACTGTTCACTTGGCAGTGAACTGTGGAAGGCATCGGACGCTGGCATCGGACGCTGAGGGGCAGCGTCCGATGGCCATGCAGAGAGGTTCCAGAGAGGTCCTTTTGGCATCGGACGCGTCCGATGCAGGGGCATCAAACCATAAACATGTCTGACAAGAGGGTACAGTCGACCGTTGGGTGTGGTCATCGGCGCGTCCGATGCTAGGCATCGGAGCGTCCGATACCCCCGCAGAAACCCTGTCTTGTCCTGTTTTTGGATGGCCGGGTTGGGGGGTATATATACTTCCTTCCCTCCATCCATTTGAGTGTTCTTGCCACTTTCATCAGCTGAGAAACACCTTGTGAGTGTGAGTGAGTGCAGAGCCCTAGTGAGGTTGAGTGATTTGCTAATTGTGAGAATTAGACACCTCCTAGTGAGAATTGAGTAGCAAGTGTGCATCCATCCATCTCTTTGGCTTGTGTTGGTCAAGTGAGAGTTCTAGCTTGTTACTCTTGGTGATCGGCATCACCTAGACGGCTTGGTGGCGATCGGAGAGCTTGGTGATCATCCGGAGGCATTGTGGATGACCCAAGCCAAGTTGTGACCGGTAGCGAGGGCCCGAGTGGCGAAGAATCAGCTCGTAGTGAGCACTTGATCCTTGCGCGGATCAAGGGGGAGCGATACCCTTGCGCGGGTGCTCCAACGAGGACTAGGGGGGTGTGCCGACATCTCGATACCTTGGCAAAAAGATCGTCGTGTCATCTCTACTCTCTTCTCTACGCATTTACCTTTGAGCAATTCAATTTCGCATTTAGTTGTTGTTCTTTCGTAAGTTGAATTGTCATGCTAGAGTAGAAATGGTTTAGCGATAGTCTTTTGTGCAATTGATTCTTGTCAAACACACTTCTAGGCACAAGGGGGTTAATTGAGGCTTGATAGGTTTTATTATTGAAAGAAGTTTTAGAAAAGCCCAATTCACCCCTCCTCTTGGGCATCTTGATCCTTTCAGTATCTACTATTTTTTTAGCTAGCTAATTTTTAATAGAGTTGTTTAGATTGACCTGCTAATAAATGCTTGGATAGTGAATTGAAGTACATATAAAATATTATTATATATTAGCAGCTCTAAACCTACTTATAGAACTAATAGTAGCAGCTCAACTAATACTCCATCGGTTCTAAATTATAAATTATAAGTTGTTTTGATTTTTTATATTCATTTTGCTATGTATCTAACCATGTATTGTATCTAAATGCACAGAAAAATGTATGTAAAAAAGTTAAAATGACTTATAAATTGAAACGTATGGAGTAGTTGATAAGTTTATTTGATCTACTCGCACTAGTTTTAGTTATTATTTTTAGTGGATCCAAATAGATACTCCATCCATTCTGAATTAGCTGTCATTTTTTTTTTTGTTTCTATGCTTAAAGTTTAATTCGATTGTAGAAAATATATGTAACTTTTATATCTCTAAAAATTAGATTTAAAAATCTTTTTAATGAATTATGTACTATAAATATTATTTTTTTAAAAAATATATTTAGTTAAAATTATTTTTCAGAAAGCAAAAACCACGCTTATTCACGGAGGGAGTATGCACGAAGAAGGCACCTGGTCCTGTCCCCAGCCCAACGCATCCGGTCATCACTCCACCCGAGTGAATTCGCCGCCGGAGCCCGGAGCCCGGAGCCCGCCCTCTCATCACAATCACAAAGCGACAAAAAGAAAATCACGAGTGGAATCGTTTCATATATCCGATCCTTGTTCGCTTAAAGATTCCTACCCGATCGTTGGTTGGATCTCCATTTCCTTCCCTTTGAACATTCACCGTAAACCACCCGTACCGGAATCTTTGGTTCCCGACTTGATCCGCGCCGCGCGCCACCTGTTCGACGCAATTCCCTCCCAGTCCCAGCTACAACCTGCCGCCGCCGCGGTGGCCGATGGATGAGTGATTGCCGCCGCCTCTTGCCCCGGCCCGACGCCGGCCATGTCGCTCGCCTGCGGCCTGCCGCTGCTCGAGTGCGTCTACTGCCTCGCCTGCGCGCGCTGGGCATGGAAGCGCTGCCTCCACAGCGGCGAGGTCGACAGCGCCACCTGGGGCCTCGCCTCCACCGCCGACTTCGAGCCCGTGCCGCGCATGTGCCGCCTCGTCATGGCCAACTACGAGCCCGACCTCTCCCCCTCCGCCCCGCTCCTCTTCGCGCCGCCCGGCGGCTACGGCATCGACCCCACCTGCGTCCTCCGCCGCCGGACCTACGCCGACACCCGCGGCCGCGTCACGCCCTACCTCCTCTACCTCGACCACGCCCACGCCGACATTGTCCTCGCGCTTCGTGGGCTCAACCTCGCCAAGGAGTCCGACTACGCGCTCCTCCTCGACAACCGCCTCGGCAAGCGCCGCTTCGACGGCGGCTACGTCCACAACGGCCTCCTCAGGGCCGCCGCCTGGGTGCTCGACGCCGAGTGCGACCTCCTCAGGGAACTCCTCGAGAGGTACCCTGACTACACGCTCACCTTCACGGGTCATTCGCTGGGCGCCGGCATCGCCGCCATGCTCGCCATGGCCGTCGTGCTCAACCTCGACAAGCTTGGCAACGTCGACAGGACCCGCACGCGCTGCTACGCCATGGCGCCGGCCAGGTGCATGTCGCTCAACCTCGCCGTCAGATACGCCGACGTTATCAACTCAGTCGTCCTTCAGGTAACTGCCACTCACTCTGGTTTCTTAATTATGTATACTCCCTACTGGTTTCAACCATTCTCCATCTTTCTTTCCCTCCCGATGGCAGGACGACTTCTTGCCACGGACGGCTACTCCGCTTGAAGACATTTTCAAGTCAATCCTCTGGTACATTATATAACTTTTGTTCTTTTCTTGATTATGAACAAATGATTTACAAGGTTTTTGTGTCTAGTCTTCTATCATCTAGTGCTGAAAAGGTTTTGTTTCCCAAATTGTTATGTGCTTCAGTACTGGCTCGAACTTTCCTCTTGCATAATCCCAGTTTCTCTATTTGTTTATGAGCAAATTACTCCACTTGTCAAAATCAGAAACTGTATACCTGTTTCAGGATATATGATATCATCAATTAGTGAACATCACACCTGTATTTAGGGCGTCCCTAATGGTTCCTGAATAGCTAGTCTAAGAAGAAATCTATTGGCTATCAAGAAGAGAGATCAAATAGCTAGCGACTCTAGAATAGCTAGTCTCTCAGAAACAACTCTCTCACGGCTCGCATAACTCTCCACTACAGTGTTCCTTTTTTTATTATTTCTATGCCTCGTCTAGTTAGCTATTTGCATGTTTCAATTGAGGACGCCCTTAGTGCTCTGCAAGTCAGTTGTGTGAGCTGTGTACACCGAGGATTTTATTATTATTATAGCCGATGGTGGTTTATCTTAATTGCTGATTTTTCAGTTTATGTTTCCGCTAGCTCTGTTGCAGCTGTGATGCGTTTGCTGCTTACTGGGCTCAAGCAAGTTTAACATTAAGCTATCTTCTCTTCTTGGACAGCTTGCCATGCCTCCTAGGTTTGAGATGTTTGAGAGATACATGTATACCCGAAGACGCTATGCTAAAGGATCCAAGGAGGCTTTATGCACCAGGACGGATTTATCACATAGTGGAAAGAAGAATGTGCAGGTACCCTTTCCTCATTTGGTATTGTAGAATGAAAGAAACATCATGTGGCCCCTGATGCATAGTATCCATTAGTTGCGTATTTATGGAGGTGTTGTCACAATTGCCAGAAATAGAGAACAAGTTATGCTAGTAGTTTAAAATATTCGTTAGTATCGTTTTAAGAGAACCATCACCTCTTAAAATATGTAGTTCAATATTCGATATTGAACTTTTCCAGCTGTTTTACATTTCTTGGTCAGAGTACTGGGTGTTGCTAATGAAGGTGTCCAATATTTCTGAAAACAAACTGAACTCCTTGAAACACACAGGTGCGGAAGATATCCACCTGTAGTCAAAACAGCTGTGCCGGTGGATGGTAGATTTGAGCACATAGTTCTTTCCTGCAATGCCACAGCGGACCATGCCATTATTTGGATTGAGAGGGAGGCCCAGAAGGCTTTGGATGTGAGTTGCTTATAGCCTTACTCATGCTTACTCTCTATTCTTTGTCTGTAGCCTTTATCTTTGGTAATGATAAAGTGAACCTCCTTGCATATCACTGTTTTTTCCCTTTCTCTTAACTGTGTGCATGTTAACGATATGTAAGGGTCGTGTGGACGTGTGGGGAATGTTTTAGATTCTATTCTCAGCATTATAGAACCTAGAAATGTTGAAATACAAGAAGAAAATTTGAAGAACTAACTCAACTAAAAGTTGTCCAAAAATATAGCTACACGTTGGTTAGATGTGTTGGAATTATGATCTCCCGGCTAATTCTTTAGTCGGTAAGAGAAAGGGGTGGAACAGGGTGGAAACACCCCGAACCATCCTGGTTGCCCAGGTCGGCAATTGAAAGGGTTGGGAACACCCCTGAACGATCTTGCTTTGTCTTGAGCCTAATAGGTGCCGGGCCCCTGTTGTGGAGCGATATATTGGGGAAAGGTCCCATAAGATCCGGAACTAAGACCTAAGCCCATTCCCCTGTCCTACCGATCAAGGACCACGCTGAAACATTGGAAGGACCAAGACAAGAGAGAGAATTGAAAAAAGAGAGATGGGAAGCTCATCTGGTGAAGGTATGTCCATGAATCTCATCTCATGTTGTGGTTCTATCTTAAGCTAGATGATCCAACACAACTAGCAAGATGCATTTGTCGTGCGGCCCTCTAGTTGAGTTCGTTAGGTGGCTTAGTAGCTATACCTGCAAAGGGCGTGGGTCGGTGTGCTCCTGTTGCTGCCCCTCCGACCCGTTTGATTAATCAAGAGGATCAGGGTCGAATCCGCCCCACTTTCCTGCTGAACCTTGATGGCCCACGGGGCACCTTAGGGTCAACTGGTCAACGCTTACCACAGTTCGCTCAATTAATAAGCTAAGAAGCCCACGGCTTTCTACTGTCATCTCAAGGTTCATTACACAATGCTGCACTGTCACAATGGTTCCCCTTGTTTGAGCGGTGCATAAATTCACCCATACATAGAATTACACAAAAATTAAACTAAGTGATCCTTCATTGAACAAACGAAAAATCATAGGAAATTACAAAATATGAATGAAACAAGTGTGAAAGGCTACTTTAATTCCATAGCCTCCATTTAGTTCCGATGGAAGCAATACTGACATAATGTGCTAAAAGAAAGGATTCAAGTCCCATTACCAAAATAATGCTACATTGAGATGCTCTGAATCTATTACTATTATATAGCATAACAAACACATAGAAGTCGGAAAAAACTACATAGATTACAAAGCATCCAAATTAAAATACCTAGTTATCAAATTACATAACCATACCATTTTTTCTAGATAAGATTTTGAAGCCACTTGTTTCACTGTTTTGTCCTAGGCCATCCAACTTGTTTTCATGACAATTGTCGAACTTTTTCTTGCCCTCCACGCCATTTCATCTTCTGTTTGACACTGTTAGTGGCAAAAGTTAACGGAATGACGTGGAGAGCAAAAAGCGCTCGAACTTTTTAGTGGCTTGTAGATCAGGACCATCTTTTATAATGACATACATGTCATCAGGTTTATGTACCATATTGCTGCAAAGTAAATCAGCAAGACCTGAACTAATGAACTTAAGTCCTAGCTACTTAGCATTAGTAATAAACTAGAATCAGTAGGAACTATTATGTACCATTTCTGGGTTACAACAAATTTCAGAATCAGAAAGCCACACTATAGTTCAGTAAAAAAATCCTGTACTAAAGCAGCTTAAAAGAACAAATTTAGTTCTAGTAGTACACAACCAAAAAAGCAGCTTAAAAGAACAAATTCCAGGTAGTTGTTAAAGGGAAAACCTATATTGGAAACAAATAATTCAGTAATCTTTCTGACTACTTGCACTGCCACTCATAAAGAAGTAAAACTGAAGTATAATACGGAATATATTGCAGCATTCAATGGAGTAAAATACAGAAACAATTGGAGGATAGGCACTGATAACAAAATGAACTAGGCAAAAAATGTTTCCAGTGGTGATTTTCTAACCAGATTATGTCCAGGAAGTTAATCTTCTCAACCAGTAAGTAATAAGGAAAGGAAAAAAAAAGAATAGGGACAACATTCCATGCCTTGTAGGCTGAATTTGGAGTCTTCAAAGTGTGTCAGATCAAGACAGACCACTGAATCACTAATAGGGTCATCACAGAAGATATTCTTAGGCTGCATTACCAATGGCTTTGAACCAACTGAAATCTACTGTCTATGATAACGTAGATTTATCACCGACATTTTCAAAATCCTTACCTAGAACTTGTGGTGACATTCTCTATCTCAAATAGTGAAGTGCGATGTTGGCAACTAAAGTTTTTGGATCCCAATGAAGGAGGCACAAAAATTGAACGAAGTAATATCAAGAAACTCACTGTGGATCGAGGGGAGGAAGCTCTTCTCCTGGTGTCCAAGTGCCTCGTTGAGGTTATCTTCTTGGGGGTGATGGAGTTGGATCCATTGAAATTGGCAGCAGCAAGCAATAGGGCTACCTCCGGCACAAACACATCCTTGGCTGATGCAGTTGCCGTCTTTAGAATTGTTCATGTTTGGAAATGGAGTTGTTGAATATGAAAATAGACATAGGATGATTTGTTCACCAAGCAGGTGCAATCGTACAAATGAGTGCAAGTTAGCTGCTTCTCTGTTTTTTTTCGTGCTTTTTACGTGATTCCACCGCCGGTGTGCAGCTGATGCTGGAGGAGGAGGACACGCGGGCAGTGCCATCGGAGCAGCGGATGGAGCGGAACGAAACCCTGCAGAGGGAGCACGTGGAGGAGCACAGGGCCGCTCTGCGCCGGGCCATCACGCTGTCGGTGCCAGACGCGCGGGGACCGTCGCCGTACGGTACGTTTGACGATGTCGGGCAGCATCACCGCCAGCCGGAGAGGAGCGAGAGCTTCCCGCCGGCGGCGCCCAGGCAGCGCATGAGCTGGAACGACCTCATCGAGCGGGTGTTCGACAAAGACGAGGACGGCCAGATCGTGCTGCGCAGCTCGGTTCTTCTCTGAAGGGCAGCCTCCCGGCCTCACCTGGGCCGTTGTAAATTCCTTTGGTCTTGCAACTGTGCTGCCGGCTGCCTCTCTCCCAGCAGAACCCCGCATTTTCCTGTGTTATTGGCTGTTCAGTGTCATTTATTCATAGAAGAGAATTCTTTGTTTGTATGCGCGGCTCATATAGCAACATGAGCTGATCAGCTGCGTAGACAAGTTTTGTGGAATAATCAAGGTGGAAGGAGGTCAATTTTGGCATCATTTTCCCGGTGATTTTGATATGTAAAGTTAGGATCTGCATTGCTGAACATCATTACACGCCAGACAGTACGGTCGAGACACTTATTCCCGTTTTGTTCCATGCGTATCAGCTGCGTAACTTGAACTTAAAAGTTTGAATAGTTGACACTCGAGATATGGAGATGGAGATCAGCAGAATGCCTTCTCAGATTTTACACCCAGATCTGCATAGCCTCGCCCCATGGCCATGAGATGTAAGGCACATATGGAGTATATTGTTTGCTCACGGTGTGGAGCCGCCGGCGACAAAAGGATGTGAATTCACCGTTTATCCGCAACTCAACTAAACCCACTGGTCTTCCTTCTTGAAGACTAGAGTATATGCAAATAGGCTTTACAAATTGAGTAGCGAGTTCTATATTTAACAGCTCAAAAATCAGCTGATACTACTGCCTAAAAAATAAAGAAAAAGGAGAGAAAATGTAAGCCATAAGGCCTGAGCCAATCAGTCACTTGTATATGTGTATGTAATATGCTACCGATCTATACTTGCAAATCAAGAACCGCCTCACCTGCAAACATGTAGCACGAGAAGGTCAACATGGGATTAACAGGCGCTAAAAGGAGGATAGCCACCAGACTACACCAGTGGCCAGTACATCTTACCATGCATTCTCTTGACGAAGCGCTCAAATTCAAAAAAGTTGGGTCTTTCAAACAGAACTTTGCTAAGCCTTAGGTAGGTGAAACCAAACAGATGCCGTCCATCTGGGTCATTCAGTGGTTTGGCATTCTCCAAAATCTTGTTGAATCCGTCCCTATCATAGCAAGGTAGAGCGTTCTCACTAGCCACTTGTATACCAGCATCCCAAGCATCATTTAGCACCTGAAAACGATGCACCCAATTTATTAAACACTTACACATCATCAATCCACTCCAAATTAAATAGAAAACAATATGGTGTTGTACTAAGTGCCAACTGCTCGTTCAGAGTAAACCTACCAGATAGTAACATGTTTTTGCTCACTAAAGAGTAAAGAATACATAACATCAGCTAGTAAGCTGTTGCTAAGAAATGCAAAACATGCAACGGAACAATGGAACCATACCTGCCATACTAGGCCCTCTGGATCTGCAAATGCCTCAGGGTATACCTCATGCTGGTCCATAGTGCGCAATTCAACACATGTAAAGTTCAAAGCAGTTTCATATTTCTTTAACACTGCAGCAATTGGAGCATAGCCATCACGGTTACATGGGTTGTAAAATCCGGCGGTCAATTCAGCAGCATGACTGGCAGTTTTGTACCACCAGTGCACCCCGGACACCTGTTAATATCACAGAAGTGATCAGTGCTATACAATCATTTCATGCGATTTGGATATAAATGATAAAGAATAAGGTTGTTCTGACACTTATAAGACCAAGTTCCCAGAAACAAGAAAAAATATCCACAAATCAACCATCAAAATACTGAAATTGGCTTTGAATAAGTAACAAAGACAACTGACCTTAACAGCAATGTTTGAACCCTCAAAAGCCAACCTTGCTAACATCAGTACACGGTCCGCGTGATCCACCAACGTCTGGGAGTACCAGCTGAGGAAAAACCGGCCATAGTAGCTATCATAATCTCCTCCGTCACAAAAAAATCCAGTGAGATTTGGTTCAGAATTATAATGGCCAGCATTGTCAGGCCCTCTTGCCCATATGGTATGCCCTCGTGCTTCTGCAGCCTTTCTCAAACTTTTCTGTAAGTACCTGTCATAGCACTGGAGCAAAATACATTAGCAATTGTCTATGACGTACCAATAGGTAGGTATTTTGTCCTGAGACAAAGAAAATAATGCAACTAAGCAAGTGCAATACAAAGAAAGTGTGAGGATTTACCTGAAATTCTCCAATGCCAGGATATTTCCAGCCATGTTTTGCTGGATAAGATGGATATCGCAGCTCTCCACAAGCCCCTAGTCCAATCTCAATTTCTGAAATGATCCCATCCTCAAAATACTCATCAAATTCTACTCGGAAGCTTCTCATGAAATCAAAATATACCTACATTGATATATAGGAATTAAACAATTAAACAAAATTGACCATCCAACTTCCAACAAAAATGAATTGAAATGTTTGAACATAGAAAACAGGCATTGTTGTAGCATAACAACATAGTCTCGTCATACACACACATCAAAGTACTAGCCATGACAATGTATACATAACATATCAGTTTCATGTGAAGCAACCCTCAGCTTCTCAATCTAAAGTTCCAGTCATCGTCCAGAGCATTAGTAACAGAACTTGCTCAAGGAAACAAGTGGAAACCAATAGGATGATAAGCTGTGTGGATGCGGTGAAAATGTGAAATGACTCGTGCCGCTTTGGGCTGCAAACTCTAGGTCTCTAGCGCCTATGATGAATGATGCTTCTTTTGAGGACTGATCGAACAGAGCCAATGATATGGTCAATGGACAATTGCAGTGAGGCATATAAATTCCCCCATTATCCTAGGGGCTTGGACACTTTGAAAACACGAATCAATGTGTCTTCGATGACTTTGCTGCCATTATGGCTATAAGATGTCTTGCTACTTGCTGAGGATGAAGCTCAGCTTTGGGCAATGGTTGGGACGCAAAGGATTTCCTTTTTGTCAGGCAATGTTCCTAGTGACTAGGTCATTCCAGGTCATTTGTATTTGTAAGAAAAAGGCGTGTACTTAATTTTGTGAACCTATGGGTGTGGGTGGGTGTAATCGGGATAATTTACTCTTTCTCCTTTAAAATAAGGTTAAAATAAAGATACACAGTTCTCATGCTTGTTCGAGGAAAAAAATGAAATGACTGTACCTCCACTGCTGTTCTGCCTTGCAGAACCCTTTCTTTATCAATTCCCCATGATAAGCACTCTGTATTACGTCTTCCTGCCCTGTCGGTAAAGTAGATATCCGGATTGCTCCTTCCAATCTCTATTACCCAATGTGGGAGGGGAATGGATATATCATCTCCAACATTGCCACCACACTCATGAAATGACATGACGACCTAACAAATTTTGTGAGAAAAGCATTTAAGCGACATCAGAAAAGGTAATCAAACCTAAATAAAGTACAGCAATTTTCGACCAACGGATGAAGGATGTGGAAGGAGGATTGCATCAAGAAACATATAACAATCCAGAGACCCATAAGTTTCCACAGGGTGCATTGGAGATGTTAGGCCATCTTACCTGCAACTTGAGCTTGAGCTCCCTGATCATCTGAAAGAGGCGCCTGTAGCCAGTCCAGTTGTACTCCTGCGGCCTGTGAGCCTCGACGTTCCCCCACCAGCAGTCGACCATGACCCCATCCACTCCGGCTGCCTTGAGCACCCGCAGCTGGCCCACCAACTCGTCCGCGTCCACCACCTCACCGTTGCCATTGGTGACCCCAAGCTGCGACAAACACGCTTGTGATTGGGATATGGAACACGATCGCGCAGGTCCAATCGAAGGAAATGGAAGAGGTGGTTACTCACAGGGAGCATGACGTAGACCGGCACGTAGGGCGTGCCGGCGAAGTCCCGCTCCGGCGGGCGCGGCGCCACATCGGGCACCTACAGCAACAGAAGCCCGACAATAGTGAGAGACAGATGAACCAAGCGGACGTAAAGTGAAACGATGCGGCGGGAGTCGCCTGACCTGCTTGGCGACGAGGGCGTCTTCGGCGGCGGCGGGGTCCATGGGGACGGGGACGGCGAGGAGGCGCGAGGAGTTCCCGTCGGGAACGTCGTCAGCCGGGGGTCGCGAGGCCGCGGTGGCGCGCGGTGGCGAGAGGAGGAGGGCGGACGCAGGCGCCGGGCGGTGGGAGATGGGGCGCGCGGCGACGGGCGCGATGCCGCGGAGGGGGAGCGCCGCGGAGGCCGGGAGCGCGAGCGGGGTGGCGGAGGGCGGCGCGGCGGCGACCATCACGGGGCGGGCCGGCTGGAGGAACGCAGTAGGAGGAGGAGCACGCGTCAGCATTTGATCCGGATCAGGTGGCACCGAATTTGGGAGGACCCGACCCGGGGAGGAGGAGGCGGTGGTGGAGCGCGTCCTCGGGAGGCGGGAACGGGGGAGAAAAGAGAAGGAAACCCAGCGACGATGAAAGCCGTGAGCTCCGTGACGGCCTCTGCGGCGGATTCGTCCTTTTGCTTGCTTGTCCTTTTTCTGTTCTACTACTACCCCTTTCCTTTTCCTTTGCGTGCGAATTGCGATGGCCGATGGACGGTCCAGAAAAAACGTAACGCAAATATAATACTCGTAAAAAAAATACAGGTGCTAATTCTTTTCCCTGCTTGTGTTATTTTCGCATAATACTCGTATCCAGGATTTTAGCATAATTCGCTGCCCCCCTGCAGTTTTGAGCATTTATTTATTTACTTATCCACTCTTTTGAAACCACAGCGTTTCATTTATGACATCATAAGTACAGTAGATAGCTACTGTGCTGTGAGCTCACTCTTCTTGTTTTTCTTTGCCGTTCCCCTCCTCTTCCCAGTTCGCATCGCAGAGCACAGAGCTGCCAGTTCAGATAGGCCGTTGTTCCCTTTCTTCCCAATTGACCGAGATACTGACGACTAAGGGCCCGTTAGTGACTAAACTTTAGTCACTTTCAGTAGCAATACCCCTACTAGTCATTTTTAGTGGGGGTGTTTGGCAACTTACCTACCAAACAGGCCTAAAACTCAGAAGGGAAGGAAGGAAGGAGCAGACAGAGTGCGCAACCTGTACAGCCACGGCGGCGGCGGATGACGAAGAGGGGAAGGTGGTGCCGTCGGGGAGGACGACCCAGCCGGCCTCCCTGGCGAGCGCGGCGATCACCTCGTTGATGTCGGCGCGCGCCCGCAGGCTGTAGTTGCCGTGCTGGCGCAGGCCGGCCAGGATCCGCCCCGTGATCGCGCGCCGCAGCCGCTCCCGCATCTTGGTCCGCTCCTTCTCCTCGCGCGCGCGCCGCCGGTTCGGGGTCCCTCCGGTCCTGCCGCCGCCGCCGCCGCCGGGCGTCGACACGACAGCGGCCGCGGCCGCGGCCGGGCTCCGGGGGTCCATGTAGTAGCCGTCATCGTCCTCCTCCTCCTCGTCGCCGTCTTCATCCTCCTCCTTGACCCCCATCTCCTCGTCGTCGTCGTCGTCGGCCGGCCCCGCCTGCTGCATCCCGCCCGGCCGGATCTCGCGGCCGCCGCCGCGGGTGGAGATGCGGAAGAGGGGAACAGGAGCAAGGGGGGAGGAGGGGAGGACTAGGAGGAGCAGTAGGGTCGCCCGCGCGTGCGAGGCGTGCGGCGGCGTGCTGCTGCTTGACCTGGGACTGGGAGAGTGATATGGTTGGCACGGTGGCCGCGTGGGGGCGACACGTGTGGGAGGATGGACGGCCGCGATGGCCAGGAGGCGCGCACGCTTGGAGCGCCTCCGCATCGCATCGCCTCGCCTCCGCCCCCAACCGGGCGAAGGGAAGGAACGGGGAAGAAGGATTGGCACCGCACGCACATGGGGCGCATGTGATTGGGCGTGCCGCTGGTACCGTTACCCTTTCCCATCCCAGTGGGCGCCGCGCACGGCACACACATGTCATGTGCAGGCAGCGCCTCTCCCCTTGGCCATTGGCATTGCCTGTCATACGTGCAGCGGCGGTGCAGCGGCCTTCTTCTCGAGTTCCCCGGGAGTTGCAGTGCAGCTGCTTCAGACATGGGTGCACAAGCAGGGGGCAAATATCATGGGTTTTTGGCGCTGCGTTTCAGACATGGGCAGTTACTGTGTACTGTATTGGGCACTGTAAAATGCCAATGAGTAACTGGCGGTCCCTAAAGTTGTTTGGAGGTGTCACTTAGTCTCAAACTTTCATTTTTTTTATTTTTAGGTACAGTAACTCTAAACGGGTGCCACTGTAGGTCCAAACGGGTGCATACCCAGCCTGCTATCCTAGTTGGCATGCCAACGTGGATCCCTGCTGGACTACTCTTTAATGCGTAGCGCACGCGCCGCCGTTTCTCGGCTTCGTCGCGTCCTTTTTCTCCTCTCCCGCTCTGTCTGTCTCTCTTCCTTCTCGAACACACCATCGACCTTTCATCTCCCGTAAGCAGCGCGACGCGAGCCGTAGGTGATCGGCGGCGAACGGCGACGTGTTCAAGAGGAAGGTGTAGGGCAATAGAGTTGTGGGAGTTGGGCAAGGGGGTGCACGATGGCCCCGACGCTGCGGCGGAAGACCGACCCGCCCCCTGTTTATGGTGAGTTCTTGAGAACCTAGCTCTTCTATCTAAGTTCATGGCGATCTAAGATGAGTAGTCGGTTTCAGGCTTAAATTGGGTCGAGGTTGGATTTCGGGCGTATGTTTGATTTTTTCGATGATTAATCTTTTTGGATTAGGGTTATCGTATTTGGGAGTATAGTACATTTTGGGTTTTGGTAGGTTTCGGGAATAGCAGTATGGATTAGGGTTATCGTATTTGGGAGTATAGTACGATTTGGGTTTTGGTAGGGTTCAAGAATAGCAGAGTACGGGTACAGTATGGATTACAGAGTAGAGGTTCAAGAATATCAGTATGGATTACAGAGTAATGTGCTTTGTTGTGGTTTTGTAATGTAGGTGATATTGAGGATCAATTTTCAGTAGAGGTACACCATGGTGGGTTTTTTGTGGGATCTGGGCCCTTGAGGTCATATGTTGATGGGAGAATTTCATGGTTTGATCACTGTGAAATGGACACATGGTCCCCATTGTGGTTTGATGACTTCATTGAGCAACTTGGTTACCTAAAGACAGGGTTGTGCAAGGTGTATTGGCTCCTACCAGGGAGGGACCTAGATGATGGTTTGAGGATAATTGTCAGTGATTCAGACACAAATGCTATGTGCTCAGTTGTAGATAGGGTGAAGAACATGGTGGTTTACATTGACCATGAGGACATTATTGCTTCTGGGAATTGGGATGATGTTGTTGCCAACCCTCAAACAGAGTTGCCCAAGGTGATAAGCCCTGTTAAGGTGATTCATGTAGAGGGGAAAAAAGGTGAGCAACTGCCTGAGTTTTACAAGGACCTAGAAAAAGCAGATGATATTCAGAGTGAGGATGAAGGCAGCAGTGATAGTGATAGTGAGGTTGATGACCTGTTTGTGGACACTGACAATGACTTAGATGCTGGTGATGATGACCTTTATGCAGAGATTGGGGTTGATGCAGTGACAACTAGATCAAAGAAGGCAAAAGGTAGCAGGTTGAGGAGAGACAGACATTGTTCAAGCAGACCTGTAGATGAAGATATTACAACTGATGAGGATTGTATGGTAAAGAGGATGGGGCCATCAGTATGAAGTTTACTAATTTTAGTGAGGATGGCCCATCTTTTAGGATTGGCATGGTATTTGATTCAGTTGAGACAGTGAGGAAGGCTGTTACTGAGTACTCTCTCAAGAATAGGGTGGACATCAAGTTTCCCAGGAATGATAAGAGGAGGTTGAGAGCACATTGTGCTGAGGGCTGTCCATGGGGTTTGTATGCTTCTTATGACAGTAGAGCAAAGGCCTTTGTGGTGAAGACTTACTCAGGGACACACAACTGCCAGAGAATGGGAGCTGAAAAGGTGTACTTCTACATGGCTGGCAGAGAAGTATATGGACACTTTCAGAGCTGATGACAAGATGACTATAACCAACTTTGCAAGAACAGTGCAAAAGGACTGGAACTTAACACCTTCAAGGACTAAGCTGGCCAGAGCTAGAAGACTTGCTATGAGGATGATATATGGAGATGAAAGTGCTCAATTCAATCATCTTTGGGACTTTGGTCATGAACTCAGGAGAAGCAATCCAGGGAGTTCCTTCTATCTGAAATTGGAGGCTGGGCACTTCTCAAATTGTTACATGTCTCTAGATGCTTATAAGAGGGGCTTCCTCAATGGTTGTAGGCCCTTCATTTGTCTGGATGGGTGCCACATAAAAAACAAATTTGGTGGACAAATTCTGACAGCAGTAGGGGTAGACCCTAATGATTGTATATACCCAATTGCTTTGGGAGTGGTTGAAGTGGAATCCAAAGCCACATGGATCTGGTTCTTGGAGACTCTAAAAAATGATTTGGGGATTGTCAACACTTATCCATGGACACTTATGACTGACAAACAAAAGGTATTTGGACACTCTGTATATACAAATTTTTCTTGTATCAGATTAATTCACTTATGTGTTGTTCTTGTTTTGGCAGGGTCTCATACCAGCAGTAGCACAAGTATTCCCTGAGTCAGAACATCGGTTTTGTGTTAGGCATCTTTGGTCCAATTTCAAAGATGCAGGTTTCAAGGGTGATGTCCTCAAGAACCAGCTCTGGTGTTGTGCTAGAGCATCAACTGAAGAGAAATGGAAGTACCACATGGAGAAGATGAAGACTCTGAGCAAGGATGCACATGATTGGCTAAGTAACATGCCTCCTAAAACTTGGGTAAGAGCATTCTTTGCTGAATTTTCAAAGTGTGATCTTCTGCTCAATAACAACAGTGAGGTGTTCAACAAATACATCTTAGAAGCTAGAGAGATGCCAATTCTATCCATGCTAGAGAAGATTAAGCAACAACTAATGACTAGATACTACAACAAGCAGAAAGAGATGGCTGAAACTTTTGTTGGTAACATCTGCCCCAAGATTAGGAAGAAAGTGTGTAAGAATGCAGAGTTTGCTAATCTTTGCTAGTGTCTTCCATCTGGTCAAGGTGTGTTTGAAGTTCATGAGAGGGAGTTTACATACATTGTTGACATCACAGCTAGACAATGCACATGTAGGAAGTGGAATCTCATAGGTATCCCTTGTCAGCATGCAATCTCATGCTCAAGACATGAGAGAATCCCCCCTGAGTCTGTTGTGCATGACTGCTACTCAATAGCTTCTTTCCATAAAGCTTATGAGACTAACATATTACCCTGCAATGACAAGAGCCTTTGGATGAAAGTTGATGGACCTCAAGTGTTGCCACCAGTGTATGTCAAAAAAGTGGGAAGGCCACCAAAATCTAGAAAAAAGCAACCACATGAAGTTCAAGGCAAGTATGGACCTAGACTAAGTAAGCATGGAGTAACTGTGACCTGCAGCTATTGCAAAGGAGAAAACCACAATGTTAGAGGTTGTTTTTTGAAGAAGATGGGAATGAGGCCTGAAGATTATGTTCATAACCCAATAGTTGTAGATGATCTGGAAGTAGACCAGACTGCTGGAACTGAAACCATGCAGCCTGCACCACCTGATGATCATAATGGACAGGTATGTAGTGTTATTTGAACTGAAACCATGCAGCCTGCACCACCTAATTATCAAAGTGCCCATTTTGGTGTTCTCTGTATGTTATGTTGCAGGAGGACATTGCAAGTTCACAGTTGGTAAGCTTGGGTGCTCCAGGTTATGAAGACCAGACTCAGGAAGAACATGCAGATCCAGTGTATTGTCACCTAATGTCACATATGAGCTCAACCATGCTGATGCACATGATGGAACAGGTACATTGACCAAGCCATTCCTTAGTTCTATTTCACAATCAGTCTTCTCATTCACGTGCATTATTATTATCTTCTATTCATAGGGTTCTCAGTCAGGAGCCCAGACACAGTGTCCAATTCCACTACCAGATTCGACCTTCATTGCCTCCAACAAGCCCTTACCAAGACCAAGTCATTTAACAACTGCAACAAATGAGGGGAAGAAAGCAGCAAGGAAAAGGAAGGGACCAACAACTAAGCAGGTTGCAAAGAAGATTCCAAAGAAAGCATCTGGATCTAAGAAGCTGCCTTAAAATGTTTGCTTATGTTCTTTTGCTTAGATGAAATGTGCTTTCATGATTGAAAGACACATACTTTGATCAGGCCTAAGGTGCAGATCAAAGTTAACTAGGATTTTGCCTAATCTGGGAATGCATGTTCCATTTGAATGAACCATCGTATTACAGTATGGAAAACATTATGTTTGTTGGTCATGTTCTGAATGAAAGAACATGTGTTCCATTTAAAAGATAATTGTATTCTGAATGGTAGAACCGAACCATTCAAATCTAGGACTGCATGTTCCATTCAAATGAACCTTTGTATGCACCAATCCTCCCATGTTCTGTTTGTTGGTTTTGATCACCATGTTCCATTTAAATGAACCTTTGTATGCACCATGGTTTTGCTGGTAATCGATAAAACCATGAGTCTGTTGAAAACTGACAGAGAGGGAGGAGGGGCGGTATTTGAACATGGCCACGGTGGCCAACGTTCTGTGTTCGGCGAGAGAGAGAAAGAGGTAGTCCAGCATTAAAGAGTAGTCCAGCAGGGATCCACGTTGGCATGCCAACTAGGATAGCAGGCCGGGTATGCACCCGTTTGGACCTACAGTGACACCCGTTTAGAGTTACTGTACCTAAAAATCAAAAAATGAAAGTTTGGGACCTAAGTGACACCTCCAAACAACTTTAGGGACCGCCAGTGCATTTTACTCGATGCCAATCTTTGTTCGCACATTCACAGAGCCATTCACAAACGTCATGCTGAATTTCCTCTGCTACATTGGCGGCGTCTGCACTGAACATGCCAGGAAGCAGTATGCACAAACGAACCGAACACAGCAGACACGACGCGATGCCTCCTTGGCCCTTGCTGTCTTGCTGAAAAACATCCCACTGCTCTATTACAAAATTCTCGGGGTAGATATTTTCCAAAGAAACTAACACTATCCGCACTCACGTTCCTCTATTTTCATCCTCTATATTGCGTGGTCATCAAGATTATCTCCTCTATACTCATTTTTCCCGCATCCATCCATCATCTATATCATCCTCTATCCACTATGGGCCCACTTGTCATATTATCTAAATATATTCATGAGAGATCTAATTTTGAAGAATTAATTGCAACAAATTCAATGGTGCAATCGGAATTTGATTTGGTTTTTTGGTTTGTGAGTTATCACATTTTTTAGTTTGTTGAAAATATGGGACCCATGCTAAATACTCTCACCTCTCTCCTCTCTCTTCTACTGCATGCGCATAGCGTAGTATCGCTATCACGCTATATTTAACGTACCAAGAAGCCAGCCAGTACCATTTGCAGTACCCACTGCAGTCCGCTGGTCTGGTAAAAGCTCCTGGAGGATGGCTTTACCAGACCCGGTGCAGCCAGTCTAATAGCTCCATGCATGTTGCACTATTTTTCACTTGAACAGAGTGGATATTTATATGCTCACGAACCATAAGTCAAGGGTAAAATCCTGAACAAAGCAATTGTTCCAAAATACCAACAACACAAAAGGGCGTGCTGCATTTGTTAGGAGCGGCAAACAAAATTACACATGACAGAATAAACAATGATTATCGGGTTCTTATTTTACCATAGAAATCTTGCCTTGCGCGCAGTGGCGAAACTAGAGTAGATCAGAGAGGGTACACTTAGCTTGCGGGTGTATATATATCTTGTATGGGGGTGCATATATGGTGAAATTCTAGATATAATCACTGTTTTCACAAAATTTAGGGGTGTCTGGGCACCCCCTAACCTATACGCGCCCCTGCTTGCGCATGAGAAATCGGCATTTAGGGGAATCAGATCCTTCTTTCTTGTAGCTGCTAGATTCACCACGCAACAGCAGACGATGCTGAAGCATTGGAAGAGCTCTTCCCGGTGGTTCGACCGTGAAGACGACTACCTGCTAGAGCGCGCGTTTGTGATAGTATTGATTGTTCCTTTTCATATAATATCGATCTAGGGATCTTCTGCTAGGTTGGTCCAGCTATTATGTTGACCTTCTTTGACGTTTATTAGAAGTGTGTTATATGTTTCTCTGAAGAGTAAAATTCACCGTCGGTCGCTAAACTTGCCCGGTGGTGTTATTCCGGTCCCTGAACTTATAAAGTGATATCTGAAGGTCCCTAAACTTGGTCGCTGGTGTCATCTCAGTCCCTAAACTTGTAAGGTGATCACCACTGGTTCCTGAACTTGGTCAGCGGTGTCATTCCAGTCCTTAAACTTGGCTTTGAGTCTTATTCGGGTCAAAACCGGGCGATTTAAAAACTTAATATAAAAAAATCATAACTTTTGTATACAAACTCGAATGAAGACAAATTTTATATAAAAATTGTAGCTCTCGATGCGATCTACAACTTTGTAGTTGAAACTTTTTTGAATTTAAACTGTTTAGAGTCCCAAAATATCATTTTAAGTTTGTAGATTTTGATTCAAAAAACTTAAAATAATATTTTGGGACTCTAAACAGTTTTAATTCAAAAAAGTTTTAACTACAAAGTTGTAGATCGTGTTGAGGGCTACAATTTTGATATAAAGTTTGTCTTCATTCGAGTTTGTATACAAAAAAGTTATGAATTTTTTTATAATAAGTTTTTAATTCGCCCGGTTTTCACCCAGATGAGACTCAAAGTCAAGTTTAAGGACTGAAATGACACTGCTGACCAAGTTTAGGGACTAGTGGTGATCACCTTACAAGTTCAGGGACTGGGATGACACCAACGACCAAGTTTAGGGACCTCCAGATATCACTTTATAAGTTCAGGGACCAGGATGACACCACCGGCCAAGTTTAGGGACCGGCGATGGATTTTACTCCAAACTTTTCTACTTAATACTCCCTCCCTTTTTTATAAGTGGCGTATTTGGTTTTTGAAAAAAGTCGTAAATAAATGTTGCTTGCTTCGTTCGTAGAGCTTGAAAGGACCGTGACGCCTAAGAGGAGGGGTGAATTAGGCAACTTAAAACTTCTACTCTAAACTAAGGCCTCAAAAAACCACCTAGACAAAACCTATGAAAGAAGGTAAACTATCTAATGTGCAACTAAGGTTTTGCTATGTGTGTTTGCTATCTCTACCGCAAAAAGGAGTTATGCTACCTAGTTTCCAAACCTATCAACTGCAAACTCCCGTCGATGACTCCGGTATTTTTACCGAGGTATCGAGAAGCGCGCAAGCTTCCCCCTAGTCCTCGTTGGAGCCCCTCGCAAGGAATCCCTCGCAAGGGCCAAGCTCCCGGTCGGGTAACTCCGTGGATAGCTCCGGTCTTCCCCACGCGCAAGTGGGTCTCCGGTTTAAGCCACTCGTGGCAAAGCCTCTCCCGGATGCTCTTCGCCGTCTTCACTATCAAGTTTTTGGCCGAAGCGCCGCGGGCCTTGTTCCCTTCGGTACACGGAGGCGGCCACACCACAAACTCGGTTGGTGTGGTCTCGCAAGACTACAAGCCCCGTCGATGTACAACCACGGTGCGCGCAAGCACCGGTAGATAAGAGGTTTTCAACCTCACTAAACACTAGGCCTAACACCTAGAGCAAGCGCAAAGCGGTGGTCTAACTAGCTTAAGCACTTTGCAAAGTACATACACTAATCACCTAGTATATCACTTGAGCACTTTGGTGGCTAGAGCAACTAAATATGTGTCTATGCACTTGGTATACTTCCTTGAGCTCCAACCATCATGTTTTGGCCGGCCATGGGGGTATATATAGAGCCCCAAGCAAATAGAGCCATTGGGGACCAAAAGTGGTATGACTGCGCAGCATCGGACGCTGCAGTCGCGACCATCGGAGCGTCCGATGCTCCTTTAACGGCCGGATGCCGGCCTGGCACTGTGTCGCAACGGCTAGTTAGCGTCTGATGCCTGACCATCGGATGCGTCCGATGCCCACAGACCTCTCTGGAACCTCTCTGCATGGTCATCGGCCGCAGAGTCTGTAGCGTCCGATGTTCGCAGCGGTGCGTCCGATGTTCGCTGTGCAGGAATGCACAGTGTCACAGTCGCGTCCGATGCCTTTGTTCTTCAACGTTCGATGCTCCTGCTGGCGCTGACATGAACTAGGGTTTGCCATCGGCGCGTCCGATGCCTGGGCAGGCAGCGTCCGATGCAGCTTCCGATGTCCCTGTTTCTTCGTTTCTTTGCGATTTCTTGCGCCGTCTTGGTTCCATTCTTGTGTCTTGGACATTGCTTGATCTTGAGGGTCTTCTACTGAGCTTCTAATGTCTTGCTTGAGGTGTTGATAATCGGATCACCACGTAGCCTTTGTCCAAGTCACATTTGCACCCTATTGGACTATAAAACAAACACTTGCAAACACATTAGTCCAATTTGATTATGTTATTCATCAAACACCAAAATCCGAAGTTAAATGGTCCGAGGTCCATTTTCCTTACAATCTCCCCCTTTTTGGTGATTGATGACAACACGACCAAAACAAGTAAATAATAAATACATAAATTAAAATGCAATCTACTTGCTAGGATGCAATGCAAAGGCAAGATCATATGATGTTTTTAAAGATACTAAATTAAAACATATTTAATCTAACATATCTTGCCCTTGCCATAGAGTCTCACTGAGTGACTTTATGGATTAAGACTCCCCCTAACTCCATAAATCACTTCCTCCTTTTTTTGGACCATTCCCAAGAGAATAACCATAGAATTTTTGAAAATTTGATTTTGGTTATTTTGTTTGTTTTAGTTTGGGCTTGTTTTTGGTCCCTACACATTCTCCCCCTTTGGAATCAAACACCGAAAAGGAAGACAGTAAAGCTCAAGAGAGGAAACATTATATAAGCTAAAACTCCCCCTAAGTATATGCATACATATGATGTAAGGCAAAAGCATATGCATAACCGACAAATTAAAGCACAAAGGAGTTTAATCTATATAATGCATGGAGAAAGCATATAAGAGTACCAAAATGAAATCAACATAATGATATCGGTTAGGAATACCACATGTAGATGCCAATTGGATTATCACCACACATGATGCTTGTCTCCGAGAACTCCATTTTTCTTGCAATGAGACTGCTATACACATGATAATCTTGAAGGTAGTGTTAGTCTCAAAGCTTCCAATTTGTAGAGTAAACTCCCCATAAAAGTGTGCATACAAGTTTGAAATACTTGTAGGAGACATGCACATTGACTGCAAGGTCAAACTACCATTTTCCATATTGATATTACAAGAAATGTGACATCAATTGAAGATGGTAATTGGGGTAGTTTATCTATAATTTGGACTTTGGCACATATAGGATAAAAACAAAGTAAAAAGAAGCTATGTGCCGTGCTTCTAACCAATTAAAACCATGTAGAATTGCTCTAAGAATGTGAGTGATACCGAGAAAAACTACCATATGATAAGCCTAATTTGCATGATAAAAGATATGAATATACTAATGCAAACATAGGCAATGAGGGAACTAGATGCTAAAAAGTAATTGCAAGAGATTATACTAATTGAAAGTAATTGCAAGAATTTAAATCTAGTTACCTAACATGGGAGGGGGAACTTGGGTCCATAGTACCCACTAACATACTTGGCAATGACATGATCCAATGTGATGCACCCCATGATATGCACCCAAACCTTTGCCAAGTCTCCAAATTCCCCGTTGCCAATTTGACTACTCACTTCCCTTTCGGGACCCAAACCTTTTTGGTGCTCTTCATGGTTGAGATGATGTCCTTAGGCACCCAAATGCGTTTGGCCCCATTGTTGGTTTGCTTGTTCACCTTGATGGCCACCACCTTGTCATTCTTCTTTTTCTTCAAGAGATAAGGTGTGGTGGTCTTCTTGTTCACCTTGTTGGTGTAGGTGTTGGAGAGCTTGCTTGTTTGCTTTTTGTTTTTCTCTTTCTTCTTTTCTCCCCCATGCTTTACCTTGCACTCATAGGACTTGTGGCCTTCTTTGTGGCAAAGGTAACAAACCACGGTTTGCTCCTCATCAAGCTTCTTCACTCCCTTGTTGGTGTTATCTTGATGAGTTCTGGTTTGCTTGGCCTTGCCTTTTGCTCGGGTTAAGTCCTTGGTGAGGCGAGCCACTTCTTGCTTTAGTAGCTCATTTTCCATTGCAACTTCTTGTGTGCATGTTTCTACAATCACATTCTCAACACAAGCTTGTTTGCATATGGGTGAGTCTAAATCAATTAAATCAATGCAAGAAGTAGAGGCATCCTTTTTAGGCTTACTAAAGATTGATTTTTCAATTTTAGGTGCCTCGGTGGGGTTTGCTCCGATGGTTTCAAGATTAGCAACTTTGTTAGATAGCTCATCACAATGTTTGCACATAATTTCCATTTTGGCAAGCAAACTTTTGTAAGCATCTTGTGTGCTGGCTAACTTTGCTTTTAGTTTTTCATTTTTCTTAGCAAGTTGATCATCATTACTTGTGCTATCATATGTGCTTATACTAGCCTCAAGTTTCTCAATTTTATTAGATAGCTCAACATTTAAGTTTGAAAAAGTTTCATATTGATCCAGCATAGTATTGTAGGCTTGTTGAAAACTATCTAATTTTTCTTTTAAGATATTAATCTTCTTTTGTTGGCTAGTACAAGCTTTAGCATATTTAAGATTATCTTGCACAAGTTGATTGTAAGAAGGTAGATCATCATCACTATCACTATCTCTATCACTATCACTAGAGATAGGGCTTGTGTTACCTCGTGCCATAACGCACATACGTGAGGAGCTTGATGATGAGTGCTTGTGGCCATGCCTCTTGTGACGGGCTTCATCATCGCTTGATGAATCATCCCATGTCTTGATGGTGGTGAGGGCTTTGGCCTTGCATCCCTTCTTTTTCAAGTCATTGGGTGTGGGCTTTTGTTTTGGATAATCTTCCACAAAGTGCCCTTTCTTGCCACATCTATAGCAACCCTTTTTTCTTTGCTCTCTTCTTTGATTGGTGAAGAGGCAATCTTCTATGGTGATGGGCACACCCTTGACATTGAGCTTACGGATCATCCTCTTCACTCCTTTCATGAGCTTGATTGTTTCTTCTTCGTCTAAGGAGGAGTCGGATGAGGTGGAGGCTTGATCATCATTTGATTCTTCATCTTCATCATCCTCTTCTTCACTTGAGGAGCTTGAGCTTGTCTCAACTTGCTTTTTGCCCTTCATCTTTTTGTGCTCACAAGAGAGAGCAATGTCTTTGCTTGATGAAGAGGCTTCTTCTTGACCCATCTTGCGTGACATCTCAAATGCCACCAGTTTGCCAATGACAATGGCCGGGGTCATGATGCTCAAGTCCTCCATGTTGTGGAGGATGGTGATGATGGTTGCATATTTGTTCTTTGGAAGAACGGAGATGATCTTCCTCACAATATCCGCATCACCTAGCTTTGTAATTCCTATAGAATGGAGCTCATTGATAATTAGATTCAAACAAGAATACATATCACGAACAAGCTCATTATCATTCATTTTAAAGGAATCATAATTTGTTTTAGTTAGGTGATGTTTTTGCTCACGTACATTACTTGTACCATCATGGAGCTCATGTAGCTTTAACCAAATTTCATGAGATGTTTGCAAAGTAAAGACTTGGTTAAAGACATTCATGCTAATAGATTCAAACAAGCAATTTTTAGTTCTAGCATTAAGATGAATTTCTTTCTCATCACCCGCGGTAGGCTTCTCGGGATTCTTAATGGGTTTCATCCCGTCGCGGGTGACTCTCCAAACACCTAGATCAACGGCTTCTAAAAAGCAAGCCATTCTAGCACTATAGTAGGGGAAGTTAGTGCCGTCAAAGTGTGGAGGCCTAGAGGTATCCATCCCAACCTCTCTCAGGGGTGTCGGCTCGAAGGAGATTAAGCCAAGAGTCCACGAGAGAGCCAACCGGCTCCGATACCAATTGAAAGGACCGTGACGCCTAAGAGGGGGGGGGGGTGAATTAGGCAACTTAAAACTTCTACTCTAAACTAAGGCCTCTAAAAACCACCTAGACAAAACCTATGCAAGAAGGTAAACTATCTAATGTGCAACTAAGGTTTTGCTATGTGTGTTTGCTATCTCTACCGCAAAAAGGAGTTATGCTACCTAGTTTCCAAACCTATCAACTAGCAAGTAAGCTAGGAAAGGTAAAGCATATGGACAAGGTAGCAATGAAAATGCGGAAGCTAAAGAGTGTGATAGAGATGCAAACTCCCGTCGACGACTCCGGCATTTTTACCGAGGTATCGAGAAGCGCGCAAGCTTCCCCCTAGTCCTCGTTGGAGCCCCTCGCAAGGAATCCCTCGCAAGGTCCAAGCTCCCGGTCGGGTAACTCCGTGGATAGCTCCGGTCTTCCCCACGCGCAAGTGGGTCTCCGGTTAAGCCACTCGTGGCAAAGCCTCTCCCGGATGCTCTCCGCCGTCTTCACTATCAAGTTTTCGGCCGAAGCGCCGCGGGCCTTGTTCCCTTCGGTACACGGAGGCGGCCACACCACAAACTCGGTTGGTGTGGTCTCGCAAGACTACAAGCCCCGCCGATGTACAACCATGGTGCGCGCAAGCACCGGTAGATAAGAGGTTTTCAACCTCACTAAACACTAGGCCTAACACCTAGAGCAAGCGCAAAGCGGTGGTCTAACTAGCTTAAGCACTTCGCAAAGCACATACACTAATCACCTAGTATATCACTTGAGCACTTTGGTGGCTAGAGCAACTAAATATGTGTCTATGCACTTGGTATACTTCCTTGAGCTCCAACCATCATGTTTTGGCCGGCCATGGGGGTATATATAGAGCCCCAAGCAAATAGAGTCGTTGGGGACCAAAAGTGGTCTGACTGCGCAGCATCGGACGCTGCAGTCGCGACCATCGGAGCGTCCGATGCTCCTTTAACGGCTAGATGCCGGCCTGGCACTGTGTCGCAACGGCTAGTTAGCGTCCGATGCCCACGGAACCTCTCTGGAACCTCTCTGCATGGTCATCGGACGCAGAGTCTGTAGCGTCCGATGTTAACAACGGAGCCTCCGATGTTCGCAGCGGTGCGTCCGATGTTCGCTGTGCAGGATTGCATAGTGTCACAGTCGCGTCCGATGCCTTTGTTCTTCAGCGTCCGATGCTCCTGCTGGCGCTGACATGAGCTAGGGTTTGCCATCGGCGCGTCCGATGCCTGGGCAGGCAGCGTCCGATGCAGCTTCCGATGTCCCTGTTTCTTCGTTTCTTTGCGATTTCTTGCGCCGTCTTGGTTCCATTCTTGTGTCTTGGACATTGCTTGATCTTGGGGGTCTTCTACTGAGCTTCTAATGTCTTGCTTGAGGTGTTGATAATCGGATCACCACGTAGCCTTTGTCCAAGTCACATTTGCACCCTATTGGACTATAAAACAAACACTTGCAAACGCATTAGTCCAATTTGATTATGTTGTTCATCGAACACTAAAATCCGAAGTTAAATGGTCCGAGGTCCATTTTCCTTACAGAGCTAACAGTCAAAAAAATGCCTCGTAGTTTGCATGCAGCCATGCAGAGAGAGATGGGTGCATGCTAATTCCAGGAATCGAAGAGTTAAAAACGACTTTACCCTAGAAACGAGGAGGTAATTGCTTAGAGTAAATCTCCTCCTTGGTATGTGGAGCCAAACCAAATACGTCACTATAAAAAAACGGAAGGAGTACAATGATACGTAAATCTTTTGCGTATTCAAGAAAAAAATAGCGAACTGAGCATAACACAGCTGGGTGGTGGAACTTGTCTATCCAGGTTTAGGTTCATGACTTGACATGAGTGTTCGTATTTTCTTGGACTTATTTTAGGATTTAACGGCGCTATTTTTGATGTACCCGTCGACAACAAGACACCTATGATAACTTCGTCAATCTTGAAATTTGTCGGTTCAAACTCGGTTCTTCAAAAATGCTTATAAGGATAGCATGTGCGTACATACGTTCATAATAAAGGTGTGCGTCTGTAATTGAGTCTCAAAAAAATCACCATGCAATACTCTGTTGTAGGTAACTGGACTGGATCAACCTCAACAATGAGTCAGTGAACACGCATCCGGGGCAAAGAGAGCACTAGCTCAGCCAACCGTCATACTGTTGGTTGTTGCTTCTGCTTTAGACTTTGAGCTTCGGTTGCTTTGCTTCCATATGTATTACTTATCCTTCAAGCTCCCGACAAGTAAACAACATGTTGGACTGGACGATTAGATAACTGTTAGCCTCATCATTGCATTTGCCGTGCCATCATCGCATTTGCCGCGTCAATGATTTGTTGGGACAAGCAATCACAATTCCAGAAAACACGCCTGCATATCCAGCTACTACGGAGTACATTGCTACGGAGCTCGTGTAGGTCAATTATACAATCTTGTTTGCAACAATTCACGTAAAAATTTACAACCAACTAAATATGTACACTTGTAAAATTATAGGTTGTAAAATTTATAGCTAAAATATTTAAAATGTAAAGATTTAGAATCTAAACAAGCCCTTGGTTCAGGAGAGAGTAATGTAACTGTACCGCTTCACAAGCCTTCACTCAGGATGCAGCAGTGCATATCGCTGAATTCTAGCATATCACGTGCAGTGCACAAGCAGCACGGGTGCACTGCACATCAATACTTTAACAAGGCTAATTTTAGTTCCATTCAGTTGATCAACTCACCAGAGACCAAATCCAGCATATGCATAACAGTCTCCTTATCCTGAGCTGACACCTTGTACCTTGGTGAGTTCTAAATTAAATCAAAAATAAATTCTCAGGCAACAACTTCTCAAAAGTAAGTTCTCAGGTAACATACATCTTCAGCTGTGGAATCGTTGTATGCAGAGCTATCAGTACGAATTTAGAAGAAGAGAACTAATATGCTTTAGTAAGGAAGAACTCCTAAAGAAAGCCACCATGCCAATCAAAACATCCACAATGGCGAGCAAACTGTGCAGCTACAAATAATCAAATATGAATTCTTTCCAACAAGTGCGGTTTCAATCACAAAATTTGACAAGAAGACTGCAGAGAACAATATAAAGAGCATCTGGAATACTGATTCGGCAACAGAAACCGAGTGGTGTTATACATTGTTTCAGGAACTGCAGTTTCAAATGTCTTGATTCATATATTCAGTTCCCTGGTTTCTTTCTGAGTATATATACAGTGTGTGAGCTCTAAACAACATTTTTACATATCACATTCTACTGATTACAGAAGGATGATAAGCCCTTCTTTCTGATCGCTATGACAGTTGACAATAATACAACTGTGCAGGAGAGGAATCAATCAAATGTACAATCTGGCCTCTTACCAGAACAAATCATCTACACCCACAGACGTCGATGGTGGGGATGCTTCCTCCTCCATCTCTGGTTCAGGTTCCATGCCAAACTCCGGGGACTCAATATCAGCGAGGTTCTTCAGGTCAACGACAGATAGCTCGTCCAGTTGCTTCACTACAAGGTCTGCAGCACTAAGCTCGTAGATTTTGTGCTTGCTTGCGACCGCGACACACTTCATACGGGCATCGTGTGCTGCTTCCACTGCCGAATTGGAGTTCCCAAACACGATGCACCTCTCCGGGATGAAACTGAGGAGTTGAGCAGCGTACAGAAACATTTCTGGGTCAGGCTTGCCCCGGTACACATCTTCGGCTGCCACAACCGCATCAAAGAAGCTGCGCATGCCAACAGCTTCAATGGCTTCCTCAATAACCTTCCGTGGGCGTGTGGTGGCCACAGCGATGGGGATCTTGTAATTGGCGAGTGTGCTCATGAACTCCCTGGAACCGTTCCTCATCTGGTGGTAGGAGCCGCCTCGAAGGCTGTTATGAATCTCCTCCTTCCTCAAGGCCAATCTCCTAAGCTCCGAGGGGTCCCGAGACCAGCAGAGAACCTCAGAAATCGCCTGCTCGTTCTTCATCCCTTCGACTCTCCGCAACACAAAAGCAGGAGGCGGCGACTTGCCCTCCTCCTGTGCCAGGGTCAACCATGCCTGCCTTTCCAATTCGGCATCATCCTCAACAATGACCCCCTCCCACTCAAAGATGACGCCGAGCCACCCGCAGCCCATGCGCTCAAGGCGGAGCAGCGGGTTTTGCAGCTTGGGGTCATCTGCCCTGTTCTGCGGAGGCCATGACGGCGTGGGGCTGGTGACCCCAACATCCCCCAAGTCGCCACCGTCCCCGGGAATACTCCGGTACTCCCTGCGAGGGATGGCCTCCTTTGTGACCCCCATAGCCAGCGCCCTGACCGGCCAATCGGCGAGGCGCGGTGACGGCTGCCTGGTGACCCGGGCCACCAGGCGGCGGCCGGCGAAGGCGGTGGGCAGGGGACGGCAGGAGACGACATGGAACGTCCGGCGGAGGTGGTGGTGGTGGTGGGAGGCGCCGGCGCCCCTGGACCTGTGGTCGAACAGGTGGGGGGCAATTATGGAGGTGCTCGCGCTGACCGTATCGACAACCATGATGGCCTCTGGATCCGGCGCCCTCCCACCAAGCTACTACGAAGAATCGAGATCCCAGAGCTCAAACCTGGCCGCCCTCAAATTATTGCGCTAATTTGCTCGAACCGCGTGCTCCCCTGCCGGAATCGGGCTGCAAGAAAGAAGGGGAAGAAACGAATAGCTCAGACTGCAATCCAACACATGAAAGGAGCAACCAACAAGCAAAAAGAAGAAGGCACGGGTACCTAACTAACGGCAGCAACCAATCAATCGGTAGTTGAAGCTCAGGCCGAGCTCAATGATTGGATAGGCAAAGAGATGAAAGGGGAAGCGAAAGAGAGGAAAGGGGGAAGCAAACAGGGCAAGGAGATAAGGAGGAGGCGGTACCGGCGGCGGTTGGGGGATCGGACGGCGGCGCAGGCAGGCGTCGCTGGGTCGCGGAGGAACGGGAGGTTTCTTCGGGAAACCGCCTACCTTGTTTTCCTTTCCTTTTGTTTCGTTTTCTTGTTTTTTTTTTCTCCTCTTCCTTCGTGCCGCGTGCGTCGTTCGGGAGATTTTATGGTGAGCAGTGCCGCTGAGCCGCCGCGGTTGTCCGTGCCTCCGTGGAGGAGGAAGGGGAGACGAATCTCTGTCGGATGCGTGACGCGTGGTGCCACGAGGAGCGTCTGATTGGGTCTCGGTCCAAACGTGAGGAGGAGAAGGCCCGCAGTCTAGGAATCGCGCTCTCTTCGATTCTTATCTGCATCTGTCTCTGTCTCTCCATCTCTCCAGCGCAATCGGAATTCTCATTTTTCTTCCCCTCTCCCTCCGCTAGTTAGACTCGGTATTCATTTGGTTGTTATATAAGTGTACATAATAAAACAAAAAGGAATATATATTTGATTTACTACATCATTATTAAAACCACTACAAAAAAGAGTGCTAGCCTGTATTCATAGCCACTATTATACATAGCAAAGACACCCGCAGATATAAATCAATTACTGACTCTAAACCAATCTCTCTAGTTGTAATCGTTTTAGCAATTACTCATAGCATGATTAACACTTTTACCATGTGTTTGGTTTAGAGTTGGGATGAGATATTCCAGGTTCGACCCCACGTAATTTGTTGTTTGGTTCATGGGTTGGGTGAACCTGAGTCCAATCTAGTAGGAGGATATGTCCCTAGATGCAGGTCAGCCCCGTCCCTCCAAAACAAGTGGACTATGTGGGTCGAAGTAGAACGAGCGACTGGTGCGGCGCCGGTGCGCGCCGGGAGCACGGGACGCGACCCAGGAGTGCGGCCACTAGCGCGGGAGGCGGTTGCCTGCACATGGCCGGGAGCGCGGTCGCCGATGCAGGACGTGGCCTGCAACACGGGCCTGAGAGCACGACGGTCAGTGCAAAACACGATAGTGGGTGCGATGTCTGCGGCCAGGCCAAGCAACCTAACTCACAGAACTGGGTCAGGTTCAACCTATCTCATATTATCCTCAAACCAAACACATAGTTACATGATCTTAGAACATGTGTATGAGTCTACCTTTTGATCAAGATCTAGTTTCTCTCTCTCTTTAATTAAAATATAAAAAATACCTAGAGCTAGCTTATGAGTCAGTCATTATGAGTGCTTTAAGAGCAACTCCAAGGAATGTAAAATTTGATGCGCAAAATCTTCCCAATAACTTCTTATTTGGTTATTTAGATCATATTCCATATTTCTTGCTAGTTAAAAATAGAAAAAAAGAATGACTCTTTAAATTGCCCATAAGATATAGAAAAATTGTAACGAAAAGTAAAAAAAAAATATAGAAAGCGATTTTATGCAAATAACTCTCTAAATGATAATTTAGATAGAAAATTTTAGAAAGACTTGTGGAGATGCTCTAAAGTTATAAATAACTCTAAAAATACCAAAACATCATATAAGTTAGGACAAAGGAAGTAGCATGCATTGGGGGCTTTATTCATGTTTCTAAAAAATGGCTCACCAAATGTTGACATGTGATTTTGCTGGATCCAAAGAAGAATTTGCTGGTACGAGTTCTTTAAAGGCTTTCCGGTTCATTTACTCTTCTTTCCTCAATGAATTTGGCATAGTCTCGTGCTGATTCATTCATAAAAATTACTCTACTAGTCCACCTTTTACTTCTTCAATGAACCGGAGTTCTTGAGGCCAACCACCACAATAAATCAGAAAAACTACGCATACTACTGTAAAATTCTGCGTCTTTAATGGATGACCCAAAGAAAAACCAATATTTGATAGGAAAAAGAAAAAACTTGGCCCACAAGTAATTAATGGATAGCAAAAAATAAATATGAAGGAGACCGGAAGCAGCAATCACTGTTACATTAATCGACCAATGCCGGAAGTAGTATTCTGTTCAGAGAAATTGCACGTGCACCGAGCCTAAAAGCTGGCCGAGAAGGAAGGTGGTTAGAGATGGAGAACTCGAGGGAAGCTGCCGTGTGCAGTTGTTTATCTGACGATGAAGCAGCAGGACTGCAGGAGGCACCAAATTAGGCGTCAATCATAGCCAAATTGCTATTGGGCGCGCGTGCGCTGCGTCACGCAACAACGCACGGACGCGTGGCGCGAGACCGAGTAACGAGCGTAGGGCCAAACGTGTGGCATAAGGAGAGGGAGACCGAGTAACGAGGGTAACAGTGAGAAAAGAGGACACGTAAGTTGTGTGTCAGATCTGCTTTTTTTAACACGTTACTTTAAAATGTGATAACTTTCTCATATCATATCTATTTTTAATTCCGTTTGCACCATTATCTTTATTACGACGAGATCTACAAAAGTAGATCCATGATGGATATATTTTAAGATAATTTATGTGATTATAAAGTTTTACACTTAGGTCTACAAAGTTTCAAATGTGGTAGTAAAAAGTTTTCAAAACTTAGTGCAAAATTTGAAATTACAAGGTTTTCATTTTAGGTGTATAAAGTTTCACTCCCGAGTTAAAGAAACAAATATAAAGTTTATAAATTTAGGTGTAGAGTTAACGTAATAGTACAAAGTTTATATTATTTTTAAATGTGTTGCTAAAAGTTTCTACATTTAAAATATAAAGTTAGAAATTGTAAAGTTTAAACCTTGACATATAAGGTTTAGAACATGTTAATATAAAGTTCTTGTATTTCAAAAATAAAGTTTTAAATTATAAAGTTTTAAATTTTGAAATACAAAATTTTAAATGTGCTAATACAAAGTTTATAATTACAAATTTTTAAAGCTAAAAATACAAAGTTTTAAATGTGCCGATATAAAGTTTCTTAATTTTAAAAATAAATTTAAAATTAAAATATTTAAATTTTAAAATACAGATTTAACAACAGCCTAGCAGTGCAACACTTTTTTATAGCAGTAACAAAGTTTTGTAATATCATAGTTTGTTTTTTCATAAATTCTGAGTGTAAAGTCTTTAACCTAGCATTACAATGTTTATAATATGATGGTGTAAACCTTTAAATGTAGCACTACAAATCTGTAATGTGATACTTTAAAGTTTTTATTTAATTTTTGCAATGTTTGTAGTATCATAATTTAAAGTTTTAACTCGAAAGCACAAAGTTTGTAATATCATAGTTCAAAGTTTATACAATTCTATATGAAAAGGTTTTCATCCTAGTAGTACAAAGTTTATAATGTGTTAGTTTAAAGTTTTTAACCTACTATTACAAAGTTTTATAATGTGATATTTTAAAGTTTTTCATAATTTCCAAGTGTAACGTTCTAAACTTAGCAATACAAAGTTTGTAATGTTATAGTTGAAAGTTATATAAATTCTGAGTGTAAAGTTTTGAACCTTGAAGTTTAAAGTTTGTAGTCATATTTTATATTGTTTGATTTTAAAGCTATTGGAATAAAGTTTATATTGTTATAATCTAAAGTTTTTATTTAATTTCTGAGTATAAAGTTTTTCACCTAGCGGTACTAAGTTTTGTAGATTTTTTTAAAATATAAATTCTTAGCATAAAGTTTTCAACTTAGAAGTATAAAGTTTTCTAATGTACGACTTTTAAACCTAGCAGTTTAAAGTTTATAATATAATTGTTTAAATATTATAATTTTTAAGTATAAAGTTTTAGAGTTATTAGTATAAAAGTTTATACTATGATAAATTAAAGTATTAAATCTAGCAGTATAAATTTTATCTATTGCGATAGTTCAAAGTGTTATAAATTTGAAGTACAAAATTTTTAACCTAGTAGTACAAAGTTTTATAATGTTATCGTGAAAAGTTCTAAATCTAGTTGTATAGAATTTTTTATAAATATCATAGCACAAAGTGTTTGAACCTAGAATTATAAATTTTGTGATGTCATAATTGCAAGTTTTAAAATTCTTAATATAAAGCTACAATCCTAGCAGCACAAAGTAGTTCAAAGTTTATGAATTTGAATATCAGTTTTTTTAAATCTAGCATTACATTACAAAGTTTGTAATATCATAATTTAAAATTTTCAAATTTAGAAATCAAGTTTTATGTTTTATACTATTTTATATTTTTTTACATACACAACTGTAAAGTTTAACAAAACTTTATTCATTTTTTAATATATTTTTACCTTATCTTTTTTTAGGTATTATTGACAACTATTTTTTAGTGTTGAAGAAAGAAAGCTATATTTGCTTTATATTAGCTATTTTTTTCAAATACATATGTATAGAATGTTCTCTTCGTTTTTAGTTTTTTTTACGATAGTTGAATTAAAAATATTGTATAAAATATTATGGAATGTATAATATATATTATTTTAAAAATAGTACTTTCGTATCCATATGGATGTCAAACCACCCCGCCCTTTTTTTCTCCCACAAATCCGTTATCCCGAAAGAGAAAAAAATAGTTCGTAGAAATCCAAAAGACCTATTAGTTTCGAATCTAGATAGTAGAAAACTAGACCTCAAAAGCTAGACAAGAGAACCATACGTGACAGAAGCAAGACAAGAGAACAAAAAGTAGCAGAACCATACATGACAGAAACATACCTTTCCAAGCGCATAGGTGTTGCTACCCCTCCAAACGCGCATGCGTCCCTATCGTTACTAACGCACGCGCGTGCAGCAACAGATAGATAGATTGGTCAATTTCGACCGGACTTCAATTTTTTTTTCCTGTTTTGGTGTAGTCTCAAATTGACAGGCAGCGTTTGAGAATTGTGGACCGGCCCAGCCATGGGATTACGACGTGTTTAACTGTAGGCCCGGCCCAACGTGTTCGATCAACGAAGCCTTCTTTCCTCCACGGACTAGTCGGCTCCTGACCTTGAGGGGCAACGGCGGCTGACAGGGCGATGACCGGGAACCCCTGCGCGCGGACGCCGTCGCGGTTTTGTATATTTGTTCTCGTCGCTGGTCTTCCAACGACAACGGTATATGTGATGAAGTGAACTGCCTTTCCTCTTCTGCTCTTCATTTATGTATGTGCAACTGTAAGCAGATGAGGCATCCCATCATTATAGATTTGTTTGACACGGCTAGCTCCAGCAGTAGTTTTTTTTGCAAAAAGATTGTACCAAATACTTTTCAATATTATGAACAGTAGAGAAGTTAGAGCTATTTTGAACGAAAAACCGGAGCCGTTTAGAGGTGATTTCCTCAAGTACTATTATTCTGGAGAAAGAGCATATATGGTTTGATACAGTTCACAACAATAAACAATTTATGAAACTGTTTTTTTTTTTTTGGAATCGCGCCACATGCTTCATTAAGAGGAGTGGGAGTTTAAAACAAGGTCAAGCATCCGATAGCAAGAGACCACAGCGGCTTGAGCAACACATGACAAAGATCACCGGTTTTAACGGTGGTGCTGTCCAATTGTACCCTGGGCGTCTACTAATTGTGCACTAGACAACAACCACTATACTAACACAGCAGCAGGGCAGCCAGACGCCTTTATCCGGAGGCCCTCCAGCCCTCGGCTTCCTCGAGCACCTCGTCGTCCACCTGGGCTACCAAAGATGGTGCGCCACCGAAAGTCCTGGCACTAGGTTCCTTCCAGACAACCTAGGAAACTAGCACAACCAGGGAGTCGAAGCCGCCCCTGAAGCACACCGGCACTAAGACATGCGTGGTTAGCCACCGTCCAAGAGGCCCGCTGTTGGGCCACGACGTCACGAACAGCAAAGCGGCGAGCATGGGAGTTAAGCCCCCCTAACGTTGCAGACAAGCAAATGGTTGGCACTCATGGATGAAGACCGGGCGACAGAAACAGGTGCGGTATGCGGCAGAGCGCGGCACCTAGCCCGAGCTGGCCTCCCCGCGTTCCAGGTCCTCCGCACGCAGCGGGAAAAGGGCCCTCATGGCTTCCTTCCTGGACAAAGGCGCCGGAACAGCAAATGCTTCGTGGAACGCTGTGCTGACTTCAGCATCCGTTAGCCTTGCACCTAGGACATCATGCTTTACACCCCACTTGGACAAGAGCACCCGCCTGGCCTGAGCCTCTGGCCTCGGGTCCCTGAAAGCCGACTTGGCCGCAAGACGCGTACTCCGCTTCGGCAGCCATTGAACGTCGCCCCTGGGCACGTGAGCGCGGGGAGGAGAGATGATAATGGGCTGCTGCAGCGGTATGTATCTTTAGGGAGTCGATGAAGCTGTTGACCGAGTTTGCATCCGCAGGTGCTGATGGCACTTGCGAGGGGTCAGCGCCGATCGGCGTGTCATGCACGCGGCGTTCCGGCGAGGCAGACCTATCATCCGCTTGCTCCTGTGCACCCGTCCTTGCTGGGCCACAGCACGCCCCAATAGAGGAGGTTGAGCTGCCGGCCTTGGTCGGGCCGCGAAGCTCAACGTCAACGATGTCCACCCACCAGCCCACACTGGGTGACTCCGCCAGGACGATCGCACTGGGGTCACCCCCACAGCTCTGTTGGAACTGAAGCTTTGTTGAGGCACAATCCGCCCACCAGTCCGAGCGCGGGGTCGGTGGCGCGGCATGAGCCGAACATCCGGCCTGCAGGAGCATTGGCGCTAGTCGAAGCAGACGACCCACCTCGCCTGGCCCGGTCGACACAGGCGATCGGCTGTACCATAGCTCAGTGTGTAAGTCATCACTGTTGGCGGGTGGTTGTACGGACGGAGTGCGCGGCGCAGACCACATGGCCCAGCGCCCGGGGGACCGGCCATCTGGAGAACAGGCGCTGCACGCATCAGAGGCCGCAGTAGAGGCGGCGGGGGCGGAGAAGAGCTTGCGCTTCCTAGAGCCGCCTGTACATAGGGGACAGGAGACCTCACCAATGCGGATGGAAAGCTGAGGCGGAGATGTCAGTTGGTGGCTACGTCCATAGCCGTGGCACGCAGAAGAGGCAGAGTCGCTATCGTCGCTGTCACGACGCGGCGTGGGATTGAAGTCCTCCGAACGCTCGATATCCTGAACCGAGTCATCAGAAGGTGGGCCATCATTCCCAACACCGCCACCATGATCACCACCCTAATCGCCAGGGGAGGCAGGGGGGTGCCCCAGTCTTGATATGCGACGAGGCGCACACAGACAGCATGGCGCAGCCCCAACACCGAAGTCCGCCCCTCGTCATGGAAACCAAGGACACTGGGCTCTGGAATGAATATCACCTTCGTCTCCTCGATGAGGTTCGGGTGCCAGCACCATGCTGAGACGAATAGCTCGCGGTCGTCGTCGTCTGGCGTATCCCACAGCTGCGTGAGCTCGATCCTACAACAACACTTCCCAAGGACCGCCTGGGCCGTGGCCACATTGCGCGCGTGCAGGGGAATCCACCGCATGCCCACAATGACACGGAAACAGAAGGCACTGACACTGGCGAGCGACGTACGCCTCCACGGTCGCCAGACCAGAGGCATCAGGGGGCCGCCAGGACGAGACGCCAACACACAGGCGCGGTCCACGTGAAGGCGGAAGCGAGGTGGCGGAGGTGGTGGCAATGGAGGCTCCGAAGGCGGCGGCGACTGGCGTTGCGGCGGCGGCGAAGGCGGTGCACAGCAGCGCGGCACCGAGGGAGAGCGCCCGATGTTCATAGATCCGCCAGAGACAGTGTCCGCAGAATTACGACGATGCGGCCGCGGCGGTGGGCGGCACTCCCGCACCCGTGTCTGAGTATGACGACGCTTGGAACCGGCGAGCGGTCCGGACGCCGGCAGGGAGGAGGCAGAAGCATGGTGCTCCTGTCCCAGCAGTTGTAGCAGCGCGGGGGCAGTTGGCAGGAGGCCTTGACATGGCCCGCCTGGAGGCAGTTGAAGCACAACCCGTTGAGCTCTGGCGGCACGGGTCGTGGTGACCTCGGAGGGTAGCGGCGACGGCTGCGCACTTGGTAGAAGCCTTCATGGTCCGGGCGGTCAACCGCACGCGGCGGGTGGGAGGCCGGCGGCGAGCCACGCCTCTGGGGGGACCGCCATGCTGAAGGGACCGCGAGGGGGGGTTCGTTGCGGGGATCTGTAGGAGCGCCGCGCAGCATCCATGAAGCCCCCCTTCGGCACCTCTTCCGATGCAGGCGAGTGGGGTGCCGGGGGCGCCGCGGCACAGCCACCTCTTTGCCATGGACGGACGCCGGCGCCGGCGAGGTGGACGAAGCGGACAAGCTTGACTCCGTATCGGAGTAGTCCTCCGAGTCACTGATGGCGACTCTCCCACCAGGACCACGGGCGAGGACCTCCCTGAGAAGGCTTCCGGAGTCGGCGAAGAGCTCAAGCGCCGGCGGCAGGTCGTCATCAGTCAGATCTGCCCAAGCCGTCCGGGAGGCGGAACCTTGCTCCATGAGGATGGGGGTGGACGGATCCGGCGTCCACGGGCGCCCAGGCAACGGATCTGGCGCGGACGGGAGCCACCACCGGCGGCAAGAGCAGCGCTGCCTGGGATCCGTCGGCCGCGGGGAGCGGGATCTCAGGACTGCGAGGACGCTGCGAGAAGACAGCCGGAGTTGCTGAGTGCTGGCTATCAATTTATGAAACTGTTATGAGGTGTTTTTTTTACTAAACACTATTTTCTCTCTCACACAAAAAGATAAGTTGGAATAAAACTCACAACAGCTTTATAGGCTGTTATGAGCTGTTTTGTTCCTCCTCTCATAAAAGGATAAGATGAGATGAAGCTAAAAAAAACTTTTTATAGTGCAACCCTCATTTATCTCTCTCAACTATGCATGAAGTTATTCGTGAAGCTGTTTTACCAGATATTTTTTTTTCTAAAATAGCTTAGGTTTACCTAGAAAGTTGCTCATGAAGCTATTTTCTAAAAACAAAAACAACTTCGTTAGTGAAGTTGTGTTGTGCCAAACGTGGCCGAAGGAGGTCCTTATTTCTCTTTCCGAACTATGCATAGAGTTGTTAGTGAAACTGTTTTGCTAAATACCTTTTTGAAAACAGTTCAGCTTCATCTAGAAAGTTGCTCATGAAACTATTTTTCTAAAAAATAGCTTCTATGCCAAACAAGGCCTAAGTATGCAATCTAAACGTATTTGTGCACTTGTATTCAAGCCTCGTTTAGTTGGTGGACGAAAAAAGTTTTTGATGTCACATCGGATATTCCAACACATTAATTTAGTATATTAAAAATAGACTAATAAGAAAACAGATTATATATTTCGTAAGGAAACCATGAGACGAATTTAATAAGACTAATTAATTTATATTTATTGTAGCACAACATTGTCAAATCATATATTAATTAGGTTTCAAAAAATCGTCTCGCAAAGTTATCACAATTTATGTAATTAATTATTTTTAGTCTATATTTAATACTTCATGCATGTGTTCAAACATTCAATGCGGCGGGTGAAATTTTTTTGGCCAGAATTAAACAGGGGCCTCATTAGTGAAAATCTCGTCTCGAACTGCATATCATGTACAGGAACAGTGCATTCCCGGGTCCCACTACCATGCCATGTAATAATTGTTTGGATTCCATTTATTTGACATATATAGAAGTAAAAAATAAATGTGATTTATTTCGATTCAGAAATAAGAAAAACAATGTGATTGTATTCTCCAAAAGCAGATTAAAAACCGATCGAATTTTATTGCTGCAGGTGTTTACACAATGAAAGGATGAATGAATTGAAGTGAAGAGTAAAACAAACAGTTATATATATATATGACTAGCTTTCTGCTCATGCCAACCGGTACTCGACGGGGTCCAGTGTGGTTGGTGCGAGTCCAGGGTGCTGGAGTATGGCCATGAGATCACCGTCTTGGTCGCCCATGACGGCCTTGAAGAAGGCGACCATGATCCCGGCGACGGTCCTCCTCATGACGTCCTTGCAGCTGTTCCCTTCCTTGCAGAGGCAGGTGACAAGCTTGGGAGCGTCGTCGTCCAGCATGTCGAGGTGGCCGTAGTCCTTGGCGACGAGGTGGTAGCACGGCGCCCTGCACTCGCGGTAGAACTCGGCGTGGTTGACGTCCGCGGGGGCGCAGGGAGGGAACAGCGCGTTCTCCCTGTCGCCGCCCAGCCCGGTGCCGATGACCAGCACCGGCGCGGCGATGTCGAAAGACGCGGGCTCGTAGGTGAGGATCGCCGGCGGGAGCTGCGAGTTCCTGCCGGTGCCGGCGACGGGGTCGATCCCGACGAGCGCGGAGAACCTGAGGCGGCTGTTGGTGGTGTACCCGAGACCGAGAGCCAGGGAGAAGGCCGTGTGGCCACCTCGGCTGTGGCCGGCCAAGGCGAGCTTGGACAGGTCGGCGCCCACGCCTGCCGGGAGCACGGACGGCAGGCCCTCGGGGAGCCAGTCCGTCACCTTGGCCGCCGCCGCAATGTCGTCGGCGTCGCTGTTGGATATGAGGCTGCTGTGGAACTGCAAGCATATAAAGTTGCATATATACATGTGTCAGATAAGATTATATATATTCATCCAGTCAACAGAGGCAGATTACACATGCAGTGATGCAGCCACACTAGCGACTAGCCATAGCCAACAAACAACCTGTGGTGCAACCATGATGAAGCCAAACGAGGCAACGTGCTTGAGGATCTGCTCGTAGTAGCGGTTCTGGAGGAAGAAGCCGTGCAGGAGGATGGCGACGGGGTAGGTGCCGGCATCCTTGGGAGCAGCGATCAGGACGGGGATCGGCGGCGTTGGCCGTGCATCTTGATCCACTGGGATCACCTCCACGGCAAGCTTTCCTGGCTGGAACACCGACGTGACCGCCGCAGCAGCAGGCGGTTCAAGGACCTGAGGCGTCGTGGCCATGGTCTGCACCGGTGCTGCCATCTTGTAGCTAATATCTCTCGCTCTCGCTCTCGCTCAGTCGCTGGTAGTAAGGCCAGGCCGGCTTTGTGTTAATTGGTTGCTGATGAGAAGAGAGGATGATACTAGGTGGCAGATTTATAGAACCGTCCGCCCAGCCGGCGACGTGCGTGCGGGCCTACGAGGATGGTGCATGGTGGGCAAAGTGGCTTTGAGTAGCTCTGCGAATTGTTGGCGCTAGCAGGTCTCTTCTTACTTGGACCGCCTTGCCTAGGAATTTTTTCCTGTATGAAAAGTGTCAAAAACACGTTGGGGCAACAAAGTAGGCCACGTTTTCGCCATGCGTCCAGGTACGATGCAACGATCCTACTATACAAAGGTCGATATGTTCGTCGATCGGGGTTTGTCTCGTGTCATTTTGTTCAAAACTACTGTACGATATTAACTCGTCATTCAAAACTAGCCTCATATCTCAATGCTTCCCCTCGATCTCATTCCACTACTGCACAATGGGCCTTTAGCCCCGGTCCAAAATGGCCTTTAGCCCCGGGCATAGAGCCGGGGCTAAAGAATCGAGACTAAAGGCCCGACCTTTAGCCCCGGGGCTAAAGGGGGACCTTTACCAACCGGGGCTAAAGAGGTCCTGAGCCGGGCCCCGATGGCTGGCCTCTTTAGTCCCGGTTGGTATTACCAACCAGGGCTAAAGACCCTAGGGGGCTGTCCTCTTTTTTCTTTTTTTTTTTCAATTGGTTATTGTTTTCTGTTTTACAATTACATTAGGTTTTCTAATATGTTTTCTTTGCTGCTATAATATATTATATATTAGGGTTTCAAATACATATTCTTCGCTGCTAATGTATGTATGCGCGTATATATACACATAAAATTTACAAACACATATGAAAACTATATATATTGATCGAGCTACCAGCTAGCTATACATATTATATGTATAATATATTTATGCACATAAAATTTACAGCATTATCCATGCATGCAGCCTTGGTATTTACAACACAAATATTGACCGTCACTTAAATATCATACAAATGGTCGTCTTGGTTTGGTTTCACTGGTTCTTCCGGGTTATAGTAGAACTCGGTGCCGGTTTTGAGGACATGGTCATTAAGAAATCCTGCGATTGTCTTTTGAATTCCTTTGAGTCGCACCATTTCCAACACATGGTTCTTCAACCATAAGTCCTTCAATTTGCAAAAAAGGAAAAATGCATTAATATACATAAAATTTATTTAATAGCAATAAAAAAATACATGGGATTATTATTATGTATACATGTTACATACTTTTTGTCTCTCTACAAGAGTTCTTTTCGCATACACCGAGAGAAACTCGCAAACGTAGTACCCACACAAATTGTTCCCTGGTGGTTGCCGTAGAACCCACTGCACGATGTAAAAAGATTACTATCTCGTCATCCCACGCGTGTGATGAAGCATGCTACAGTGGTAAAGACGCTGGGAGCTAATAATACAACTTACTTGCAATTGGATAGGAGGAGGAAGTGCCACTTTCAAATCCGGACGGTGTTTCGGAACGAACCAGGCCCAAACGCTGCACAATAAATGGATCATAATTAACTATTATAGATTTAAAGTGTAGAAATCAATATTTAGAGATCGAAAGTTACCCCTGGATAATGTCTATGATATCTTGGTAATCTCCCAGTGGTTTTCTCAATGAGTCATAGATTAGCAATTGAGTTTCGGAGAGATCGATGACAATCAATATCCAGTGAAAGCTGCATTAATTTGCTTATATAGTCAACATATTAACGAGAATTGAGTAAGTAAAATTAAATATGCACATGATAACAACACCCACCTAAAGTTGTAGGGGAAGAGTATATATCTTTTGTTCTTTTGGTTGATCAAGAACCTCCGGAGATTCCTCTCTGTTTCATTTCTCCATATATCATAGCCGAAATCTTTGTTTGGGAGCGAGAATAGGATATATGGATCAATGAAACCAACTTCCTTGTCATTTCTACGTACGAGGTCTCTCATCATGTTCCTGACACACTAGCTAGTGTTAGTATAATTACATTTACATATACATATGCTAAGTGAGATTATTAAAACGAAGGATCACTTACAAACAAAAGCAGCTGACTAGAGATTTGTCTAGAGCATCCAGGTGGCATAGCTGGTGTAACTCAGTGAATTGGACAAGTATGATATCATCGCCATGAAAGTAATGATGGTCTCTAATTCTAACGCAAATCCAATCATCCGTTTTTTTGCTACACGCTGCCATGTACCACTGGTTTACCAAGTACATTTGAGTGCCAAGTTCTATGAGGGCCGCAAGGTTGTATAGACTCTGGCCATATACATAATTCTTCTTCCAGTGATCAATTTCCGGAGCACTTTCAATGGCTGACTCACCGAGCATTTGGGACAAGGTTAGACCAGTTTCTGCGAAAAATGCATCAAGATGCTCAGGATCCACATCAAGTTGTTCTAGCGCTTTCATGTTAGAACCATATTCATTCGCAAAAACTAGCGGGGGCACTGATTGTTTTGATTGTTCCCCGAGCTGTGGGACACCCTTGTTTGCTCTCTTCTGTGACTTGGTGATAGTGCGGTCATAGTCTGATAGTGGCGATTTCTTACGAGAATCACGCACCTTTTTCTGATGAGCATCCACCTTTTTCCTGAGCATATTAGGACGTACAAAAAGGTACGGCTTCTCTGGGTTTTTCTTCGCTTTAATTTTAGCCGCGGTGTCCGCCCAGAATTGGTCCAAATGTGCTTTCGCTGCAGCATTAGTTTCCTCATCAGTCATCTCATATGGAAGTTTCGTCATCTTAGGAATTGGTTGTCTTCTTTCTAAAGAGGCTTTCTTCTTCAGTGGCGGTGGGGTCGATGCCTTCATTTGTGTGGCTGGCCTCTTCTTTGGTGTAGTCGGTGACGGGGATGAAGCCCGTGGCGGTGGAGGAGATTAGGCCAGTGGCGGAGATGGAGCCCATGGTGGAGGAGATTGGGCCAGTGGCGGAGTGGAGCCCGTGGTGGAGGAGATTGGGCCAGTGGCGGAGATGGAGCCCGTGGTGGAGGAGATTGGGCCAATGGTGGAGATGGAGCCCGTCGTGGAGGAGATTGGGCCAGTGGCGGAGATGGAGCCCGTCGTGGAGGAGATTGGGCCAGTGGCGGAGATGGAGCCCGTCGTGGAGGGAATGGAGCCGGTGGGGATGCAGCTGTGTGTTTCATTGCATCGCCTGCAACACTATGACTTAGGTCGGGACAGGTCCTGCTGTGAAAACAACATGGTATGCAGTCACAATTATATTTAAGCCAATACATAACTAGTGAAAGAAAAATGTTTTATTCACTTTCATCCGCACCTAGGGTTAGTTTGTTGAGGAGGAGGTGATGCCCCAGGAATAATGATATAGCGCTTACGCCAACATATGAATGCCTTCTCCGCTTCTCCTAAAGTCTTCTCACCATCACCTCCTTCAATGTCAAGAGTCACATTGCTATGCCCTTTCACTACTCTATCCACCGAGACACTAGCATAACCAGGTGGTACTAATGCTCCATGGCATCTTGGTGTCTTCGTAGGGTCAATAGGAGATACAACACCAATAGCCACCATTATTGTGTCATTCGCCTGTGGAATGTGCAACTCACATGTCGTGAGAGGATCAGTGATGTCATCCATGGGGAAGCGTAGCCCTACATCACCTTAAATCATTGGCACCTCCGTGGAAGCGCAACTGCTTTTCAACTGACCAGGGGGGCTGATGTTGACTCCCGGCTCTGATGCAGATTGCCTTTGGAAGGAACTTACTGCTAACTGCACTTGCCTTTTGATTTCCTCACTCATTTTGCCTTCAAGTGCTTTTTCTCGCTCTACCGCTTCACGAGCCGCGGCCTGTGACTGCATAACCATTTCCTCCATCCTTCGCATCCGCTCTGCCTCGTCCTCCTTCTTTCTTGCGCGGCTTCTATAGGTCTCTGTCTTTTGGGAAGGCATGCTCCCACGACAACTCCTCATAGCCTCTTGTTCTCCCACCGTGTTCAGGATTCTCCAGGGCATATGTCAGCTCATCCTTTTCTCTGTTCGGCTGCCACGCGCCACTGTCAGCCATGTCTCGAGCATAAGCCAATCTTTTGGCTGCTCTTTGGAGTTTTGTGCCATACACTACCTTTCCTGTCTGTAGGTCCAGGCTTCCTCCATGATCAAAAAACCAATACTTGGCGCGCTCAGGCCAGTTGATTGATTCTGGTTCGATGCCCTTGGCTAGAATCTCCCGTTCCATTCTTTCCTTAGGAATGGCACTCTTGTAGCCACCTGATCCCAAGTGATGGTGGTATTGTTTTTGTCGGGCATTTTGTTGGTTCCTTCGGACCCGTGCCTCACCCTCTTCTGATTTCTTAAATTCTACAAATTCATCCCAAAAAGGCCTCAACTTCACGTAGGCCTTAGTGTTGAAGTCCGGAGTTAGGTCCTTCTTGATAAATCTGTTGTATAAGTTCTTCTTCCAGCCCTGGAATAGTGTTGCCATTTTCTTCATAGCCCACTCCCGAACTTTTGCCTTCAAATTTGTATCATCTGTTTCAAGCGTGAAATGTGCAAGGACATCTGCCCAAACCAGATCCTTATCAAGATCATAGACGAAACTTATATGAGGAGCACTTGTCTTTTTCTTCCATTCACGAGCACTGATCGGGATTTTATCCCTTACAAGGTACCCACAGTGGCTAACAAATTTCTGTGCATGTTCTCCAAGTACTTGGCCTGTTTCCTCGTCGAATTCCGAGATAATGTACCGGCCATCCAACGGCTTCTTCGGACCTCGTACGGTCCTACTCTTCCCGGTAGTCGTTGTCGATCCGGAGGGCTACGTATGCAGGAACAGTAGATTATAAATACATTTATAAATTATTTAGAATAAAATGTGCACATAGAGATTGTACTTATACCTCGCCAGTATTTTCTTGCATGATTTCTTCATAATCAGCAAAGTATTGACTGCCGTCATCTACTTCTTGATTATTGTTGTCATCACCTGCTGCTAAATCTTGATTAGCGCCGCTGTTGATTAAGTCGTACATTTCCTCCTCCATGTTGTCAACTGGGTCGGCCATTTCTGCGAATAACACGATAACATGGAGAATAACATATCTAAGTGACATACCGACATACACGACCATATCAACGCGATCAATCTCTTTTTATCTACATGTGTAAACATATATTTTGTTAGATTAAAAAACTTATATATTTATTTTTTCTATAAATATATATGTATTTATATTCATTTTTCTATAATCATTTTTCTATATACAAGTGCACACACTTCTTTTTTTTCTCTGCAAACAGTAAACACACGCACACACCCTGTCCACACACGCACACGACCAACGCTCACAGACACAGGAAGGACACGGCGAGGACACGACGAGGCCACGGCGAGGTCACACGGCGAAGACACTTCGGCGAGGCACGGCGAGGCACGGCGAAGACGACGGCGACCGAGAGGACGACGACGAGGCTACACGGCGAGGCCACGGCGAGGCACCCGGCGAGGACACGACGGCGGGGCGAGGCACAGCGAAGACGACGGTGACTGCGAGAGGACGACGACGAGGCCACACGGCGAGGCACTTGCGCGGCGCAAGCCGCACGTGGCACGGCGAGGGCGGAGAGCGGCGCGGGAGAGGACGATGTACGGCGACACGGCGAGGGCGGAGAGCGGCGCGGGAGAGGACGACGTACGGCGACACGGCGAGGGCGGAGAGCGGCGCGAGAGAGGACGACGATGAGGCACGGCGAGGGCGGAGAGCGCCTCGGGAGAGGACGACGGCGAGGCGGACGTCGGCGACGGAGATCGAGGAGGACGGCGGCGCGGCACTGGATCGAGATCGGAGACGGCGAGGGAGGCGGTTGAAAGCCCAAGTTTGGTTTTGGATAATTGATGAAACCCATTGGACTAACCTTTGTCATTAAGTGCTTGATTAGCAAAAGGTGGTCCATGGCTCAAGTGAAGCATGATGATGGACATGTGATGCAATGATCAAGTGATTGGTCGTAAGATGGTCCATATCTTCACTAGAAGAAAAGAAGAAAGAGGAAAATAAAAGAGCTCAAGGCAAAGGTATAACCAATAGGCTCATTTGTTTTTGGCACTCAAGACACCATAGAGGGTGTGAGTGTATTTAGGATAGATAGCCGTACTATCAAGAGGAGAAATTCATAGTATACGGTTATCAAGTTGCCTCTAGTTGCATTTGCATATGACATAACTAAAATGAGGCGATAAATCCTTTGAAAAATGTTTTGAAAATGCTAACACACATGCACATGATGTTGTACTCTTGTTGGTGTTAGCACATTTGCAAAGGAGAAGTTGTTGGATTAGTTTTGGATCAACTCGGAGATGAAAATGAAGTTTTCTGTGTGTTGTCGGTGGTACCGACCCTGGGTTGTCGGTGGTACCGCCCAAGGATGCAGCGCGCAGACCTCTCTGGACCGAAGCGGTTTTGGCCTGGCGGTGGTACCGCCATTACCTCGGTACTACCGCCGGCGGTGGTACCGACCAGGGGTCGGTGGTACCGTGGCCCTGAAGGGGTTTTGCGGAGCTCTCTGGAAGTGGCCAGTTTTGGCCTACCGGTAGTACCGCCATTACCTCGGTAGTACCGCGCTCGGTACTACCGACTCAAGGCCGGTGGTTGGCAAGTTTGCGGAGCTCTCTGAAGTTGAGTGGAAGATGACCTGGCGGTGGTACCGCCATAGGGCCGGTACCACCGGGCTTGGAAGTACCGACCAGGGGGTCGGTAGTTCAAGAGTCAGGAGGAAGTTTTTGAATGCGTTCGAAAGTAGCCTGCCGGTAGTACCGCCATAGGGCCGGTACTACCGACCTCGGAGGTACCGACCAAGAGTCGGTGCTTCGCTTTTTCCAGCAGGCTGTGAGTAAACGGCTAGTTTGACCAAGCCGGTAGTACCGCCCAGGAGGTGTCGGTACTACCGACCAAGCGCAGAAAGGTGGGGTCGAGCCGCCGTCCTCCCCTCTCTATATATAGGTCGTGGCCGGCTAGTGGGGTTGCTCTCTTGACTTTCTAACCTCTTGAACATCCTCTTGAGCAAGATCTAATCCCTCCCTCCGATCTCTTGATTGTTAGTGCGAATCCAAGTGAGATCGAGTGAAACCAAGAGCTTGCATTGTGTTCTTGCATTCTAGAGGCATCTTGGTGATTGTTGCTGCGGATTTCTTTTTACTCTTGGCACTTGCCGGTGCCTAGACGGCTTGGTGGCAGCGGAGGAGGATTGGCACGAGTTGGTGATTGTTCGTGGCCATCCCAACGACTTTGTGAGGGGCTTGTACCTCCCCGGCGAAGAGCCAAAGGTAACTCCTAGTAAATTGCGCGTGTCATTGAGTTACCATTGCTTGGGGTAGGTTCTTGTGGTGCTCTTGTGGAGAGCTCGGTGTGTGATACCGATTAGCCACCGAACCACGAAGCCTTGGTCGACACAACGAGGACGTAGCGTGCCGGCAAGCACGTGAACCTCGGGGATAAATCTCGTGTTCATATTGTGTCCCTTGGTGATTGGCATTCCTTTGTGATATCAATTATCTTCACTTGCCCGGTTCGGTAAAATCACACTACCACTCTCTTGTATTCCTTTGTTCATACTTATTATAGAGTAACTTGTTTCCTTTGTTAATAATAGTAGTAGCTTTGCTAGTATAGCTAGTTTAGTTTTGCTAGCTCTCTTGTGTAGCTCACTAGTTTAGTAAAGAAGTGACTTAGTCCTTGTGTGCCCTAGAGATCATAATTAACTAGACTTGAAAATAGGTGGCTTGCATTTGACATAGAGCTAGAGCAACCGCATTTATCGCTTTGTTATTATCTAACAAATTGCCCTAGTGCTTTGTAGAATTTTAAATTAGGCTATTCACCCCCCCTCTAGCCAATTAGGACCTTTCAAGTGGTATCGGAGCCAAACACCGTTTGATTCAAAGGCTTAACAACCTACGGTGCAAATATGGCTCAAATTGTGTTCAACCATGTTGGGGGCAAACCACCGTACTTTGATGGGTCATCTTTTGATTATTGGAAGAGAAAGATGAAGATGTACCTTGGCTCCATCAATGATAGGGTGTGGGAGGTCACACAAGATGGTTATGTTATTGTCAATGAAGAAGACCCCACCCCTAGAGAGCGTGAAAGCAAGCAATGCAACACAATGGCGCTCAACACTATATACAATGGCATTGATCCAAAAGTGTTTGAGCAAATCAAAGATCTTGAGAAGGCAAGTGAAGTATGGGCAAGACTAGAAGAAACATATGAGGGCACTTCAACGGTAAAAAGTGCCAAATTGTACATGCTCAAAGATAAGCTCACAAGCTTCAAGATGAAAGAGGATGAAACAATCCCGGAGATGTTCTATAGACTCCAATGCATCATAAATGATCTCAAGAGTTTGGGAGAGAAAGTGAAGGATGAAGACTTCACCCACCGGTTCTTGAGTTGCTTGCCCAAGCGATTCAAGACATTGAGGACCATCATCATGAGAGGAGGATTGCAAAATGTGACCCCAAATGAAGTCCTTGGTGATGTAATGACCGAAGATCAATACAATGATGGTGGTGACGTTGAGGAGGTGAAGGAAGAGGAGAAGAAGAAGAGCTTGGCATTCAAAGCCACTTCTTCATCCAAGAGCAAGAGCAAGGGCAAGGCAAAGCTAGAATCAAGTGATAGTGAAGATGAAGATTCTAGTGATGATGATGAGGCCATGGCACTTCTAGTAAGGAAGTTTGGAAGATTCATGAAGAAGAAAGGCTATGGTGCAAGAAAGAGAAGGGACAACAACAAGAACAAGGGCTATGTGAGAAGATGCTATAAGTGCAAGAGTGAAGATCACATGATAGCCGATTGTCCTCAAAATAGTGACAATGATGATGAAGCAAAGAAGAAGAAGGACAAGAAGGAAAAGAAGGAGAAGAAGCTCTCTTTCACCAAGAAAAAGAAAGGTGGATCCTATGTTGTGACATGGGATAGTGATGCATCATCCGATAGTGATGATGAAGAGCACAACAAGATGAAGAAGAAGGCACTTGCAAGTATTGCTATCAACAAAAAGCCTTCTATCTTTGACACTCCATCCACATGCTTGATGGCAAGGCCATCCAAGGTACCTTCCTATGATGAGAGTGATGATGATGATAATGAAAATGAATACACTAATGAAGAACTTATGGACATGTTTGAGCAAGCTCATGTTTGCTTTGAGAAGAAGAGGAAGGAGTGCAAGGAATTGCGCATGAAGGTTAGCCTTCTTGAGCAATCTCTTGATGAGCTCAAGCTAACTCATGAGAGGCTAGAGGTAGCCCATGAGAAGCTTGATAAAGCTCACACTAGGCTTGAAGAAGCCCACTCCTCTCTCCTCACTCAAACCAAGATTGAGGACTTTGCTCAAACATGTGACATAGGTATAACATGTGACTTAATCAATGAAACATCTTACACACCTATTGTCATTGCACCTCCCAATGCTTCATCTAGTTCATGCTCCACTGATGCATCTAACTCAAACATAAAAGATGGTTTTACTTGTGATGCATCATTAATAGTGGAAAATGAAACCTTAAAGAAAGAGGTGAATAAGCTCACTTGTGCCTTAGGCAAAGCCTATGGTGGAGATGCCCGCTTGCTTAAGTGCTTGGGTAGCCAAAGATTTTCCCATGAGAAAGAAGGAATTGGCTATACCCCCAAGAAGGGCAAGGCGGCCTTTGCTCCTCACAAGACTAGTTTTGTGAAGGGCAATGGACGCTATTGCATAAATTGCAAGCAATCCGGGCATACCGAGCATAATTGCTATAAAAAGAACCTAAACAAGAACAAACCAACCAACCTTGGTAAATCAATTAAGTTTGATTCTTGTTATGTGCTTTACAAGGGTGTTAATAGTGTAAGAGCTAAGTTTGTTGGTACACCTAAGGAGGGCTCAAAGAAGAAAGCCATTTGGGTACCTAAGAGCTTAGTCACTAACCTTGGAGGACCCAACAAGATTTGGGTACCTAAGCATTGAATCTTATTGTAGGTCAATTACAAAGCCGGAGGAAGGCATTGGGTGCTTGATAGTGGGTGTACTCAACATATGACCGGGGATTCTAGAATGTTCAACTCAATCAACACAAATGAAGAAGACTTCAAAGTGGATAGCATCACATTTGGGGACAATAGTGAAGGCAAGGTCAAGGGACTTGGTAAGATTGCAATATCCAATGACTTGAGCATCTCAAATGTCTTGCTAGTAGAGAGCTTGAACTTCAACTTGCTATCGGTAGCTCAAATATGTGATCTTGGTTTCAATTGCAACTTTGGTGTTGATAATGTGATGATCACTAGTAATGATGGAACCAACCTAGCATTCAAAGGATTTAGATATGGAAACCTATACTTAGTTGATTTTGATGCAAAGGAAACTCAATTGACAACATGCTTGATCACTAAGTCTAGTATGGGTTGGCTATGGCATAGAAGGCTTGGTCATGTTGGGATGAAGCAACTAAATAGATTGATCAAATATGACTTAGTTAAGGGCTTGAGAGATGTTGTGTTTGAGAAGGATAAACTTTGTAGCTCTTGTCAAGCCGGCAAACAAGTTGGAAATACTCACCCTATGAAAAGTGAAATGAGCACTACTAAAGCATTTGAGCTATTGCATATGGATTTATTTGGGCCAACTACATACACTAGCATTGGTGGCAATAAATATGGTTATGTGATTGTGGATGACTTCACTAGATACACATGGGTATTCTTTCTTGGTGACAAAAGTGAAACATTTGCTACATTCAAATCTTTTGTCAAGAGAAGTCAAAATGAGTTTGAGACAACTATCAAGAAAGTGAGAAGTGACAATGGGAGTGAGTTCAAGAACACAAGAATTGAAGAGCTATGTGATGATTTTGGCATTAGGCATCAATTCTCGGCAAAGTACACTCCTCAATCAAATGGGATAGTTGAAAGAAAGAATAGAACCTTGATTGATATGGCAAGATCCATGCTTAGTGAATACAATGTGAGCCAATCCTTTTGGGCCGAAGCTATCAACACGGCTTGCTACTCTAGCAACCGACTATATTGCCATCCTATGTTGGAAATGACACCATATGAGCTATTGAATGGAAGAAAGCCCAATATTGCATACTTTAGAGTATTTGGTTGCAAGTGCTATATATTGAAGAAGGGCACAAGATTGAGCAAGTTTGACAAGAAATGTGATGAAGGGTTCCTACTTGGATATTCAACTACAAGCAAAGCATATAGAGTATGGAACTTGGCTAGTGGAACACTTGAAGAAGTTCATGATGTAGAATTTGATGAAACCAATGGATCTCAAGATGAAAATGAGAACTTAGATGATGTGAGAGGCACTCATTTGGTGAATGCAATGAAGAACATGGATGTTGGTGATATTAGGCCAAGAGAAGTGATTGATGTTGAAGATGACAAAGAGCAAGTGGTCACCATCCCAAATGAGCAAGATAGTGATTCTCAAGTACAAAATCAACAAGTGGCTAGTTCATCATCTCCCAATGTGCAACAAGCGGACCAACCGAGTACAAGCAATGCGAATCAAGTGCTTCAACCTTCAAGTATAGCAAGAGATCATCCCTTAGATTTGGTTATTGGTGGCATTCAAAGTGGTGTTCAAACAAGATCAAGATTGGCAATGTTTTGTGGGAACTATTCATTTGTGTCAACTATTGAACCAACCAAAATTGAAGAAGCTTTGAAGGATGTTGATTGGGTTAATGCCATGCATGAAGAGCTAAACAACTTCACAAGAAATGAAGTTTGGGAATTGGTTGAGAGGCCTAAGAGCTATAATGTTATTGGTACTAGATGAGTATTTCGCAACAAGCAAGATCAAGATGGCCTAGTGGTGAGAAACAAAGCAAGATTGGTAGCACAAGGTTACACTCAAATTGAAGGGCTTGACTTTGGAGAGACATATGCACCGGTTGCACGATTGGAAGCAATTAGAATCCTATTAGCTTATGCTTGTGCTCATAACATCAAGCTATATCAAATGGATGTAAAGAGTGCATTTCTCAATGGCTACATCAATGAGTTGGTATATGTTGAGCAACCTCCCGGTTTTGAAGATGAAAAGAAGCCCAACCATGTCTACAAGTTGAGAAAAGCATTGTATGGCTTAAAGCAAGCTCCAAGGGCATGGTATGAAAGATTGAGGAATTTCCTTCTATCCAAAGGGTTCAAAATGGGAAAGGTTGACACCACTCTCTTCACCAAGAAGATAGGGAATGACTTGTTTGTGTTGCAAATCTATGTTGATGATATCATATTTGGCTCAACCAACCAAGATTTTTGTGAAGAGTTTGGAAATATGATGGCAAAAGAGTTTGAAATGTCCATGATTGGAGAGCTTAGTTACTTCCTTGGTCTTCAAATCAAGCAAATGAAGAATGGTACTTTCGTGAGTCAAGGCAAGTACATCAAAGATATGCTCAAGAAGTTTGGTCTTAATGATGCAAAAGCTATTAGTACACCAATGGGAACAAATGGACACTTGGATGGTGATGCTAGTGGCAACATGGTGGATCAAAAGTTGTATCGGTCTATGATTGGAAGCTTACTCTATGTAACCGCTTCAAGGCCGGATGTCATGTTTAGTGTGTGCATGTGTGCAAGATTCCAAGCTTCTCCAAGAGAGAGTCATTTGAAGGCAACAAAGAGAATCTTGAGGTACTTGAAGGCTACACAAAATGTTGGGTTGTGGTACCCCAAAGGAGCAAACTTTGAATTAATTGGGTACTCCGATTCCGATTATGCGGGTTGCAAGGTTGATAGAAAGAGCACATCGGGCACATGTCAATTATTGGGAAGGTCACTTGTATCTTGGTCTTCAAAGAAACAAAATAGTGTGGCACTCTCTACCGCCGAAGCCGAATATATTAGTGCCGGTAGTTGTTGTGCACAACTCCTATGGATGAGGGCAACCTTGAAGGACTTTGGAATAAAATTCAAACAAGTGCCATTGCTATGTGACAATGAAAGTGCGGTGAAGCTCACAAACAACCCGGTGCAACATTCAAGAACCAAGCACATTGACATTAGGCACCACTTCATTAGAGATCATCAACAAAAGGGAGATATATCTATTGAGAGTGTTGGGACCGATGATCAACTTGCGGATATATTCACTAAGCCACTTGATGAGAAGAGGTTTTGCAAGCTAAGGAATGAGTTGAACATACTAGATTTCTCAAATATGTGTTGATAATGCACCCCACTTATATGACTTGCCTCTCCTCCAAGCCAAAGCAAAGGTATTATTGTTTGACATTTGCATCTCATACCTTGCTAAGGACTTGCTTAGAGCATCTAGGCATATCTAGTAGGTTTTGGACCTCATTCATTGAAAAACAAATGACTTTGATGTTGGTATGGTACCACTATTGCTTCTATGATTGTTATGATCTAGTGGTGGCATATGACATGTTTATGGGCTTGCAATCCTAGTGTTTGACTATAAACATGAGCATTGAAGTATATAACCGACATGAGTAAGATAACCATTGCAAGATGTGTGAAGAAGCTTACTCTAGAGCAAACCGTGCTATATATGGTATGCAATTGTTTATAGTTGAACCACAATTTGATCAATTTCTACTCCCGTGCTTTACAAATGAAAAACTCACCTTTTGTGGTCATTAATGACAAAGGGGGAGAAAAATGGCATAAAAGATATGCAAAAAGGGAGAAGAAGTTGCACAATGAGAAAGATTTATGAAAAGAAAGGGATAAATTTTTTTTTTTTTTTCATTTTTTTTAAGCACACAAGTAGGGGGAGCAAGCCTATGAACTTGATTGAATGCATTTGCAATGTGCATCTTACATATGCTTGCTTGCATTGTCTTGCATTAGTTTGTGTTTTCAAGTAGTATCTCTCTTGTGTGTTGCTTGCTAGACTAGAACTTGAATGATGAAATGAAGTACTAGCATGCATAGGGTAGAACTAGACTTTTGAAATTTACCTTTTTTTGCCAATATATTTGCTTAAAAGTTGGCTTACAAGTTGTATCTAGTTCATTATGGTGCTAAGGATGATCATGAGTTTTGCACTCCGATTGGTATCGCGCTTCAAAGGTCCATTCTTTAAACCTTAGTATCACAAGTTAGTAATTGCTCACCCAAAATTTTATATCCATGCATATGTGCCGAACCTCGAACCAAACTCTATAGCACATATGTAGGGGGAGCAAATACTACCTTGGTGTCTCAAATCTTTATCATAATATCTTGTATGAGGGTTGTCATCAATTACCAAAAAGGGGGAGATTGAAAGCCCAAGTTTGGTTTTGGATAATTGATGAAACCCATTGGACTAACCTTTGTCATTAAGTGCTTGATTAGCAAAAGGTGGTCCATGGCTCAAGTGAAGCATGATGATGGACATGTGATGCAATGATCAAGTGATTGGTCGTAAGATGGTCCATATCTTCACTAGAAGAAAAGAAGAAAGAGGAAAATAAAAGAGCTCAAGGCAAAGGTATAACCAATAGGCTCATTTGTTTTTGGCACTCAAGACACCATAGAGGGTGTGAGTGTATTTAGGATAGATAGCCGTACTATCAAGAGGAGAAATTCATAGTATACGGTTATCAAGTTGCCTCTAGTTGCATTTGCATATGACATAACTAAAATGAGGCGATAAATCCTTTGAAAAATGTTTTGAAAATGCTAACACACATGCACATGATGTTGTACTCTTGTTGGTGTTAGCACATTTGCAAAGGAGAAGTTGTTGGATTAGTTTTGGATCAACTCGGAGATGAAAATGAAGTTTTCTGTGTGTTGTCGGTGGTACCGACCCTGGGTTGTCGGTGGTACCGCCCAAGGATGCAGCGCGCAGACCTCTCTGGACCGAAGCGGTTTTGGCCTGGCGGTGGTACCGCCATTACCTCGGTACTACCGCCGGCGGTGGTACCGACCAGGGGTCGGTGGTACCGTGGCCCTGAAGGGGTTTTGCGGAGCTCTCTGGAAGTGGCCAGTTTTGGCCTACCGGTAGTACCGCCATTACCTCGGTAGTACCGCGCTCGGTACTACCGACTCAAGGCCGGTGGTTGGCAAGTTTGCGGAGCTCTCTGAAGTTGAGTGGAAGATGACCTGGCGGTGGTACCGCCATAGGGCCGGTACCACCGGGCTTGGAAGTACCGACCAGGGGGTCGGTAGTTCAAGAGTCAGGAGGAAGTTTTTGAATGCGTTCGAAAGTAGCCTGCCGGTAGTACCGCCATAGGGCCGGTACTACCGACCTCGGAGGTACCGACCAAGAGTCGGTGCTTCGCTTTTTCCAGCAGGCTGTGAGTAAACGGCTAGTTTGACCAAGCCGGTAGTACCGCCCAGGAGGTGTCGGTACTACCGACCAAGCGCAGAAAGGTGGGGTCGAGCCGCCGTCCTCCCCTCTCTATATATAGGTCGTGGCCGGCTAGTGGGGTTGCTCTCTTGACTTTCTAACCTCTTGAACATCCTCTTGAGCAAGATCTAATCCCTCCCTCCGATCTCTTGATTGTTAGTGCGAATCCAAGTGAGATCGAGTGAAACCAAGAGCTTGCATTGTGTTCTTGCATTCTAGAGGCATCTTGGTGATTGTTGCTGCGGATTTCTTTTTACTCTTGGCACTTGCCGGTGCCTAGACGGCTTGGTGGCAGCGGAGGAGGATTGGCACGAGTTGGTGATTGTTCGTGGCCATCCCAACGACTTTGTGAGGGGCTTGTACCTCCCCGGCGAAGAGCCAAAGGTAACTCCTAGTAAATTGCGCGTGTCATTGAGTTACCATTGCTTGGGGTAGGTTCTTGTGGCGCTCTTGTGGAGAGCTCGGTGTGTGATACCGATTAGCCACCGAACCACGAAGCCTTGGTCGACACAACGAGGACGTAGCGTGCCGGCAAGCACGTGAACCTCGGGGATAAATCTCGTGTTCATATTGTGTCCCTTGGTGATTGGCATTCCTTTGTGATATCAATTATCTTCACTTGCCCGGTTCGGTAAAATCACACTACCACTCTCTTGTATTCCTTTGTTCATACTTATTATAGAGTAACTTGTTTCCTTTGTTAATAATAGTAGTAGCTTTGCTAGTATAGCTAGTTTAGTTTTGCTAGCTCTCTTGTGTAGCTCACTAGTTTAGTAAAGAAGTGACTTAGTCCTTGTGTGCCCTAGAGATCATAATTAACTAGACTTGAAAATAGGTGGCTTGCATTTGACATAGAGCTAGAGCAACCGCATTTATCGCTTTGTTATTATCTAACAAATTGCCCTAGTGCTTTGTAGAATTTTAAATTAGGCTATTCACCCCCCCTCTAGCCAATTAGGACCTTTCAGCGGTGGCGCTGGAGTCTGACGTCGATCTGAGGAAGGAGGAACGACACTGTGCCCTATATACGCGGGGAGGCTTTAGTCCCGGGTGGTGACACCACCCGGGACTAAAAGACCTTTAGTCCCGGGGCGTAAGGCCGCCCGGGACTAAAGGTCCAAACCTTTAGTCCCGGGTTGGCTTACGGCCCGGGGTGGTGTAACCGCCCGGGACTAAAGCCGTTTCTCCCGCCAGCTTTTTGGGTTTGCTGTATTTTGGGTTTTGTATTAAGTTTTCATTATATAAATATATTGTAATATTGTTAATTGCATAGTAAATTAAATATTAGGCATAAATTTTTTTAAAAATAGCAGTTGTATTTCCTTTTACCTTATAGTACAAAAATTTGTAACATAAATTCTTTTCTTTCCTTATAATAACAAATATAAATGTAAATAACAATTCATATTTTGTTAATGCAAAAATGTAATGTTAAATTTAAATATCTGAAACAACTGGTTCTCGATAGGAAAATAAATTTTGCATTATCTAAACGTTAAATTTTGGGTTGTTCATCTTTTATTGTTCAAATTCAGCAGACGCGTATAGTAATCATTATTAACCATGACTATCCATAATCATTATTAACCATGACTATCCATAATCATTATAATGTAATAAATCAAATCATTTCGACACCGACATCAACGAATCGATCCTATCCATAATCATTTATTAATTACACAAAAATTGTAATACATAATATTAGTTAAAGCATAACTATATATCAAGCGGGTACACTGGTGATCTTCTTCTTGACGTATGTCCCTTGGTTATGATCATGTCGTAACCATGGAGTCTCCTCAGCATTTAGCAGGATGCTTGGATCTTTAGTCACACTGAAGGGCGGTATTCGGTCATCTCTTTCATAATCTTCTGACATGTCTGACTTGTCCTCAATTCCCACGATGTTTCTTCTTCCTGAAAGAACTATGTGGCGTTTTGGCTCTTTGGTTGATTTATCGTCATTTTTCCCTCTCTTGGGTTTTGTAGACATGTCTTTCACGTAGAACACCTGATTCACATCAGCAGCAAGGACGAATGGTTCATCTTTGTATCCAATATTGTTGAGATCCACTGTTGTCATTCCATACTCCTTGTCAACTGTTACTCCGGCTCCGGTCGTCTTGACCCATTGGCATCGAAACAAAGGGACTTTAAAATCAGGTGCGTAGTCTAGTTCCCAAATATCCTCTATGCGGCCATAATATGTTTGCCTCTTCCCAGTTGGGTCTGTGGCATCTACGCGAACACCACTGTTTTGGTTCGTGCTCTTTTTATTTTGGGCAATGGTGTAAAATGTGTTTCCATTTATCTCATACCCTTTGTACGTGAGGATGTGCCATGATGGTTGCCTAGCCAACAAATATAGTTGCTCATCAATATTGTTATCATTCAGACATTCTTTTCGCAACCAAGTGCTAAAAGTATTCATGTGCTCACGTGTAATCCAAACTTCATTCTTCTCAGGAAATTGGGATCGTAGGAACTCCTTATGTACCTCGATATATGGATCCACCACAGATGCGTTTGAAAGAACTGTGTAGTGCGCTTTATTGAAATAATCGTTCCTCGTACCGATATATGTTTTCTTCCCTAGTGTCCCCTTTCCACACAGCCTCCCCTCGTGCCGCGATTCAGGAACACCAATCGGGTGAAGGTCACGAATAAAGTCAATACAGAACTCAATGACCTCCTCTGTCCCATAGCCCTTGGCGATGCTTCCTTCTGGCCGAGCACGTTGGTGAACATATTTTTTCAGTACTCCCATGAACCTCTCGAAGGGGAACATGTTGTGTAGGAACACAGGACCGAGAATATGAATCTCCTTGACCAGGTGAACTAGGAGGTGTGTCATGATATTAAAGAAGGATGGAGGGAACACCAACTCAAAGCTCACAAGACATTGAACCACATCATTCTGTAGAGTAGCTAGTTCTAGTGGATTAATTGTCTTCTGAGAAATTGCATTGAGGAATGCACATAGCTTCACAGTGGCCAGACGTACATGTGGAGGTAGAATTCCTCTTAAAGCAACCGGAAGCAATTGCGTCATAAGCACATGGCAGTCATGCGACTTTAAGTTTAGAAATTTCTTCTCTTGCATATTTATTATTCCCTTTATATTGGAGGAGAATCCAGATGGGACCTTGATGGTGTTTAGGCATTCAAACATGATTTCCTTCTCTTCATTGCTAAGAGTATAGCTAGCAGGTCTTAAGTAATGGCGTCCATCATCTGTCTTCTCTGGATGTAGGTTGTCTCGTTCTTTCATGCGCTGCAAGTCTTGTCGTGCTTCAAGTGTATCCTTAGACTTCCCATACACACCCATGAATCCTAGAAGGTTGACACAAAGATTCTTTGTCAGGTGCATCACGTCGATCGCGTGGCGGACCTCTAGTACATGCCAATAGGGTAGCTCCCAAAATATTGACTTCTTCTTCCACATGGGTGCGTGTCCCGTAGCGTCTTTCGGAACAGGTTCACTGCCCGTCTCCTTTCCAAAGACTACTTTCACATCCTTGATCATCTCAAATACATCTTCCCTAGTTCTGTTGCGAGGCTTGCTCCGGTGGTCTGTCTCACCTTTAAAATGCTTGCCTTTCTTTCTAACCTGGTGATTAACAACAAGAAATCGACGATGTCCAAGGTACACTACCTTTCTACATCTTTTCAAATATATACTATCCATGTCATCAAAACAATGTGTGCATGCATTATATCTCTTGTTTGTCTGTCCTGAAAGATTACTTAGAGCAGGCCAATCATTGATTGTTACGAACAACAATGCTCGCAGGTCAAAGTGTTCCTGTTTGTAATCATCCCACACACGTACACCTGATTTACTCCATAAAAGTAGGAGTTCCTCAAGTAATGGCCTCAGGTAGACATCGATGTCGTTGTCAGGCTGCCTCGGGCCTTGGATGAGCACTGGCATCATAATGAACTTCCGCTTCATGCATAACCATGGAGGAAGGTTGTAGATACATAGAGTAACAGGCCACGTGCTATGACTACTGCTCTGTTCCCCAAAAGGATTCATCCCGTCCGTACTTAAACCAAACCTTAAGTTTCTAGCGTCTTTTGCAAATTTCGGGAATTCTCTATCTATTGCTCTCCACTGGGACCCATCAGCAGGATGTCTCAACATGTTGTCTACCTTACGGTTTTTTTTGTGCCAGCGCACCAACTTTGCATGGTCCTTGTTTCTGAACAGACGTTTCAGGCGTGGTATTATAGGAGCGTACCACATAACCTTGGCAGAGATTTTCTTCTGGGGACGTTCTTCACCCTCAACATCGCCAGGGTCATCTCGCCTGATCTTATATCGTGACGCTTTACATACAGGGCATTCATCCAAATTCTCGTATTCCTTGCCATGGTACAGGATGCAGTCATTAGGACATGCATGTATCTTCTGGATTTCTAAACCCAAAGGACAGACGACTTGTTTTGCTTCGTACGTAGTAGCGGGCAATTCGTTCGGCTTCGGAAGCATCTTTTGTTTTATAATCTTCAATAATTGTCCAAATGCCTTGTCAGATACACCATTCTGTGCCTTCCATTGTAGCAACTCAAGTGTTGTACCCAACTTTTTTTGTCCATCTGCAGCAGACGGATATAGTAATTTCCTGTGATCCTCTAGCATACAGTCAAACTTAGCCTTCTCCTTTTCACTTTCGCAATCTCTTTGTGCATCACGAATGACATCACCAAGAGCATCATCTTCAGCGAGTGTGTCTTCTGCACTTGCCTCTTCTTCACCTTCCCCCATTGCAGTATCACCAAAGTCACTGTATTGAGCAATAATGTCATCGTCAGGGTCCAATTGTTCTTCTTCACCTTCTTCCATCATAACTCCAGTTTCTCCATGCTTCGTCCAACAACTATAGTTTGGTATGAAATCCGACTTGAACAAGTGTGAGTGAAGACTCCTTGAGCTAGAATGTTCCTTCGAATTATTACAAAGGGCACATGGACAACACATAAAACCATTCCGCTTGTTTGCCTCGGCCACTCTTAAAAAATAATGCACGCCGTCAATGAACTCTTTTGAGCGACGATCCGCATTGTACATCCAGTGACGTGTCATCGTCTGCATTATATGACATATCACATAATTATATCTCTCATTCTTATAAACAAATGAAATTATATGGTATATATCACACAATTAAATTATAAGGTATATATACTAATTACTTTAATGAAATAATTTAAACCAGTCATATTTTGTAAACTAAAGTATTATATATTTCTAAAAGATTAAAATAAACTAATTAAACCAGTCACATTTTGTAAACTAAAGTATTATATATTTCTATTTTTTGTAAAAAATGATTTAAATGATCTCTATTTCTCTAAAAGATTAAAATAAACTAATTAAACGGTCATATTTTGTTTTTAGAGTATTAATTTGAACTTTCAAGTCAATGAACTCAAAATAGCTTCAAAAACCATATATACAAGTGGCGGCTACAAAAATGAAAAACTGAAGTTAGTAACCTTTCAAGGAGTCAATGACGGCGTAGATGTGATGAAATAAATCAATCGCCGGAGATGTGTTAACAAACAAAAATCACCAGAGAGAGCCAACAAGCAAGCAAGTGACTGAATGAAGAAAAAATGAAGACAGGAGCTTGGGCATGGCTGGAGGTGGAAGAACAGTTCAAATATAGTGAGGGACATTTAGCCCCGATCCTTATTCCCAGCCGGGGCTAAATGCCAACATTTAGCCCCGGCTGGATACAACAACCGGAACAAAACCTTTTAGTCCCGGTTGGTAACACCAACCGGGGCTAAAGATGCCAACATTTAGCCCCGGCTGGATACAGGAACCGGGGCAAAACCTTTAGCCCCGGTTGGTGTCATCAACCGGGGCTAAAGGTCAATCTTTAGCCCCGGTTGGTGACACCAACCGGGGCTAAAGGTCCCTCTGACAAATGAGCCGTTGGGCAGGGGAACTTTAGCCCCGGTTGGTGTAAAGACCTTTCTAGTCCCGGACTCAAATTTTTCCGTGACTAATGCTGATTTTGCAAATCGTCCAAAGACCTGTTCTCTAGTAGTGTTCAAAGCTAGCCGCATATATATCTCAATGCTTCCCCTCTTTCTCTCTGCATTCTAAGAGCAAGTACATTGGTCTTGTTTCGTAGTTGGTCTCATATAGTGCCACGTAATTTTAAGACCACTTAGTAGACGACATGTACAATAGTTTGTTTTTTAAATTGTCTCGTAGCAACTCATGATTCCTTAATTTACGGATAGAATAAAAATAAATTCTGAGTTGCATGACAACAAGAACTCATACAATGGTGGAATAGTTGTCTCATAGTCCTAAATTTTAGCTCATGAGGTGGTTGTTTCGTGAAACAACGATCTCTTCCTCTTTTTCCTTCACATCAACAAAAATCCTACGCGGCGCTGCATCTCTACTATAAGGGACCAATCAAGATTACACTTAGTCCACCCACCAAATTGTCCCCAACAGAGATGACGTTTCCTACGTCCACACTAAATTATGTACCTAGAAAAACCTTCACATAAAATCCAACGATCTAGATCTATTCTGAGGAGGCTTCACCACCATCCAACAACCAGTAATAATTCCACGCTTCAACGCACCCATCTTTTCCGCGGGATCGGCTCCTTCGCGACTCCACCCTAAGCCCGTGCTCTCGGTTCGATTACCACCTCCCAATATTATTTGTTTCACTTTTTCTTCCCAAAAAAACATCGCTCATTTTGTCCTGCGCAAATCACGGCGGCGGCAGGAGCGACGGGTGCTGGGCTGCTGGCCGGCCACCACGCGTCGGCGGCGAGAGGCCAGTGCCATCACGCGCAACCGACCGGCGGCGCCAGCCCACCTCACACGTGGAGGCGCCATGCTGCGATTTGCCCTGCAGGACGTGCGGTGGTAGGCCACAAGTCGCACCAAACCCTAGGCATCATCGCCGAGCAGCACCCCCGTCGTGTCCGTGTTGAGTGTCTTCAAGAGTCCAAGCAGCTGCCAGACCGTCCAGTCCACCGCGGCACCACCCCTTGTGGCCGTGCGCAGCCTCCGTTGGTCTGCCGATGGCGGGCGAGCCAAGCAGTTGGCCATCCGTCCAATCAGCTACGGACTCAAAGTCTCAACTTCCGTCCTCGCCGGAGACTTGTGCCCGTAGCTGCAAACTGAATTCCCGATATATCATATCTGAAACTTGTGCCTTCAATTGGGTTGCTTCATAAATTGCATAAATCCAAGCAGGTAGTTGAATTCCTGCGACTATTTATTTCAGAGCATGGAGATCGTATTTCTGTTTTCTCTGTTTCAATCTAGCCAAGTCAAAGTTGGGGCATGTGTTTATCACGCTGCATTTGGCATTGCTTATCGGGGATCTGTTAAATTAGGGACTCAATTGCTTCTTCTCAGTTCTATTGGTTAACTTATCGGTGAAATCGAGAAAATTGTGATGATCTTTTTATATCACACGATGGGCGGAAGTTCCACTTTTGTAGTGCTAACTTTGCATGCACAATTTTTCTCAGTTTCAATTACAGTGTAGTGAATGCATCTTTGAGCCTGTTTAGATCAGCTAAACTTGGTATAGCTACAATAATGAATAAACCTTGAATAGACATGAATAAACAAACATATAAACTACTAGTACGAAACAACGTACGGAGTATGTGGGTGCATGTCGCGTTTGGACTTGGAGGTCACGCCGCGTCCCGAATACACAAAGCCGCAACGGCATCTGTAGCCGTCTATTTTTGCTTCGTGTTCGTCAACACCTCTCTCATTCTCTCTTCTTTCTCCACTGTGGGCGCGAATCTTAAAGCACTGTGAGCCGTCTGATAGCGTATGCGGCCGCTACCCATAGTGGAAAAATCGGGTTGCGCCGCGTCCATGCTGCATTGCTGCTGGACAACCGGGCGGGCGGCGGCGCCCTAACGCGCAATGACTCGCAGTCGCATGCAGGGCATGCAGCCACATGTTTGCGGTGCCCGTTGAGACAGCTGGGCGCCGCGCTCGCCAAGATTGCGGCAGTGCTCTTCACTAGACCTGAGCATTTTGCGGGTCGGGCCTGATTCGGGCCGGGCCGAAAAAAAGGCCGGTTATGTCGGGCCAAAAAAAACCTGCCCATTACTGTCCACTGGACGAGTCGAGCCTGCTATTTTCGGGCCGGGCTCGGGCCGGGCCTGGGCCTGGTCGGGCCGCCCGCGCAATTTATAGTGTAAAACAGCTAAAATAAGCATTTGGGGCCGGGTTCGGGCCGAGAATTTTTTTTCTGGGCAGCAAAATCTCTGGCTAGGCCCTGTCCAGTAAGGTTCGTGGGCGGGCCAAAACCCGACGGGCCCGGGCCAGGCCCGCGGGCCGGGTCGGGCCGGGCCGGGCTGAAAATGCTCAGGTCTACTCTTCACCCACAGCAGGTGCCTTGACGTAGGTAGCGGTGGGGCATGAGGGGCTTGAGTCCCTCCTACTGCTACCGACTACATAGAATCTATCCTGATGAAATTTTAGTTATAGATGTATAAGGTAGGAGGGGCTGAGATCGTAGATGTACAAAATAGGAGAGACTAGAATTTATTAGAGTAGAAAATGTTATCTTTTGTTAATTAGGCAAACAATCCAGTAGACATAAAAAAATTATCCAGCTAAGCCACATGACCAAATCCTAACTTCCCAGTTCCAGCCCACTGCCCCAATCCATCCCTATAGAGTGTTCTTCCCCGTTCATGCGACGTCACACAGTTTCTAGTGGGCGACAGACGCGACTACGCCGCGACGCAAACGGGCCAACGACTCCTGGGTGCGGCTGTGCGGGGGCAAGCCAGCGGGGCCACGATCAGCGACCGACGAGCAACCAGGCCTAGTCGCTAAGCTGGGCGACGCGACAAGCTATGAGCGTGTAGCCAAGTGTGACGGCCAGTGGATGAGCAACCTGGCACAGTGGGCAGGCTAACAAGCGAGCATTGACGACAGGACTGGCACACAAAGAGCTAGGCACAACATTAGTGGACAAGGACACGCTACAGTCTGTAGCAGGCTCTAAGTATCCGGGTGATCATGTGACTTTTTTTTTCTAAATTTCAGCATCAACTTTCGTTTAGCCCCTCCTAAATTTTTTCCAGCTTCGTCGCCTTGGGACTTAGCACAACTAAAGGCGAGCTTGAAGCACAACAGTAGCGCATCCTCCACCGAGCGCTTCACGCGTCCCATCGGCGCACCCGACCACCAATGAGTGCTTCGCTGCCACATGTGCTTTCGTCTGCCTCCGAGCCGGCGCCCGTGATGTGGCCTGCGCACGTCGCGCTGCACGCCTTGACGCCTGCCGGCTCGCATGTTGTGGGACGAGGCGGCAGCACACCACCGCGCGTGCGTATGTCACGCGCTCGCTCAAGCGGGGAGGTAGTGGGGGCTAGCCGCCGAGCGCGTGGTGGAGATGTGGTCATGTTGTGCGCTAGCGCGGGCTCGTCCCGCATCGTTCGGTGTCGGGCTGAGGCTTGTGACAGCTAGTGAGCCTACTGTTGTGCTGGTCGAGATTGCTGACCCCGCGTTTTGCAGTGAGGTCGAGAGACCCCACATTAAATTAACAAGAAAAAGAGAGTTTTCAACTGTATGCGCGAGAAGCGCTTCTCCTGTAGCAAGACTGCTACCGGAGCCTAAGTGGAATTAAAGCTAATTACTCACTAAACTATTTGCAACAAAAAGAGGTCTGAGGACCCTTCCTCCAGCAGCGGCCCATAAGGAGACCTCATCCTTTGACATTATTAAAAACAACAACATTTCTCCGCTTCCAGATACACCACAATGACAGAACTGCTAGGGTGTAGACTGTTTTGCTTGCTCCCTCTGTCACTACTATGAACCAATCTTCCATGTCCACCTCTTCAGACCATTGTGAATGATTAAAGTTCGGACTATTGCTCCAGGTAGCTACTCTCTCCCATGCAGCACGAGAGAAGGGGAATTCAACGAAAAGGAGCATAGCGGTCTCTAGATTTCTAAAGCACAGTCCACAGAAATAATTGTTTTCCCAACCACACACCTGTAGACGTGCCGCTGTCCACAACCGGTTCTGTAGTAGAAGCCAAAGAAAGAATTTGCATTTTGGAGGCGCCCAAGCTTTCCAAATCAGTCTTGGGAAGTTTGAGGAAATGTACCACTGAATTGGATGTTGTATGTAGATTTAGCAGTGTATTTGCCAGAGGCGTCAGCAACCAACAAATCTGATCCTCCTATGAATTATTCAAATCAAGACTCATAGATCGCAGATGGTTCCATAGCCTGAAAAACTCCGTGAGAAGGTCATTGTTTAAGTTCTATGCAATATCTGTAATCCAGGCTTCATATTGCAATGCTTCATGAACCAGTACCCCCTTCAAATTATAATATCTTTGCGACCATTGCCGACCGTCACTTTTGTGGCTGCTGCAAAAAGGGCAGCATCAGTGCCATCAGTTGGCACCGTTGTCCCTCCAAGCCCTCTGGGGTTCTTTCCAGGAGTACCAAAGCCAACGGAGACGAAGGGCCCTGCTGAACCTCTCTAGATCCAGAATACCCAGACCTCCAAACACTATAACACAACATGCCTTTGCCGACAGATAACCTCCCGCTAAAGGTTTTGCCGGACACTTTAGCAACAGTCGCGGTAGAAGCAGTCGGTGAAACTTTTGCCGACAGTTAAATGAATCCCCGACACATTTTATGTAGCTAAATGGTCTACCTACGCCGACGGTTAAAACCTTTACCGACACTTAATTCTTTGCCGACAGTTAAGACTTACGCCGACAGTTAACATCTTTCCCAACAGTTCATATGTTGGCGAAAGAATTTCTGAGGTAAACTGCGAATCCTGTCGTGTACAACCACTAAATTGTCGGAAAAACTGTACAATAGATATAGATATAAATACAATTTGAATAATTTGATAAATCCACTATTGTTCAGACATATCATTGAGAAAATTCATTTGATTTTATACAAATAGTACCATACATACACCGTTCATATAGAAAGTATCACATTGATCGAATTCAGTTGATTTTATAGAAATAGTATATAACATCTTCCATTAATTCATACACCAACAGGATATTATAAGCAGGCCAAGTGATGATTACAGTACATAAGAACCATACATATATAGAGGTCTAAGATATAAAGTAGTCACTAGCAGACATATACACTACTAAACTTAGGCACAAAAGTGGCATTCCATCAATGCTTTCATGTCTTTGGCCTAGACAGTAGGTGCAAACAAAAGACTAGAACTGTAGATGTCTTCATGCAGCAGTTCTCAGACACTTGTTGCCCCTCCAAAATAATTGAAGTTGCTGCCACTCCACAGATCATGTGACAGCTCTCTAATCAATCCTCAAAAGGTTGCCAATCCAAAACACTTGTAACACCACATAGCTTAAGTACCTAGCATGAAAAAGACAGAATATTAGTGAAACGTTCTCTATATCATTAACTCTTGCTTTGTTATTGGTGAAAACAATATCACTGTACAGTGAGCAGCTATGGTATCAACTATTTTGTGACTTAGGCCCATTATATAATTTCATTCGATCTAGTGCCAACTACAAGCAGTGAGCAAGGAACCATCAGCAAGGTATTTGGTTTCCAACTCATACAGTGACCAAGCATACAACCCAGAAAGTAGCTACCATCTGTACTGGGACCATCCACTGCTCAAGGAAATGGTCCTGGTATTGTGAATTGGAGTGAAGACAAAACAAAGATGGTAGCTCATGTACCTTTTTATCTTTTAGCGGAGCAAAAAGGTAGAAAAATTCTGCAAGCACTTGTTTAGTTAAATGTAGAATAAGCATCCTTTCATGTTCTTTAAGAGAAACATGCTTACAATCTGAGCACAGCGATATGAAACTTGTGCATTTTAACTGGTTAAAACCAAAGTGTCATACATCAAGAGAAGATGTTGTCTAAACAAACTTGCTGTTTGCATTGTAAAATATTTTCATGGTATGTTTGCTCCCAACAGAATGAAGAAAAGAGGGCATCGGTTCAGGCATTCAAAGAAACAAAGTTCACAAATAGATAGAATCTGATTGTTACATGAGCTATGATGGCCTTCAAGCTATCTCGATCACACACACACACATATATACATATATAAATCAAAATGTTCAATTAAAATACCTTCAAGCGATGGCCTTCCTGTGCCACCACATGGTATAATGATTGTTTTTTCAAGATTATAGAGAGGTTAGATCATTACTCTATCATGTGGCCATGCAATGCATCTCCCACGAGCCTCTAGAATGGTGGTGACCCCTTCATATGGACGAGGCAGTACAGTGTTCCTCATAAACACATGGTTAACAACCACTTCACAAAACTGCATACCGAGAGCAGTACCCCCAACAATAGCCCTTGGGTTCTTTGTTTGAACGGTAGCCTTTGCCACAACGACCTCATAGGGCCTTTCCCAGTTCATACTCAATCACATGACTATAGTAGGTTGATTTGCAACCAATTTCAGTACCTGTGCATCTGTCCAAATCTTATACTTTTGGCGTGGACACACCTTCCTCCAATCATCATGTGCAACTGGGAAACCCTTTGTTCTCACAAGTGTTCCAATGAAGTTAGCAAACTTGGTGCCTGATGATCTACAAGGTTGACCATGCTCATTGGCATCCAATTGGAGTTTAGGCTTATTTTGCCTTGCATAGATATCAGCTTTTGTAGTAGGTCCTCAAAATTTTTTTTGGGTTGTTCGGGAACATCTGGAAAATAAATACAACATAGTCCACTAAGAGGTCTAGGTGTTGGCCTTAGTTCTGTGCTACCATCAAATGAATCTGCATCAAACCAAAATTTGTGTTCAGCATCTAAAAATCTACGATGGCCCATATAGACACACTTCCCTCCCTTTTTCAATTGGAAAGAACATGTATCTAAGTGGCATTCAGGACAAGCCACTTTGCCAGAAGTGACGCATGCCACCAAATAACCTAGACCTGGAAAATCAGATATGGTACAAACTATGGCAGCACGTAGTTAAAGGGTTCACGCTTTGAAGCATCATATGTTCTTACACCATGAACAAACATTTCTACCATATCATCCACCAGCGGCTCAAGAAAGACATCCATATCACCACAAGGTGCCTTAGGTCCAGGGATCAACAAAGATAGGATGAAATTTGATTGCTTCATACACTTCCAAGGTGGAAGGTTGTATGGGATCAGAATAACAGGCCAAATGCTATAAGTTGATTTCATGGTCCTAAAAGGATTAAATCCATCGCTTGCTACAGCTAGTCTAAGATTTCGACTCTCTGAGGAAAATACTGGATGCTTAGAGTCAAAATCTTTCCAGAAAGGAGCATCAACAGGATGCCTCAGCAAACCATCTTGTGTGCGTCCTTCATCATGCCACCTTGTGTCATTTGTTGTTTTTGAGCACATAAAATACCGTTGCAGCCTTTTCTTTATAGGAAAGTAACGCAGAACTTTCCTTGGAACCCTATTCACATGTTTTCCACTAGGACTTCTCTTTTCTGATTTCCATCTTGAAGTATCACATTTTGGACAAACATTTGCCTTCGCATGCTCTTTCCAAAACAATATGCAGTCATTCTCACATGCATGAATTTTCACGTACCCAAGTCCTACACCTTTTGCCATTTTTTTAGCTGCATTAAAGTTTTTAGGAAGTGATGAATCTTCAGGTAAGACATCCTTAAGTAACTCTAGTAACATGTCGAAGCTTTTGTTACTCCATCGCCCAACGAACTTGATATGGAGTAATCTTACAATGAAACGTAGCTTCGAGTACTTGCAACCTGCATATAGTTCCTTGCCAGCATCTTCTACCATTTTGTAAAAAGTTTCCATATCCTCATCGTGTTGCTTCGTGTTGTTTACTTCTAAGTCCCCCATGACATCTAAACCCCCTGCTATGTCTTGAAGTAAACCAGAAATATCATCCTCTTCATTTGGATTCCCTACTTCTACCCTTTCTTCTTGTCTGCTATTTGTGAAAAAACTAGAACTAGGTTCACCATGATGCACCCATGTTATATATCCTTCTGTAAATCCCTCACATATCAAGTGCTCACGCACAATACTACTGACCCTCCAACAAGAGTTCTTGCATGCCTTGCACGGACACAAAATCTGATTTCCTTTTGCTGAATTACTAAAGGCAAACTCTAAAAACATATCCACTCCTTCTCTATATGCAAGGGTTTGCCTACATATGATTATCAATATATCAGACCAAACACCTTATGCATGTAGATTCTAGTATATGGTCACAGGATCATAATTTACCTAGGTTGATCCATCCATGTTTTGTCCATGACGCACCTTTTATAAAATAGTGTCAAAATAGTGAAATATAACCTCACATATGTTCTTGGTACTCCCGCAAAAGAATAAAAAACATTTAGTTCAGATTGGGTTGTTCAACAAAAAAAAAATCATGCCAAGCAATTGTCCAAATTAAATCAATTTTACTACAAGTAATACTAAAAAATAGCCATCAACAAGAACTATAGGGGAAATTTAGTCCAGTTTTAAGAAAACCAAATTATCACATCACAGATCACACACAACCTACAATTCTGAGACAAATGCAAAGACAAAGTTCATAAGAGAAGGTAAGCGTACCAGCCAAGCAATGACACTAGAAGAGCAGATGCAGACTAGAAGGCCAACTTGCTCGTTCTCCCTGTAACAATATTACCAACGCTAATTAATCACATAATGCAATACAAATAAGTAAAAAAATCTGAGCACAAGCAAACTTACTTCGAAGCTACGGTTGGTGACGAGTAGTGTAGAAAGAAACTTCGAAGAGTTGAATCCTTTAGTGCTTCCTTATAAGATATTTTGAACATGCACAAGAAAAAAAGAAATACTCAGAACTGATCCTTTTGTAACAAGGAGACATGTATGCATTTCAATAGTTTCAAGACTAACTTGTAATTCTTATAATTCCACTTGCAGCTTTAAAGTTAAATTGATTTCATTCTCTCTATTTTTATATAGAACAGTCACAACTAGAATCCTGCTAACTGACTACCTACGGTAGTAGAAGTGCTTAGTTCAACATGATAGGCAACAGTAGTACAAGTGCTTAGTTCAAGTACTAGTTCCACATGAGCAACAATTTCATTCCCTCTGTTTTATATGGACTAGCTTGCTGATTTCATTCTCTCATCCCCATTCTCTTTATTTTCCCATCAGTGTGAACTTTGCCTTCATATACTAGAAATAAGTTGAAGATCCAGTATAAGAACTTACATGCAACCTAATAGATTCTCTTGTGTACAAGATCTTGAATCCTGTTGGTTCCTCTGCAAAATCAACCAAGGCAGTAAACATGACATCTAAATATCTCCCTTCTCAAAGAGGGGAAGAGATGGCAGATCTGGATTGAATGAAATTTATGCAAGAGAAGTGACCCAAACCTTGAATCTTTCTAGCCTTTCTCACGCTGCTCCTTTCTATAGCCAAGAAAAAAATACAAGAAATTAAGCTATGCCAAAACCCTAGCACACAGGGGAATGAGGACGAGAGGAAGGAGATGTGGAGATGATGCACCTGGATGCTGAGGGGAATCAAGATGCGACTGTCGGTGAGTTGCCTTGTGTGCTCCCTCCTGCCGGCGACGGAGCGTGCTGATGGTGCCCGACGGCAGAGCTTCCTGGCGCCGCCCGGCGGCGGAGCCTGCTGGCCGCACCCGACGGCGGAACCTGCTGGCCGCGCCCGACGGTGGAGTCGCGCCCGGCAGCGGCGCCTGCTGGCGGCACCCGGCGGCGGAGCCTGCTGGCAGCGCCGGTGGGGGATCCCGCAGAAGCCCGACGGCGGACGAGCCCAGATGCGATCTTTTTTCTCGCGATTTTTTCTGGCTCCCAATGCTGGTTTCTGATGGAGGTGGAGTCGTACGTGTGAGTCAAGGGTCGGTGGGGGATCCTGTTTTAGTGGGCTCAAAGGGTCAATTTTTTTTACCTTTAGCATTTTACTCCCGCGCATGGTTGTGTTTGGCGTGCAGTCTCCCGCCCATACCTTTAGCATTTTACTCCCGCGCACGGTTGTGTTTGGCGCGCAGTCTCCCGCCCATGTGTAATCTCCATTCGGTTTTGGCACCCACCCCCTTCGACGACACTTAGACAGTTGTCTAGGTAGGCTACGATGACACTTTTTTTTTGTCTAAAACCTTTCGCCGACACTTTATATGTTGCAAAGAGAAATGCCGACAGTTAAGTTGTAGCCTTATACAACTATTGACGATAGTTTATGTGAAGCTAAATAGGTAAAGAATTGCCAACACAAATAGTGTTGTAAAAACTCTAGATTTGCCAACACATAATTGTAGGGAAAAGTGGGTTGTGGTGTAGTGAAATTCAACTGGTTTAGTCACTTGTGGCCATACCACCTTGCACTTCCCTCCCGTGATGTCACTATCGCCCGCCCAGAGGAAACAACGACGTGCCTCGTCAATATCTTCAGTGAGCTGTTTCGGCACCTTGACCGCAAACAAGAGATAGATCGGAATAGCGCTAAGTATTGAACGTACCAACCCCCGCTGTCTAGCTGCATCGAGGAGGCGTCCTTGCCAGTGTTGGTATTTCTTAGCGTAAGCAGAATAGTCCGCAAGCGCACGGAAGTACCGTTGTAGCACTTCACCCGGAAGTTTTCAGGGTATCGTATTTTCCACAGGGAACGGTGTGCTATAGCCTTCGGGTTTAGATCTCCCGGCTTAGGTAAAAGAAGGACGACTTAGGGTAGCAAGGTTTCTCTAGGTAATGAGTCCTTAGGTGTTCAGACTTAACTAACGTAGCTTGCTTCGGCCAACGAGTGAAGTTGGTTTCCCAACCTATGCCGATACAACTCTACCTGGAATCCCAAACGTGGGTGGATTACGAAGGACAGACATGGCTGTCACCACCTGCCGCCTACCTTCTCAACTGTGGAGACCCAAACAACCTACCTGTATCCACTTAGCCTAAACACCACGTTTACGCTAAGGGCCACTACTCTAGTGGCGATCAGGGCTTGCACCCTCTTACTAGAGCACCCACCCGAGGGTGAACGATCGGTCCAGCAAACTAAGTTAGCGAAAAGCTAGAACACGATAAGAACTTAAATACAAAGATAAACATGAACCTTGATACTCCAAATAGTATTGCGATTCATCAGGGTACAAGCGAAGTCGTACCGGCGATCGGTCCAACAAACTAAGTTAGAGAAAAGCTAGAACATGATAAGAACTTGAATACAAAGCTAGAACTCCGGCACTTCTCCGACTTGCACTCACTCGCTCCCTCTTCTCACTAGCTACTAGAGGTAGAATGTAGCACTACTTATTCTCTTGAATGAATCCTACACAAGGTGGGAATGAAACTACACTACTCTACAACTAATGAAAGAATGAATGAATGATGAATTGAATGGAATGATGTTGTAGAAGCTCTTGGGGCCTTTATTTTATAGTGGATATGCCTTGGAGGGGTGGAGATCCTCTTCTCCCCACTTGGAAAGTCTAAAACCGACCTCAAGAACCGCCTTCTGGGTACATTGAACGTGGACGACCTTGATAACCGACGTGAGGAAGGCGGTAACGAGCCACCGACCAAGGTTGGGCTCGAGAGGCGCACCTGGTGGTGCGCACCCCTGGTGGCCCCTCTCGTGCCCAGCTCGCTCTGGTGGGTCCTTGAGGTAGTGTGAGCCATGTCCATCAAGGTTATTGGGTCTGGTTTGGAGTATTGATGGGCTTTGAGCTCTATTTATCTTTATTCGGATGGGCCAGAAGTGCTGAGTCTTGATATGTTGAATTTGGTATGCACTTTTGGCCGATCCCAAGTGTAGTTTTACCTGTGATTCCTGCAAGATAATTGATATATCCAAAACTCGTGGAAGTTGTTAGTTTAGGTCCTAATTCTAAGTTTTGGTTCTAGAAGTGCAGGTTTTAGATAAAAGTTGGCGGTATAAAATGTGTGTTAAAAATCGCCAACAAAACCCCCCACACTTAGCCCTTTGCTCGTCCTCGAGTAAAGCTCAGACTAAGGTGGTTTATCGTCCTTTATTTAAAAACATGCACACGAGTTATTTCAGGCTTCACCCGCACCTGTGAACATTCAAAGTGTCTACCAAAATATCTTGGGTGATTGGATAATAGAACAACCTGGATTCAAATCTTCCTGCACATCCCTGCTCAGAGAAACTTGGGTTTTTATGATGTTTTAAAAATCAAAGATAGCAGATGTTCCTCGTATGATTCTCTCTAGTCACTCATATATATATATATATATATATATATATATATATATATATATATATATATATATATATATATGTGTGTGTGTGTGTGTGTGTGTGTGTGTAAGTGGATCCTTACCAAAGGCTTTTGTCGTGCCTTCTTTTTCCTCCTACCTGCTACAAGGTATATGTGGAGCTTTGGGTAGGGATAAAAAGCGCGGCATACTTGCATCACATGGTATTGCTAAGTGAAAAACCGAACTACATGGAGATTCAAGTCATACACTTTGATCGAGATGTGCAAGTGTGTGGAATCTTTTGGTCATTTTGTGCTCTTGTGTCAAGATCTCTCTCTTTTTTGGAATATTTTAGAGACTACGGGCTATCTCTTTTCTCTCTTTTTTTTCCTTTTTTCCAGGTGGGTATCAAGTATACCCCTAATTCTACTGCGAGCACTTGCCCATTTTTTAACATGCTCTTTGGCATGAATTGTTTTTTCATCTCATGCTGCATTGGCATGGATATTTCTTCTTGCATAACCCGTAGCTCTTTTTGGAGGATTTTCGTGAGAGAGATGTGTGACCGCATGAACATAGCTTTATTTGTGGTGGATGGATGACATGTTTTGCGTAACTCTGAGAGTAAGAGTTGGCGATATATGTGGCATGTACATGAATCTCGAATCATGGGTGCATGACAAGAATCTCAATATAAGTCACAACAATTTGATCAAGCTCAACATGATAACATGTAGCTTATGAATATAGGATGTGTATAAATCTAGCATAATTCATATGGCTTTGGTAGGATGTTTGCATCATAGAGGAACATGCTATTTGAACTTTTTGTATTTTGAAAATGTAAATCCCAAGTACCCTTGCAAAAGATGGCAAGTGTCAAATCATCCTACTATATCTCATATTCCAATTACTTAGATAAAATGAGGTCCCTATATAGAGTTGTTCATAGTTTGCAAGAATTCACCCGGAATAACAAGTGAATAAATTTTCAAACAAAGATAGAATGGTGAATGGGTTTGTTAATTCAGAAGAAGTAGTTTTTATGATAAATCATTTTCTCTCTCTTATCTCTAAGGAGCTGACAGGCATGTGAAGAAATTGTACTGAAATACCTGCGTGGCGGATCGAGGAGTGCCTGTCCCCCACACTTGCTTTTGTACGTGTCTTTTTAGTTCAGAGAGTATACAAAAGCAAGTGGAAATTGACACAAGGATAATCATGGGGGCAAACTTTGTTGGATTTAATTTTGATTGAGGCAATTTCAAGGATTAGAGAATTTAAGTTGAATGTGCCTCATTATTAGAGTGGAGAATGTTGCACATACAATCGTTTGAAGATGAAGGATTGATGAAGATTCTTTTTATCTTATCCTTCTGTATGTCAAGGCGGTCGACGCTTGTGCAACATGTGGGGGGGAGATCTTGAACGTGTGGTTGTTGAACTTGAGAGATCTCCCGCACACTTTATTCTTGTACCTCTTTTTTTTAATCAAAGAAACAAAGAATAGAAATACAACAAGGGCTCTACCAGCTGGAGCACTAGGAGCATTTATTATTTTTTTATTTTTTTTGATGGCAACATCGAGAAAGAAAATATCCATGCTTAAGGAAAATTGAAGACATAAGGCTCAAGAAAACATGGATCAAAGAGGTTGCCATGATTTTTAAAAGAGAGAGAGGGTTTTTATTCAAAAGGATTTATTTTATTTTATTTTATTCACCAGACTTCTTATCTTTGAAAAATAACTCAAGCAAGGCTAAGATAAAACATGTAGTACGAATCTAGCCTTGGTTCATCTCTATCAAAAAGAATTACTTCTATTTTTTATGAAAGTAGCTCAAAGATCATTAACCAAAATTAAACACCATGTTCAAACTTTGATTAAAGAAGGTGATTTTAACCAGAGCACCATACTTAATTTAAAAAGACCTATGAGCATACCACATGTGCACGTGTGAATACACCCAAACTAGAGCATATGACATAAGCAAAGGAAGCATGATCATGAATGAACTAAGGAGACAAACATGAGTAAATGAATTTGGTGAACATTTATTACCTTTGTATACCTGAATGTTTACCGGCGGCATCTGTAGATTTGAGTTTTGGAGGCGCCACAACGGTAGCTTGAAGGTTGGACTCAGGCAGGCGTCGAGGCTTAGGTCATACACACCAATGACGTGTATAGACCAGGGGCCTTGATGTCACCAACAAAGGTTGTGGAAGAGGAACACCCTTTTTGCTTATGGAAGCAATCTAGGCAAAGTCAGGTGGATTGCGGGTGTTTGTGGTAAAGGAATGGAACCACTCTGCTTCTTCTTTCTCTTCCACTCTCTTTTTTTATATATATATCTTCCCTTTTTTCAAACTTCTTTTTCTTCTCTCTCTCTTCCCCCTTTTTTCATTTTTTTGCATATATATATATATTCACTCTTTTTTTTGGAAGGTTCATGGGTGTATGTGATGACCATGTGGCGCCACCCAACTCCTTCTCTTCTTTCCACCATTTCTTCTCAACAAGAATGAGCTTTTTCCTTTTTGGGTGGATGGAACCTAAGCTCTCCCCCCACACTTGGACTTTTGATTGAAAGTCAAGTGTGGCATGCTGAGGGTCTCAGTGTTCCATCATTAGTAGTGTAGCTCTCATGCTGTTCGTTGGCGTGTCTTTCCCCGATCTTCTTGTTCTCAACCTGTAAGGTTAGTGAACATGAATACCCGAAGGTACATACAAACAAAATAGCATGGTCTTGTTTTTATTGAGAAGAAAGGTGGTGTTATTATTATATATATATACTCCCTCCGTCTCTGAAAGAATCAATTTCTAGAGTTGTCTTAAGTCAAACTTTTTGAACTTTGACAGAATTTCTAGAAAAAACTATCAAGATTGATGGTACCAAATTCATATCATTAGATATATCATAGAATATATTTTCATAATATGTCTATTTTATATCATAGATGCTATTATTCTTTTTTATAAAGTTAGTCAAAGTTTAAAAAGTTTGACCGGCACGGATCCTAGGAATTGCTTTTTTCAGGGACAGAGGGAGTATATTTTTATTTAAAAAGGTGAGCTAACATATCCTTTGATGTAGATGGAACATGACATTCTTACCGTCCTCCCCCACACTTTAACTTTTTTTTGTGAAAAAGTCAAGTGTGCCAAGTTGGGGTCTCCTTTCGAGTGTGCTCCAAAACATCAGAATTTGTTGTGGTCGATGTAGCTCCATGTTGTCATGCATCGTCTGTCCCTTGTTCTTCTTAGTTCAATGTGAAATGGTTATCAACCAAGAATACCCGAGGGTGCATTCTAGCCTGGCAACATGATCTTGCAATTACTCGAAAAGAATACACACATTTTTCTTCTTTGATAATCCGGGGTATCTCCCGGCAGTGCTTTGGTTATGGTCATAAGCTTGACATTGGGAAACCTTTTGAATTATACTTTTGTGTTGGTGAGGTGGTTTCCCCTACAACACCAACCTTCGCAAACCTGAACTGTAAAACTCATTACAAGCTACCACAAAATTTGCAAGATTTGTGGTAAACAAAACTATCTACAACAACCCTTTTAACGATGTTGGGCACAGGGGTCACGAGAGGGTTGTTGGTTTTGCAAAAGATGTTAGAGTTATAGCTCAGGTCAGGAGATTCTTCAAATGAGCATGGATTTGGCGGGATAGGAAGGAAGTAACTTCCATGCTCAGGATCTTTTATTTCAAGGGGAGAGAGTTTAGAATTAATATTTTCATGGATTGGCTCTCCCTCCGTGGGTTCGTTTATGGGTTCATCCTTGAAGTGCTCTTGATGTTCAATCGAGGTGCATGTGGATGTTGAATTGGGAAGCTCAAGAGAATTCCCCATGTCAACATCACTAAAAAGATCATCCTCAAATTCATAGGAATACACACAAGGATGTGTCGAAGCTTCCTCATCGGGAGGGTCAAGAGTTTCTCCTAATTCATCCTGGTTTTGGATGAAAAATTCAGCATCATTTTCCAAGAACGATTCAGGGATCTCTATGGGTTGCACCGACATTACCGTTTCAGGCTCGTTTGTATAAGAGAGGGGTTCAACCATGGATTTTTTGGCTTGAACTTTTGGTATGGAAGAGTTTTATCTCTTTATATTGACAACAAATTCCCCGATTTTTGGTGGTTCGTCCGAACGTTTTTGAAGGGGAAGCCTGATCAAGACATCAAAGTCTTGAATGTCAAAGACGTAAAAGTCTAGCATCAACTTGACATTATCATGTTTAAATGGTATGTTGTGAAGGATGCCTAGACTATTCACGCTTGTCCTTGAATCTATCCTTAAGTGCTTGTTTGTTGGGCGAAGGACTCGTGAACGATCGTGTTCGCAAAAGATGCAAACACGATGTTCGCCCCAATAGTTGGATTATAAAGCACTTCTACCCAGCCTCTGCTAATTTTAGCGTGGATGAACGAACCAGAGGGACTGATCTGAATTTCTTCAGAAAAGGGTTCCGCTCGTTCCACTCGATCGCTATTTATAATGGGTAGTGACTCCTCTGTATGATGGATTTCTAGAGGTTCAAGAGGAGTGGTGGAAACTGGTGGCTTCTTCTGGCGTGCATGCTTCGAGGGATTAAATGATTGTCACGGTAATCGTCCTCGAAGAACGGAAAATCTGAAGGAAGGTAGACTTCCTTTGGATCTTCCGTTAGCGATGAGGGTCTCTGAGTTTGAATCTCAATTTCGGCCTTAGCCGAAGAGACCTCCTCATGCTGTGGTTCGCTTTCCGTCTGGAGGGGAAGGGGAGTGTTTTCTAGAATAAGATCTAGAAGAGCCTCTCCTTCTTTTGTGGTTTTGTACATAAAGGATCCTCCAGCGGAAGTGTCCAGCTGTAGGGCAGACTCCTTGTTCAACCCTGACCAGAAATGTTGTAACAACACGTGGTCGGGTAGAGGCAAGTCTGGGCCTGATTTTGAAAAAATTGTAAATCTCTCCCAGGCTGCACCTAATGACTCCTTCTCTTTTTGTTGGAAGTTGAGTGTCTCTTGTCGTAGGTTTACGATATGAGAAATAGAAAAGAACGCGAGGCAGAAACTGTTTCGCAATTCTTTCCAATCTCCATTGACTTTTCCTACGGTATGGTCATACCATTGTTTCGCTCTATCAGAGAGAGAGAACGGAAACAATTTCCAACGCAATGTTTCTTGTGTCATGCCTGCAATTGTCAGGCATGCATAGAGCTGCTCAAACTCCCGTAAGTGGTGATAGCGGTTTTCATTATCGAACCCCGAGAAGGGCTGTTCGCGAACCATGGCTATAAAGCCAGGGTGAAGTTCATAGCCAGAAGCTGTGATTGGCTTCGACGATTGTGGTGGCTCACAGAACTTGACCCGTGGAGCAGAAAAGTTTTGGATTGAGGTTGATGGCTCCATGTATAAAGATAACTAAAAGAAAGAAAGATGGAATGCAAAGGATACACGGGTGAACTAGGTTTGGAGACTAAAGGTGACAACCGTTCCCCGGCAACGGTGCCAGAAATGCTTGTTGGTATTTCTTAGCGTAAGCAGAATAGCCCGCAAGCGCACGGAAGTACCATTGTAGCACTTCACCCGGAAGTATTCAGGGTATCGTATTTTCCATAGGGAACAATGTGCTATAGCCTTCGAGTTTAGATCTCCCGGCTTAGGTAAGAAGAAGGACGACTTAGGGCAGCAAGGTTTCTCTAGGTAACGAGTCCTTAGGTGTTCAGACTCAACTAACGTAGCTTGCTTCGGTCAACGGGTGAAGTTGGTTTCCCAACCTATGCCGATACAGCTCTACCTGGAATCCCGAACGTGGGTGGATTACGAAGGACGGACAGGGCTGTCACCACCTGCCACCTACCTCCTCAACCGTGGAGACCCAGGCAACCTACCTATAACCACTTAGCCTAAACACTGTGTTTACGCTAAGGGCAACTACTCTAGCGGCGATCAGGGCTTGCACCCTCTTACTAGAGCACCCACCCGAGGGGACGATCGGTCCAACAAACTAAGTTAGAGAAAAGCTAGAACACGATAAGAACTTGAATACAAAGCTAGAACTCCGGCACTTCTCCGACTTGCACTCACTCGCTCCCTCTTCTCACTATCTACTAGAGCTAGAATGTAGCACTACTTATTCTCTTGAATGAATCCTACACAAGGTGGGAATGAAACTACACTACTCTACAACTAATGAAAGCATGAATGAATGATGAATTGAATGGAATGATGTTGTAGAAGCTCTTCGGGCCTTTATTTTATAGTGGAGATGCCTTGGAGGGGTGGAGATCCTCTTCTCCCCACTTGGAAAGTCTAAAATCGACCTCAAGAACCGCCTTCTGGGTACATTGAACGTGGACGACCTTGATAACCGACGTGAGGAAGGCGGTAACGAGCCACCGACCAAGGTTGGGCTCGAGAGGCGCACCTGGTGGGTCCTTGAGGTAGTGTGGGCCATGTCCATCAAGGTTATTGGGTCTGGTTTGGAGTATTGATGGGCTTTGAGCTCTATTTATCTTTATTCGGATGAGCCGGAAGTGCTAGGCCTTTATATGTTGAATTTGGTATGCACTTTTGGCCCATCCCAAGTGTAGTTTTACCTGTGATTCCTGCAAGACAATTGATATATCCAAAACTCGTGGAAGTTGTTAGTTTAGGTCATAATTCTAAGTTTTGGTTCTAGAAGTTCAGGTTTTAGATAAAAGTTGGCGGTATAAAATGTGTGTTAATAACCGCCAACAACCAGCCTGCTAGCTTTGTCCTTGTTGCATCAATGGTGCTTTGGACATGCACCATTTTCAGTCTACCCAACGTGAGTGGAAGTCCTAGATATTGATTGGAAAAAGGACACTCGCTGACCTACAAACGGCTCCAGGATAAGATCCAAGTTCAGTTCTGAACATCTGATAGGAGCAACTTGACATTTTTCCAGGTTTAGTTTTAGGCCTGTAGCATTGCCGAAATGTTCCAAAATGCTGAAAAGCGCCGAGACCTCTGCTTGGACCGGATTCTGGAAGATAATGGCGTCGTTCGCGTACAGCGACAGTCTGAGCTTGGCGTGTCTCCCCCGCAGGGGGCTGAGCACGCCCTCTTCCGTGGCGATATGCAATATCTTCTGAAGCGTGTCAATAGCCAGTATGAACACATAAGGCGACAGGGGGTCACCCTGGCGAAGGCCCTTCTGGTGGTTTATCCTTCCCCCCGGAACGCCGTTCAGTAACACTAAGGAGTGAGCTTTTAAACAGAAGACTTAGCCAATCCCTCCATGTGTGGCTGAACCCTCGGTGCTCTAGCAGTTCCAAGACATATTCCCACGACACCGTATCAAAAGCCTTGGAGATGTCCAGTTTGAAAAGGAGGGCCAACTTCTTTGTCCTGTTGTAAGCTCGGGCCAGATTTCGAACACATGAAATTGTCTTGAATACAACGACCCTTGAGAAATGCACTATGTGAGCTAGATATTAGAGCATATCCAATAGTTTGGAAAAATGACTTGCTATCCTTGTTTTATTGGGAAAAGAAGAAAAAACGTTCTCCAACAGATTGGTATATGACTTGCTAAATTTTTCCAAGTTGGAATCGGAGGCCATTTACTTGCTATATTTACTAAGTCAGCTTCACATGCTATCCGACGTTTCTAAGTTATTTTTACCAAGTTGGAATCCGCCGCCACTTCTCCCGCGCCTACTTTTCTATGTTATTTTTACCAAAGTATTGGAGATACATGAAAAATTTACTTGCCAAAAGTTTTAGCAAGTTGCTAAATAACAACTTTTTCCAAGTCAATTTTTCCAAACAATTGGAGATGCTCTTAGCTGATCAATATGCCTTGATAATCTTATGGGCAGTATCTTGGAAATGAGTTTTGCAAAAGAATGAATTAAGCTGATCGGTCTAAAGTCCCTTGCATATTCCACCACATCACGCTTTGGGATGAGGGTGATGTATGCTCCATTTAGGTGCTCCAATGGCCCGGCGCGAAGCTGATGAAAACACTGGACAGCTGCCATAAGGTCATCCTTAATGATCGGCCAACATATCTTGTAGAAAGTCCCTGTAAAGCCATCTCGGCCGGGGGCCTTTTCACTAGGCAATTCTTGAATTGTGACCTTTATTTCCTCCTATGTGAAAGGATCATCCAGTGAGGGGTCTTGAACCTGACTAAGACAGAGTCTGTCCCAGTCCAGTGAGCAAGACCGGCGGTCTGTGCTTGCAAGAATTTTTGTGAAGTAATCTAACAGGATGTTCTCCTTCTCAGATTGGTTCCAGATGAAGGCCCCTGCATCCGATTTGAGGTAACAAATGAGGATCCTTTTCCTACGGCTGGTAGCCTTTTGGTGAAAGAATTTTGTGCACGCATCACCCTCTTTTATTTGAATGAGCCTCGAACTCTAGCGCCTTCGGGAACGTTCTATGGCAGCCCACCATCAACATTAATTTCCAGCGCATGCCCTCTTTTGTATTGTTTTGCTTACTTCTTCCGTCCTAGAATAAGTGTTACTGTCACTCCCCGATAAGTCCAACGCTTTTAATTTTGATAAACTATACACAAGAAAGAAATCATTAATGTTTATGATAAGTATCATTAGATTAATGGGTAAATATATTTTTATAATAAACATAGTTGGAGATATAAATATTATTAATATTTTTTATAAATCTAGTTAAATTTAATATAATTTGGTATGTACGAAACTCAAAACTTAATTAGGATATGTACTGTGTTATGGCTTCTATTATATCACACCTAACAACTCCAACCCAAATATTACTTTTCTGCCATACTTCCATACGCAAGTTGTACAGCTACTAATAATGCATTTATACTCGAAGGATCCATCACCGTGTATACTACCTTTATTGTAGACTATACTTATTATTGTTGCAACAAATGTTTATCTATACAAATCTAAAAAGAACAAAACATGGACATCTCTTTTGTGCGGTATTCGCTTCGCTCCGTCGTCCTGCCCATGCGACCTGCAGGCCGCACCTCCCCTCCGTCCCCCTCCCGCACGCAGAAGGAAAGCGCTTTCTACGGCCTCCCCTCTCGTACACAGAAGGAAAATTGCGCTCTCAGCAGAAAGAAATCGCGGTGGTGCAGCCGCGCCCGCCTGCCCAACGCCGACACCCGTGCGAGCCCTGCCCCAGCCACGGTGTTGCAGCCATGCCCGCCCTATGCTAACGCCGACGACCGTGCGAGCCCTGCCGCTGCCCCAGCCCTAGCCCCAACCAACGCGGCGACGCCGGACCGTTGCCGGCCGCCACCACCAAAGCCTCGGGCCTCCACTGGAACCCTATGGTCCGCTCAGCCTCGGGCCATCCCCGTTCAGCCGGAGCTGCAGGGGCAACCGGCGAGGAGCGGCCGTATCCTGTCGAGCAGGAGGCAGGAGCACAACAGGCGGAGAAGGCCTCGCACATCCAGTTCACAGACTACGTCGCGGCATACCAGAGCTTCTTCAACGCTTCCTGCACCCTCGCTCGCTCCTGCCACCGGGTGTGCCAACCTCTTCCTGTTGTTTGTATTCGGATCTGATCTATACATGTATTATGCCTGCTATTTAGAGTTTGGTGCGGCAAATCTAGGGAGCGTTTGATATATATATATATTAAAATACAAGTAGCACCTTCTATTGCCTTCTCCATATTTACCATCAAGAAGACCGTCCAAAGGTAGCATAAGTAAAACTCCAATTAAAAGAATATTTAAAGTATCTTTGTATGGCTATTGCCACTTTGACCATGTCCACGCTCTTGTGTACTCGATTTCTTATTTTAATTTGATATCTTAAGTTAACATATTTTCTCTTCATTTCTTGTCATTCGGAAACTTATGGTGGAGATAGCCTTGTAGCTTTGGGTTGGATAGAAGTCACCAGTTAGGAGATCCTACGTTTGGTTAGGAGTTGGGTGCTAGATCGAAGGGGAATTGGAGAATGTAGTTGGAGTTTTTTTTTATCATTTCGTTAGAAGCTGAGGGCATGTGTTACCTTTTATTTTCATAGAAATGGTCGATCAAAACAATAATAGATATACTTTGATAAGCCGACCTGCAGATTTACACTTGAGCAAAAATATTTGAAAAGTAGTAAGTAATGAAGTAAACAGTGGTCTTTTTTCTCGAAAAACGTAGGAGATCTGCGTCTCATTATATTAAGAAGAAAGAGTAAACGTTGTTGTCAGGTTACAATTGCCAGGTTACTACTGATCGACATACGGCCGCCCATCAATTCAAATTTATTTTCCATCCCGTCTACTAATCATGGTCCGGCAATTGCATTCGAAGCTATAGACAGTTCAGTTAGATGCGAATTGCTTTCACCATGTCCTGTTTCTCCTGCTGCCTGCTCGGTCATCTCCCTGATCTTGACGTCGGCATCAGGGATGATGATCTCACACATGACACGCACTACTGTTTATCAATCAATAAATTTGTCTTGCTAAATTACAAAATTATGCACCCACCTATTTATCGAAGGCATCGCCATATTGTTCTCATGCTCTTCATGCAAAGACCGAAAAGTGAGTTTTCTCATCTTCTCCAAAATCACCACCTATTTATTCGAGCTTTGAGAATTGAACCAATGGAACATGAGTTGCAGGTTGTTTCACCTTACTACTTTGAGGTGCATGCAGAGAGTACCAAAAAGCATCCATCCAGCTACTTTTTGTTGGAAAATGGAAATAGTCTGCATGATGTATTGAGGGCATGGACAAATTCTACATTAGACTTAGACATTTTGTCTGCAATATGGAAGGCAAAAGGCCTAGCACCTTAGAAGAGAACATTCAGATGCAAAGCCTGCAAAAGTTTGTTATTCCTCCCCACATCCCTACCTTGCTCAGCTTTCTTAATTGCTCAAATGTTGATATATATATATAATATTTCATTCATGTTCATTGAGCACACTCTGCAGTGAAAAATTTGCTTTGTTTTGTGATTCATATTTTGAGTCCAAGAGGGCTAAGAATAATAGCAGGTAACCTTTGTATCAGATATGTCCATTCCATTTTATCACATTGAAATATTTTTTGGTTGCTTATGTGCCCTGCTTTGGCTTTGGGTCAAGTAAATTGGATTACCGTTCTACCGTTAGCATCCAATTGTCTTAGGTGCTTAATTCAGGGTTCTCAAATTTAGCTCAACCAATCATTTTTTAGATAATAGCTCAATCAACCACTTATGCTGCTTTTAAAAAAATACAGTCCATGACTCAATTTTGTTAGGAATGAGATTATCTCCGCAGTTCATCTTTCATAGCTCAAAAGAGCTTCATGAGAGTAATATTTGATATTATTTGCAAAATAGGTGACAGTAAGCTACACCTAAATGATCCATCCCTCTTTCCTTTGCCTTTTCCTTACTATTGTTTACTAGGAGGAAATTTTTTCATGTGACAAATTTTCCCATTTCTATTGTTTCCTATGCTCTATTTGTCCATGCTAACATATGTTGTTTGCTGCTTTTCTTCAGTTGTTTGCATACATGTTTATCAGGATCTTGATGAAGTCAGTGTTGGGCAATATACTTGTTAAGTATATGAAGTATATGAAGGCCCATCTACTATAGGCCCATATGGCCCATGTGGCTCCTATATATAGTTATCTCCACTAATGGAATAACATAAGAGTCTCTAATTCCAAGGTTAGTAACATGGTACCAAAGCTATGGATTAGGGTTAGGATTAGACTCTTCTAATTCACCCACGATCCATTTTTGTCCTTGGGATCTACTCTGTTCGCACGAGGAACTCCTCTGTTGTTCGTGTCCTCTGTTCGCGGCCGTCCTCGCGTCGCGCGGCCTTCCCCGCGCTCGCACCGTCCGCGCGATTCGTTCGCGGCCGTCGTCGCGTCGCGCGGCCTTCCCCGCGCCCGCGCCATCCGCGCGATTCCTCCGCGCGCGTCCTCGTTGGCCTTCCCCGCGTGGCTCTTATCGGCCTTCTCTGCGCCCACACGGGACTCGACCGCGCCGTCCGCGCGGGACTCGCCCGCGCCGTCCGCGAGGGACTTCGGCGCCGGTCTTCCACGCGCCGTCAGACTCCCCCGCGCCGTACGCGCGGCCTCGTCCTTCTTCTGCGCGCCGTCCGAGCCGCTCTTCCACGGCCGCCGGCTCCTCTGCTCGCGACTCGCGGCTCGCGTGCTCCTCTGCTCCACGCGTGGATCTCACGCGCCGCGGTTCTCACGCGCGGATCTCACGCGGCTGGGCGTCCTGCTCGGCGAATCTCACCAGGTGCTGCTGGGCTTCTTCCACGGCAGCAAGGGTCAGAGTGCCTGCAACTCCTCTGCTGGTGATATTAATCCCTCTTTTCCACTGCTATTTGTACTGCTCTTGGTACAGTAGATTCCATCATGTCTCAGATTACAACAATTGTTATCAACATCACTCTAGATGGACAGAATTACTTAGAATGGGGTTTTACTGTTGAAATTGCTTTGCGGGGCTGTGGTCTTCATTTTCACTTGACTAATGATCCACCAACTCTTAAGACTGATGGTAGTAATGCTGCTGCTATAAAAACTTGGGAAATCAATGATGGAAAAGTCATGGCTGCTATAGTTAATAGTGTTAAATCAACTATGATTATGAGTTTGCGTAAGTTTAAGCAAGCCAAACCAATGTGGGCATATTCGAAGGAACGATATGTTCAGGAAAGTGGTAATCTTCAACATACTCTTATGCAACAACTTCATGTTATTGCACAAATAGACATGTCTATTGATGAATATTACTCTGCCTTTGATCGTTTGATGGGTTCTTTGATTTCCATGGTGCCACAATGTACAACAACACAAAACTGTACAACACTTGCTTTTCTTGAGCAGTTTCTCACTTATAGATTTGTCATGGGGGTCAGGGCAGAATTTGATTCCATTCGTATCAGGTTGCTCCATACTTCTGCTAGTCTAACCATGGCACAGGCACTGTCTGAGTTACTTACTGAAGAGACACGCCTACAGTCTTTGTCTTCGACTTCCTCGGTGTCTCAACCCCACAGTGTGTTGGCAGCAAGGACCAGTGCATCCAAAGAGCCCTGTAAGCATTGTGGCAGGACTAATCATCCTTCAGAAAACTGTTTTGCCAAGCACCCAGAGAAATTGGTTGAATTTCGTGCTCGCCGAGCTGCTCGTGGTCGCGGTACCTCTTCCACTCCTAAAGGTTCAGGTGTTGTTGGTTCAGGTGTTGTTGGTTCAGGTGTTGTTGGTTCAGTTTCTGTTGCTGCTACCTCATCTACTACAACTCCATCATCTTGGTGCTTGATTCAGGGGCGTCTTTTCTATGTGACATCTGATTCTTCCCACTTGGTTGCGTGCAAACCAGTCATAGATGGTGCTTCTGTTCAGACAGCTAATGGTACATCTTGTCCTATCACTCACACCGGGTCACTTTGCAATACTCATTTTGATGTTCCCAATGTTTCTTTTGTGCCACAATTGTCTATGAATCTCCTTTCGGTTGGTCAAGTTACCGACCAAAATTGCTTTGTTGGTTTTGATGACTCATCTTGTTTTATTCAGGATCGTCGCAGTGGACGAGTGATTGGGACTGGCCATCGCCGTAAAGATGCTTCTAGCCTCTACGTCTTGGACACCTTGCGTCTTCCTTCTTCCGTTGGGTCTCCTGGTCATGTGTCATCTGCTGCATCGCCTTCAGCATCTCCTTTTGCTAAATGGCATCATCGTCTCGGTCATCCTTGCGGGTCGCGTTTGTCATCATTAATAAATACAGGGCGTTTAGGTCATACATCTATTGAGTCTCATTTTCATTGTAAGGGTTGTAAGCTGGGAAAACAAATACAACTTTCATATTTATCTAGTGCTTCTTCTTCTGTTAGGCCTTTTGATCTTATTCATTCAGATGTATGGGGTCCTGCACCTTTTGCTACTAAGGGTGGCCACAAATATTATGTTATTTTTATTGATGACCATTCTCGCTATACATGGGTTTATTTTATGAAACGCCGTTCTCAGCTGTGTTCTATTTACCAGTCTTTTGCTCGCATGGTTCACACACAATTTTCTACTCCTATTAGAGTTTTTCGCTCTGACTCTGGTGGTGAGTACTTGTCTTCAGAAGGCACTCTTCCTCAGCTTTCTTGTCCTGGCGCTCATGCTCAGAATGGTGTTGCTGAACGTAAACACCGACATATTATAGAGACAACCCGTACTCTTCTTATTTCATCTTTTGTTCCTTCTCATTTTTGGGGCGAAGCTGTTTCTACTGCTGTCTATCTCATCAATAGACAACCGTCTTCTAAACTATCTGGAAAATGTCCAGGTGAAGTACTTTTTGGTACTCCTCCTCGATATGATCATCTTCGAGTTTTTAGATGTACATGCTATGTTTTGCTTGCACCTCGTGAGCGCACTAAATTGAGTGCACAATCTGTTGAGTGTGTCTTTCTGGGGTACAGTCTTGAGCATAAAGGTTATCGATGTTATGATCCCTCTTCTCATCGCATTCGTATCTCTCGTGATGTGACTTTTGTTGAGGATCATCCCTTCTTTTTGCGGATACATGGGTGTATGTCGAGTCTCTGAGTGATGAGTGATTGTCAACTGGGATAATGCGCATGTTCTTTGGCTTGTGTTGTGCAGGTGTCGAGCACGGATACAGTGATCAGAGGCAAGGTGAAGGTCAAGTAGAAACGTGCCGTGCCGATGGACCGAGAGTGGCGAAGGGCGGACGTAAGGCTTGGACTGAGGGACCGGTGGCCCGAGGATCAGCTGTGGTGGCTGACAGCCTGGGAGAGCGACGAGCGAAGACTTGCGGGCACGGTGTTGCCTGGGTCGAGGACCTAGGGACACGTGTCGGTGGATGGGGTGCACGGGCGGTGCATCCCCTCTACGGCTCGGTTTGGTGGTTGAGCCACAGAAAAACCACCGAGTGGACGGTTTCTAGGTTTGGGCCTCAAAACCTGGGCGCTGATGGTTTCTGAGTTTGGGCCACAAAACTCGGGCTGAGGACGGTTTCCAGGTTTGAGCCTCAAAACCTGGGTGCTGCGGGTTTGCTGAGTTTGGGCCACAAAACTCAGGCTACGGTCGGCTGGTTGCCCGGTTTGGGCCTCAAAACCGGGGGTTGGTCGTGAAGGCTGGTTTCCCGGTTTGGGCCTCAAAACCGGGGGTGAAGTCCGTGAAAAGGACGAGCGGAGCGGTGGCGGCACGTGGCGGCAATCGGTGAGGTTGCGTCGAGGCAACGCTACCAGTTGTGCGGGCGTGGCTGTCGGATCACCAACACCTTCGAGTTGGTCCAGAATAACCCTAGGGTTTAGCTGGTTCGCTCTGTAATTAGAGAGGGGTAGAGTAGGAATTAGAATTAGGATAAGTAGAGGGAGACACCCTCCTCCTATGGTATCTCAGTCATTTGCTCTTTGCTTCTAGGGTTTCCTGCTCTCCCAATCCCCTGCTGTAGCTAGCTGAGATCCGCAGAGAACCATACCTCTGTGTACTAGAGATTTTGAGGAAGTGAGACCGTAATCTCACTATTGTAGCGTGTGGGAGCCACACGGTTGCAAATTCGTGGTTGTGATTCGCATTTTGTTCTTGTTCTTCGCGGGTTGCTTTTCTCCACGTTTTTCCCGTCGATCGATCTCTTTGCTTGGTGCGTCTTTTGGAAATCCGTTTGAACCAAGTTGTTCTAGATCGTGAGGCACTTGTTTCCACCGAAGGAATTCATCCCTAACTTCACGACCTAGTAGATCGGTTGATTTTCGTTTTGGATCGGTTTTGCTCCTTTAGTCCCGATTTCTTCCAATCCATCGATTTGGAGTTAGATGCGAGCCGTGATTCCCATGGGATAGCTCACTAACCTCCTTGAGAATCCTCATACCAAGTCTAAGCCTTAGTGCTTTTGATTCGAAAGAGATTGAGTGGATTTCACGGAAGAACAGTGCAGTATCGGGACCATCGGACACTGTGTTCTTGAGCATCAGACGCTGAGTCTTTTCCATCGGAGCGTTCGGTGCCACGTGTCGTCTGACAGCGCTCTTTAAGGAGCATCGGACGCTGACCATCGGAGCGTCCGTTGCCATCAGACGCGCCGGGGGTCAGACATCGGACGCTAGGGCTGCACTGTTCACAGCGTCCGATGGGTGTCCAGTAAGGTTCCAGAAGTGTCCTGTTTGCATCGGACGCGTCTGGTGCTATGCTGCTGAGTCTACGCAGTTTCGTCCGCGGTTCGTTCGTTGTCGGTTTTGATCTCCGGCTTTTGCGTTGGGTTTCTAGGGTCGTATAGTCTCTCGCTGTGCTTCTTGGAAGCATCCACCCTATCTCTAGGGTCGTGGACACATACGAGCTCTAGGTTCGCTCTTGGGGTGTTTCTCGGGACAGTGGCGACAAGTTTCCGAAAGGAATTTTGAAGCTCCCATTCACCCCCCCTCTGGTCGCTTTCTGGTTGCATTCTCGGTCCTTCAATTGGTATCGGAGCAGGTTAAGGATCTTCCACCTTAGCCGGTTCCAGATCCATAGAAGGCGACATGGATCGCGGCGTGGGCAAACCGCCGTTTTTCGATGGGACGAACTATGCGTATTGGAAGATACGCATGTCGGCCTATCTGCAGAGTTTGGGTGCTTCCATTTGGGATATTTGCAACTCTGCTGATTACGTGGTCTTGGCTGGTCGTGTCTCTCAGCTTCAGATCGATGAGCACGATGCCAATAGCCGAGCCCGTAATGCTCTTTTCTCATGCCTGAGCATGAGTGAGTTTGATCGCGTTTCTCACCTCGCTACGGCTCGGGAGATTTGGGCTATCCTCATGCGTTTCCATGAGGGAACCTCTCAAGTCAAAACCCGTCTCTACGAGTCGTTCAAGCGAGAGTATGAGAACTTTCGACATATGCCTGGCAAGAGCATAGAAAGTTTATTCGCTCGCTTTCAGGTGATTGTCAACAGGATGAGGGCTAACAAGGAGCTGTTGCCTTTCGACGATCATGAGAGGGCTTTGAAGCTTTTGCATACTCTTGATCGGTCGGTGTGGGATTCCAAGGTTCAGGCGATCATCGAATCACCTAACTATGAGACCCTCACGTGCGACGAGCTCTTTAGTAAGCTCAAGTCCAGTGAGATTGATGCCATGGCGAGGGCTTCTTATGAAAATCCTTCTGGCCCGTCGATGGCTTTGCTTTCTGGCTCTTCTGCTAACACCTCTGGAGGCTTTGCACTTTCCTCTCTTCTTTTTGTCACAGAGGAGCAGTTGGAGTTCATGGGGGATGACGAGCTGACATTGCTCGCCAACCGGTTCTCGCGGTTCCACAACAACCGCATGAACCGTCACCGCGGAGGATGACGCTCAGGATGCTTTGAGTGCGTCGACCCCAACCACTTCATCGTCAGTTGCCCGAAGAAGAACAAGCAAGTCTTCGGCAAGGCAGAACATGGGCACAAGTATGACTCCAGCAAGCGCAAGGAGAAGTACGTCCCCGCGAAGCACAAGCGGAAGGGCGGCTTCAACAAGGAGTACATCAAGACGAAGTACTTGGAGAAGGCCCAGGCTGAGCAGCGTGTGTTCTTCGCCACGCTCAGTGACGTCGACGACTCGGATGACGACTCCGCTTCTTTAAGCGACAACGAGGTCCGAGAAGAAGAAGAGGATCGAGGACAAGCTCAACGGCCTCTGCTTCTTCGCCGACGACGAGGGTTTCTGCACCATGGCCCTCGGCAAGGAGGTCGACGGCGAGCTGGAGGAGACCCCTCGGAACAACGACGACGACGACGACACCTCCCAGGTATCTCTGACCCCCGACGAACTTTCTGCTGAGATCGAGAAACTTACTGCCGCTCTCCTTAGTCAAGACAAGTTGCTTAGGCGTGCCGCTAGAGAGCGCAAGGAGTTTAGGCAGAAGTGGGAGGATACGGTGAAAGAACTTGAATCTGTCAAGTCCACCGTTGTTGTCACCGAGGAGGAGGAGTGTGAGATGTGCACCACGCACATGACTGACCTTCTCACTTTGAGAGGTAAGTATGTGGCGTTGGTAGGAGAGGTGGATGAGCTGAAGGCTAGATCCTCGTTGTTGGGTGCATGCAAGTCCTGTGCAGGCTTGCAAACCGAGTTGGCAGAGAAGAATGCCAAGACTGTGTCTCTTGATAAGGCCAGCTCGGGTAGCACATGCGTGTCTAGATGTGTTCTTTGTGAGGGTTTGGAGATGGAGATCGCAATGTGAAGCATGACAAGATACTAACTGAGGAGGAAAACACATACCTTCGGACCATCTTGTCATGGGTGTCGAGTGGTGAGCCGCAGCTTGGGATGATGATCTCCCAGTTCAAGCGTGCTGCAGGAGGTCCAGGTGTAGGCTTTGTTCCGGGTGTTGATGTGTCATCTTTTGGCAAGATTGAAGAGTCGAGTGGTCTTAACCCATGTGAGAAGCCCAACTCCACCACTACTCCCAAGCTTACCAAGATTCCACCCAAAGAGCTTTTCAAGCCTAACACCAAGGATGGTGTATTTGTGGAACCTCCGAGAGCTCCACCCAAGAAACAATCATGGGCTCCAAAACCAAACCATCTCAAGAACAAGCTTGACACCATGCCACCCATCCAAGAGGAGCTTATGCCACAGAAGGGCAAAGTGATCCACACCCACTACCGTGAGTACCAACAACCCCCTTTGAGAGCGGTGAGGTACCATTGTGAGCACTGTGGGAGAGATGGACACTTGAGTGAGTTTTGCTTTCGACGCAAGAGGGAGGTGCGCTGTGCAAAGGAGATGAACAACATGGACACGTACCATCCTTTCCATGATGGACATGTGCCTAATGTTCATAGGCGTGCTGTTAGGCCTAGAGGTCCAGAACCTCAAGTTCCTAGGCCTAGGCCGCGAGGAGGTCGTGCCCGGCGGGAGCTTGCAGTTGTAGGCTATGGACCCCGTGGCGGTGGCTTTGTAGTTGAGCATTTTCCACCACCGCGTTTTGAGTATCGCGATGGACGCTCCTCCCTTAGCGGACCACGTTTTCCTTAGTGTGGTGATCGCTTTCCCCGTAGGCATGCTAGGAATGGTTTTTCTGCTAACCGTTCTTTTCAGCAGCTGACCCAACACTGGTATTCTCCCTACTTTACTAACCCCAGTGTTGGATCGTATGCTCACCCTATGTCTTTTTATTGATGTAGGTAAAACGATTGGAGAACGTTTGGTTGGTGGATTCCGGGTGTTCGAGGCACATGACCAGAAACGCCAAGTGGTTCTCCAGTCTTAGTCCGGTCGCCGGTAAGGAGTTTGTCACCTTCGGCGATAATAGCAAAGGTAAAGTGTTGTCTCGTGGGTCTGTGCGAGTTAATGAGCACTTTGTGTTGCGCGATGTTGCTCTTATTTCTAACTTGCATTTTAACCTTCTTTCTGTTTCGCAACTCTTTGATGACGACTATGAGATTCATTTTAAGCCGAATCTCAGTCATATTTTGGACCCTCAGGGCAATCTTGTTTGTGTGATTTCGCCCTTTGGGAAAGTCTTTCGTGCGAATTTCTCGGAGTCTTTTGGCATTTCTCATTGTTGTGACACCCTGGTGTCAAGCACTGCATTAGGAACTACATTTAGCTACTAAAATACATAAGCAAAGCATTGCATCATTTCATGCGCATAAGAGTGCTTTTTGCTTTTTGTTGTTTATTTGGATCTTAGGTTTCTTTTGGATTTGACTGTTTAAATGGATTTCTATCCTGGCAATAATTTTACAAAATGAAGAATGTTGAGTATAACATGTTTTTTTATATTGACACGTTGAACTAGTTCAAGGTGGTTTGATAACTAAAAAGTTTGAAAACAAAATGATTTATAGCTCAAGATTTGGCTTTAGTTCTATGGAGATTGAGAAAATGTTTTTCAGCAAAAGTGTCTTATATGAAAGTTGTAGAGAAAATTATTTTGAGCAACTTTTATTTTTGGGTCAAAGCCTAGTTTGGAGTTTTGAAACTGTTTTTGAATGGTCAAAGTTTGAAAAGTTTTCGGAAAAAGAAAAAGGAAAAGATTTTTCTCCCGCGCTCCACTTTCGGCCCAGCCCCGCACCGCGCCGGCCCGTGCTCGCCCGCTCGCCCGCGCCTCGTTCGCGCCCGCCCGCGCACCGCGCCGGTCGCCCTGACCGCGGCCGCGCCGTACGCCGGCCAAACCGCCGCGTGGCCGCCCTTCTCTGCACCAAATCCCGCTCGCCCACTCCTCGCTCGATTCTTCTCCACTCGATCACGCCACAATCTCCCCCGGCCACTCCCCGCTCGCCTCGCTCGCCGCGCCCACACCACCGCCTGCACTCGCCTCGCGCGCCGCGACGCCGTGGCCCCCGCCACGACCACCGGCCGGCCAAGGCCACGGCCAAAACCCCGAGCACCTCTCCCACTCCCTCACTCACCCACACGCACACTCCCTCGCTCTCGCCCTCACTTCTCCTCTCCACGAACGAACGCGAAGCGCGAACGCTCGTGCCGTCGCCGTTCGACACCGCGAGGACACCTCACCGTTCCGGCCGCAACCGTCCACCACCGTCCGATTCCTCTCGCCAGCCACTCCGCCCTCACCGTGCACACGCCGTGCGCGCGCCATCTTCCCCAACCAAGCCCCGTCACCGCCGGAGGACGAAGTGTCCCCTTCGGTCCCCGTTCGCCACCGCGGAGTCCGCGTCATCGTTCCTCCCCGACCCGAGCTCCACCGTCTCCCATCTTCACCTACAAGCTTCATTAGGCCAAGGCAAGGTGAGAACACACCTCCACGAGGTCTCTACCTCCCCCTAGCCTCCTACTCTTGCCCGACCGAGCGCCATGGACGCCGCCATGACCGCGCATGTGGTTGAGCTCCTCCGGAGCTTCACCGGCCGAACCAACCCCTCTAGTAGCCTTCCTAGGGTTCACGTAAGCTATCGCCCCCGTTAATTTGGTCGGCGACCGCCGGAAACGGCGTAGCCGCGCGTCACCGCCGCCGCCGTCCGCCACCGCTCGCCGCCGGCGAGCTTCGGTCATGCACTAGCCCAACCATCACCACCACTCAGTCCGCCTCGTCAAGGGGAACACGCCGAGCCCCACCTCACCGCCGGCGACCTCACCGCCGGCGAGAACCGTGCGGTCAAACCCACTCCCCTGTTTTCTCTCTCGGACCAGTGGGTCCCGTTGACCAGCAGGTCCCACGCGTCAGCCGCTCATGGTCCATGGACCGGGTCTGCGCGTGTTGGGCCGGAGTTTTCAAATGTTTTTCTTTTTGTTTTATTTCCCAGAAAAGCTTATTATTTTTGTGTAGCACGAGTTAAAAGTCCAAATGAGGTGCTTTCAGTTTTGGTAGCTTGCCCATGAGTAGATCTATCATGGAAAAATATGAAAGTATTTTTGGTGAAAGTTTATTTAATTCAGTTTATGTGTTTTTGTTGAGATAAATGGATTGATATGTTTTCTGGTCGAGTTAATTCATGGAAAAATTTGTGTAGGTTTCTTATCATGTTATGTACCTGTGAAAAATATGTGAGGCACTATTTGTGTAGAAAAAGTGTCTATTAGGGTTTAAAGTCCTTTTTGGTAGTTTTCTTGGAAAAAGTGTTAAGGTGCTTTATATGTGAAAATAAAATATGGAAAAATTTGTGCAGTCTCTGTGTGTGATGTTCCAGCTAGGAAAAATGTTAAGAATAGGGTGTTGTTTGGAAAAATGTGAAGTTGCTGTACAGATATGATTTTCTGTGGTTTTCTTAGGAAATTCATGTAGGAAATAATATAAAGTTTCTGTTCATGGAACTTCCTTGATAAATATGAAATGTAGAGTAGAGCCTAGGAAAAATTTGAAAATAAGCATGTCACCCTTTTCCCGTAGGGTTGTAGTTCAAATGGTTTTATCTTAAGTAAAATTGTTTATTTTGTGTAGGTTGGTATATTCATGCTTAGGCAGTAAGTTTTCTACAGTAGATTGGTTATGAGTAGGTGAAGCTAGAAAAAAATATGAAATCTGCTGTTTGATACTTTTCATGAAAAGAGTTAGTTCAAAGCACCCTTTTGACCATTTTGTTTCATCTTTTTGTCCCTGCTATTCTGTATTTGATCTCTTACTGAAATTCCGGTAGAAAAGTCCAGTTAGCACAGTTACCTTCTGGAATTTTTGTGGATTTTTCTGAATTAGGAAAAATGCACTTGCAGTTCAAACCTGAGTCTCTTTTGATTTAATAAATGAAAAATGGTTAAATTAATAGTTTCTTTTAGGTAATAATTAAGTATTTTTCTCAACGTCAAAAGTGGTTCAACAAGTTGGTTTTGTTGGTTTGCAAGAAATGACACGTTTCATACCAACATGTTGCACCTTGCATTATTTAATTATATACAACATTCAATAGGATCGACAGTCCTGGAGACCGACCAGGAGCCGGAAGCAAACGACAAGCAGGAGATACCGGAGCTGCCCAGGACCGAGGAAGTCGACACCGCGCCGGAAGCTAACCTGCCTGAGTGTCCCGCTCACGAGGCCTCAGTCTTTTCCCAAGGCAAGCCCCGGAGCATTCTAAGTCTCCCAGTTTTACAATTAAATTACTTGAGTACTTTTATATTGTGATGCATTAGGTATAGGAGTTGATTGAATCCCAATTGCTGCATTACCATTCCTTGATTATTGTTTACACCTGCCTTGTTATACTGTTCCTTATTTATACTATAGAACTGCTTAGTCTGCTTAATAAAAGTAGTAGTTAAGGATGTTTCCGTAATACCCCTGGTGGGTATTTATCGGATCACGGTTGGCTATATTTGCTATCGTGGAAAAGAACCTGAGTAGTAATAAAATACGGTCAACTGGAAGGCAAGGCACAAGTTTGGAAACTTGGGGCAGTCCGTCCGTTGGATCGTGTAGGTTTGTATCGATGTTGGCCCTCGTTCATTTTTGAACGCGCCCTTTTACTTAGGGATATGTCGGTGCCGTAATCATCGACCCCAAAGCCGGTTAGAAGCTGTTCGGGCCGGTGTCGACCCGTGTCGTGGCCTCTAGTATGGAAATGCGATCTGCCGCTGGAGGCTATCGCCAGGTTCCAATTGGGCAGTCCGTGCTTGAACCGCGACGATTACCACCACGAACAAGCATCGAGCGGTTACCCAATGCATGGACCCGACGGGGAAAGTGTGGGTTGGTATTAAAGGTCTTTCACCAGCTGGTTTGGAATTCGATTCGAGTCGCCGTCTCCCCCGGTTAGTGGGAAACTATGGCGAGCTTCACCACGATACAACTCCATGTGATGTTTAAAGGTTCAACTAAAATATGAATGAGTCAACTAGATATGGTTATAATATTTGCTTGTTAGACTCAAGTGGATGTATTAGCTCAGGTGCAAAACCTAGATAAAGAGGTAGGTCTAAAAATTGACAGCTCATCAATATTATTAATCAATCCTTCTCTTAATACTGAGCTTTTCGCAACTAAAGATCCCAGCTCCACCAAAAGCCTTGCATACCCTTGGTGTCTTTATTTTCAGTTGGACGGGTAAGTCTAGCTGAGTACATTCCCGTACTCAGGGTTTATCCCGTTTGTTGCAGATGGCCAGGTGTATTATGGCTATTGTAAGCACTGCCTCTACCCGGTGGAGGGTGATGAGGAGTAGGCCCAGGGCAGGGCCGTCAAGAAGCTTTCCCCTCTCTTTTGCCGGACTGAGACTCCTAGTGGCACACTATCTGAAAAAGGAGGAATGAGTTGTGTTGGGTTAAGTTATCAAAACAATGTTTTATTTGGACCACATGTGTGGTGGTCGTGTTTCAAAACTGTTTTAAGCTTCCGCACTTTTAAAATTCGGTATTGTAATAACTCTGTTTTAATGTCGCACTCTGATGTTTAAATTCGGTTTCGTTATCTGTGATGTATCCTTTTGAATGTAATACTTGAACGATGCGATCCTGTATGATGTGCGATGTTTGAAATCCTTCGAGATTTCCGGACTACCGGGGTTATATGGATTCAAGTGCGGGTCGATGTCAGACGAATTTGACTAAGACTGTACTTGAGTTCTTATAATCAGGGCGGTTCTACGACAGCTGGTATCAGAGCATGGTTCAAGTTATTGCATTCGACCGGAGCTATTTTCGAACTAAAATGGGTATTTCAAAACTATTTTCAAAACTATTTCAAATACTAAGTGTGCCCAGTCTCGTCCTTAAGCCTATACTAGGATTCAGGTGGCTTAACTGCTAACAGGGTTCAGGGTTTTGCTTCATGCTGGATCTTTATTTGCTGGTCCATTCTCGAGGGAAAAGAGAATGCGTCGATCGCGAAAACATGCATAAAATGATTTTGTAAGATATGAGAGCATGACCGTCCAACTGTTGGTCTAGGTGAGAGTTCTTATACCAAGTATGTGCAAGCTCCACGCAGACACATACGAGGGTATCAATGTTTTGGGTATGTTTTTCTGGATTGCTGCATGGTTTTTAGTGTTGGCTTCTATGTATTCGTACATAAGAGCCAATACTCTGATATTTTTACCATTGGGAATTGCTTCGGGCTGAAATGAATCTTCTGCAGGTACACTAACTGCGTGATCGAGTAGAACGAGTAGATAACGCATGAGAGATCGTTCTTGCCACCGACTAGAACGTTAGGACTTACGAGTCATTTTATTTAGTGAGTGAGAACGTAAGTACGATCATGCATCATGTTTATATTCTTGCATTTACATTACCTCCCCTTAATTAAAAGTTGTCTCTTTTCTATAAAATTTGCCAACTTTAATGTCCGTCTCATGCAAGTTCGAAACCCTTTTGTTTCTATAGATGGCCCGGACTAAGTTGACTGCTCGCAAGGCCACCGGAGGCAAGGGAGTTCCACGTCACCGCTTGGCCACCAAGTTGACCAGGAAGACATTTTTGACCTACTTCGGGTTACCAACCATCCTATGGAGGATTCTGCAGGCCGTGGGCTATGAGGAGGGACAGGAGCCCAGGTACTCATGGCAGAAGGAGATCTACGGGTAGGATTCACTGGTCATGGTGCAGATCAAGGTCAAAGCCTTGCCTGCCAAGCCTCACTGGACAGGATGGACAGAGATCACCAGAGGCAGTTGTGCCAAGGATGGAGCTTACAGGGCAGCGTATCTAGTGCTGAAGGACATCATCGCCTGCTTCCCTGCCAACCTTGCTAGCGCTATGGCAGGAGTGTTCCCTCGAGGATCACTTTTTCCATTGCGTTGGGGACAGACTTTGGAGTCAGTCTTGACCGGGAGTCCTGAAGAAAGGTTCTACTGTGAGACGTCCGCGATGAGCGCCACCGGAGCTTTAGTGGGTGTGTGTGAGAGTCTGGAGCGCAGCCTGGAGAGTGTGTCCTTCGCCCTCACCGCCACCTACCAGAGCAAGAGGAAGCTGCAGGAAGAGTTTGACGCCGAGGTAGCCCATCTACAGGAGAAGATCCATCAGATCACTCTCGAGCGCGACGATGCACGTGCCACCACAGGTGCAGAGACCACCGCCAGGACCCTCGCGGAGCAGATGTACCTGACAGCATCTTTACAGCGGGATGAGGCCTGCACAACGCTCGATCAGCTCAGAGAAGGCGTCCATCAACTGATACAGCAGATACATCACCAGCAGGCCTACATCGATCAGCTCCATGAGGCAGTTCACCAGATGCATCACGCAGCACAGGAGACCGCCGCCCCAGCAGCTGACGAGGCCCCTGCAAATGAGGCCCAGGAGCCCCAGGACGGGGTAGTGCTTGGTCCAGAGCCATCTTCGGACGATGAGGACCACGCCGACGAGCCGATGATGGACGCCAATGAGGAGGGCGCCGCATCAGCCGCTGGAGACGCCTGACCGTTAGTTTCGCTAGGAGTCGTTTTCTTTTGTATAGCTTGAGCGTGCTCGCTGATGATGTTACACCCGAACATGAGTTGGTTTTATGTTTAAGTTGTATATGGTATGCATGACTTTTGGAACAAAGTCCAGACTTCGATCTGACACCTTTTTATGGAAATCCGTCGTTTGCATGTCTAATTTCGAGCGATTATTCCGTGATGTTGTATGGAAATGAGTACTTATACTTGGTCGTGTGCTAAATTTTCGAATTATGTACAACATAGTATTTATTCATGATCAATGTAACATCACCTAATGATTGCTTATTAATGGGATATGTAGATGCCGGCACACACTCGCAGCCAACGTGGACAGGGATCTGGACAGGAGGAGAATCTGCCACCACCCCCACAGACACCAATGACGCCGGAAGTGTTTTTCGGCCAGTTTCTGGGCAGTCAGAGGAACATGGAAGAGATGCAGAGGCACATGGAGGCCACCCTCCGCAACATCGCTAACAACACTGCGCAACAGCATCAACAGCGCCAGGGACCAGAGCCCAACCAGTACAGCTCCTACCGTGACTTCTTGGACACTCGTCCCCCTATGTTCAAGGAAGTCACCGAGCCGCTTGAAGCAGATGAGTGGCTCAACTCCATCACCCAGAAGTTCCGCCTGCTTCGCTTGACTGAATAGCTTAAGGCGGAGTATGCCGCACACATGTTGGAAGGACCCGCAGGTTTATGGTGGTCCCAGTACCGTGCATCCCTACCTGCAAATGCACGAGTCACTTGGGAGCAGTTTTCTACTGCTATGCGCAACCACTATATCCCCAGTGGACTGATGGAAATGAAGATCACAGAGTTTATGAGGCTATCCCAAGGAACCAGGTCAATGTCCGAATACCTCCATAGTTTCAATAGCCTGTCTCGCTATGCTCCAGATTTCGTCAACACGGAATCCAAAAAGATCGCAAGTTTCAAGCGTGGCATGAGTGCCACCATGCTCTCCAAGATGGGAAACAGTCACCGCACCACCTTTAGTGACTTTATCAGTGACTGCCTGAACCAAGAGGCGAATGACAGCAGGCTGGCGACAGAAAACCGCCGTCGTGCAAACGAAGGAGGTTCGTCTCAACAGAGGGCCCCTTTCGGAGCACGCACCCCGTATCGCCCGCCGGTTGCAGGAGCAAGGTACCGTCCCCCACAGAGAAAGATAACTAACAACCGCTCCCGCCCGAGTTTCCAGAAGCCCTACACCACCCCCATGATGCAGAACAAGGAGGCAGGAGGTTCAGGAGGTGCCAAGACCCCATATGTGATCGGACCGTGCTACAATTGCTATCAGACCGGGCATCTTTCACGTTAGTGTCCTCGTCCAAAGAAGCAGTACACCCAGCCTCCACCTCGTACAGGTCATGTGCACTACACCAATGTTGAGGAAGTGCCAGAAGGAGAGCCTGTCACCGCTGGTACGTTTCTTGTTAATCAGTACCCCGCAATTGTGTTGTTTGATTCCGGAGCATCGCATTCTTTTATAAGTGAGAATTTTGCTATAAGAAGTAATCTCGGGTTAGTAGAGTTGGATCGGGGATATCAGATAAGTTCCGCCGGAGCTGTTCTATCCGCCCGTAAAATGGCTAAAGGAGTGGAGATGACTCTTAGGGATAAAAAGGCCATAGTGGATCCCATAGTAATCCCTGGTCTAGGTTTGGATGTAATCCTGGGTATGGGTTGGATGAGACTCTAGAAGGTAAATCTTGACATTTCAGAGCGAGTACTTTCCATGGTTAGTCCCCGGAATGGGTCTTCTTTTCGGTTTAAGTTACCCCAAAACCCCCATGAGATTGGAGTGTTGTTCAATATCACAGCCAAGCAGATAGCTGAGATCCCGGTAGTGTGTGAGTTTCTAGATGTCTTTCCTGATGAGTTGCCAGGACTACCACCAGATAGGGATGTGGAGTTTGCTATAGAGCTAATCCCTGGAACGGCACCCATTTCTCGGAGGCCGTATAGGATGCCAGCTAATGAGTTAGTAGAGCTCAAGACTCAGTTGCAAGAACTTTTGGATAAAGGCTTGATACGTCCTAGTTCGTCACCTTGGGGATGTCCCGCCATCTTTGTGAAAAAGAAGGACAAAACGTTAAGGATGTGTGTGGACTACCGACCGCTTAATGCAGTGACTATAAAGAACAAATATCCCTTACCCCGAATTGACGTCTTGTTCGATCAGTTATCAAAGGCAAAAGTGTTCTCCAAGATCGACTTGAGATCAGGTTACCACCAGATCAAGATTAGAAGAGAGGATATACCAAAAACAGCTTTCTCTACCAGATATGGACTCTATGAGTATCTAGTTATGTCCTTTGGTTTAACAAATGCGCCGGCACATTTTATGTATCTAATGAACTCCGTCTTCATGCCTGAGTTGGATAAGTTTGTTGTGGTGTTTATTGATGACATCTTGGTATACTCTGAAAATGAGAAGGATCATGCTGAGCATCTACGAATCATCTTAGCTCGACTTCGAGAGCACAAGTTGTATGCTAAGTTTAGCAAGTGTGAGTTTTGGTTAAAGAAGGTACCCTTTCTTGGACACATCCTTTCAGAGGAAGGAATTTCTGTGGATCCCACGAAGGTACAGGAAGTTATGGATTGGCAAGCACCCACTAACGTACATGAGGTACGCAGCTTTATAGGATTAGCCGGGTACTACCGTTGGTTCATTCCAGACTTCTCGAGGATCGCAAAGCCTATGACTCGTCTAACTCAGAAAAACAAGAAGTTTGAATGGACTCCAGAGTGTGAGGCAGCTTTTCGCACTCTGCGAACCTTGTTGACTTCGACGCCAGTTTTGGCTCAACCAGATTTGGAGGAACCTTTTGATGTGTTTTGTGACGCATCGAAGATTGGACTCGGATGTGTGCTTATGCAGAATGGAAGAGTTATAGCATATGCTTCATGCCAGTTGCGACCACATGAAGAGAATTACCCGACTCATGATTTGGAATTGGCAGCTGTAGTGCATGCACTCAAGATATGGAGGCATTATCTTATGGGTAACCTATGTCATGTATACACAAATCACAAAAGTTTGAAGTATATCTTCACCTAGCCAGAGTTGAATATGAGGCAGAGGAGATGGTTAGAGTTGATTAAGGATTACAACCTAGAAGTGCATTACCGCCTCAGAAAAGCGAATGTTGTAGCAGATGCCTTGAGTCGCAAGACTCATTGCAACTCCCTACAACCACTTTTGGAAGATGGATTCAACCTTATGCACCCCGTTATGTTGAACAATATAACCATTCAGTGCACCCTAGAGAGTGACATCATTGAAGGACAAAAGACCGATGAAGAGATCTATCAAATCAAGAAGAGGTTGGAAACCAATAGTTCTTTGAACTTCAGAACAGATGAACAGGGAATTTTGTGGTATAACCAGAGGTTGGTTGTTCCCAAGAACACGGAGCTAAAAGAAAGAATTCTGAATGAAGCCCACAATTCAAAGTTGTCTATCCATCCAGGAAGCAGTAAGATGTACCACGATCTGAGGACCAGGTATTGGTGGTCAAAGATGAAGAAAGAAGTTGCAGCTTATGTCGCAAAGTGCGATACTTGCTGCAGGATAAAAGCTATACACTTGAGACCTGCCGGATTGTTGCAACCACTGTCAATCCCAGAATGGAAATGGGAAGAGATAAGTATGGATTTCATCACAGGTCTCCCAACCACCCAAAAAGGACATGATTCTATCTGGGTTATCGTGGATCGGTTATCCAAAGTGGCTCACTTCGTACCAGTTAAGACTACCCATCGGCCACACCAGTATGTGGATTTGTACATCCAGAACATCTTGAGGTTACATGGAGTTCCTAAGAGGATTGTTTCTGATAGAGGACCCCAATTCATAGCGCGTTTTTGGGAACAGTTGCACAAGGAGCTAGGGACTAAGTTGGTAAGAAGTTTCGCTTATCACCCACAAATCGCAGGGCAAACAGAAAGAGTGAATCAAATTTTGGAAGATATCCTCAGAGCTTGTGTTCTATCATCAGGAGAATCATGGGAAAAGTGGTTACCCCTCGCTGAGTTCTCATACAACAATAGCTATCAGGAAAGTATAAAGATGGCACCATTTGAAGTTTTATATGGGCGAAGATGCAGAACCCCGGTATATTGGGTTGAATCAGGAGATCGAGGATTTTATGGGTCAGATTATGTAAAGGATGCCGAGGAGATCGTGCAAACTGTACAGCAGCATATTAAGGCAGCACAGTCACGACAGAAAAGCTATGCTGACACATGCAGGAGACCCTTGGAATTCCAAGTAGGAGATTACGTCTACCTTAAGGTTTCCCTCATGAGAAAGGTCCAACGTTTTGGAATCAAGAAAAAGCTAGCACCTCGATATGTGGGACCATATCAGATCATAGCCAAAAAGGGAGAAGTAGCCTATGAAGTACAGTTACCCCCAGAGATGAGCGCAGTCTTTCCCGTGTTTCTTGTATCCTAGTTGAAGAAGTGTCTTCGAGTCCCGGAACAAGAAGAAGTTCGGATCCCAGATGTTGTTATCAGGTCAGATCTGGAATACTATGAACAACCTCAGGAGATAATGGATACCAAGACTCGAGAGACTCGAAACCGAACAGTGAAGACTTACAAGATTTTTTAGAGCATTCACGGACCCAATGATGCAACTTGGGAAACCGAGGAGTACTTGCGCGAAAACTATCCCGCTTTTTATAAGGATTGGTACGTAACTCAAAATCTCGGGACGAGATTTCTTTAAGGGGCGAAGGGCTGTGACACCCTGGTGTCAAGCACTGCATTAGGAACTACATTTAGCTACTAAAATGCATAAGCAAAGCATTGCATCATTTCATGTGCATAAGAGTGCTTTTTGCCTTTTGTTGTTTATTTGGATCTTAGGTTTCTTTTGGATTTGACTGTTTAAATGGATTTCTATCCTGGCAATAATTTTACAAAATGAAGAATGTTGAGTATAACACTTTTTTTATATTGACACGTTGAACTAGTTCAAGGTGGTTTGATAACTAAAAAGTTTGAAAACAAAATGATTTATAGCTCAAGATTTGGCTTTAGTTCTGTGGAGATTGAGAAAATGTTTTTCAGCAAAAGTGTCTTATATAAAAGTTGTAGAGAAAATTATTTTGAGCAACTTTTATTTTTGGGTCAAAGCCTAGTTTGGAGTTTTTGAAACTGTTTTTGAATGGTCAAAGTTTGAAAAGTTTTCGGAAAAAGAAAAAGGAAAAGATTTTTCTCCCGCGCTCCATTTTCGGCCCAGCCGGCCTTTCGGCCTAGCCCGGCACCGCACTCGCCCGCTCGCCCGCGCCTCGCTCGCGCCCGCGCGCACGCCCGCCCGCGCACCGCGCCGGTCGCCCTGACCGCGGCCGCGCCGTACGCCGGCCAAACCGCCGCGTGGCCGCCCTTCTCTGCACCAAATCCCGCTCGCCCACTCCTCGCTCGATTCTTCTCCACTCGATCATGCCACAATCTCTCCCGGCCACTCCCCGCTCGCCTCGCTCGCCGCGCCCACGCCTGCACTCGCCTCGCGCGCCGCGACGTCGTGGCCCCCGCCACGACCACCGGCCGGCCAAGGCCACGGCCAAAACCCCAAGCACCTCTCCCACTCCCTCACTCACCCACACGCACACTCCCTCGCTCTCGCCCTCACTTCTCCTCTCCGCGAACGAACACGAAGCACGAACGCTCGTACCGTCGCCATTCGACACCGCGAGGACACCCCACCGTTCTGGCCGCACCCGTCCACCACCGTCCGATTCCTCTCGCCAGCCACTCCGCCCTCACCGTGCACACGCCGTGCGCGCGCCATCTTCCCTAACCAAGCCCCGTCACCGCTGGAGGACGAAGTGTCCCCTTCGGTCCCCGTTCGCCACCGCGGAGTCCGCGTCATCGTTCCTCCCCGACCCGAGCTCCACCGTCTCCCATCTTCACCCACAAGCTTCATCAGGCCAAGGCAAGGTGAGAACACACCTCCGCGAGGTCTCTACCGCCCCCTAGCCTCCCACTCTTGCTCGACTGAGCGCCATGGACGCCGCCATGACCGCGCACGTGGTCGAGCTCCTCCGGAGCTTCACCGGCCGAACCAACCCCTCTAGTAGCCTTCCTAGGGTTCACCTAAGCTATCGCCCCCGTTAATTTGGCCGGCGACCGCCGGAAACGGCGTAGCCGCGCGTCACCGCCGCCGCCGTCCGCCACCGCTCGCCGCCGGTGAGCTTCGACCATGCACTAGCCCAACCATCACCACCACTCGGTCCGCCTCGTCAAGGGGAACACGTCGAGCCCCACCTCACCGCCGGCGACCTCACCGCCGGCGAGAACCGTGCGGTCAAACCCACTCCCCTGTTTTCTCTCTCTGACCAGTGGGTCCCGTTGACCAGCAGGTCCCACGCGTCAGCCGCTCACGGTCCATGGACCGGGTCTGCGCGTGTTGGGCCGGAGTTTTCAAATGTTATTCTTTTTGTTTTATTTCCCAGAAAAGCTTATTATTTTTGTGTAGCACGAGTTAAAAGTCCAAATGAGGTGCTTTCAATTTTGGTAGCTTTCCCATAAGTAGATCTATCATGGAAAAATATGAAAGTATTTTTGGTGAAAGTTTGTATTACTGTTTTTATTTAATCCAGTTTATGTGTTTTTGTTGAGATAAATGGATTGATATGTTTTCTGGTCGAGTTAATTCATGGAAAAATTTGTGTAGGTTTCTTATCATGTTATGTACCTGTGAAAAATATGTGAGGCACTATTTGTGCAGAAAAAGTGTCTGTCAGGGTTTAAAGTCCTTTTTGGTAGTTTTCTTGGAAAAATTGTTAAGGTATTTTATATGTGAAAATAAAATATGGGAAAATTTATGCAGTCTCTGTGTGTGATGTTCCAGCTAGGAAAAATGTTAAGCATAGGGTGTTGTATGAAAAAATGTGAAGTTGCTGTACAGATGTGTTTTTCTGTGGTTTTCTTAGGAAATTCATGTAGGAAATAATATAATGTTTCTGTTCATGGAACTTCCTTGATAAATATTAAATGTGGAGTAGAGCCTGGGAAAAATATGAAAATGAGCATGTCACCCTTTTCCCACAGGGTTGTAGTTCAAATGGTTTTATCTGGAGTAAAATTGTTTATTTTGTGTAGGTTGGTATATTCATGCTTAGGCAGTAAGTTTTCTACAGTAGAATGGTTATGAGTAGGTGAAGCTAGGAAAAATATGAAACCTGCTGTTTGATACTTTTCATGAAAAGAGTTAGTTCAAAGCACCCTTTTGTGCATTTTGTTTCATCTTGTTGTACCTGCTATTTTGTATTTTATCTCTTGCTGAAATTCGGGCAGTGAAGTCCAGTTAGCATCAGTTACCTTTTGGAATTTTTGTGGATTTTTCTGAATTCAGAAAAATGCACTTGCAGTTCAAACCTGAGTCTCTTTTGATTTAATAAATGAAAAATGGTTAAATTAATAGTTTCTTTTAGGTAATAATTAAGTATTTTCCTCAACGTCAAAAGTGGTTCAACAAGTTGGTTTTGTTGGTTTGCAAGAAATGACTCGTTTCATACCAACATGTTGCACCTTGCATTATTTAATTATGTACCGCATTCAATAGGATCCACAGTCCCGGAGACCGACCAGGAGCCGGAAGCAAACGACGAGTAGGAGATACCGGAGCTGCCCAGGACCGAGGAAGTTGACACCGCGCCGGAAGCTAACCTGCCTGAGTGCCCCGCTCACGAGGCCTCAGTCTTTTCCCAAGGCAAGCCCCGGAGCATTCTAAGTCTCCCAGTTTTACAATTAAATTACTTGAGTACTTTTATATTGTGATGCATTAGGTATAGGAGTTGATTGAATCCCAATTGCTGCATTACAATTCCTTGATTATTTTTTACACCTGCCTTGTTATCCTGTTCCTTATTTATACTGTAGAACTGCTTAGTCTGCTTAATAAAAGTAGTAGTTAAGGATGTTTCTGTAATACCCTGGTGGGTATTTACCGGATCACGGTTGGCTATATTTGCTATCGTGGAAAAGAACCTGAGTAGTAATAAAATACGGTCAACTGGAGGACAAGGCACAAGTTTGGAAACTTGGGGCAGTCCGTCCGTTGGATCGTGTAGGTTTGTTTGGATGTTGGCCCTCGTTCATTTTTTAACGCGCCCTTTTACTTAGGGATATGTCGATGCCGTAATCATCGACCCCAAAGCCGGTTAGAAGCTGTTCGGGCCGGTTTCGACCCGTGTCGTGCCCTCTAGTATGGAAATGCGATCTGCCGCTGGAGGCTATCGCCAGGTTCCAATTGGGCGGTCCGTGCTTGAACCGCGACGATTACCACCACGAACAAGCATCGAGCGGTTACCCAATGCATGGACCCGACGGGGAAAGTGTGGGTTGGTATTAAAGGTCTTTCACCAGCTGGTTTGGAATTCGATTCGAGTCGCCGTCTCCCCCGGTTAGTGGGAAACTATGGCGAGCTTCACCACGATACAACTCCATGTGATGTTTAAAGGTTCAACTAAAATATGAATGAGTCAACTAGATATGGTTATAATATTTGCTTGTTAGACTCAAGTGGATGTATTAGCTCAGGTGCAAAACCTAGATAAAGAGGTAGGTCTAAAAATTGACAGCTCATCAATATTATTAATCAATCCTTCTCTTAATACTAAGCTTTTCGCAACTAAAGATCCCAGCTCCACCAAAAGCCTTGCATACCCTTGGTGTCTTTATTTTCAGTTGGACGGGTAAGTCTAGCTGAGTACATTCCCGTACTCAGGGTTTATCCCGTTTGTTGCAGATGGCCAGGTGTATTATGGCTATTGTAAGCACTGCCTCTACCCGGTGGAGGGTGATGAGGAGTAGGCCCAGGGCAGGGTCGTCAAGAAGCTTTCCCCTCTCTTTTGCCGGACTGAGACTCCTAGTGGCACACTATCTGAAAAAGGAGGAATGAGTTGTGTTGGGTTAAGTTATCAAAACAATGTTTTATTTGGACCACATGTGTGGTGGTCGTGTTTCAAAACTGTTTTAAGCTTCCGCACTTTTAAAATTCGGTATTGTAATAACTCTGTTTTAATGTCGCACTCTGATGTTTAAATTCGGTTTCGTTATCTGTGATGTATCCTTTCGAATGTAATACTTGAACGATGCGATCCTGTATGATGTGCGATGTTTGAAATCCTTCGAGATTTCTGGACTATCGGGGTTATATGGATTCAAGTGCGGGTCGATGTCAGACAAATTTGACTAAGACTGTACTTGAGTTCTTATAATCAGGGCGGTTTCGCGACAGCTGTCTTGTGGCTGGACCTTCCTCCTCTGATCTTTGGAAGTGGCATAGGAGACTTGGGCATTTGAGCTTCGACTTGCTTGCAAGACTTAGTTCACTTGGCCTTATTCGAGGATTGCCCAAGTTATCCATGGAGAAGGATCTTGTTTGCCATTCTTGTAGACATGGGAAGATGGTTGTTGCTCCCCACCATCCAGTGACTCAGGTCATGACCAAGCGCCCTGGAGAGCTTTTGCACATGGACCTTGTTGGTCCGGCTCAGGTGAGCTCGGTTGGGGGGAAGTGGTATGTGCTTGTTGTTGTTGACGACTTTTCGAGATATTCGTGGGTCTTCTTTTTAGCCGAGAAGACCGAGACTTTCTCCTTTGCTCGCAATCTGATTTTGCGTCTTCAGAACGAGTTCCCTTTGAACTCGATGCGAGCTATTTGGAGTGATAATGGTTCCGAATTCAAGAATTCGGATTTTGAGAAGTTTTGTAACTCTTTGGGTTTAGAACGTCAGTTTTCTTCCCCCTACAAACCCCCTCAGAATGGTATTGTAGAGAGGAAAAATCGGACCCTTGTAGAGATGGCCAGGACGATGCTCGATGAGCATAGGACTCCTAGGCAATATTGGGCCGAAGCCATGAGCACTGCATGCTACATTTCCAACCGCATTTTTCTCCGAGCTTTCTTGAAAAAGACTTCTTATGAGTTGCGTTTTGGAAAATTGCCCAAGGTGAGTTATTTTCGTGTTTTTGGTTGCCATTGTTTTATACTCAAAAAGGGCAACTTGGACAAGTTTGAGTCTCGTTCTTCTGACGGTGTGTTTTTGGGTTATGGCACTCATACTCGCGCGTATCGTGTACTTAACCTTGACACTAACCGAGTCATGGAGACACCAGATGTCACCTTCGATGAGACCATGGTTTGTCCTTCTTCTCGTTTTGAGCGTGCAGGTGATCATGAGGTTGGTTAGCCTCTTTTTGATGATGAGGATGAGGGTGCTGAAGGTATGGATGATCCAGCACCCCCTCCACCTGCTGTGCTGCAAAGAGCGGCTTCTACTATGACTCACGGCCCCGACACTTCTTCCTCTTGGGGGCCGTGGGATCCGCCACCTCAAGCGGTACCCTTTGTACCCGAGGAGGCACCAGCTGCTGTTGAGGGGGAGGCTACATCAGTTCGGGAGGCGCCACGACACATCCAGCGCCAACACCCGCCTCAGCAGATGATCGGCAACATCAGCGAACGTGTCACTCGGTCAAGGTCACAACAAATCTCTCACTTTGCTCATTCTGCATTTGTTGCTGATTTTGAACCCCGAGATGTTGGACACGCTTTATCTGATCCGGATTGGGTCAATGCCATGCATGAGGAGTTAGAAAATTTTGAAAGAAATCGGGTTTGGGTTTTGGTTCTTCTTCCTCCTGATTGCCATCCTATTGGGACAAAATGGGTTTTCAAAAACAAACAAGGAGAGGATGGCCATGTTGTGAGAAACAAGGCCAAACTAGTTGCCCAGGGGTATAGTCAGAAGGAGGGGATAGACTATGAGGAGACTTTTGCTCCTGTAGCTCGTTTGGAGGCAATTAGGATACTCTTGGCTTTTGCTGCATCCAAAGGTTTCAAATTTTTTCAAATGGATGTCAAGAGTGCCTTCTTAAATGGCTACATAGAAGAGGAGGTATATGTGAGACAACCCCCCGGTTTCAAAAATCCCAAGTTTCCAAACCATGTTTTTAAACTTCACAAAGCATTATATGGTTTGAAACAAGCCCCTAGAGCCTGGTATGATAGGTTGAAAACCTTTTTGCTTGCTAAGGGTTTTAAAATGGGATGTGTGGATAAAACGCTTTTTCTCCTTAAGCAAGGCAAAGACACTCTCATGGTCTAGATTTACGTGGATGATATCATTTTTGGTGGTTCTTCTCACGCTTTGGTTGCCAAGTTTGCAGACACTATGAGCAGGGAGTTTGAGATGAGCATGATGGGTGAGCTGACGTTTTTCCTCGGGTTGCAAATCAAGCAATCCCGAGAGGGGACGTTCGTGCACCAGGGCAAGTACACCAAAGACATCCTGAAGAAGTTCGACATGGGTGAGGCCAAGCCTTTTCCAACACCCATGCCGACCACGACGGCCCTGGATGCGGATGTGGATGGAGAAGCTATGGACCAGAAGGAGTACCGGAGTATGATCGGGTCACTGCTGTACCTGACGGCGACACGCCCGGACATTCAGTTCGCGGTGTGTCTGTGCGCGCGATTTCAGTCGTCGCCGCGCACTTCTCACCGTCAGGCAGTCAAGCGCATTATGAGGTACTTATGCTTCACTCCTGAGTTTGGGATTTGGTATTCTGCTTCCTCCACCCTCTCCCTTTGCGGTTATTCCGATGCCGATTTTGCTGGTTGTCGTATTGATCGCAAGTCCACTTCTGGGACTTGCCAGTTTATTGGTTCTTCTCTTGTATCGTGGTCCTCTCGCAAGCAGTCTAGTGTCGTCCAGTCTACCACAGAGGCTGAGTATGTTGCTGCGGCTAGCTGCTGTTCCCAGTTGCTTTGGATGATGGCCACTTTGCGTGATTTTGGTCTGAGCTTTTCTCGCATTCCTTTGCTTTGTGACAGCACGAGTGCGATTAGCGTTGCTAAGAACCGCGTGCTGCACTCGAAGACCAAACACATTGATGTGCGCTTTCATTTTCTGCGAGACCACTATGAGAAGGGTGATATCGACCTTTGCCATGTCGATACTCATCATCAGTTGGCTGATATTTTCACCAAGCCTTTGGACCAATCAACTTTTGCTAGGTTGAGAGGTGAGCTTGGTGTGTGTTTTCCCTTTTAGATGGGGGAAACATTTTGGATCTTGTATCATAGACTGACTATTTTCTCGTTTGTCTTGTTTTTCTTTTGCATTTCAGCATACGCTTTTATGTTTTGAGCTTCATGTCTATAATCTTTAGAATGTAATTATGCTCTGTTTAGTATGCTCCAATGCTATATGTTGATGCTTGTAGCTTATGCTCTTTCTGATCACTAATACATGTTGTGAGCTGAGCTATTTTTGAATGGTGAACCTGCTTAACAAATGTAAAACTTGAAAATGTTCACCATTGAGATATGCAACTAGCATGTGTAGGATATGTAGAATTCACTCGTGCTATTTCATATATGCTAGGTTGCTATGTCTCTAGTTCTGAGTCATTCACGTGCTTGGTATGTTCATATTCTGAGATAAAATTTGAACCAAGTTAAGTGAATTGGAAAGATCGAGATGGCATTGCTTGTCAGCACATCACAGTTTCGAGACTGTTTCTCATTGCACTTTGATTTAAACTTGAGCTATGTAGTGTATGACCGAAACCGATGCTTTAAGCTTCTGATTGCATTTGCATAGGCTTCGCTCGTTTGAAAAGTTAGGCAATGACAAGCTTTCAACCTCTTGCAATCACATGCTAAATTCTGAACTTGTGTTATTTCACCGCTGCAACTCCGATTTATAATTGAAATCACAAGTTTATGCTTCATTCTATAGCATGATGTTTGAACTTTGCTAGGGGTAGTTCACCTTGTATACATGATTAGGACTTGCTGTTTTCCTGTCTATACATGTGTAGTGCTATTTTGATGGTGAATACCTTTTTGGCTAAAACTGCTCATTTTGCTCATATGTTCATATTTCGTATATAGTGATCAGCTTGAGCCTTTGCTAGCAGTTTATGAATGTTGTTGAGTCATTGGAGTTATACTGTGTAGAGCATCATTGCATTCCCTTGACTATATTCCTGAAGCTGCTAACTTGCATTTTGACTCATATGCATTTTTGAAGGGGGATAATTTCTCTTGCTGGCACTGTTGATGGCGCATTCTCTAAAGGGGAGAGATTTTACACGATGGTGTATTCTTTTTCTTGATAAGTGCATTTTCAACTAAGGGGGAGAGATATTGCAAATCATATGCTCTCTGAGTGTTCAACTAAGGGGTTTTCAAATCTTGTGCTTTCCGAGTTGAACCAAGGGGGAGTTTTCCTGGTTATGTGCACTATTTGAGGGGGAGTCTTGCTTCTTGTTGACCGTAAGGTTTTGGTATCGAGCTTTCTTGCTAGTTGTGTTGAGCCTCTGTGCCTCTATCTTGAGGGACTAGCATTTTGCTTCGATTTTTCATTTGTTTTTTGCTAGCGGTGTTGAGCCTGTTCTACTTCTTCTTGAGGGCTAGCTTTGCTTTGGTTGGTTGCGTCGAGCCGTTGCCCATGTCTTTGGGAACCAAGTTGTTTTGCTCTTTCCACTTGACCACCTTCGGCTTTGCTATGCTTTTGGGTCATTTGGTCGAGTTCTCTCTCCTTCTTCCTTCCTTCCTCTATTCCATTATGATTTGTGTTGATAGTTGACAATGCACTCATCAAGAGGGAGATTGCGGATACATGGGTGTATGCCGAGTCTTTGAGTGATGAGTGATTGTCAACTGGGATAATGCGCATGTTCTTTTGCTTGTGTTGTGCAGGTGTCGAGCACGGATACAGTGATCAGAGGCAAGGTGGAGGTCAAGTAGAGACGTGCCGTGCCGATGGACCGAGAGTGGCGAAGGGCGGACGTAAGGCTTGGACTGAGGGACCGGTGGCCCGAGGATCAGCTGTGGTGGCTGACAGCCTGGGACAACGACGAGCGAAGACTTGCGGGCACAGTGTTGCCTAGGTCGAGGAGCTGGGGACACGTGTCGGTGGATGGGGTGCACGGGCGGTGCATCCCCTCTACGGCTCGGTTTGGTGGTTGAGCCACAGAAAAACCACCGAGTGGACGGTTTCCAGGTTTGGGCCTCAAAACCTGGGCGCTGATGGTTTCCGAGTTTGGGCCACAAAACTCGGGCTGAGGACGGTTTCCAGGTTTGGGCCTCAAAACCTAGGTGCTGCGGGTTTGCTGAGTTTGGGCCACAAAACTCAGGCTACGGTCGGCTGGTTTCCCAGTTTGGGCCTCAAAACCGGGGGTTGGTCGTGAAGGCTGGTTTCCCAGTTTGGGCCTCAAAACCGGGGGCGAAGTCCATGAAAAGGACGAGCGGAGCGGTGGCGGCACGTGGCGGCAATCGGTGAGGTTGCGTCGAGGCAATGCTACCAGTTGTGCGGGCGTGGCCGTCGGATCACCAGCACCTTCGAGTTGGTCCAGAATAACCCTAGGGTTTAGCTGGTTCGCTCTGTAATTAGAGAGGGGTAGAGTAGGAATTAGAATTAGGATAAGTAGAGGGAGACACCCTCCTCCCATGGTATCTCAGTCATTTGCTCTTTGCTTCTAGGGTTTCCTGCTCTCCCAATCCCCTGCTGTAGCTAGCTGAGATCCGCAGAGAACCATACCTCTGTGTACTGGAGATTTTGAGGAAGTGAGACCGTAATCTCACTGTTGTAGCGTGTGGTAGCCACACGGTTGCAAATTCGTGGTTGTGATTCGCATTTTGTTCTTGTTCTTCGCGGGTTGCTTTTCTCCATGTTTTTCCCGTCGATCGATCTCTTTGCTTGGTGCGTCTTTTGGAAATCCGTTTGAACCAAGTTGTTCTAGATCGTGAGGCACTTCTTTCCACCGAAGGAATTCATCCCTAACCTCACGACCTAGTAGATCAGTTGATTTTCGTTTTGGATCGGTATTGCTCCTTTAGTCCCGATTTCTTCCAATCCATCGATTTGGAGTTAGATGCGAGCCGTGATTCCCATGGGATAGCTCACTAACCTCCTTGAGAATCCTCATACCAAGTCTAAGCCTTAGTGCTTTTGATTCGAAGGAGATCGAGTGGATTTCATGGAAGAACAGTGCAGTATCGGGACCATCGGACGCTGTGTTCTTGAGCATCGGACGCTGAGTCTTTTCCATCGGAGCGTCCGGTGCCACGTGTCGTCTGACAGCGCTCTTTAAGGAGCATCGGACGCTGACCATCGGAGCGTCCGTTGCCATCGGACGCGCCGGGGGTCAGACATCGGACGCTAGGGCTGCACTGTTCACAGCGTCTGATGGGTGTCCAGTAAGGTTCGAGAAGTGTCCTGTTTGCATCGGACGCGTCCGGTGCTGGGTCATCGGACGCTGCCAGCGTCCGATGCTGCTGAGTCTGCGCAGTTTCATCCGCGGTTCGTTCGTTCGTTGTCGGTTTTGATCTCCGGCTTTTGCGTTGGGTTTCTAGGGTCGTATAGTCTCTCGCTGTGCTTCTTGGAAGCATCCACCCTATCTCTAGGGTCGTGGACACATACGAGCTCTAGGTTCGCTCTTGGGGTGTTTCTCGGGACAGTGGCGACAAGTTTCCGAAAGGAATTTTGAAGCTCCCATTCACCCCCCCTCTGGTCGCTTTCTGGTTGCATTCTCGGTCCTTCACTTTTATAACCCCTCTACTCACTCATCATATTCACCCACAGAGTCTACATCTTTTTTGGGTCTTCCATCTATTTCCTACACTGATGATGTTAGCACATCTTCGCCTCCCATTACAGTCGTTCCTACTTTGCCTGTCCCACCTATACCTCCACCTCCGCCTCCGCCTTCGCACACTTTTTCTAAACCACCTATCACACATGTTTTCCATCGTCATCCAAAAGACGCCACTATTCTTCCATCTAGTTCTCCCAACTCGGCCAGTCCTGATGACCTCACTGCTGATGATTCTAATAATACTATTGATGAGTCACCTATTGTTTCTGATGAGTTACAGATTGGTTCACGATATAATCTTCGCGATCGTAGCACCATTCGTCCTGAAGCCAAGTATGGTTTTCCTCATGTGAATGCTATTGTTGATGAGCCATCTACTTATCAGAAAGCTGCTTGTATTCCAGAATGGCAGCTGGCTATTGTTGATGGTCCTTAAACACCGGTTTTACCATCAACATTTAACCCTAAAGTCCACCAAAAAGGCATGAAATGTAGTCAAATAGGTTTCAAACTAACCAAATTCCACATGTCCATAGAATTTTATTTGAATGCAGGATTTGAACCAAATTTGGACATATGGACCCACCAGAGGCCAAGCCCACTCAGCAGGGCCCAAATGGGCCTAAGGGGGGTGGCGCCCGCCACCCCTAGGTGGCGCCCGCCACCTCTAAGTGGCGCCCGCCACTTGGGTTGGCCCAAGCTCCACTCCCTGCCACGTCACCGATCCGTGTGACCTCCCCAAGGCCAAATCTTGGCCCTTGGTCACTAGGTCAGTGGCATCGGACGACTCAGGGAGGAGTGGCATGGATCAAGCTGAATGGCGGTTGCTAGGACATGCAACCGACCTCCAAACCGCCTTGGACAACCACCTGGAGGCCGTAGGATCAAAGCCGGTGCATCCAACGGCCAGGGGACTGGCGGCCGCCAGTAGGGGGTGGCGCCCGCAACCTGAACTAACCCTAGGTCAGTTGGCTGCCCCCTATAAGTACCCCCTCACTCCTCAAGACTATAAATACCCCCCTGGAGACACCACTTCATTTGTACCAGTACCATCCCAGAGAAAGCAACACACAAGCAAGAGAAGTAGAGAGTTGGGTTAGAAGCTCAGAGAGCTTAGGCAAGTAGGTTAGCTAGTAGAGAGAGTATAGCTCTAGTGCCCTCGCTACAACGCGGCTCTTAGTTTAGCACAGCTCAGCCTAAGTTCTTGGTAAAAGGAGCGTAGAGCTTGCTAAGAGAGAAGCGGGTGCGAGCGACTGGCATCGGAGGTCGGTTGATTTCCCGGCGTCTCTGGTCTGGTTTGCTCTCTTGTATCTCAGGTACATTTATCTTTATCTTAGTATTACTTTAAGCATTACTTTCAGTATTACTTTATCAAGTACCTTGAGTGTGACCTAGCTATCCTACAGTTCAATTCACTGAGCTATCCTACAGTTCAATTCACTTAGCCATAGTAGTTAATCTCTAGTGAGCTTAGTGTTTGATCTTTGCCAATAGGTTGCTTAGTTAGTTTAGTGTTTATCTTATTAAGTCAAGTGTTTGCTCTGACGTCCGCAAGGGTGTCTCTATTCAAAGCTAGGGTAGAGATAGTTAGAATATAGTTAAGCGTGGTGCTTAGTTATAGACTTACCTTCAGATACGGCTGGATCCCCGGATAGCTGTGGTAGCAAGCAGGTGGTGACAGCCCTGTGCGCCTTGAATTCCACCACGTAGTTGGCCCAGTTTAACAGTAAGGCTCGTTGTGCTAGCGTTCAACCTAAGTAAGTGGTAAAGGCTAGTACGCCTCGATACTTGACAAGATAGGAATAAAACTTTACTCAACTTAGTTGCTTTATTGACTTTTGCCTGCCTTTCTTCGTAACTATCTTGCTTCGTAGTTATCTTGCTTTGTAGTTATCTAGGAGTAGTTAGTAGTTAGTAGTTAGTTATCTTAGTTACCCTTAGTTATCCTATTCCATTTATCTACCTATCCATCCACCTTACCTTAGCCATCCACTTCATCCTTACCTATCCACCCATATATTCTTTCTAGCCTTTCATCTCCTCTCTACTCCTCTTTTCCCTTTTTCTCTTTTCTTCGACTCTCATCCCCTCCTTGACTCAACTCATAAACCACCCTAGCCTTCCCTTGGGATCAAATAAATCGACACCTGGTACTCCCAGGCGAAGTGCTACTATGATAGTTCTGTGCGCTTGCAGAATCTCCTCCTGGTAGATTGCATTCTCTCTAGCTAGCTCCTACTAGTGTCAGGATTGACAACCCCGCTTGGCATTAGTAGATAGCTGCTTTAGGTCCACTCCTTTAGGTATAGTGACCGGTCTTGCTTCAAGCACTTCTGACGCCGTTGCCGGGGATAGACTCCATAGTCTACTCCTAGTAACAACATTAGCAAGTGCCAACAAGCATTCCTGGGCCGTTACCGGGGATAGTTGCCTAGCTCTATCTTTAGTGAAGCTAAGAACTACCAACAAGCATTTCTGGCGCCGTTGCCGGGGAAGGCAATCGGTGTATCAGTTGAGTCCGTGTCAAATTTATCTTCGCTTAAGCTCCCGCTTAGCGAATCCCATCTTACCCCATTCTTTCTTTCCTTAGTTCTTATCTTTTTCCTTCATCTTCTTCAACTTATTTCTTTCTTATCTCGTTCTATCTTCACGATGGCCAATAAGACCATTCGTGAGTTTTCTGCTCCTTCTACCGCTAATGTAGCGATAGGACCAGATGTGATCGATGCCAACCTCAATTTTGAGTTGAAACCGGCTCTGATCACAATGGTCCAAACTAGCCTGTTCTGTGGCAAGGCTCATGAGGATGCCAATGCTCACCTCCAACAATTCTTGGAGATTTGCGGCACCTTCACCATTAAGAGGATAACCCAAGAAGCCATCCGTCTTCGTCTCTTTCCTTTCTCTTTGCTAGGAAAAGTGAAGCAATGGTTCTATACCGATCGCAACGCTGTAGACACATGGGACAAGTGTTCCAATGCTTTTCTCACCAAATTCTTTCCTATGGGCAAGACGAATGCTCTTCGCAACAAAATCTCCAGCTTTATGCAACAAGCCGAGGAATCTATTCCCGAGGCTTGGGAGAGGTTACAAGAGTATGTTGCTGCTTGTCCGCACCATGGTATGGAGGACTGGCTATTGATCCAGAACTTCTACCATGGCCTAACCCCACTCTCTAGAAGCCATTTGGATGCTGCCGCCGGCGGTGCATTCTTTTCTCTGAATGTTGCAGATGCTAAGGCTCTCATAGAGAAGATGGTGTCGAACCAAGGATGGAATGACGAGAGACTGCAGCCCCGTAAGCGAGGTATGCATTCCCTTAAGGAGGCCGACATGATCATGGCCAAGATGGACCTACTGGCAAAGAAGCTGGATAGCTGTGAGAAGATGAACCAACAAGAGAGTGTCCAATCTCTGGAATCCTACATGACTTGTGAAGTCTGTGGAGAAACCGGACATTCTGGGAGCCATTGCTCCGAGCTACATGAAGATTTGAACTTCATCAACAACAACAACGGTTTCCGTCAACAGAATCAAGGATGGAATCAGCCTGCCAATTCTCAAGGTAACAATTCATTCCCCCGCTCTAATTTTCATAATTCTGATGATTTCTCGTTCTTAAAGAATCTAGTCTACTCTCAAGGTAGAACTACTGAATTTTTGAATAAGAAATTAATGTCGAATGATAAAACCCTTGAGAATATAAATGCTAAATTGGAAGATTTCTCATCTGCTCTGAAAAATCAACTTAGCTTTAATAAGATGTTAGAAACCCAATTAGCTCAACTTGCTGCTATCATACCATCTTTTGAAACTGGCAAAATTCCTGCTAAACCTGACATGGAAACTGCTAATATGGTTGAAATAAAACATTTTAACTATTATGAAGATCAAACCATGACTGTTAAAAAGGGTGATCCTGGTAGTCCCATAATTAGATGCTCAATCTTTGGTGAAGTCTTTAAAAATGCCATGTGTGATTTAGGATCGAGTGTGAACATTTTATCTAAAGATTTTTATGAAAACTCGTTCTTTCCACCCATGTCATCCACATCTGCCTATGTCGTGCTAGCTGATCAATCCACTTGCTATGTAGAAGGAATAATTAATAATTTACCTGTTCATATTAGAGGCTCCTACGTTCCTACTGATTTCATAATACTAGATATGGGAAATAGGAAAGATGTGCCTCTAATCTTAGGTAGACCCTTCTTGAACACTGTTGATGCTTGCATATATGTGGGAAGTGGTAAAATGCAAATGACATTAGGAGGGAGGAAGGAAATATTCTCCTTCTCCCGAGGCCCCGCATATGCCGCTAACATGCAGGAAGCAAAATCCATTCGTACCAAGAAGAGGCGCCCAAGAACAAGGTGGAGCAGAAAGAAAGAGCCACCTCCTGAGTTGTGTGATTCACATGACGAAGGAGAGGTGCCAAAAGAAGAAGAACCCGATGGAGTACTAAGAGAAGAAGCACCCAAGGAAGAAGATCCACCCGATAAGGATGAAACTCCATGGACCTAAGGTATGGTTTTATTTTTTTTATTTTTCCCTTCAATTTTCCCTTTTTTCAAATAAATAACATATGTCATGCATGCAACAAAAAAAAAATCAGTTATCATTAGTTTTATGCATAGGTATATGTTAACTTAGTTAGAACAATAAAATATCAAAATAGGATAGTTTCCCTTTTCACAACATTAGATAGTTTCCCTTTTAATAAAATGAGAACAAGAGCTCCGACCAAGAAAGAAGAAGACCCTTCACCAAGCAAGAAGCCAGTTTGGGGGAGACTCCCGCTCCGATAAGGTATGTCTCAAGCCTACACTTTACATTCAGTTCTTAAATTATATATCTTTTGAATGTCACATGCTTGCCTAAATAACCATTCCATGAATAAAATTGATAAAATCTGCCTAAGTTCTTGGTAAAAGGAGCGTAGAGCTTGCTAAGAGAGAAGCGGGTGCGAGCGACTGGCATCGGAGGTCGGTTGATTTCCCAGCGTCTCTGGTCTGGTTTGCTCTCTTGTATCTCAGGTACATTTATCTTTATCTCAGTATTACTTTAAGCATTACTTTCAGTATTACTTTATCAAGTACCTTGAGTGTGACCTAGCTATCCTACAGTTCAATTCACTTAGCCATAGTAGTTAATCTCTAGTGAGCTTAGTGTTTGATCTTTGCCAATAGGTTGCTTAGTTAGTTTAGTGTTTATCTTATTAAGTCAAGTGTTTGCTCTGATGTCCGCAAGGGTGTCTCTATTCAAAGCTAGGGTAGAGATAGTTAGAATATAGTTAAGCGTGGTGCTTACTTATAGACTTACCTTCAGATATGGCTGGACCCCCGGATAGCTGTGGTAGCAAGCAGGTGGTGACAGCCCTGTGCGCCTTGAATTCCACCACGTAGTTGGCCCAGTTTAACAGTAAGGCTCGTTGTGCTAGCGTTCAACCTAAGTAAGTGGTAAAGGCTAGTACGCCTCGATACTTGACAAGATAGGAATAAAACTTTACTCAACTTAGTTGCTTTATTGACTTTTGTCTACCTTGCTTCGTAACTATCTTGCTTCGTAGTTATCTTGCTTTGTAGTTATCTAGGAGTAGTTAGTAGTTAGTAGTTAGTTATCTTAGTTACCCTTAGTTATCCTATTCCATTTATCTACCTATCCATCCACCTTACCTTAGCCATCCACTTCATCCTTACCTATCCACCCATATATTCTTTCTAGCCTTTCATCTCCTCTCTACTCCTCTTTTCCCTTTTTCTCTTTTCTTCGACTCTCATCCCCTCCTTGACTCAACTCATACACCACCCTAGCCTTCCCTTGGGATCAAATAAATCGACACCTGGTACTCCCAGGCGAAGTGCAACTACGATAGTTCTGTGCGCTTGCAGAATCTCCTCCTGGTAGATTGCATTCTCTCTAGCTAGCTCCTACTAGTGTCAGGATCGACAACCCCGCTTGGCATTAGTAGATAGCTGCTTTAGCTCCACTCCTTTAGATATAGTGACCGGTCTTGCTTCAAGCACTTCTGACGTCGTTGCCGGGGATAGACTCCATAGTCTACTCCTAGTAACAACATTAGCAAGTGCCAACAAGCATTCCTGGGCCGTTACCGGGGATAGTTGCCTAGCTCTATCTCTAGTGAAGCTAAGAACTACCAACAGCTATGTCTGAGGAGCTTGCTGCCCTAGATCGTGCTGGGACATGGGATCTTGTTCCATTACCATCTCATGCTGTGCCTATCACATCTAAGTGGGTATATAAAGTTAAAACTAAGTCAGATGGTTCTATTGAGCGATATAAAGCTCGTCTTGTTGCTAGAGGTTTTCAGCAGACTCAGGGTCGAGATTATGATGAGGCTTTTGCTCCTGTTGCCCATATGACTACTGTCTGTACATTGATTGCAGTAGCTGCTACCTCTTCATGGACTATCTCTCAGATGGATGTCAAAATGCTTTTCTTCATGGTGATTTGAATGAAGAGGTTTATATGCAACCACCTCCAGGTGTTGATGCTCCTCCAGGGTATGTCTGTCGTCTTCGCCGGGCTTTATATGGTCTTAAATAGGCTCCTCGTGCTTGGTTTGAGAGGTTTGTATCTGTGATCCAGGCTGCTGGTTTTAAAGCTAGCGCTCATGATCCAGCTTTGTTTATTCACCTCTCTCCACGTGGCCGCACTTTGCTGCTTTTATATGTTGATGATATGCTGATTACGGGAGATGATGCAGACCATATTTCTCATGTGAAGAGGCAACTTGGCAATCAGTTTTAGATGTCTAATTTAGGTCCCCTCAGTTATTTCTTAGGGATTGAGGTCTTGCACTCTGCATAGGGATTTTATCTCTCTCAGTCCAAGTACATACAAGACCTCATTGCTCGCTCTGGTATTACTGACAATCGGATAGCTGCCACACCTTTGGATCTCACTTGCAGCTTCGTCCCACTGATGGTGTCCTTCTTGAGGATCCCTCCAGATATCGGCATATTGTGGGCAGCCTTGTCTATCTCACTGTTACTAGGCCTGATATTTCTCATGAAGTTCATATTTTAAGTCAGTTTGTGTGTGCCCCAACTTCGGTTCATTTTGGACACTTACTTCGCGTGCCGCGTTACTTACGGGGGACATCATCTCAAAGTTTATTCTATGCTCATAATAGTTCGCTTAAGCTTCATGCTTACTCAGACTCCACTTGGGCGAGTGACCCTACAGATCGACGCTCCATCACTGGATATCGCATTCTTCTTGGGTCCTCTCCTATTGCATGGAAGTCCAAGAAGCAAGCAGCTGTCTCTCGCTCTAGTACAGAGGCAGAACTTCGAGCACTAGCTACAACTAGTGCCGAGATTGTATGGCTTCGATGGTTGCTGGCTGATTTTGGCATTGCTTGTGATGTCCTCTTCTCTGTAATAATACCGGCGCCATACAAATTGCCAATGATCCTGTGAAGCATGAACTTACAAAGCATATTGGTGTCGATGCATTCTTTACTCGGTGACATTGTCATCAGAAAACTATTGCTCTCCAGTATGTGCCTTCAGAGTTGCAGTTGGCTGACTTTTTCACTAAAGCACAAACTCGAGAGCAGCATTGGCTTCACTTGCTCAAAATCAATGCGTCAAATCCTCTGCTTCCACCTTGAGTTTGAAGGGGGGTGTTAAGTATATGAAGTATATGAAGGCCCATCTACCATAGGCCCATATGGCCCATGTGGCTCCTATATATAGTTATCTCCACTAATGGAATAACATCAGAGTCTCTAATTTCAAGGTTAGTAACAATACTAATGATTTCCTTTTTGCAGCAACTGCTTTGGTGAATTGTTATACCAGTTATAATTTATAATTTAAAAATAGCTCTTGCGGTAGAAATGTACAATAATTTATGCACATCGTGTGTGTTGACGCAAAACGTGGCACCTCGCGCCAAGCACACAGCAAGCCGAAAAGCTGGCTTCAATCGGGTGCCCAGAGTATGTTGATTCCGGAGACGTGCTAGTCGTTTTGACCTGAAAACCAACAAGGGATAAAAACGTGAGAATACCTCTGGAACGTGTCGGGTGAGACCAGACAGTTCCATATGTACGGCTTTGAAAGCCAATCACGACGGCACACAGCTATAGAAGCTGTCTGTCAAAGCATGCTTGTAAAATCATTCGGCAAGTAAGAAAACAGAGTACGTAAAGCATATTTAACTGCCGAATACGTATGTGAAAAGAGACATACTTTAAACCAATTAAAGATGTTATAAACAAGTAACTTGCAAAAATAGATCTATTCAAATAACACATGCATAGGCTAATCCAACTAATCTGCCACACGTTTAGTCTTCATAAACCCGTCAGGCATAAACTCAAGCGAAGCTAATCCACCGCATGATACCACTTGCTATAAGTCTACACGACTTCTTATAATTAGATTAATCCACCGCATGATACAATCTAATTATAACAAGCTAAAAGCATGCATATATTTGAATAGATCTATAAAAGTTCGTTACTCACGTAAACATAACCAAAATCGGCAAACCAGCCGAATTGGGGTCCATGAAGAAGGAACAAACAAGCAAGCACGATCAAACTAATCTAAAACCTGCATCTACCGCACGATACCTAGTTTTATCAAAGCCTAATCGTAAATAACGTGCATGAACCCGCAACATGTAACAATCTGGATTGAAAGTTGATCCGGCCATCATGATATTATGACTAGCAAAAGGCACAAACAAACTTGTGGAACAAGGCCGAACAAAGATCAATCTAGATTGGGCAAAAGAGTGTTACAAGAATTAAATAAATAAAACATATAACACTTGATAACTTAATGAATCTATCAGATCTGCCAAATCTAATAGAGCCTATAACTATTTTTACTCATGACTTAATCCGCCGCACGATACAAGACACAAGCAAAAACTTCCCGTCATAAGCTTAAATCCGCCGCATGATACTAAGCTTAACATACGAGACTACTTGCATCATATCTAAATCCACCGCATGATACTAGACATGATAGCAAGGTTGCCGGGACTTACGGAGGTCGACGGATCAATGATTCCTCTCGAAGAACTCGACGACACGACTAAGGACTCGAAGATGGCACGGGGCCGGTTTGTATTGATGTGGTTCTGAACAATTTTACAATGGTCGAGGGTTTATATTTATACCCTGGACGAAATACGAGTCCTAAACGATTACGATTTACATAATAAAATATGGAAAGATACAAATTCTACTTCCTAATCCTTTTGGCGTCCTCCATTGTCACGTGTCTTCTCGTGCAAGCCGGCTTTGCTTGCAACATCCATCTCCCGAATGGAGCCACCGCCTTGTAGAATAGCTGACCGCACAGGCATTCGCCAAAACCCTGAGGACCAAATAGTCACCCGATCGCTTGCCGAATCCTTTCTTCTCTGCTGGCTGGGTCCACTTGTCATATTCTTGTGCGTGCGAAAATCTGGTGTCAACACATGCCCCCTAATTTTGGGATAAATATTTATTCCAAAATTCCTTTTTCTTGCATATTGATGTGGAGTCTCCGGAAGCATCCACCTTCATACGTCATAATTGCGACACTTGTCGATCCACCTCCCGATGCACCTTTGGGATTCTTTAAAGTCTCCTTTCACTCTGTATCAGTTTCTGTTTTCCGAACTCCTCTGCTCCATTCTCAAAACCAGAAAACCCTCCTTTCTCCCGTTATCTTCCAATCAACTAGAAAATGTCTTCTGAGGCGAGCCGCCATAGCTCTGAGTTCGGAGCTTCCAGCACCTCTAGGAAAAGGTTTGTCCTTATAGCTTTTTGTCCCGAAAATGAAACAGCCGTTCTCATATTGCTGCTCTTGTTTAGGGGGACCGGCGACGACTTCTCCGAGGACTTAACTCAAAAGATCGTACATCTTCAACTCGACCTGGAGGGGAAGGATTGGGAGATCACCCGAATCTCTCGGGAGCGCGACATCGCTCGGGAACGAGCCATCGGTAAGCATTTTCTCATCATTTCCTTTTCTATTCTCCTTTTTTGCCTTTATTCACTCTTTCTCCTTTCAGTTTTGGCAGCCAAACTCCATGCCCTTGAAGCCGCCATCATGAAGCTCGCCATCACGGCTAATGTAACGGGTACGACGCCCCTGAAGCGGGTGATTGAGGTTAACCGAATTCTCCCTGTCATCTCCAGGGCCGGTATGGGGTACGGCGCGGCGCTCGCTCTCAACGCCGTGAGGATCCATTCTGGCGCCGATTACCGCAGATTTGATGTCTGCGAGCTAGAACTGGAAGATAGAGTAGAACATTCTGTGGATGACATGAAGGAAACTGGAACAGATCTGGCCGACACTTTTGATCATTTTCTCCCGATTAGGCGTAGGATGGAGTGGACGAACTGATCTCCCTTATTGTAATCTTGCATCCTGTCTTTTGTAAATGAGAAGTCCTTTTGCTCACTCCTTCGAAACCAATCTGTGACTGATCTTTCGAGATCAATGTGTGTTTTGCTTCGTGCACCAGCCATTAATTTTATCTTCATTATAGCGGCGATGTTTACTACATCGGCTATTGCTGATAATAGCATCAGATACCTTTGCCTTGCGGACAATTGTTTTAATCGGTCATTTTAGATTCAAAGTTCTGGCTTTCTCTTAGCTTTCCGATCCATGATGACACCAAGGTAGTATCTCTTAAAGGATTTTTTCGATCTTCAGCTCTCTGCTCTTAGTGTCAATCGGTAACATGAGTTCCCAAACTACTAGTTAAAACTGAACAACTCTTAGCCGAATCCTATTGGCTTTCTGATTCTGGGGTCATAACCTCTTCCAATCATTAAAAACCTGGCCTGGCCCAATAACGGCCCATAAGCCGTGAAAACCCTACTCCGATGCTTGGTCCTTCAGTATGCAAGCCATGGTTCTATAAATATGACTCGACACAAGCCGCCACTCTTGACTTCAGCCAAACAGCTTGACTCGCAGAAAACTTCCACCCCTCAGCTTCGGCTCAAACCAGAGAGAAAATCTTCCGCTTGTGTTTCCATCAATGGCAGGCAATGGTGACCACGACAATCATTACGTTGGAGACAAAATAGGAGGAAGCCGAGCATCAACTCACCGGCGTCATGGGTAAAAATGAACTCCCTGCCCCCTTGCGGTAGCTTTCTTGCTTGTCTAACTCTGATTCACTGTCCGCTTCCTCTCTAGAGCGGGATCCTCCCCCAGTCGAGCTTGGGTTCTTCCTCCAGAAACGGTAGCTCCAATGATTTCTTTCAACCTTTTCCCAAGCCACCAGATTCTGAGTTTGATGATTCACTCCAGCAGACCTGTTTGGACGCTCCTCGGTGCTGCGAGGAAGAGGATAAAGTCCAGAAGGAACTGGAAGATGTATTCAAGAAGCATGGCATTGAAGAAGCTGAATGGGCAGACCAACGGAAACAGTTTTGCAGTATCATTACAGGTTAGCAGAATCTCGGTTCTTCTCCTTCTCCCGATTTTGCTTCCGCCTAATATACCCTTTTTTCTCATCAGCCTTGTCTGCAGAGAATGACCGCTTGAAAGCAGCAGCAAACAGAGTTGCCCTTAAGGTGAATGCTCGTGGGGATTCAGCTGAAGCTCGTCTTGACGCCGTGGATGGCCGCATAGATCAGGCCGTCATCCATGGTGTGCACGCCGGGGTTTCCCTTGGGCTATCAGCAATGAGTTCTTGGACCAAAGAAGATTACTCCTTCCTACCAGTTGGCTTCGCAGGCGGGGATCCGGATGAATTTGAAGACCTTGAAATCTATGATAATCATGCCGCTGCTATTGCTGAGATTACTGACCCGCAATCCATTGTGAACAAATTATTTCAAGGGTAGTTTGTATTAGGATAAATCTGTGAGTGAAGCTGTAACATATGAGACTTGTTCCCCTCGGAATAATGTCTATCTGCATCTTCGACTATCTCAGTGATTTTTCCGATTGCAGCATTTCTTCAGAGAAAAATGTTTCCCGAACGCATGACGTCATCTTAGCCGACTAGATCTCGTTTTTGATGTGTCATGTCACTCGACATCTTATTTACTGCACTTCATCTTTCTCTTCCCCCAATAAACCTACCGCTTGAAAAATGCTAGGATTACCGGGTCATGAACACTCTTGCACTAAAGGCGATATAAGTAATATCGGCTATAACTTAAATTTCTTGGAACATTTTTTCTACTAAAGGCGATGCTCTACATCGGCTGTATAAAAATATCCTTGAATCCGCTCCAGATACAATTTCCACGCATTCGGCTTTTAACAAATAGTGCCGAAGCTTTAGTCCACGAGTGACGCATATATGAACAAAATTTCTCTACAGCCGAATACCCTTCTCCGGGTTTAACATTTTCGGCTAAAGCTAGCTGCTACTTATCTTTTCCCTTTAAACTTAAAATAAGGGCCGATCCTACTATAAGGCTATCGGCCGCCACGTACAACTTGAAACGATCACCAAGTTGAGGAAACGCCTTCATATATTCTTCAATTTCATCAGAAGCTTTTGTTGTACGTCACCTTGCACAAATTCCTCCTGATCTTTTCTTGAGCCTTGGCAATGAAGAAATAAACAGAGTCCTTTAAAAATCCATCAACTTCAAAACACGCTCGAGACCCAAACTTGCACACATTGGTCCTTATTTCGGCTTCATTACCAACACTTTATTCCTCGTCAGCCGATAAAACTTAGTCTCCATTACCATCAGTCGGATCATCTATTCAAAAATTGCTCTGAGAGCCGATTGTCTAAATCGGCTGTCGGTCCTCGTCGAAAACATTCACAGGACCTACTCCCCAAGCTTTTCCAGAGAAGCACTCGACACCATCATATTCCCAGTAAATGGGCTCTGTATTAGCAACACTCACCGAATCATCAGCATGGACAATTTCGATGTCATCTCCAATCCACTGGATGAGAAATTGGTGCATAGTTGATGGTACACAACAGTTTGCATGTATCCAATCTCTTCCTAATAGCAAACTGTATGCCCCCTTGCCATCAATGACGAAGAAGGTAGTGATCAAGGTTTTAGTTCCGATCGTTAACTCAACATGGACTGCTCCCCGAGTATCAGAGGAATTACCAGCAAAGTCTCTCAACACCATGTCGGTCTTCAATAAGTCTTCACTTGCCATCCCAAGCTTTCTGAATGTGGTATATGGCATGATATTTATGGTAGCCCCTCCATCAATGAACATCTTAGTCAATGGCTTGCCATTAACGTAGCCTCTCATATACAATGGCTTCAAGTGTCGATGCTTAGTTGGTTTATCGAATACTGCATGTTGAGCCAAGACGAGATGAGCCAATAAGTCCTGAAATTCATCTTCGTCAAAATCTGAATACACCTCGTTTTGGACATCTTTACCTTCGGGAGCTATAAACTCGCGGTATTCTTCTTCTCCAGTGCGAGCCCAACTTTGATTGGCAAATCCTCTTCCCTGCCGATCTTCAGAGTTATTTATTTTTAAACGCCGATCGTCCTCAGGGACTTGTGCCCCAAGCCTTTCATGGACAGAATGGCGGTTGACTCGAGACTGCCTATACTCAGAGTATTGATTACTGCACTCAGGGCAGTTGTTCTTAATAGGTAGCTTCAAGCCTTCGTTCCAACAATACTGGAAGAACGAGCATTCCCAATGAGATTGTTCTTGCTCCCTCACATCTTCTCGTTCTTCTCGGTACATCTCTTCTTCGTACCTACGTTGTCTCTCCAGGAACTTCTGTTCTTCGTAAAATCTCTGCTTCTGGTACCGTTCCTGTTCCCGACGCCATTTACTCAACAAAATACGCGTCGTGACCCTGGGTCTAGAAGTTTCACCCATCTCAGCTCGACTATTCTGGAACCGAACCCTTTGCTGAAGCTCTTTATTTGTAATCTGCCAATCAGGGTCAACAGCACCAGCTTCCCTCGCTCTATCAGAGGTTAACACTTTCATTTTGCTCTTACCCTGGGATCAGCTGCATTGACCATATTAACAGAGAAGGACACAATGTTCTGTCCAAAAGGGCTATCATCAACCTTCATCTTTCCATCAAACCTCAGATGCCCAACATGGATAGCTTTCTGGATCCGCACTCTGAACACTCGACAATCGTTTATGGAGTGGGATCTAGTATTATGGAAACCACAATACTTCTTGTCCTTGACTCCTTCGGGATGCAGCATAGGGTGACCTTCTGGTAACTTGATGCGTCCTTCCTTCAACAAGTACTCAAATAATTTATCTGACTTGGAAACATCAAAGTCATAAGTACCTTTTTGTTGCCTTAGCCATCGCTGGTTGACTTGAGTCGGCTCTTTAGCCCAGACTATCTCAGCTGCAGCTATTTCATCTTCATCATTGTACTCAGTTGCTTCTTCCAGGAAAGCCTGATACATCTCGGCAGCCACATCACCCTTCTGGAATTGATTATTCCTCTTGAATCCCTGGGCTTGACTACTCATCGTTGCCAACCTCTGTGATAATTGCCCGAGGTCATCAAACTCCATGCCGAATAGTTTCTCTTTGATACTCGGCAACATACCAGCTATGGCTATCCCCGACAATTGGTCATCCGGCAAATTCAGAGAATAGCAAAGATTCTTGGTTTCCCTGAATCGGCGTAGATATTCTTGTGGCGTCTCGCCAGGTTTCATCCTTAGGCTCATGAGATCGACCAACTTCTTTTCGCTGGTACCCGTAAAGAAATATGAGTGGAATTTCTGTTCTCGCTCTGCCCAGGTATTGATAGAATTTGCTGGCAGAGAAGCAAACCACGAGAAGGCTGGTCCTGTCAATGACAATGGGAAGTACCGAATCCTCCAAGCTTCATCCGTAGATGCCTCCCCAAGTTGCATCAAATAGCGGCCAATGTGCTCTATAGTGCTAGTGTCATCCTGACCTGAAAACTTGGTAAAATCAGTGGGAGGTTTCACCCTTGGAGGAAGTGCTACCCGATTGTACCACTCCGAGTAAGGGGATTTGTAAGCATATGACTGATTTTTTGGCTTTAGGCCAAATTGATTCTGCATCATATCAGCCATCCTATGCATGATGAGGTCAATATTTGAATCAGGAGCTGCTTGTGCTTGCCCCCCAGGATGTAGTCCTGCTGAACTCTTGTAGCCTGGATTTGGAAGGGCATTAATTGAGCTATAATTGATGAATTCTTGATATCCATCTCCAAACATATTCCTCTGTATCCTGTTTGCTGCAGGAGACACTTTAGAAGCAGATTGTGGGACGTTCCCTGTCGTGCCGAACGTGACCTGGCCATAAGTCTGGGAGGTTGTTGCGTCTCATGAGGAACCACCCCACCTATGCTTGGGCCAGCTCCGCCCTCTTCGGCAACCTTTCGACGTTGAGGCACCGGGAACAATAGCGATCCTTGCATTGGACCAGCAGCTTCTCCAAAGCGTTTATCCGCTGCTGGACCGAAAATGTTAACCATGACAGCACGAAAAGTATTCAAGAAAGCTGCCTGATGATTGGTCATGGCTTCTGACACAGCTTTGTACACTAATTCAGTCATCTTCCGAATAGCTTCTTCTTCATCATTGTCAGATGGCTCGGATCGGTGATGAGGAATGATCTTTGGGAATTCTTGCTTCTGGAAAACTTTGCCTCTCTTGTTCTTGGAGAAAGACGCCAAGCATTTGCGCTGGAATTCATCACAGGCCTGTTGTACTAAACTTTTCAACTCTGGCGGAAAGTCATCCATGATCACATCCAGAATTTGATCATCGCTAATCTCAGGCATCTTGAAACGAAGTAGTCCCACCAGGCGTGCCAAAAAGTGTGTTGACGCAAAACGTGGCACCTCGCGCCAAGCACACAGCAAGCCGAAAAGCTGGCTTCAATCGGGTGCCCGGAGTATGTTGATTCCGGAGACGTGCCAGTCGGTTTGACCTGAAAACCAACAAGGGATAAAAACGTGAGAATACCTCTGGAACGTGCTGGGTGAGACCAGACAGTTCCATATGTACGGCTTTGAAAGCCAATCACGACGGCACACAACTATAGAAGCTGTCTGTCAAAGCATGCTTGTAAAATCATTCGGCAAGTAAGAAAACAGAGTACGTAAAGCATATTTAACTGCTGAATGCGTTTGTAAAAAGAGACATACTTTAAACGAATTAAAGATGTTATAAACAAGTAACTTGCAAAAATAGATCTATTCAAATAACACATGCATAGGCTAATCCAACTAATCTGCCACACATTTAGTCTTCATAAACCCGTCAGGCATAAACTCAAGCGAAGCTAATCCACCGCATGATACCACTTGCTATAAGTCTACACCACTTCTTATAATTAGATTAATCCACCACATGATACAATCTAATTATAACAAGCTAAAAGCATGCATATATTTGAACAGATCTATAAAAGTTCGTTACTCATGTAAGCATAACCAAAATCGGCAAACCAGCCGAATTGGGGTCCATGAAGAAGGAACAAACAAGCAAGCACGATCAAACTAATCTAAAACCTGCATCTGCCGCACGATACCTAGTTTTATCAAAGCCTAATCGTAAATAACGTGCATGAACCCGCAACATGTAACAATCTGGATTGAAAGTTGATCCGGCCATCATGATATTATGACTAGCAAAAGGCACAAACAAACTTGTGGAACAAGGCCGAACAAAGATCAATCTAGATTGGGCAAAAGAGTGTTACAAGAATTAAATAAATAAAATATATAACACTTGATAACTTAATGAATCTATCAGATCTGCCAAATCTAATAGAGCCAATAACTATTTTTACTCATGACTTAATCCGCCACACGATACAAGACACAAGCAAAAACTTCCCGTCATAAGCTTAAATCCGCTGCACGATACTAAGCTTAACATACGAGACTACTTGCATCATATCTAAATCCACCGCATGATACTAGACATGATAGCAAGGTTGCCGGGACTTACGGAGGTCGACGGATCGATGATTCCTCTCGAGAGCTTGTGCAAATACCTCTTCATAGTCCACACCATGCCTTTGAGCATACCCTTTTGCAACAAGTCTAGCCTTGTGCTTGACCACATTACCCCCTGGATCCCTCTTTACTTTGTAGACCCATCTCAAACCAATAGCTTTGTGACCTTTAGGAAGATCTGTATAGTACCAAGTGTCATTTTCCTGAATGGACTTCAGTTCACTCTTCATTGCTTCTAACCAACACTCTTCTATCAATGCTTCATCTACTCCTACTGGTTCATCAGCAGCCAGCATGCAAATACCACTGTATTCAAAACCCTGGACCTCCTCAGTTGAATCAAAGATGTCATTCAGTGTTCTGAATCTTAGAGGCCCCCCAAATGTTTCTTCTGAATGTTGTCTTGGTGGTGTTGCCCACTGCATTACTGGGTTTGAACTTGAACCAGGAGAGATAGGAGGACTGGATGTACCTACATTTGGCTCCTCAACACCCCCTTGATCATTTATGTGCTCCCCCTCAACACCTGTTGTTGGTTCCATTAAAGTTTCTGTTGTTGTCGGATTTTCTTCAGTTCCCTGATAGTGAACCACGAAGGTTTCAGTCTTCTGCTGAACTGTACTGCTTACTACATTGTTCCAGTTCCAAGGCCTGCTTTCATCAAAGATCACATCCCTACTGACGACTAACTTCCCAGTAGCAGGATAAAAAAACCTATAGCCTTTAGTCCCTGATTCATAGCCAATGAAAACCATCTTGCTAGACCTGTCAGAGAGCTTGTTCTGTCCTGGACCAATATGTTTAACATGAGCTGTACATCCAAAAACTTTCAAGTGATTGACCTTTGGCTTCTTTCCATGCCAAGCCTCAAATGGTGTCATTGTGCTTAGTGCCTTAGTGGGTGACCTGTTTAGCACATAAACAGCAGTGCAAACTGCCTCTCCCCAAAAATGTGGTGGCACCAGCATTGTTTTCATCATACACCTGGCCATCTCAACAACAGTTTGGTTTCTTCTCTCCACCACTCCATTTTGTTGGGGTGAATATGGGGTGGTGGTGTAATGTTTGATCCCTCCTTCAGAGCAAAAAATTGAGAACTGATTGGACACAAATTCTCCCCCTCTATCAGTTCTCAGAGCCTTGAGCGTGTTGCCAGATTCGGTTTCAGCTCTTGCATTGATTTTTCTGAAACAATCCAGTGCCTGATCTTTGGTTTTTAGCATTTCTACCCACATGTATCTACTGTGGTCATCAACCACCAACAGAAAATAAGATGCCCCCCTAGAGTCTTGGGAGATATGTGACCACAAAGATCTGCATGCACCAACTCAAGTCCTTTTTCTGCTCTAAAATTTGATGCGTTTGGAAATGGCTTTCTGTGTTGCTTCCCAAGAACACAACCATCACAAATTTTCTCTATTCTCCTGACTAATGGCAATCCCTCAACCATGTTCTTACCACCTAAATCATGCAAAGCCCTAAAATTCAGATGACCATACCTAGCATGCCATGCCCATGATTCATCTTCAGACTGTGCAGAAAAACACACTGGAGGGACTAGACCAAATCTAACAGTGTACAATCTATTAGCAGTCCTTGGAGCAGAAATCAACAATGACTGTTCTTGATCAAACACACGCAACCTTCCATTTTTCAGAGAGACTTCAAAACCCTTTTCTTCCAATTGACCAAGGCTAACGATGTTGCTTTTCAATTTAGGAATATAATAAACATCTGTTAGTACCTTGTGTCGCTGATGGCGATCTTGCATCACCACTGATCCTACTCCATGGATCTCCACGCGGGAACCATCTCCAAAACGCACGGTGCCGCGAACTCCTTCATCCAGCTGCGTTAGCGACGAGCGTGTCCCCGTCATATGATTGCTTGCGCCGGTATCGAGTACCCATACACCATCAGGAACATCCACTGGTACCACTTTCTCTGTCAGATGAACGACTTGAGTACCTTCAGGTACGACGTCACACGTCGCCACCATCAACGTCGGCTGCTCCGCGCCGGTCACAGCCACATTGGCCTCCGGCTGCTTGGCTTCCTTTTTCTTCTCCTTCTTGGGGCGCTTGCAGTCCTGCTCCCAATGCCCATAGATGTTACAGTTGCGGCACCTTCCTTTGCGCCTCGGTGTGCCCTCGGATGTCAACTTGACCGATCTGGAGCTGCCGCCATCAGAGCGCGCAGGGCCCTTTCCTTTGTAGTGGTTGCCATGACCATTGTGGCCACCATGTCCACCACTGGATCCACCACTGCCAGAGCCGCCACCGCCATCTTTCCGATTGTGATGGAAGCGGTGCTTGTGCTTCTCCATCCAATCCTCCTCGGCAAGCAGGAGCCGTCCAGTTTTATCAGTGATCTGCTCAATCTTGTCGGCCTCGAGTACTTCCTCCGCCGCCCGGAGCCGCCCCACAAGATCCTCCACCGACATTTTCTTCGTGTCGCAGAACATCTGAATTGACACCACGATGGCACTGAACCGTGAAGGAGCCACACGCAAAATTTTTTTGATCACGCGCGGTTCCTCCACCGACTCACCCAGCGTCCTCAATTCTGCGGCTAGGTTTGTGATTCTCATCCCAAACTCGTCGATGGATTCACCCAGCTTGAACTTGATGTTCTCGAAGTCTTGCAGAAGCCTTTGAGCGTACACTTCTTTGACTTGATCCGCACCGAGCCTCATCGTCTCCAAGGCTTCCCAGGCCTCCTTCACGGTCTTCTTGCGTCCGAGCATTTGCCACATGTCATGTGGCACGGAGCGTAGGAGCGCCGCCATGGCCTGACGATCTTGGGACCGCTTGACGTTGGTCCCTGGATCGATCGTGTGCCAGATCTCCAAGGCCTCCAGGTTGCATTGCATGATCATCACCCACTCGGCGTAGTTAGACCGATCCAGCATCAGCCAGACAAGGGAGCCTTCTTTGATGCTGGGTCCGGAGCTCGACGACGATTCGCCCGCCATCATCTTCGACGTCGGTTTCTTCGGGATCACGAACTTCTTCCTCGGTGGTTCACGCGGTGGGCTTATAGACCCACCGTAGAACATAAACCTCGCTCTGGTACCAAATTGTTGGAACCGAACGCCTCAGACGAGCGTCGGCGACGTCGCAGCACCGACAGGTGGTGGCCACGGCGACTAAGATCCTAGTGCGCGAACCCGCGATGAACACGACGGCGAGCACGCGATAAACATAGGAAGTTTTAGACTGGCAACAGCACAGCCCTCAGCGATGCAATGCTTTCATTATAACCGGGCTCAGATCCGCTAACCCCGCCACGACTTGCAGTTGCACGGTGCGCCGTTATTTTCAAGCGCCCGTGCGACAAGCACGGCATGCACGCCGTGGCGGGTAGCTTGCCCCTGGACGCGGTCATGACACAGTGTGTGCATGTCTCCACACTGTCCACGATTCTATGCGCTAACTAAACATGTTCGTTACATCAAACTGAACTAAACAATGCACCTACACATGGATTCAAATGAGTGACACGATTACAAGTGGCTCGACCAACACTCCTGCCACCGGGTGTGCCAACCTCTTCTTGTTGTTTGTATTCGGATCTGATCTATACATGTATTATGCCTGCTATTTAGAGTTTGGTGCGGCAAATCTAGGGAGCGTTTGATATATATATATATATATTAAAATACAAGTAGCACCTTCTATTGCCTTCTCCATATTTACCATCAAGAAGACCGTCCAAAGGTAGCAAAAGTAAAACTCCAATTAAAAGAATATTTAAAGTATCTTTGTATGGCTATTGCCACTTTGACCATGTCCACGCTCTTGTGTACTCGTTTTCTTATTTTAATTTGATATCTTAAGTTAACATATTTTCTCTTCATTTCTTGTCATTCGGAAACTTATGGTGAAGATAGCCTTGTAGCTTTGGGTTGGATAGAAGTCACCAGTTAGGAGATCCTACGTTTGGTTAGGAGTTGGGTGCTAGATCGAAGGGGAATTGGAGAATGTAGTTGGAGTTTTTTTTATCATTTCGTTCGAAGCTGAGGGCATGTGTTACCTTTTATTTTCGTGGAAATGGTCGATCAAAACAATAATAGATATACTTTGATAAGCCGACCTGCAGATTTACACTTGAGCAAAAATATTTGAAAAGTAGTAAGTAATGAAGTAAACAGTGGTCTTTTTTTCTCGAAAAAACGCAGGAGATCTGCGTTTCATTATATTAAGATGAAAGAGTAAACAATGTTGTCAGGTTACAATTATAATTTTCAGTAACAGTACTGTGACAGTGCCATATAATAATAATAAAATTCAAATGAGTCATAACAAAACATAACTCTAAATGTCTCATCATCACATATCCTGATCTCATTTGCACTGCCTATCCAAATGACACCAGGGTGAGAAGGATGAAGGACCTTAGAGATTTTTATACTCAAACCTTCTAAGATGTGTGTAAATTTTGCTCATTTCGCCAATTCCAGGTGTTGCTGATCCAATCGTGAACACTCGCCCCCCATTGTGGACAACGGCCACCCATCCCAGGTACTACTGATCGACATACGACCGCCCATCAATTCAAATTTATTTTCCATCCCGTCTACTAATCATGGTCCGAAAATTGCATTCAAAGCTATAGACAGTTCAGTTAGATGTGAATTGCTTTCACCATGTCCTGTTTCTCCTGCTGCCTGCTCGGTCATCTCCCAGATCTTGACGTCGGCATCAGGGATGATGATCTCACACATGACACACACTACTGTTTCTCAATCAATAAATTTGTCTTGCTAAATTACAAAATTATGCACCCACCTATTTATCGAAGGCATCGACATATTGTTCTCATGCTCTTCATGCAAAGACCGAAAAGTGAGTTTTCTCATCTTGTCCAAAATCACCACCTATTTATTCGAGCTTTGAGAATTGAACCAATGGAACATAAGTTGCAGGTTGTTTCACCTTAGTACTTTGAGGTGCATGCAGAGAGTACCAAAAAGCATCCATCCAGCTACTTTTTGCTGGAAAATGGAAATAGTATGATGTATTGAGGGCATGGACAAATTCTACATTAGACTTAGACATTTTTTCTACAATACGGAAGGCAAAAGGCCTAGCACCTTAGAAGAGAACATTCAGATGCAAAGCCTGCAAAAGTTTGTTATTCCTCCCCTCATCCCTACCTTGCTCATCTTTCTTAATTGCTCAAATGTTGATATATATAATATTTCATTCAGCACACTCTGTAGTGAAAAATTTGCTTTGTTTTGTGATTCATGTTTTGAGTCCAAGAGGGCTAAGAATAATAGCATGTAACCTTTGTATCAGATATGTCCATTCCATTTTATCACATTGAAATATTTTTTGGTTGTTTATGTGCCCTGCTTTGGCTTTGGGTCAAGTAAATTGGATTACCGTTCTACTGTTAGCATCCAATTGTCTTAGGTGCTTAATTCAGGGTTCTCAAATTTAGCTCAACCAATCATTTTTTTAGATAATAGCTCAATCAGTCACTTATGCTGCTTTTAAAAAAAATTACAGTCCATGACTCAATTTTGTTAGGAATGAGATTATCTCCGCAGTTCATCTTTCATAGCTCAAAAGAGCATCATGAGAGTAATATTTGATATTATTTGCAAAAAAGGTGACAGTAAGCTACACCTAAATGATCCATCCCTCTTTCCTTTGCCTTTTCCTTACTATTGTTTACTAGGAGGAAATTTTTTCCTGTGACAAATTTTCCCATTTCTATTGTTTCCTATGCTCTATTTGTCCATGCTAACATATGTTGTTTGCTGCTTTTCTTCAGTTGTTTGCATACATGTTTATTAGGATCTTGATGAAGTCAATGTTGGGCAATATACTAATGATTTCCTTTTTGCAGCAACTGCTTTGGTGAATTGTTATACCAGTTATAATTTATAATTTATACATAGCTCTTGCGGTAAAAATGTACAATGATTTATGCACACGATGTGGTTTTCAGTTTTAGATTGGCTATTGCCTTCCTGCCGAAGGCTCCGAAAAGCACCTATGTCTTTTAAAACCAAAGGTTAGTGGTTCCTTTTGGATTAATGTTTTAATGCATCTTGGTGCTAGGGGCGAATCTAGTGTTATTTATCGGGGTCCGCCGACCTCGATAAAATATGTAAATCCTTTAATAAATTACTGTTAAATCTGAAGAAAAATTATATCAGGTAATAGAAATGACCCTGATGACCCCAACGAGGTTTTCGTCTAGATTCGCCGCTGCTTGGTGCTTACGGTACTACATTTCCAAAGTCTTCAGGTGCTGTTTGGTAACATGTACAGTAACTTAAATGTAATCAAAATTAGTTCATTTGCATCTTCGGTCGGTAACATTTGCTGGCTTAAATTATTTTGGTTTGCGTTACTGGCTGTAGATCCAAACAGCTCGTCAGTTCCTACTCTACATTAATTGTTGAAAAAAAAGAAAAAAGAAAAACATCATGTTTAGTGCTCAGCTTCTAGCCTCTGTTTGTTTACTAAACTTGCAATTCACCAATTTTTACATGACTTCTCTCCTTCGTTATTGCCTTACTTTCTCATTTCCCTATATGTCTTGTGATGTTTCATCTTATCACTGGAAGAACAAAATGGTCTATAAAATGTATAGTTCTAATGACATCTATTCATGAGACGATTTTGTATCTTATAAATAGAGCAGTGAATTCTCAACTTCCTTAAAAAAATCTAGCAGTTCTGAAAATTTTGATAGCAACTCAGGTTCAACACTTTAGTGGTTATTATTTTTAAACAGTTCTGGAAACACTTCAGTTCTATTTTTTTAATTGGTGAAACTATGCCTAAAAAACACTTTTTCTACAGTTTCAGTGCTCCCCTGTACTTGGCTGCTACTTTTTTTTTTTACAATTTCATTATTTTCATTCTGTTTATAACAACTAGATGTAGAACTTCCCTTTTAATCGATGTGCTATGTTTTTCATGTTATATTTCATTTGGCGAACAACTACACAACTGCTTCTAAAGAGAGACTTGGACCACAACTCATTCAGAAGTTGAAAAAAGGAAGGTGCTAATCCCAAGCAGTGGAGACTTGGGAAATTTTCAGCTCATGTTTTACCCACATGTATGATCATCTGTTCTTTACAACCTTGTTCTGTTGCTTCCAGTTTAGTGTCTTTTTCATAAATTACATCTAGCTTTACAACCAAGCAGTCTAATTACATGAATGATAAGAAATTACTCCGAAGAAGTGACACATCTTTAAATCATCCATTCAAACTGACTTGATTCAAGAGAACATTGCAACTCACGCAATACTATTGTATCATTTCTTTTTAGTGATCCATTGCATTTCAGATCTTTGAGCTATCTAAACTATAACTTATACTATCTCTCATGGTAGATGTCTGCGGTTGCTTCTCACATTGGACAATACCAGCAGCTAGGTGGGGATTTCATTGGGGAGTCTGATTTGATACATCATAGAGACATTCGACTAGGGGATGATAGAGATTTATATTTTGTTTGTTTCATAAGCTTTTCTGAAATAGATCTACATGTCCTCTGCTTGGTGGGGTTGCAGGTGAGAACGCACGCAATCCGGACGGTTCACAAGACATTGAAGGACCATCAAGGCTGCTGATAGCATCCTCTCCCAATGCAACCTCGCCCGCCATGTGTGTTCGCTGCTCCTCTGTCAATCAAGATGCTAGACCTTTAGCCGAAAATCAGGGTGAGGGCATGGTGTGGATTGAGGGCATTTGAATGAATGTGCAAAAAGGTCAGTTGCTTGCGATGATTTACTACTGAATTATTAAATATTTTGGTAGATTTAAAAGATGGAGTTAATTGATACAAAATGACTATTTTCGAATTGAAGATATAACTCCTCGTTAAGGTTTATGTTGTTAAGAGGAATCACCATTTATGACATTAGAACGAGTTACCATAATTATAACGTTTCTTTTGAATGGGATGCACTTTTGTAAAAAAAACATCCCTAGAAGTGTTAAATTGATGGCTAGCAGAACTGATTGCGATGAGAATCTTGCAAGTTACTGCTGTTAGCTTTTGGTTAAGCTCAAGTTCAGATGTTGTGTGATTTTGCACATTCATTTAGCTTAGTGATTTTTGGCTTCACGCTTTAGGCTTCGATGCATGGCTAAGTGATAAATAAATAAATAAATATATATCTCTACAAGAACCTTCTATCTCATTTTATGCTTGAATACCAAGTTAGAATTGGCTTTGCTTGTTTGATTTGTATTATGAAATATCCCATACCGTTAGCATGAAAAGATCTATGCAGTAATTATACAAGGGATGACGCCTTCTATGACGATTAGAGGGTTTTCTCTTGTCATAGAAGGCCCATCACTAAGGACCTTCTGTGACAATTTTTATGACAATTTTTGATATGTGACAGTTTTTGTGACAATTATAATTGTCATAGCTCACAAATTGTCATAAAAATAGCTTGTAATTGTCACAGAAGATCCTTAGTGACGGGCCTTCTATGACAAGAGATTTGTCATAGAAGGCCTAATTTTTTGTAGTATAAGTTTGTGAGCCCGTGACGTCATGCTCTCCGTGACTGTATTAATTTTACGTACTTTGCTTTTTAATTAAATATCATTTTTATATCAGCATTTAATTTTATAGTATTATTATCTTATCATGCGATTTATGTATTTTTAGTACAAAAGTTTAATTATCTTTTAGATGTAGCAATCTTTTAGAAGTGTTTGTGGGGGTGTAATTTGGAAGTGTTTGATTTAGTTTGTGTGAAGTATTTCTGCTACTAAAAAGCAAAACACCAACTAAAATAGGTAGAACTATAATTTTCGTAGCACATTAGACCTTGCTTTTGGCTTTTAAATTTTATCTTTCTAAAATGGGTAAAAATAGGGAGACATTTTACAACTGTTTTAAAATAAATAGAGGGAGTGAGGTTTTGTATAACTTTTCAACATCTCATAACTCGTAATAGTGTTTTCATAGCTCGTAGCTAACATCAGCTTTTTCGCAGCTATCTCTTTGATCCCACCTGGTCTCCAATACCAAATTTTTGACTGCATCTGTTTAATTACATTCTCATAACTATAAACTTGACTTCATATAAAGCTACTTTTAAATATGGATCTAGGGGTGGCACTAAATGTGTAATGGTATTTTTTTTTAAATCTTTTGTAATTAGTTAGTGTAAATCTTGGAACAACTTGGAATAAATACGAGAACAACGTATCTAAATTTTAAAAAATAGAAATGGGAGGAAGTGTATATTTGAGGACTTGTCGGCTCGTCCTTGGGCCACATAACAGCCAGGATTAAGTGTCATTCATGAGTTAAGATGTTCAAGAGTGCAACCCTAAGGTTTGTCCTCGTTCAGTGTTCCCGTGCAATGTTGAACGGATAATAATCAACATTGTTTTCAAGGTTTTTTATGTTTAAACATATGCATGGAGTATTAAATATACACTAAAAATAACTAATTACACGGATTGCGATAACTTTGTGAGACGATTATTTAAGCCTAATTATTCTATGATTTGATAATATTGTGCTACATTAAATATGTGCTAATGATGGATTAATTAATCTTAATAAATTTCTTCGACGACTCTGGTATTTTTACCGAGGTATCGAGAAACGCGTAAGTTTCCATCTAGTCCTCATTGGAGCCCCTTGCAAGGAATCCCTCGCAAGGACCAAACTCCCGGTCGCGTAACTCTTTGGATAGCTCCGGGCCTTCCCCACGCACAAGTGGGTCTCCGTTTAAGCCACTCGTGGCAAAGCCTCTCCCGGACTGCTCTCCGCTGTCTTCACTATCAAGCTTCCGGCGAACTGCTGTAGGCGTTGTTTCCTTCGGTACACGGTGTGTCGACCACACCACTGAAAGGACCGTGACGCCTAAGAGGGGGATTGAATTAGGCAACTAAAAACTTTACACTAACTATGGCCTCTAATTACCACCTAGTCAAAACTTATGCAAGAAAGTAAACTATATAAAAGTGCAAAAATGGTTTTGCTAGGTGTGATGCTATCTCTACCGCAAAAGAGTTATGCAACCTAGGTTCCAATCCTATCAACTAAGCTAGAAAAGGAAAAGACATAATTAAGGTAGCAAGGTAAATGTGGAAGCTAAAGAGCAAGGTAGAGATGCAAACTCCCATCGACGACTCCAGTATTTTTACCGAGGTGGTATCGAGAAGCACACAAGCTTCCCCTAGTCCTTGTTAGAGCCCCTCGTAAGGAATCCCTCGCAAGGGCCAAGCTCCAGGTCGGGTAACTCCATGGATAGCTCCGGTCTTTCCCCACGCGCAAGTGGGTCTCTGGTTAAGCCACTCATGGCAAAGCCTCTCCTGGATGCTCCCCGCCATCTCCACAATCAAGCTTCCGGCAGAACCGCTGCGGACCTTGTTCCCTTCAGTACACGGTGGCGGCCACACCATGAACACGGTTCGTGTGGTCTCGGAAGACTAGAAGCCCCTCCGATGTACAACAATGGTGCTGCGTGCAAGCACCGAGTAGCAAGAGGTATGCAAACCTCACTAAACACTAGGCCTAAACCTAGAGCAAGCGCATGAGCGGTGGTCTAACTAGCCTAAGCACTTCGCAAAGCACCTACACTAATCACCATGTGAATCACTAAGCACTATGCATATGGAGGCACTAATATGGTGTAGCAACACCCTTGGTATGTTTTCTCACTCCTCCACACCTCTTTTGGCCGGTTAGAGGTGGTATATATAGGCCCCCAATCAAATAGAGCTGTTGGGGGCTGAAAACAGCTTTCTGTAGAGCATCATACTGTCCTATGGTCGGCATCGGACCGTCCTATGCCCATATGTTGAATAGCCGTTGGAAAACTAGTCATTAGACCTGTTTTCGGGGGCATCAGACTCTACAATGAGGCATCAGACTCTGGCATCGGACTCTACTATAACACTGTTTATTCTGGGCTGATTTTAGTGAGCATCAGACTCTGCATCGGACACTGGCATCAGATCGTCCTATGCTCGCATCGGACTCGCGTCCTATGCTCCCCAGACTTTCATATTTTGGGCATAACTCTTAGCTCCGAACTCCGATTTCGATGATCTTGGACTTTTCAGAAAGCTAATGAAATGCTCTACAGCTTTATGCTAATGCCATGTCAGTTTGAGCAAATCCAAAATTATGAGACAGTTCCAATTCAATCAGCTCTTGTCTCGGCTTGAGTGGCTCAACTTTGTTTGCGTCCGGGCCTCTGTTTCTTGTGTCTTGGACTTTGCTTGATCTTTATAATCCTTCAATACATCTTGTAGGGCCTTGCTTGAGGTGTTGATCATTTGATCACCATAGTATCTTCGTCCAAGTCACATGTGCATTCTATTGGACTACAAAACAAACATTGCAAACACATTAGTCCAATTTGGCTATGTTGATCATCAAACACCAAAATCCGAAGTTAAATGGGCCGAGGCCCATTTTCGTTACAATCTCCCCCTTTTGGTGATTGATGACAACACAACCAAAGCAAGCAAATAATAGATACATAATTTAAAAATGCAATCTACTTGCTAGGATGAAATGCAAAGACAAGATCATATGATGCTAAAAGATACCAACATGAAACTACTTTTATGACTTATCTTGCCCTTGCCATAGTGTCCCATTGTGGCATTATGGATTTAAGCCTCCCCCTAACTCCATAATCCACTTCCTCCCTTTCTAGGACCATTCCCAAAATAGGAAACTTCCCAAATTGATAACCACAAAATTTTTAATTTGGTTTGGTTATTTATTTTGAGTTGGGCTTGCTTTTGGTCCTTCAAATTCTCCCCCTTTGGAATCAAACACCAAAAAAGAAGACATTAGTGGCACAAGGGAGGGTCAAAGTTTGTGATCCTTTTTATGTGGAGTGAAATTGATAACAAAACTGGACTCTCACATTATATAAACTAAACTCCCCCTAAGTGTATGCATACATATGGTGTATGGCAAAGCATATGCATAATCGGCAAACTAATGTAGAAAGGAGTTTAATCTATATAATGCATGGAAAATACATATAAGAGTATCAAATTGAAATCAACATAATGATATCGGTTAGGAATACCACATGTAGATACCAATTGGATTATCGCCACACACAATGCTTGTCTCTGGGGACTCCATTTTCCTTGCAATGAGACTACTACACACATGATAAACTTGAAAGTAGTGTTAGTCTCAAAGCTCTAAATTATAGATTAAACTCCCCCTAAAAGTGTGCATACAAGATTGAAATAGTTGTAGAAGACATGCACATTGACTGTAAGGTCAAACTACCATTTTGGAAGTTGTACCATTTTGCATGTTGACATCACTAAAAATGTGACACCAATTGAAGATGGTAATCGGGGTAGTTTATCTACTATTTGGACTTTGACACATATAAGATAAATACAAGTAAGAGAAGCTATGTGCCGTGCTCCTAAGCAAAATAAACCATGTAGGTTTGCTCCAAGGATGAGAATGATACCGAGCAAAACTACCATATGATAAGCCTAGTGTATGCATAACAAAGGATTTAAATGTGCAAATGCAAACCTAGGCAATGGAAGGAACTAGATGCTAAAAGTAATTGCAAGAAATTAAATCTAGTTACCTCATATGGGTAGGGGAATTTGGGTCTATAGTAGCCACTAACACACTTGGCAATGACATGATCCAATGTGATGCACCCCATGATATGCACCCAAAACTTTGCCAAGTCTCCAAATTCTCTGTAGCCAATTTGGCTACTCACTTCCCTTTCGGGATCCAAACCTTTTTGGTGCTCTTCATGGTTGATATAATGTCCTTAGGCACCCAAATGCGTTTGGCCCCATTGTTGACTTGCTTGGTCACCTTGATGGCCACCACCTTGTCATTCTTCTTCTTCTTCAAAAGGTAAGATGTGGAGGCCTTCTTGTTCACCTTGTTGGTGTAGGTGTTGGAGAGCTTGCTTGTTTGCTTTTTCTTCTCTTTCTTCTTTTTCTCTCCCCCATGCTTCACCTTGCACTCATAGGACTTGTGGCCTTCCTTGTGGCAAACATAACAAACCATGGTTTGCTCCTCATCAAGCTTCTTCACTCCGTTGACGGTGTTATCTTGATGAGTTCGGGTTTGCTTTGTCTTGCCTTTTGCATGAGTCAAGTCCATGGTGAGGCGGGCCACTTCTTGCCTTAGTAGCTCATTTTCCATTGCAACTTTTTGTGTACATGTTTCTACAATCACATCCTCAACACAAGCTTGATTGCACATGGGTGAGTCTAAATCAAGTAAATCAATGCAAGAAGTAGAGACATCCTTTTTAGGCATATCAAAAATAGAGCTTCTAATTTTAGGTGCCTCGGTGGGGTTTGCTCCGATGGCTTCAAGATTAGCAACTTCGTTAGTTTGCTCATCACAATGCTTGCACATGATTTCCATTTTAGCAAGCAAACTTTTGTAGGAATCTTGTGTGCTAGCTAAGTTTGCTTTTAGTTTTTCATTTTTCTTTACAAGTTGTTCATCGCAAATTGTGCTTTCACTTGTGCTTACACTAGCCTCAAATTTCTCAATTTTATTAGATAGCTCAACATTGAGATTTGAAAAAGTTTCATATTGATCAAGCAAAACATTGTATGCTTTTTGTGAGCTTTCTAATTTTTCTTTTAAGGTATTTATCTTCTTTTGTTGACTAGTGCAAGCCTTAGCATAATTAAGATTATCTAGCACAAGTTGATCATAAGAAGGTAGATCATCATCACTATCACTATCACTATCACTATCATTAGAGATTGAGTTTGTGTTACCTCGTGCCATAAGGCACACATGTGAGGAGCTTGATGATGATGAGTGCTTGCGGTCACGCCTCTTGTGTTGGACTTCATCTTCACTTGATGAAACATCCCATGTCTTGATGGTAGTGAGGGCTTTGGCCTTGCATCCCTTCTTTTTCTTGTCCTTGGGTGTGGGCTTTTGTGTTGGGCAATCCTCCACAAAGTGCCCTCCATTGCCGCATCGATAGCATCCATTCTTTCTTTGCTCTCTTCTTTGATTGGTGAAGATGCAATCTTCAATTATGATGGGCACACCCTTAACATTGATCTTGCAGATCATCCTCTCTACCCCACGCACTAGCTTGATTGTTTCTTCATCTAAGGAGGAGTTTGAGGAGGTGGAGGCTTGATCATCATCACTTGATTCTTCATCATCATCATCCTCTTTTTATTCCTCATCTTCACTTGAGGAGCTTTAGCTTGAGCTTATCTCAAATTGCTTCTTGCCCTTCATCTTCTTATGCTCATCACATGTGAGAGCTATGCATTTGCTTGATGAAGTGGATTCTTCTTGACCCATCTTGCATGACATCTCAAATGCCACCAATTTGCCAATGACAATGGCCGGGGTCATGGTGCTCAATTCTTCCATGTTATGGAGGATGGTGATAATAGTTGCATATTTGTTCTTTGGTAGCACAGAGATGATCTTCCTCATAATATCCGCATCACCTAGCTTTGTAATTCCAATAGAATTGAGCTCATTGATAATTAGATTCAAACAAGAATACATATCACAAACAAGCTCATTTTCATTCATTTTAAAAGAATCATAACTTGATTTAGCTAGGTGATGTTTTTGCTCTCGAACATTACTTGTGCCATCATGGAGCTCATGGTGTTTTAGCCAAATTTCATGAGATGTTTGTAAAGTAAAAAATTGATTAAAAACATCCATGCTAAAAGATTCAAACAAATAATTTTTAGCTCTAGCATTAAAATGAAGCACTTTTTCATCACCCGCGGTAGGCTTCTCGGGATTCTTAAGGGGTTTCATCCCGTCGCGGGTGACTCTCCAAATACCTAGATCAACTCCTTCTAGGTAGCAAGCCATTCTATAACTATAGTAGGGAAAGTTTGTGTCGTCAAAGTGCAGAGGCCTAGAGGTATCCATCCCAACCACTCTCAATAGCATCGGCTCAACGACGGTGAAGCCAAGGGTCCAAAAATGAGCCAACCTGCTTTGATACAAATTGAAAGGACCGTGACTCCTAAGAGGGGGTGAATTAGGCAACTTAAAACTTTACTCTAACTATGACCTCTAATTACCACTTAGTCAAAACCTATGCAAGAAAGTAAACTATATAAAAGTGCAACTATGGTTTTGCTAGGTGTGATGCTATCTCTACCGCAAAAGAGTTATGCAACCTAGGTTCCAATCCTATCAACTAGGCTAGGAAAGGTAAAGACATAATTAAGGTAGCAAGGTAAATGCGGAAGCTAAAGAGCAAGGTAGAGATGCAAACTCCCGTCGACGACTCTGGTATTTTTACCGAGGTATCGAGAAGCACACAAGCTTCCCCCTAGTCCTCGTTGGAGCCCCTCGCAAGGGCCAAGCTCCCGGTCGGGTAACTCCATGGATAGCTCAGGTCCTTCCCCACGCGCAAGTGGGTCTCCGGTTAAGCCACTCGTGTCAATGCCTCTCCTGGATGCTCCCCGCCGTCTCCACTATCAAGCTTCCGGCTGAACCACCGCGGGCCTTGTTCCCTTCGGTACACAGTGGCGGCCACACCACAAACGCGGTTGGTGTGGTCTCGCAAGACTACAAGCCCCTCCGATGTACAACAATGGTGCGCACAAGCACCGAGTAGCAAGAGGTATGCAAACCTCACTAAACACTAGGCCTAAACCTAGAGCAGGCGCATGAGCGGTGGTCTAACTAGCCTAAGCAATTCGCAAAGTACCTACACTAATCACCATGTGAATCACTCAGCACTATGCATATGGAGGCACTAATATGGTGTAGCAACACCCTTGATATGTTTCCTCACTCCTCCACACCTCTTTTGGCCGATTAGAGGTGGTATATATAGGCCCCCAATCAAATAGAGCTGTTGGGGGCTGAAAACAGCTTTCTGTAGAGCATCGAACCGTCCTATGGTCGGCATCGAACCGTCCTATGCCCATATGTTGAATAGCCGTTGGAAAACTAGTCGTTAGACCTATTTTTCGGGGGCATCAGACTCTACAGTGAGGCATCAGACTCTGGCATCGGTCTCTACTATAACTCTGTTCATTCTAGGCTGATTTTAGTGAGCATCGGACTCTGGCATCGGACCGTCCTATGCTCGCATCGGACTCGCGTCCTATGCTCCTCAGACTTTCGTATTTTGGGCATAACTCTTAGCTCCGAACTCCGATTTCGATGACCTTAGACTTTTCGAAAAGCTAATGAAATGCTCTACAACTTTATGCTAATGCCATGTCAGTTTGAGCAAATCCAAAATCATGAGACAGTTCCTATTCAATCAGCTCTTGTCTCGGCTTGAGTGGCTCAACTTTGTTTGCGTCCGGGCCTCTGTTTCTTGTGTCTTGGACTTTGCTTGATCTTTATAATCCTTCAATACATCTTGTAGGGCCTTGCTTGAGGTGTTGATCATTTGATCATCATATTGCCTTCGTCCAAGTCACATGTGCATCCTATTGGACTACAAAATAAACACTTGCAAACACATTAGTCCAATTTGGTTATGTTGATCAGGAAACACCAAAATCCAAAGTTAAATGGGCCGAGGCCCATTTTCCTTACAACCACAAACGTATTTGGTGTGATCTCGCAAGACTACAAGCCCTTCTGATGTACAACAAAGGTGCGCGGAAGCACCAGATGGTAAGAATTATGCAAACCTCACTAAACACTAGACATAACACCTAGAGCAAGCGCAAAGCGGTTGTCTAACTAGCCTAAGCACTTCGCGAAGCACATATACTAATCACCTAATATTTCACTGAGCACTTTGATGGCTAGAGCAACTAAATATGAGTCTCAACTCTTATTATGTGAAACACCTCTGGTGTTTAATATGTAATTAACCTAACATGTCATCATCTTTAGTCATTAATCATTCTTGCCGTGCATTTATGTTTGCTTAGTACTTGTGTAGCAATCTCTTTTCAAAAACCCTGAAGCCCAAATCTTCCTAAAGGGCAAAATGGTAATTTCAACTCTGTGCCTAGCCTTGTGTATTTCTTGTTCAGTTTAGTGTCTTGAAGCTTTGTTGTGTTGTTCAAAACCCAAAATAAAAAACAGATTTCAAATCCCTTTGAAAAACCCTAATTTCCAAACCCTGGTTTTTACCCCTCTTTTTATACTTTAAAAACTATTCAAAATTTGGATTTGGTTCAAAAAGCAAAGTTGTAGATCTTGTCAAGAGGAACAACTTTGGTATTTACAAATTTTCAAGTTTCTATATAAAATCAAAGTAATTTTGAAATTATTCAAATCTTAAAAGTGTCCCCTTTTCTGATTTCGAAAATAATTCAAGAACTGTTTGGAATTTGAAAATATTCTTTTTCACAAAGTTGTAGATCTCCTTTTTCTGCACAACTTTGGTATTTTGAGTTTTTGCTGCTCAGTTTAATTTTTGGGAGAAATTTGCAAAATACAGAAATCAGTTCAAAAAGTCAAACCCTAGCCTACCCTGTTCATCTCCTACCTCGCGTAGGGGGGGGGGGCCCGGCCATGGCCCGGTCGCCGGCGCTGCGCGCGCCACGCGCTCGGCCGCCGTTCGCCTGCCCCCGACCTGCCGCCGCTGGTCCCGTGATGATTTCGCGCCCGCACGCGCAAGCGCTGACCTCCGCCCCCGTCCCCCACTGCTCCCCGACGTCGCCGCCGCGTGGCCGTCGCCGGCAAGCACGACGCCCGGGTCCCAAACTGATTTCCGTCCCTTCTTCATCATGAGATCGATAGCACGCGCCACGGGCATTCTTATCCACCCCCGCGCGCTCCCTAACGGCTCCTGGCCGCGGCTATAAAAGGCCCGCCGGCCGGCCGGAGCTCCGCACTCACCCCACCACCGTCGCCAGCTCACTCCAGAGTCTCCGCCGCTCCACCACCTAGCCCAGAAGCTCCGCCTTGAGCTCGCGAAGCTTCCCAGCCCCTCAATTTTACCTCCGCCGCCTCCAATCGCCCGGCGTAACCCCATCTTCCCAAACTCCGGCGAAACACCGGTGAGCACGGGATTGAGAAATACTCTCTCCCCGGCCGTGATCTTTCCTCCCCGACCCCTGCTTCATCTTCCTTGCCTTCTTGCGCCCCTAACCGGCTACTGGTGGCCGTGCCTGGTGTACAGGGTCGCCGGATCGCCGGAGTGCCGCCGCAGTCGTCTCCTTCCTCGAGCCGCACCCTCGACCGTATCGAGCCCCAAGCCTCGGGCGAATCGCACTACCCTCGAGCACGTTCCCGAGCCACACCCTCGAGCACATCCTCGAACCCCGCCCCTCGAAGCAGCCGAGACTAACCTCAGCCTCGGGCGAATCGCAACTACCACCGAGCCTCAAGCCTCGAGTGAGCCGAGGCCACCCTCGAGAGGCTAGCCGCAAGAGAACACCGCCGAGGCCTCGCCCGTCGAGCCCTCTTTTCCATCCGCCTCGTCGAGCCTTGCCTCTGACTCTCGGTGAGTCTAGCCTCTGTTTTCCCAGCCGAGCCTCGAGCCTCGACGTCGAACCCACTCCGACTCGAGCTCAGTGCTCTTTTCCTTTTCAAAAATATGAATAGTCTTGTTATTTCATCTTTTTGTATGATTTTCTGTGTTGCTCCAAAAATTCTGAAAATTTTACAGTTAACTCTTTATACCATGTAGTATTTTAGAAAAATATGAAACTTGACTTTTCTGCAAGAATTTGAAAATGTAAAATCCCTCTTTTAATTAATAAATGGATGGAGGCAGCCGCTGACGAACCTGTCCCTGAGGCTACCCCGAGCTCCGACAACTGCCCTGCCGCCCTCGAGCCTGCCCTCTTTGCTCTTCAAGGCAAGCCCCGGTGCATTTAACCCCTTTCCTTGAATTTATAAAATGATTTCCTTAAATGCTTTTGAGTTAAATTATTGCATTAGGTTTATAGGAGTTGCGTGCTATCCTAATTGATGCACTATCCACCTTGACCACTGATACACCCGATACCTGCTTTTCAAAAGTATTTGAAAAATGCTTAGCAATGCTTATTGAATTAGACTTTGGAATAAAATGCCATTTTTAAAAAGTGTGATCACTGAAAGAATCTTTATGGGAATTTGGCTTTACTTCCCGTTCAATGACTGCTTGCCTAGCTAGCATGTGGTCATTGTCGAGAAGAGGTTGTCCGCGCGTACGGTGCCGTCATGTTGTAGTCCGGGACTCAACGGTTGACATCGACCGGGACAGGGTTGAAAAACCGACAGGACCTGTACTCTTGGGTTAGAGTCCCAAGGTGCTTGTTGCTGACGGAAAAAAAACTTTAGGGACCATCCGTATGGGGGCCTGCTGGTCAAGACTTGTAACTATTCACATACTTCGGAAAGCTCTGGCTCCGAGAAATCCTTTATTGGACCGAGAACCGCGCACTGGGAGTGGAGAGATGGCGGAAGTAGCATGTACCCACGTAGTCGTCGTACCTGGATAGGAGTGGTGTACTGTACTTCCGGGTGGCGTAGGACCGGGCCCAATCTTGGAGGAATCGTGGTAGACGAGTTGGCATATGCAAGCTTGGGTGCTACATATGCAGTGTGGATAGGGATCCTCAGCTGAGTATTATTTATCCGGATTAACGTTGCTCCTCGGTTATGGAGACTTGGTCACTGACTGTCAACGGAGAGTGGTTCTCAACTAGGTATGTTTTGAAATGTAAAATGAATCATGAACGATGAAGAATTGAGGAATACTGAATCTTTCCAAAATAAAATAAGGTTTACAAAAATACTTTTCTGCAAAATACTTGATCTTGCTTAAGCCTTACCTTGACTACCCTAAGCCTCTCATTCCTGAGTCTTCTCCCTTTTTCTTAGTCGGGTAAGTTTGTTGAGTACCCCAGTACTCAGGGTTTGTTACCCATGCTGCAGGTATGACAGAATCCCCGATGTGTCTTGCGCCCTGCTGCATGACCATCGTCCAGAAAGAGGCCGATGAGGCCGAAGAATAGTTGTACACCCTCGGGCTAGGTGATTATAAGTATCTTTGCTGTTCTCCGCTACGTTGCCTTTGTCTATTTCTATTATCAGAACTTGGTTTGTAATAACTGCACCTTAATTTCTATTTGGGACCCTGCTTTGTAAAACTAATGTTATTTAAGTCTTCCGCTCTTTATTCCGATGTTATTTGTAAAAGTATGCAATGCTGTAACCGAATTGTGAGATGATCCTGCGGACATTGGGCACTGATGTAGCCCGGTGGCGAACAGGTCTTAATCACATGGAACATGGGTTCGGCTGTCAGAGGTTGACAGGGACACGTGGGCCATGGGATTAGGGTCGTTCCGTCACATTATGCTTCCTTGAGCTCCAACGATACTCGTTTGGCCGACCATGGGGGTATATATAGAGCCCCAAGCAAATAGAGCCATAGGGCAACATGATGGGTTTTTTTTGCAATCGACCGAATGCAGTCATCGAACTGACTGGACGTGTTCGGTCACTTACAACAGCTAGCTAGCCAACTACGCAGACACTGATCGGACACTGCAGGAGTCTGGTCACACATGATCGGATGTGTCTGATCACTTTTGCACGTCTCTGGAACCTCTTTGTATACGACCGGACTCATCTGAATTCCGGCTTCTGATCGTACTCGCAACGTCCGATCACTCGGTCACGCTGAGGAACATTTGCATCGATGTGTCTGATCGCAACTAACCCAACGTTCGGTCACACGAACGTGACACTGCCGGCTGGAATTGCTGACCGGACGCGTCCGATCTAGCGTCTGGTCATTGCTTAAGCAGCATCCACTCACTTTAGTTTCCTGCCTTTCACTTGTTCTTTGCACGTGGCTTGGTTCCATCCTTTGTGTCTTGGACTTTGCTTGATCTTGTAGGTCTTCTACTGATCTTCATATGTCTTGCTTAAGATGTTGATTATTGAATCACCTCGTCGCCTTCGTCTAAGTCACGTTTGCAACCTATTGGACTACAAAACAAACACTTGCAAAAACATTAGTTCAATTTGGTTATGTTGATGATCAAACACCAAGATTCAAAGTTAAATGGGCCGTAGTCCATTTTCCTTATAGTGTAGAAGATCCACACTGTAGATGGGCAGCATTCATGATAACTTTGTGACAGAACTATTTCTTCTTCTTTTTTAAATAAAAATGAGAGAACTATAAACCGGCTGAAAACTCCATTCTACTTTGACGATATTATTGGATTAAGTCTTTGACTGTCAATATCTTACCCCCTCAGGTTTCATAATTCTTGTTGTTTTGAATAACAACACGAACACGGTCTCCAAAACTTTTGACTACCATTTTCTTTTATAACATATATATGAAAATTAATCAAATATATAATTCTGTTGAATTGTTTTGTGACACTAATTTATATATACTATCCTAGTGTTTTCAAACTAAATATCTTAAATTTTTTTGTAGTCAAAATTTCAAAAGTTGGAAATCAACCTTACCAACAAAATAACAAGAATCATGGAACAGAGGGACAGGGGCAGCACTCCCCCTGCCACACAGCAACCGATGAAAGAGTGGAGCACTCATCTTGTTTTCAGATGGAGAATGTTAATGCTGTAGAACGAGAAAGGTTCCCACAATTCTGCATTTCATTAATGCTTCTGTTATGTTTTTTTGGTGAATGTTGTTTTTCTCATGCATATGGGGCATATGTCTTTAGGAGCAAATTTTGTGCGTCTGTGATACTGGCATAGTACTTTCGCAACAATTTTCCATTTACTTAGCACATTTGTTTGAAGGATTTTTTATTTTTTTATTTTTTTAATTAAAGCAAGAAGAAAGCTAGTTTGGTAGCTGTTGACGTCGGAAGTGATCCGAATCACACACCAACAGGACTAGAACGTCCGAAGAGGTTGCAGATCAACCTGAGACAGCAGGGACCCTAGCTAAACCGTTGAAAACCGATCTAAAGATCGGTTTGGACCGATTTAGGGTTTTAGATCCATGTGTTGGTAACTCTAGAACTCCTCCCGGGAAGACCCGTCGGGGAGAAGCACGTAGAGGTTGTCCTAGGACCAGCAAGGCCGCCTAGAACGCCGTCGAGCCTCGTCGGGAGACGCGCCGAACAGCAAGGTAGAGAGAGGAAAAGGGTAAAAGGGATGGTAGATTGATTTTGATCGATTAGGGTTGGATGCCTCAATCGACCATGATCCTCTTATATATAGAGAGGAGCTGGTCTTATCCCAATAGGAAACATCTCCAGATACGATCTGCAAGTTTCCTATTCGAACTCCATCAAAACATGGAATCCAAGAGTCCTATCCGGACTAGACAAGGTGAACCTGATCTCGCCGATCTTTGAATCGACTAAACCGTCTTATTGGGCTTTATAGATACCAGTCCAAACTGATTATACCAATCAACAGATCATCCTTACAAAAGAAGGATCTTTGAATCATCACTTGATTTGGCATTCACCACCATCTCAAGGCCTCCGACCAGCATCACCTGGTCAAGGCCTCCGACCAGCATCACCTGGTCGGAAATAACACAACTGGTCGGAATATCTCAAATGATCAGGTCTATCTTACTTAAAACATCCGACCTTTCAATATTAAAAGATAAATTCGACCCTAATATTATGAGCCAAATACCTCTTCTAATTTCATTATTTATCTATGACACTTTTGAGTGTCAACATATGTCCCCTTGTTTTTAGGTGATCTTTTAGTAGAACCTAAAAATAAACCGAATAACAACGATGTCCAACTCATCGGTCATTCAGTAACCAAGGATAAGTATTTTTTGATCATTTTTGTTCTAAGGGCGATACATGTATCGACCATTGTTTGGAAAGCACTCAGGCTTCTTGCCAAACACTTGGAAAGTATTTCTTCAAATACCTCCCGTTTATTGCTCTTGGGTGACTTTCACCTTGCAACGTCTCTAGCATATATGCATTCCCGAATATCACTTTGATCACTTTATAAGGACCTTCCCAGCTCGGCGACCACTTGCCAAATTTATTGCTTCTCGATCCAAGCAGTAATATAGTCTTCCACACTAATTCTCCCACTTGGAACGACTTGCTTTTCACCTTCTTGTTGTAGGCTCTGGCAACAAGGGCTTTGTCTTTCTCCATTTCCTTAAGAGCTTTTAACCTCTTGTCGGTCGCTTCATCAATGTTGTCCATCATATAAATCATTTTGCTTAGCCAGCCTATATGCATTCAGATTCACTTCAATAGGAAACACTGCTTCTTGACCATATAGTAGCTTAAAAGGAGTAACTTTTGTAGCGCCATGTCTTGATATGCGATGAGCCCACAAAGCCTCAGACAAGACCTCATGCCACCTCCTTGGGTTATCCTCAATCTTCTTTTTGATAAGCTTCATCAAAGTCTTGTTACTAGACTCAGCTTGACCATTGGGTTGAGCATAGTATGGAGATGAATTGAGCATCTTTATTTTATATAATTCGGCAAAATCTCGTACCTCCTTAGAGATAAAAGATGTTCCTTGATCCGTAGTTAATGTTTGAGGTATGACGAATCGATGTATAATATGCTTAGTAATAAACTCAATTACCTCCTTGTGTGTCATATTCTTCAAAGGCACCGCTTCAATCCACTTAGTGAAGTAATCTGTTGTGACCAGAACAAAACGATGTCCCTTTGAAGATGGGGGATGAATTTGGCCAATGAAGTCTAATCCCCAACCACGAAAAGACCACGGTTTGATGATAGGATGAAACATAGCAGCAGGTACAAGCTGTATATTTCCAAACCGTTGACATTCTTCACATCCTTTGTAGTAATGAAAACAGTCGGCCATCATCGTGGGCCAATAAAACCCAACTCTGCGTAATAGCCACTTCATCTTCGGGGCCGATTGATGCGTACCACAAATACCTTCATGAACTTCTCCCATAGCAACCTTTGCTTGATCAGATCCCAAACACTTAAGTAACAAGTCTTCAGCAGTTCTTTGGTAAAGCTCATCATTGTGCAACACATATTTGAATGCACTCCACCGAACACTTTGATCAACATTAGTATTTGGATTACTGAGATATTTAAGCAAGGGAGTTCTCCAATCTTCTAAATCGGTTTTACTTCCATCAGAATCTGACTTGGACCGATTTAGAAGTTCCTCGGATAAGCTAACTGGATTAGTCGTTCCAAGATCGACCAAGTCAATTGGATGAACTAGCTGACCTGATTTACAACCAACCTGGTCGGCCGAGATATTTACCCAAGCATGCTTATCATTTACCTGGTCTCTAGGGCAGATCGGTTGAACTGGTTCAAAAATAGTCTGGTCGGCCGTACAAGCCGACAAAACTTCTGAATACTGACGCATCAGCTTTATATGAAAATTATGCCTACTGATGTTATAGCCAGATGCTTGTTGAGCTAACATGTTGGCTTTATGATTTTCATGCCTCGGTATATGCCGAATCTAGAATTTGGTAAAAATGAGTAATGATATCAAGGCACATATCAAGATAAACATTTAATGACCCTTCTAGACATTGAAACTGACCGGCAACTTGTTGCACTATTAGTATGGAATCGCCATAAGCCTCAACATGCCTAACTCCCATGGAACACAATATTTCTAAACCGAATAATAGAGCTTCATATTCGGCTTGATTATTAGTGCAAAGGTAATCTAATCGGCTTAGCATTTCAAATTCAGCGCCATTAGGAGAAATAATGACCACACCAACACCTTGGCCCTCCTTACAAGCCGATCCATCAAAATAAAGTTTCCATGGTGTAAAAGTAAAATAACTGATCTCATCTTCTAAACTAATACTATGCTCAACAATGAAATCAGCAAGAACTTGACCCTTTAATGTTTTCAATGGTTCATAAGTCAAGTCATACTCAATCAATGCATACGCCCATTTAGCAATCCTTCCTCTAAGGATTGATCGATATAACATGTGCTTAATTACATCGGCCTGACATGCAACAACACATGTACTAGATAGTAAATAGTGTCTCATTTTAGCACAAACATAGTATAAGAATAAGCATAATTTTTTAATATGGGCGTACCTTGTCTCAGGATCAAGAAGACGGCGACCAATATAAGCAATCACATATTCCTTGCCTTCATCTTCTTGCGTTAAAACAACTCCAATGACCTTTTCTTCGGTGGCAATATACAATCTGAAAGGAAATCCTCTCTTAGGCGCTCGAAGAACTGGTGGAGATGACAAATGTTCCTTTATCTTTTCAAATGCTTTTTGTTGTTCTGCCCCCAAGCGAATTCAGATTCATCCTTCAATTTTAGTATGGGGGTAAAAGGAATAATTTTCCCAGATAAGTTTGCAATAAACCTCCTCAAGTAGTTTACTTTTCCCAAGAACTTTTGCAAGTCCTTTTTACATGTAGGCGCTTGAACTTTCTTGATCTTTTCTATCCTCTTAGGATCAATCTGTATGCCTTTGTCATGAATAATAAACCCTAAGAACTTCTCAGCCGATACACCAAAAGCACATTTTAGTGGGTTCATCTTCAAACCATAGTGGCACATCCTCTCAAACGCCAAACACAAATCGGCTAGATGGGACACATGGGCAGCCGATTTGATCACGATATCATCAATATATACCTCCATGACTATACCAATCAAATCATGAAAGATTAGATTCATAGCACGTTGATAAGTAGCACCTGCATTCTTTAAACCAAATATCATTACAACCCACTCAAAAGACCAACAAACCCAGGACAAATGAAGGCCATTTTAGACATATCCTCTTCCGCCATGAATATCTTATTGTAACCAGCGTTGCCATCAAGAAAACTGACAACCTGATATCCTGAAGCATCATTGATCAACATATCGGCTATAGGCATAGGATACTCATCCTTTGGAGTGGCTCTGTTTAAATCTCTAAAATCAATGCATACCCTGATCTTTACAGTATCTTTCTTCTCAACAGGCATGATATTAGAGACTCACTCCGCATATCTGCATGGCTGGATAAACCCCGCTTGCAATAACCGATTAATTTCCTCTTTAATCCGGTCATATATTGTAGAATTAAAATGGCGAGGATGTTGCTTGAAAGGCCTGAACCCTGGTTTAATAGGAAGCCGATGCTCAACAAGTTCTCGGTTTAATCCAGTATCTCCGTATAATTCCATGCAAAGCAATCAACATACTCCTTCAAAAGCGCGATTAATTTTAATTTATAATCGGCTTCAAGATTCTGATTCACAAAGGTCTGTCTAGGCACAGAACCATTCCCAATATCAACTTGTTCTAAGGGGTTGGCCGACGTGAAACCTTGGCCCAACTTATTGAGCTCAGCAAAGTCATCAATAGCTTCACAAGCATCGGTCTTACAAGTCCGATATTGTTCAACATGATGTTTTAACCAATCACCATTAGCATCCATTAAATTACATGATAATGTTGAACCGATTGTCAATCGGCTTTAAAGACACTAGTACAAAACCTTCCTTAGTAACACTAACAAACTAGAAATCAGAAAGGTCTCAACCAGATAAACAAACAATAGTATCATGCCCCCCGAGCAAAGGAGCATCGACCGTAGCTACATAGGCCGATGAATCTGAGTGCACAACTTTGACATCGTCACCCACCCATTGAATGAGAAACTGATGTAGACTAGAAGGAATACACCGATTAGCATGAATCCAATCTCACCCAAGTATAAGGTTGTAACTACCTTGTATGTCGGCGACGAAGAAAGCAATAGCCAAAGTCTTGCTCCCAATGGTAAGCTCCATGGACGCATCTCCTTTGGCTGGGATAGGATCTCCTCCTTCGACTCCAGTGATAGTCATGTTGGTCTTGATCAGCTCGTCATCAGTACCACCAAGCTTTTGATAAAGCGAGTATGGCATCTGATTCATGATTGCCACGCTGTCCACCAACATTCTGTGAACCGCTGTGCCATTGATATGGCCTTTTACATGTAACGGCTTGAGATGATTGACAGAATCCTCTGGTTTCTGGAACACAGCAGTCTATGTAGCGAAGTTGAACTCCGCCGCTGTCGAATCATCTCTGACCATGTAGTAGTCAGCCGACAAGTAAACCACATTGACCTCCGCCCTTTCTAGGGAAGGTTCATAATCCACCATTTCCTCATCCTGTTCTTCAAGTAATTCTTTACTGGTCGCAGCAACACCAACGGAGGAAACAGGATCACTAGGACATGTATCAAATCCCACCGGAATATGAGGAACCAATTCGTTCTTGGAATATGGTCGGGTCGGCTCGACTCTCAATTCAGTAGTAGCCGACTTAGCCTGCTCGACCCCTAAACTGGTCGACACCTGATCTGAAGTGGTTGGATTGGGATCTGACCTGATTGGTTCTGAAGCTACTTCAGTAGATTCGGTATCCAGACTGGTCGGCTCAGGATCTGACCTGTTTAGTTCTACAATCGTCAAAGTCGGCTTTTGGTTACAAGCCGGCTCTTCACCCCCTCGCTTGCCCTGAAGGAAAATGGGATGCGTTGAGTTAAATATGTCCTCCCTCATTTTCTCGAGCTGCTCCTACCTCTGCTTGTTGCAACGAGCCCTCTGCAACTTCCTCCGTTGAGTCTTGCTCAAACCAGGGGGACACCACCTGGGCTGAGTGTATCTGGGATCGCGCTCGACAGGTTTCTTTGAACCAGCCGAAACATCTTGAGCCTCCTGATTCTCTACTAGAGTGGTTTCCACAATTATCTTCGGCTCAGGTCCATTGGCAATAGGGACCTCCATAGAACCGATCGTAAATGTAGGCATAGGATTAGGTCTGGTCGAGGAGACGGTAGGAGCAACTGGCACCCTTTTAGGCACATAGATTTGTCGTATTTGTGCCTTCTCTGTCTCCTGAGCGGTCAAAGTTTTTGATGTGATCAGCCGATTCTGACTTATGTTACTAGAACTTGGCTGATCACCTAGTCGATCAAAAACTGAGACCCTCATAGATTGATTAACAGGCGTTCCCCATCCTGGCTGATAGTACATAGATGTTGGCATAGGATAAGGCACCCAGACTCCTTGAGGACCCCATTGCGGAGGTGGTGAAATGGGATGAGCCCACTGAGGTCTGTAAGGAGCAATCCTCGACGCTGGAGATGCTACTTGGGTAACCACCAACTGTTTAGACCTCTCATCCTCGCGCTTCGGAGGAGTAGACTCTCTTTTTTTTAATGCCCGATTCTGAGAATCGGCCTTTTGCTGTTTGTACTTAGCCATGAGCCTATCAAAGGTGCATGGTTCTCTGACAACTTTCCCCTTGCTCCTTTCCACATTAGTCTTCCAAGTGCTAACTTCGGGCTTCTGTGGGACAAATGTGCGTAGGACATGTACTCCAGAAGGGGCAGAGCTGTTAGAACCAACTAAGCCGTCTGTGCTAGTCGATTTATCGGTTCCGTTAGGACTAGAAGAAGCCACCATGATCTGGTCGGTCTTTTGATCCGACTGAATTGGCTATTTTGAGGATGAATCAGACTGGTCGGTCTTTGTTGTGCTGCACTGGTCTCAAAATATCTCTGTCTGTTCAAGTGTCATGCTGATCCTGCAGTAATTGTGAGTTTGCTCTTGCCATCATCACCCTTCTCGAGCACCACCTTGCGCCCTGAATCACTCCCAGCATTCGGTGCGACCCGAGACTCACCGATGACGACATTCTTGCCTCTGGATGTATCGGCCTGCTCTGGACGAATCAGAATGGCAGGGTTTCCTGCCTCCACCATATGAACCAGGAAAGGAGTAGTACTGATCTGCATCTTAGTAAGACTCAATCGTCCTTCATTAAGGGGCGATTGGACCTGTCGACGAAAAACATTGCAATCATTAATGGCATGAGAAAAAGAATTATGATATTTGCAATAAGCCCTTCTTTTTAATTCGTCGGGTGATGGCAAAGTTGAGAACACAAGGTTGATATGTGCCCTTGTGGTTCCCTTCCTGAGTGATGAGTGATCGATCAACGGGCAACATGTCTCTTGGCTGTGTTGATGTGCAGGTGCGGAGCTCGGGTAGTGGTCGAAGGTGAGGTGAAGGTCAAGTAGGGACGTGCCGTGCCGACGGACCGAGAGCGGTGAAGGCCGGACGTGGAGCTTGGACCGACAGACCGGGAGACCTGAGGACCAGCTGTGGTAGCTGGCACGTGGCGTTGACAAGCAAGAGCACATGGGGATGTGCGGTGCATCGGCCGAGTCGGGAGGAAGGTGATGGCGTCGTGACACTTGGCGGGAGGTCGAGAAGGATGGCGAATGCACTGTGCCCGGCGTGGAGGCTGGACATGCTCCGGCATCGGTGCTGGAACTCAGGGTGTGCGAACCACATCCCGTCTACGGCGCGGGTTCGGTAGCTGAGCCTCAAAAAGCTACCCTCGACGGTTTCCAAGTTTGGGCCTCAAAACTCGGGGTGGCCGGTTTCCGAGTTTGGGCCTCAAAACTCGGCGTGGACGGTTTCCAGGTTTGGGCCTCAAAACCTGGGCGCGTGGGTTTCTGAGTTTGGGCCACAAAACTCAGCCTGAGAACAGGTTTCCCGATTTCAGCCTCAAAACCGGGGGAAGGCCCAGGTTTCCCGGTTTCGGCCTCAAAACCGGGGGGGGCCGCAAAAAGGATGGCCGATGCGTGGCGGCGTGGAGAGGCTGGCGCGGCGGCGCAGCTATCCGCGAGGTAGGCGCGGTGGTCGGCAGGGCGGCACGTGGCGGCATCCTGAGGCTTGCGTCGAGGCGAAGCTAAGGATGAGATGGGCGCGTGGCCGTCGGATCGTCATCAAGCAGAGTTGGACCGGGATACCCCTAGGGTTGGCCGCTTCGCTCTTGTATCTAGGAGTAGAAGGGGATTACTGTATTAGGCTATAAATAAGAGAGGCACCCCTCCTCTCTCCCAATCCTTGCAGTCATTTGTTCCTGAGCTCTCTCTCTCTAGCCCCCGCTTAGGTTCTAATCATACCTCGCTGCAAGCGATCCGCAGAGACGGGAAGCATACCTCTGTGTATTTGGATCTTTTGAGGAAACGAGACCGTATTCTCGTTGTCTCCTCGTGTGGAGGAATTTCGGCTGAAATCGAATTGATTCGCATTTGTGTTGGTGTTCTTCGTGTTTCGGTTTTTCATCTCTCGGAGATTTACCTCGTTCTCCCTCTCCGCGATATGATTTTCGATTCCACTTGAATCAATTCGTTCTTCATCATGAGCCCCTTCTTTCCACCGAAGGATTTCTCCCCTAACCTCATGAATCCATAGATCGGGTCAATTTCGTGTTCGTTCTTCGTTCTTTCCCCTTTACGGTGTTCCACGAATTTCTCTTGATTGACTTGGTTTGGTGCGATGATTTCTTAGGATTAGCACCCCAATACATAGAGGAACACCTGGGAGGAGTTTGATAGAAGTCCCTTTCGATTTGGTTGAGTTTGATTCGAATTTGGTTTGAACCCGAGCATCTTTGTGCTTTTTGGGTGTTGGCGGACAGTCCGCGACCCTGACGGCGGACAGTCCGCACATCGGGTCTCGGCCAGGTCAGTCAGGCGCAATCCCCTGACTGTTCACTGTCGAGTGAACGGCGGACAGTCCGCGGTACAAACCCGCGGACAGTCCGGGACCTGTCTAGCAGACTTGCAGCACTGTTCTGGTTCTGCGTTTTGGCCGGCGGACAGTCCGACTCTTAGTCGCGGACAGTCCGGGCTTCAACGGCGGACAGTCCGGGACCCTGACCCCGGACAGTCCGCGATTCTGCTGTTTGTGCAGTTTTGCTCCGAGGCTTTGGCAGTTGGTTTTGGTGTTTCACCGGGGGTTTCGCTGTACCACTAGGACATCTCCTAGGGTATCCACCTACTTTTAGGTCGTGAACTCTTCGGTCGTTTCGAGTCGTTGCTTTTGGGGTGATTTTCTGGGACAAGGGCCATTCTATTCACGAGTTGAATTTGAGGCTCCCATTCACTCCCCTCTGGTCGCTAATCTGCTCCTTCAATTGGTATCGGAGCCGGTTAGGGGATCTACTCTACCTTAATCGGTTCGGATCCTAAGGGCAACATGGATCGAGGGAATGGCAAGGCTCCCTATTTCGATGGATCGAACTATCCCTATTGGAAGATTCGGATGCGTGCTTATCTCAACAGCATCGGATCTTCTGTTTGGGAGATATGTGAGAATGCTGAGTACGTAGTCCTTGCGGCTCGTGTGGGTCAGATCCAAATTGACCAGCACGAGGCCAACTCCAAGGCTCGTAATGCTCTTTTGGCCAGCATCTCCCTTCCTGAGTTCGAGCGTGTCTCTGAGCTTGAGACGACACAAGAGATCTGGGTGAAGCTTCAGAGCTATCACGAGGGGACCGCTCAGGTCAAGACCAGACTCTTCAAGACCTACAAGCGAGAGTACGAGAACTTTGTTCAGTTGGAGGGAGAGACGATTGACGCCATGTTCGCTCGTTTCCAAATGATTGTGAACAAGATGTGTGCCAATCGGGCTAACCTACCCTATGACGATCATGAGAGGGCTCTCAAGTTGCTATATGCTCTGCATCGGAGGGTATGGGAGGTGAAGGTGTCGACCATCATAGAGTCTCCATCTTATGACACCCTCACCGTGGACGAGCTGTTCAGCAAGCTCAAGTCCACCGAGATCGATCACCTGACTCAGGCCAAGCTGAAGAACCCGTCTTCACATTCCATGGCTTTGGTCTCAGGCACAGGTGGATCGACTTTCTCTACTGACGCTTCACCTCCTCTGTTTTCTTTGTCTTCTTTGCTTACAGTCACGGAGGAGCAGTTGGAGGCGTTTGGAGACGACGCGCTCGCCCTCGTCATCACCCGGTTCTCGCGGTTTCACAACAACCGCCTGAATCGCCGGCGTGGTGGCGCACGCGAGGGCTGCTACAAGTGTGGTGATCTAGACCACTTCATGGTGAACTGCCCCAAGAACGACAAGAGCTTCCCCGGCAAGAACCGCAACTTCAGGCGCAAGGGCAAGCCGGAGAACAAGGCCGGGAAGAAGAAGAAGGGCAGCTATTGCCGAGAGGACGTGGAGAAGGCCTTTGATGCCGGTCGGCGTGCCTTCCTCGCCACCATCAGCGACGGCGAGAAGACCTCTGACGGCGACTCCAGCGACGATGGGTCCGAGCACAAGATAGAAGAATGCTTCAACGGACTCTGCTTCTTCGGCCACTGCTCCAAGGGCCTCTGCACCATGGCCTTGGACGAAGAGGACCACAAGTGCCAGGCAAAGGACGCCGACACCGACGACGATGACGACAATGACGATGCTTCCGAGGTATCAACCTCTTCTCTTGTCGATCGTCTTACCGGTGAGCGCGATTCTCTTGTGGACATAGTTCTCGGTCAGGACAAGCAACTCAAGTGAGCTATCCGAGAGCGCAACGAGTTTAAGGTTAAGATGAATGAGGCGCTTAAGGAGCTTGAGTTCGCTAGGTCCGAGGTGAAGGTGACCGATGCGGAGGAGTGTGAGGAGTGCACGATGCATATGACAAACTTTGCCACCCTACAAACCAAGTATGCCTCTTTGATTGAGGTGTATGATGAGCTGAAGAGTAGGCTAGACTTGGTGGGTGATTGGAAAGAGTGTCCCTCCCTGAAGAAGGAGCTGGAGGAAGTGAAGGCAAGGTCCTTTTTGCTGGGTGCGTGCAAGCTCTGTCCTAGCTTGCGAACTGAGCTGGCAGAAGTTAGTGCCAAGTTTGCTGAAGCCATGAAGGCCAGCTCAGTCAGCACCTCGTCCGCTCCATGTGAGCGATGCGTGGGGTTGGAGCTTGAGATTGCCAACTGTCGGCATGACAGGATGCAAACCGGGGAGGAAAACACATACCTCCGGTCCATCCTGAGTTGGGTGTCATGCAGTGAGCCGCAGTTGGGCATGATGATCAGTTAGTTCAAGAGGGGAACTGATTGCTCGGGAGTAGACTTTGCTTCAGGTGCGAAGGGCGCTAGTAGCTTTGGCAAGATCGGTGAATTTAGTGGAGTGAGCCCTAGTGAGAAGCCATCCGCTATCCCTAAGCTTACCAAGATCACCCCACCTGAGCCTCCCAAGCCTATCACCAAGGATGGCATCCTTGATGAACCTCCCAAGGCTCCACCTTGCAAGCAAGTGTGGGTTCCCAAACCTAACCATCTTAGGAACACACTTGACACCCTTCCTGATGTCTCTAGTGATCCCCTTCCGAGAGGCAAGCAGCCAGCCAGAGTGAGCAACTCTCTCAACCCTAGGAACCAACAACCCAAGAGAGTGGTGAGGTTCGAGTGCGAGTACTGTCATCGTGAGGGTCACCTAGCTGAGTTTTGCTTTCGGAGGAAGAGGGACGCTAGGAAGGAGTTGGAGCTGAACAACCAGGCCAGGCACCACCCTTTCCATGGTGTGCAAGGTCGGGGAGTTCAGAGGCAGGGCACTAGACCTGGAGGTGCACCCCCTCAGGTAGCTAGGCCCCAGGCAGCTAGACCACGGGGTGGTGGTCGTGCCCGTCGTGGTTCCGGTCGTCCTCAATACGATCGTGAGCCGGGTGTAAGAGGTTTTGCTGCTCAGTCCCATAGCGGACCACCTTTTCAATATGGTGGTGATCACTTTGCTTAGATGGGACATAGTGGTGAGTTTGGAGGTTTTCCATTCCATAGCGGACCACCTTTTCAGTTTGGTGGTGATCGCTATCCACCCATGGGACGAGGATAGTTTGGTGTTGCTTCTAACACTTTTTCTGGGCCTATGACACAGCACTGGTATCCTTCTCAGTATACTAACCCCAGTGTTGTGCCATACGCTCACTTCCTGCCTTTCTATTGATGTAGGAACTTCGGTTGGAGAACATGTGGCTCATGGATTCCGGGTGTTCGCGCCACATGACCGGAAAGAAGGAATGGTTCTCCAGCCTTAGCCCCGTGATGCACAAGGAGTACATCACTTTCGGGGACAATAGTAGAGGTAAGGTTGTTTCTCATGGAGCCATTCGGCTCAATGAGAACTTTGTTCTTAAGGATGTTGCTTTGGTTTCTAATTTGCATTACAATTTTCTTTCTGTTTCGCAACTTCTTGAGGATGATTGTGAAGTGTGTTTTAAGAAGGGTCTGAGTCGTGTTTTAGACCCTCGGGGAGATCTTGTTTGTCGGATCGTCGCTTTTGGCCGTGTTTTCAGAGCCGATTTTTCTCAGTCTTTTGGCTTTGCTAGATGTTTGATGGCTGGTCCTTCTTCTAATTTGTGGAAGTGGCATAGGAGGCTCGATCACTTGAGTTTTGACTTGCTTGCAAGACTTAGCTCACTTGGCCTAATCCAAGGATTGCCCAAGCTTAAGTTTCAGAAGGACCTTGTTTGCCATCATTGTCGTCACGGGAAGATGGTTGCTACTTCTCACCCACCTATTAATCAGGTGATGACAAAGCGACCCGGTGAGCTTTTACACATGGACACAGTTGGTCCAGCTCGGGTCTGCTCAGCGGGTGGGAAGTGGTACGTTCTAGTGATCGTTGACGATTTTTCGAGGTATTCTTGGGTGTTCTTTATGGAGGGAAAGGATGAAGTTTTTTCTTTTGCTCGTGATTTGATTCTGAGGTTGAAAACTGAGTTTCCCTCTGATACCATTAGAGCTATTCGTAGTGATAATGGTACTGAGTTTGATAACTCACAGTTTGCTTCTTTCTGTTCTTCTAATGGGATCGAGCATCAGTTTTCTTCTCCTTATGTCCCCCAGCAGAACGGTGTTGTTGAGCGCAAGAACCGGACCCTTGTTGAGATGGCCAGGACGATGCTCGATGAGCATAGGACTCCTAGGCGTTTTTGGGCCGAGGCAATCAACACTGCTTGCCATGTTTCAAATCGCATCTTTCTTCAGGCTTTCATGAAGAAAACTTTTTATGAGTTGCGTTTTGGACGGGTACCCAAGGTGTCTCATTTTCGGGTGTTTGGGTGCAAGTGCTTTATCCTGAAGCAAGGTAATTTGGACAAATTTGAATCTCGCTCTGCTGATGGGGTGTTTCTTGGTTATGCTTCTTATTCACGTTCTTATCGAGTTCTTAACCTGGAGACTAACCGGATAGTGGAGACCTGCGAGGTCACATTCGACGAGACTATGCCTTGTGTTTCTTCTGCTTTTGATGTTGCAGGAGAACAGGAGCTGGGAGAGACCATTTTTGTGGAGGAGGAGCAGGAGAATGCCGATTGGGGTGATCCCGAGCCAACTCCAGTGGCTGCCCCCATCGCCCCTGCGACGACTACTTCAGCTCGAAGACCCGATCCCACGACGTCTTCTTCTTGGGGTCCTCTAGAGCCACCTCTCCAGCGAGCACCCGCTGCACCTGAGGGAGCGACAGCATCTGACGAGGGGGAGGCAACTTCGGCGAGGCAAGCGCCCCGGAGCATTCAACAAGTTCACCCCCCGCTTCAGATGATCGGCAGCATCGACCAGCGAGTCACGCGGTCGCGAGCGTATGAAATCTCTCACTTTGCTCATTCTGCATTAGTTGCTTCTTTTGAGCCCAAAGATGTTGGACACGCACTTTCTGATCCTAACTGGGTCAATGCCATGCATGAGGAGCTAGAAAACTTTGAGCGAAACCAAGTTTGGACCCTAGTTCCACCTCCACCAGAATGCCACCCTATAGGTACCAAATGGGTTTTCAAAAACAAAGAGGGTGAGGATGGGATGGTAGTGAGGAACAAGGCTAGGCTAGTAGCCCAGGGTTTCTGCCAGAAAGAGGGGATAGACTATGAGGAAACCTTTTCCCCTGTAGCCCGTTTAGAAGCCATTAGAATCCTTCTAGCCTTTGCTGCTTCGAAGGGTTTTAAGCTTTACCAGATGGATGTCAAGAGTGCCTTCTTGAATGGGTATATAGAGGAAGAGGTTTATGTTAGGCAACCCCCTGGTTTCGAGGATCCCAAGTTTCCAAACCATGTTTATAAACTTTCAAAATCTTTGTATGGTTTGAAACAAGCCCCGAGAGCGTGGTATGATCGTTTGAAAACTTTTCTTCTCTCCAAGGGTTTTAAAATGGGACGGGTCGATAGAACGTTGTTTCTCCTCAAGCAAGGCAGTGATACCCTCTTAGTCCAGATTTACGTGGATGATATCATCTTTCGTGGTTCCTCTCATGCACTTGTTGCCAAGTTTGCAGATACTATGAGCAGGGAGTTTGAGATGAGTATGATGGGTGAGTTGACCTTCTTCCTCGGGTTGCAAATCAAGCAAACCCGAGACGGGACATTCGTGCATCAAGGCAAGTACACGAAGGACATCCTGAAGAAGTTCGACATGGGTGAGGCCAAGCCTCTTACGACGCCCATGGCGACGACTGTTGCGATGGACGCGGACCAGGACGGAGAGGCTGTTGACCAGAAGGAGTACAGGAGCACGATCGGCTCGCTCCTGTACCTGACGGCAACGAGGCCAGACATACAGTTTTCTGTGTGTCTGTGCGCTCGCTTTCAAGCGTCCCCTCGGACTTCCCACAAGCAAGTAGTCAAGCGCATTATGAGGTACCTCCGATACCTTCCTGAGTTCGGACTTTGGTACTCTTCTTCTTCGACTCTTTCGCTTTGTGGTTACTCCCATGCGGATTTTGCCGGCTGTCGGCTTGAGCGCAAGTCTACTTCTGGGACTTGTCAGTTTCTTAGCTCTTCACTGGTTTCATGGTCTTCTCGCAAACAGTCGAACATAGCCCAGTCTACTATAGAAGCCGAGTATGTTGCCGCTGCTTCTTGTGCTTCGCAGCTTTTATGGATGGTTGCTACATTGCGTGATTTTGGTCTAGATTTCAGTCAGGTCCCTTTGCTTTGCGACAACACTTCTGCCATTAGTGTAGCAAAGAACCCTGTTCTTCACTCCAAGACCAAACACATCGATGTTCGCTTTCACTTTCTTCGTGATCATTATGAGAAAGGCGACATTGATCTTAGGCATGTAGACACCCATAACCAGGTTGCAGATATTTTCACCAAGCCTTTGGATCTCTCAACTTTTGCTAGGTTGAGAGGTGAGCTTGGTGTGTGTTTCCCCTTTTAGATGGGGGAAGCATTTTGCTTGTTGTACCATAGACTAACTTTCTGATCCTTTTTGTTTTTGGGTCTTGAGTCTTTTTGTTTTTGCTTTGGCTCCGATTCTGACTTCATCATATGTGCATCTTGCATTTTTAAGCTTCATGTCTATATTCTTGAGAATGAACTTATGCTCTAATTAGTGTATGCTTCGATGATATATGATGATGCTTGTAGCTTAGGCTCTTCTTGATCACTGATACATATTATGAGCTGAGCTATTTTCAGAATGATGAACATGCTTAATGAACCTAAAATTTAATACATGTTCACCATTGGGATTGGCAACTAGCATGTGTAGAATGTGTTGAGGTCACTTGAGCTATTTCATATATGCTAGGTTGCTATGTCTCTAGTTCTGAGTCTTTCACTTGCTTGGATTTTTCATATTCTGCTTAAAATGAACCAAGTGTTCGTGATTTGAAAAGATCGAGATGGGATTGCTTTGTCAGCACATCACGGTATCGAGACTGTTTCTCATAGCATTTTGAGTTAAACTTGAGTCGTGTAGTGTAAGACCGAAACCGATGCTTTAAGCTTCTGATTGCATATGCATAGGCTTAGCACGGTTGAAAAGTTAGGCAATGACAAGCTTTCAACCTCTCGCAATCACATGCTGAATTTAAACTTGTGTTAATAACCGCTGCAAATTCTCCGATAAAATCTGAAAACACAAGTTAATGCTTCATTCTATACCATGATGATTGAACTGTGCTATTGTATACATGTTTAACACTTGTTTGACTTCCAGTTTATACATGTTCAGTGCTATTTTGATGGTGAAACTCCTTTCTGAACGGCTTAAAACTGCTCTTTTGGCTTATGCATTCATATCTTGTATTTGGTGACTAGTTTGAGCCTTTGCTAGCACTTTTGCATGTTGCTTTGTAGTCGGATCAGCACTCTTTAGAGCATTCTTTCACTCTTTCGAGTATATACCTGAAGCTGCTAACTTGCATTTTTAACTCATGTGCATTTGCTTGACTCCGATATGCATGACCTAGCTCCGTTTTACTTACTTGAGTCTTTTTCCCTTCTCTTTTGATTGCAATTTTCCCCCAAGGGGGAGAATGTTTCCGGTGGTGTCAATTTGCAATTTATGTTTCACTTGCTGAGGGGGAGTTCTTTGAGTGAGGGGGAGTTTTTCTGCCTGCTCCGAGTCGGTTTTTAGTTGATATCGATCATTTCAGCTAGTTGTGTTGAGCCTCTATGCCTCTATCTTGAGGGACTAGCAGTAGCTGCTTCTTATACAGTCTTCATTTGGTATCGAGCTTTCAGCTAGTGGTGTTGAGCCCTTTCTGCCTCTTCTTGAGGACTAGCTTGTTTCTGACTTGGTTGCGTCGAGCCGTTGCCCATGTCTTTGGGAACCCAGTCTTGTGCTCTGATTTTGATCGAGTTTTGCTCTCTGATGAGTTGTTACTCCGATCCTTTGCTTGGTTGTGTCGAACCGTTGTCCATGTCTTTGGGGACCAAGCTTCGCTCATCTCGACTTGTGCTTCTTTGGCCTTTTCTCTGGCTTTTGGACATCTCGAGTGAGTTTTTCTCCTTCTATCTAATTCTTCTTTTCTTTTATTTTGGTTACGGTTACTATGAGTTGACGATGCACTCATCAAGGGGGAGATTGAGAACACAAGGTTGATATGTGCCCTTGTGGTTCCCTTCCCGAGTGATGAGTGATCGATCAACGGGCAACATGTCTCTTGGCTGTGTTGATGTGCAGGTGCGGAGCTCGGACAGTGGTCGAAGGTGAGGTGAAGGTCAAGTAGGGACGTGCTGTGCCGACGGACCGAGAGCGGTGAAGGGCGGACGTGGAGCTTGGACCGATGGACCAGGAGACCTGAGGACCAGCTGTGGTAGCTGGCACGTGGCGTTGACAAGCAAGAGCACATGGGGATGTGCGGTGCATCGGCCGAGTCGGGAGGAAGGTGATGGCGTCGTGACACTTGGCGGGAGGCCGAGAAGGATGGCGAATGCACTGTGCCCGGCGTGGAGGCTGGACATGCTCCGGCATCGGTGCTGGAACTCGGGGTGTGCGAACCACATCCCGTCTATGGCGCGGGTTCGGTAGCTGAGCCTCAAAATGCTACCCTCGACGGTTTCGGAGTTTGGGCCTCAAAACTCGGGGTGGCCGGTTTCCGAGTTTGGGCCTCAAAACTCGGCGTGGACGGTTTCCAGGTTTGGACCTCAAAACCTGGGCGTGCGGGTTTCTGAGTTTGGGCCACAAAACTCAGCCTGAGGACAGGTTTCCCAGTTTCAGCCTCAAAACCAGGGGAAGGCCCAGGTTTCCCGGTTTCGGCCTCAAAACCGAGGGGGAGGTCCGCAAAAATGACGGTCGACGCGTGGCGGCGTGGAGAGGCTGGCGCGGTGGCGCAGCTATCCGCGAGGTAGGCGCGGCGGTCGGCAGGGCGGCACGTGGCGGCATCCTGAGGCTTGCGTTGAGGCGAAGCTAAGGATGAGATGGGCGCGTGGCCGTCGGATCGTCATCAAGCAGAGTTGGACCGGGATACCCCTAGGGTTGGCCATTTGGCTCTTGTATCTAGGAGTAGAAGGGGATTACTGTATTAGGCTATAAATAAGAGAGGCACCCCTCCTCTCTCCCTATCCATGCAGTCATTTGTTCCTGAGCTCTCTCTCTAGCCCCCGCTTAGGTTCTAATCATACCTCTCTGCAAGCGATCCGCAGAGACGGGAATCATACCTCTGTGTATTTGGATCTTTTGAGGAAACGAGACCGTATTCTCGTTGTCTCCTCGTGTGGAGGAATTTCGGCTGAAATCGAATTGATTCGCGTTTGTGTTGGTGTTCTTCGTGTTTCGGTTTTTCATCTCTCGGAGATTTACCTCGTTCTCCCTCTCCGCGATATGATTTTCGATTCCACTTGAATCAATTCGTTCTTCGTCATGAGCCCCTTCTTTCCACCGAAGGATTTCTCCCCTAACCTCATGAATCCATAGGTCGGGTCAATTTCGTGTTCGTTCTTCGTTCTTTCCCCTTTACGGTGTTCCACGAATTTCTCTTGATTGACTTGGTTTGGTGCGATGATTTCTTAGGATTAGCACCCAATACATAGAGGAACACCTGGGAGGAGTTTGATCGAAGTCCCTTTCGATTTGGTTGAGTTTGATTCGAATTTGGTTTGAACCCGAGCATCTTTGTGCTTTCTGGGTGTTGGCGGACAGTCCGCGACCCTGACGGCGGACAGTCCGCGCATCGGGTCTCGGCCAGGTCAGTCAGGCGCAATCCCCTGACTGTTCATTGTCGAGTGAACGGCGGACAGTCCGCGGTACAAACCCGCGGACAGTCCGGGACCTGTCCAGCAGACTTGCAGCACTGTTCTGATTCTGCGTTTTGGCCAACGGACAGTCTGGCTCTTAGTCGCGGACCGTCCGGGCTTCAACGGCGGACAGTCCGGGACCCTGACCCCGGACAGTCCGCGATTCTGCTGTTTGTGCAGTTTTGCTCCGAGGCTTTGGCAGTTGGTTTTGGTGTTTCTCCGGGGGTTCCGCTGTACCACTAGGACATCTCCTAGGGTATCCACCTACTTGTAGGTCGTGAACTCTTCGGTCGTTTCGAGTCGTTGCTTTTGGGGTGATTTTCTGGGACAAGGGCCATTCTATTCATGAGTTGAATTTGAGGCTCCCATTCACCCCCCCTCTGGTCGCTAATCCGGTCCTTCAAAAGTATAATTAATCTTAAGATAACCGAATTTAAGCAATTCATGAAATATTCGGTCACATTTAGAGAAATCAAAAGTAAACTTCACTTCCTCACCCCGATTCTTTTGAATCGGCTTGAGAGAAGGACAAGTGACTAATTTATTCTATGCTGGCCATAAAAACTCAGCAGCATAACAGTCTTTAGACTCATCATCCGAACTATCAGAGTTCATCTCAACAATATGCACACCCGATCGATGAGTCTTATGGGGATCGTAAGGTTCTTTAAGGCGCAATTCGATTGAAACGGCCTTTGCAAAAGTTGATTTACATTAAAGAAATCATAATGTTCAAGCTTATCCTTGATCTCTCGACGCAGACCAGCGAGACATAGATCTATCAGGTCTCTATCGGAAATCATTAAATGAAAGCATGAGTTCTTAATTTCTTTGAAGCGCTTAAAGAAGTCGACTACAGGCTCGCTACGTCCCTGTCGAACCGACGTGAGATGCGATAACCTAGTTTCTTGGACCCCATCATAAAAGTGATTATGAAATTTTTCTTCTAATTCGGCCCAAGAACCTATGGTACATTCCGGTAGTGACGTAAACCAAGCAAAAACCGTACCAGTAAGAGATAAAGGAAAATATCGTACATTCATATAATCTAAAGTACTGGCTTCGCCCATTTGTGTAAGGAACATGCTAACATGTTCCATGGTTGTTTTGCTACCGTCACCACTAAACTTATAAAAATTCGGTAGCCTCCAACCATCAGGTGCTTTCATAAAGTCAAAACATGAAGGATACAGTTTAGAATAGGTGGTCCTACTAGGTTTAAATTGGACCCCTAAACTGGTCTCGAGAGACCTGGTTATTTCTTCCTTAAACCGATTTATAGCTCACCCAAAATCGGTTTTGGCAAGATTAGGAGCACCGTTATGCATGGGATTATTACTCGGAGACTTCGTTGGATTGGGCAATACTGTTCCCTGTCCTCCTGAAGTCCTGTTTATCGCTGTCCCCTGGTCGGTCTGTGCAGTCCGACCAGAGTTATGATGGATGCTATTGGTATTAGTCGATGTACCGACTTCACCACGTCTGGTCTCAGCAGACCCTGGTTGACCAAAATTTGTGTGCGATGTTTGACCTCTGAAGAAACCGAAAGGCATGCCGAATTGTGGTTGTTCGGTGGGACGTTCGGGTTCGATGGTTTTACCTTCTAATTTATCCATGCGGTTGCTAAGTAATTTAAACGAATGTTGAATAGTATTGGTAAGAGTCATTGAAGTATCAACTAGCATTGCTGAATAATTAGCATCGGTAGGGTAAGGATCTTCATGTACCTCAGTATTTACCTTATCAGTAGCGTCTTCAGCAGTCATGGTTGACACAGTAGGAATTATCTCGCTGAAGTCTGGTTCCTTGTCTTGGGTGACCTTGTCGCGCCGATCCTTCGAACAGCTTTCTAGGAAAGCCTTCAAGACGGCGTCGAGTTTGGCCTGTGCTTGTTGTTTCAACTCGTCGAGGAGCTCGTCAATGCCCGCAGGACGGACGATGTTATCCTTATCTGTAGCACCGTCTTTGCCACCCATCTTGGTAGTAGATGAAATCTTAATCTTCCCCAGCGGAGTCGCCAAAAAGTGTGTTGACGTCGGAAGTGATCCGAATCACACACCAACAGGGCTAGAACGCCCGAAGAGGTTACAGGTCAACCTGAGACAGTAGGGACCCTGGCTAAACCGATGAAAACCGATCTAAAGACAGGTTTGGATCGATTTAGGGTTTTAGGTCCCTGTGTTGGTAACTCTAGGACTCCTCCCGGGAAGACCCGTCGGGGAGAAGCACGTAGATGTTGTCCTAGGACCAGCAAGGCCGCCTAGAATGCCGTCGTGCCTCGCCGGGAGACGCGCCGAACAGCAAGGTAGAGAGAGGAAAAGGGTAAAAGGGATAGTAGATTGATTTTGATCGATTAGGGTTGGATGCCTCAATCGGCCATGATCCTCTCATATATATAGAGGGGGCTGGTCTTATCCCAATAGGAAACATCTCCAGATACGATCTCCATGTTTCCTATTCGAACTCTATCAAAACATGGAATTCAAGAGTCCTATCCAGACTAGACAAGGTGAACCTGATCTCGCCGATCTTTGAATCGACTAAACCGGCTTATTGGGCTTTATAGATACCAGCCCAAACTGACTATACCAATCAACAAATCATCCTTACAAAAAAAAAATCTTTGAATCAACATTTGTTTCGACATTCACCACCTTCTTAAGGCCCCCGACCAGCATCACCTGGTCGGAAATAACACAACTGGTCGGAATACCTCAAATGATTAGGTCTATCTTACTTAAAACATCTGACCTTTCAATATTAAAAGATAAATTCGACTCTAATATTTGAGCCAAATACCTCTTCTAATTTCATTATTTATCTACGACACTTTTGACACTTTTGAGTGTCCACAATAGCCCTTACAGTTGGTGTTATATGCATGGAGTAATTCATGGGCGGATCTATATTTATGGTAGTGGGTGCGGCCGCACCCATAAAAAATCTGAAAAACAGTGATTATGTTCAAATTTTCACCATATATGCACCCATATGATAAAATTATATGCACCCACAAGGCTAGCGCACCCCTATTGAATTTGCTCTAGCTCCGCCACTGGAGTAATTTGTGGCAAAGCAAAGGATCATGGAAATGAGACAGCGTTGGAAACGAAGAATTCCTTTTCCAACGCAGTATGAATGGATCACCGCATATCACGTGAGGAGTGTACGTGAAGAACAGCCTTCTTCGGTTCTTCCCACAGCTTCGTTCCCTTGTTGTGCAATAATCACCATATCACTATTGTGAATAATTCCACTCCCACCCAATTAGTCTGCATCGATCTCAACTGATGAGTTGCCACAGGAGAAACCGAGGATGAGGCGACCGAGTCGATCGGTAGCTGAGATATTCTACGTATATATCTCGCAGCGCGCTCTGCATGCGACTCGTATGCTCCGTACGAACAGTTAGTTACATCGACAGCTTCTTTGTTTGTACGGTCGTCACACGTCGTCTTCCCGCAACGAACATGCAAACAATTCCGAAAGTGCAAGCTGCATGCGCATAGGAGTACGTATATGACAATGTATGTAGCAGCTAGCAGTGCAGGCGTATCCAGGACTTGGCTGCCTGGAGAAACCATCATTCTGAACTCTGAATGGAATGATTCGTTCAGCTGATCAAGGCAATAACATACTTTAGTAATCAGCTTCCTTGGCGGACGAACATCATAAGTTTTTCCAATGATAAACCCTAATATATATATAAGCAGCTGGAGGAAGAGGAACAAATTAATTAATTAATTAATCTGGATTGATTTCCCTAAGCAGAGTGATCAATACATACATATCATGATGCATGATGCGGCATCGTCTGCGATGACTCCAAGTAACCCGGCGGGGGAATGGGATGCATATATAAGTAGGGGAGGCCGTCATCACTGCATTGCCAAGCAAATCAGCAAACTGAACAAATTCATCCATCGACCATCATCACCTTTGCTTCACAGTTTCAGTCACTGTCAGTAGCTATTTCCCAAGAAGACAACAAGACAACAATGGCGGCGTTCAACACCAACAACTGCATGGCGAGCTCCTCCTTGCTGCTCGTCCTGCTGGCGCTCTCGGCCGCCCCGCTGGCCGTCCTGGCCGGGGACCCCGACATCCTCACCGACTACATCGTCCCTGCGGCCTCCAACCCGGCGAACATCACGGGCGCGTTCTTCTCCTACTCCGGCCTCCGGGACGCGCTGGCCGCGCAGGCGCCAGAGAGCTTCGCGGCCACCAAGGCCTCCATGGCCGAGTTCCCGGCGCTCAACGGGCAGAGCGTGTCCTGCGCGGTGCTCTCGTACGCGGCGGGCTCCATCAACCCCACGCACACCCACCCGCGCTCCGCCGAGCTGCTGCTCGTCCTCGACGGCGCGCTCTCCGTCGGCTTCGTCGACACCGCCGGCAAGCTCTACACCCAGGACCTCGCCACCGGCGACGTGTTCGTCTTTCCCAAGGGCACCGTGCACTGGCAGTACAACAGTGGCGCCCAGCCCGCCAAGGCGCTCTCGGCGTTCGGGAGCGCCGCCGCCGGGCTCGTGTCCCTCCCCGGCACCCTGTTCGGCGCCAGCAACATCGACGACGACGTGCTGGCCAAGTCCTTCAAGACCGACGTGGCCACCATCCAGAAGCTCAAGGCTGGCCTCGCCCCGCCCAAGAAGCCATGATCGAATCGATCGCCTTTATTTGCTTTCAGTTTCAGTTGGTGCATCGATCTTTTCCTTCTCTTTGTAATCGTGTCCACGCGCACGTCGTTCTTGAATAACCTGCCAAGGGCAATGGTGAGTAGTGACCCAGTGAGCGTCATGTCATGGATCAAATAATTGTAATCTCCACCCAACCGTCAGGTGTGGTTTGTATTGTGTTGATGAGTTTGTTAATTATTATTGTAATCTTAATGATAATATCATCTATATACATTCCATCGTACTCCTGCAAGCTCTTCTTGTTCGTCACGTGTGGTGATGTTAACGCCAGTCGCCATGTCACGGAAAACACATTGACATTTGTCTCAAGCTAGAAACTAAAGTTAACAGTTTAGATACCTGATGACGATTTCACAAGTCGATTTCATAGTCAAATTTCAAGATCAGACACTCACCTAATTGATAGTTCTAAAATCGACTTTTCTAGTTGATTATTTATAGTAGTTTAATTCAACAGTCATCGTAGGAGTAACAACAAAACAAACCTACCCAAATTGTAATGTTCCCGGCCCCCCCTCAAGGAGGCTAGATTTTGACTTTGTCCAAACCTAGAGTGCATTCGCGCAGTATCAATCCTCTAAACCTCTTTTTTTTCCTCCTAAACAATCAAATCCCTAACAAACGAGAAACCTTTTCAAGACATCAAAAGAGAAATATTCCTACAAAATAATTCTAGGATTCAAAGTCAAAATAAAGTTCATGACACTACTAGAGAACAAGTCTTTGGTCGATTCGCCAATTGACCTTTAGTTTCGACAAAAAAATTGCGTCTGGGACCAAAGACTTTTAGTTCCGGTTGGTAACAACAACCGGGACTGAAAGCCAACCTGTAGTCCCGGTTGGTTTTACCAACCCACAGTAAAGGTCCTCCAACCTTTAGAGAGTGACCTTTTAGTCCCAGATGGTGTTATCAACCTGGACTAAAGGTCTTGCACCCGGGACTAAAGGTCCTTCACACGAGTCAATTTAAAAGAAAAACGTGCAGAACTATGACATGTGGGCTATGTAGCTGAGTTGGTAGGTGAGTTATGTGTGAGGTGAGAGATCTTAGGAAGCGCAAATAAATTTTTTGTTTTGTGGGTGACGACTAAAGTCCCTTCCCAACTAGGACTACAGGCCAGGTCTGCAGTAGTGTCAATTTCTCCTAGAAATTTTTAAAGCATGCATGTTTAACATAATCATCATCATCATCAGTTTTCTCCATAGCGAAACCCCAATTCTCTCCAAATAAGAGTAAAATTTAAACTTGGTCAGCAATGTCATCTAGGTCCTAAACTTTCGCGGTGATATTCATTGGTTCCTAAACTTGACCAACAGTACATCCCATTCCATGAACTTCCCAAGGTAATCACGGTCAGTCCTGCGAACTGAGCATAGGTCAGCTGGTTGGGTTTTCGTATAGTGGAACCTGTTCATCCGGGTTTAAGTCCCCGACTTGACATGGGTACTCATATTTTCTTTTTCTAGATTTACTCTAGGGTTTAACAACACTATTCTTTCAGGGTAGGCGACGTATCTCTTAACAGCAAGACACCTGCGGTGACTTTGCTAATCTCAAAATTTGTCAGTCGAACTTAGTTCTTCAAGGCGCTCATAGGGTTAGGGTAGTGGTAGAGCGTATGTGTCTGTAACTGGGTGTCGTAAAACACCTAAGGTAACTTCATCAATCTCAAGATTTGTCAGTCCAACATAGTTCTTCGAGGTGCTTATAGAGGTAGGACAGGGGTAATAGAGCGCCTGTGTCTGTAACTAGGTGTCGTAAAACAACTAAGGTGACTTCATCAATCTCAAGATTCGTTAGTCCAACTTAGTTCTTCGATGTGCTCAAAGAGGTAGGACAGGGGTAGAGCGCCTGTGTCTGTAACTGAGTGTCGAAAAAAATCACTATCGGTCCCTAAACTTAGCCAATAGTGTCATTTCAATCCCTAAAGATGGTTTTGAGTCACCTCTGAATCCAAATACACCTAACTCATTCTATATGCTGATGTGACACACTGACTTTTTCGAAAAATAATTTATAACTGTTTCCTATAAGCTTTAATGTAGACAAATTTTAAATCAAAAATTGTAAATTTTAACGGGATCTACAACTTTGTATTTGGAAAGTTTTTGAATTAAGACTTTTTAGGGTCCTAAACATTGTTGTAAGTTCACATCACATGAGATTTAAAATTATCAAATAATCGTGGATGCTGACATTGTCTATGTGGAAGTTATAGTTCTCAGTACGGTATGAACGATCAGTCAGCACATACATATGCCGGACAACAAGTATCTTGTATTCTTGTTGTCTCCAAGGCATATCTATGTGGTAACGCAGGAATATACATGACGGCTGCCAAGTGCCAACTGACATGAATATATTGATGCAATCATTGTATAGCTCGATCTCTGTGTAACCGTGGAATCACACAACTGTGAGTCTGATGTTTGACGAACTCTGACGTCGTCCTTCCATATGCGCTGCAAAGGTGTCTAATGTTTGACGAAATCTGACGGCCTTCCCCAAATGCCCAGACAGCTGTGTCTTAAGCTGGCATGCGGCATACGGATAAAAACGGTTAGAAATGGTCGGAAAACTTCTCAACCGTTTTTTACTTTTATATTTGAATACGAAAACAAAAACGAAAGCGGTAACACCGGACACGAAAACGAACACGAACTTGCAGAATACCCAGAATTTCGAAAACAGACTAATTCGAGCGGAATTATACCGAACACAGACAGTATATGAAAAATCAATACGGAATACAGACCCACAATGCGTAACAATTAACAAGTTCCATTGTGGCAAATTTCAATTGCAAGAAAGAACACATATCAATTTAATTTCTTTTACAAGAGAAAAAAAAGAAAAAAAAACAAGAGGAAAATTTGAGATGCCATCATAACTAGACTAGAAAGGAACGCAACAAAGCCTAGTCCATTTAGCTCTCTCTCTTTTGGTCGGTCCAGTCACTGCAACGGAACAACAACACCGCGTGAAGCCAGATACAGCCGTGTAACACCGTGCGAGTGATTAGTCCCACCTGAGCGACTCAGGGAGGCGCGACGGGGTGAGCTACCTATATACTCCACACTTACCTTTGCCTATTTGCCTAGACAGTAATGACCAATAACTAAATTTGGTTTAAAATGGATTTTGAATTAAGGATATTTCGGATTAAAAGTAGAAAAGTAGAAAACGGTCGAACTTGGTCGAAAAACTCCTCAACCATTTTCTACTTCTACATTTGAAATACGAAAACGGAAGTAAAAACAGTAAAATCGGACAAGAAATACGAATTCGATCGGATTAAATATAAAAACGATGCGGTTCGGTTCGGATATTTCCGTTCCGTTTTCATCGTTGATGCTGCATATGCCTTTGGCGGTTTCACCGTATTCATGTACAGCTGAGCCAGCTATAGTGACAACCTGTGCTGTACATTGTAACACCCAAACAAAAACCTGGAAAGCTTAGGAAACCAAGGAGACGCGCTGTCTGTTAGTAGAAGGATAAACTCACTCGATCTACCAGTCTAGCAGGGCACAGCTTTTCCATGGCCGCGCTAGCTGTTCCTCTAAAATTATATAGCTAGCAAACCGTCGCAGCCCCAAGTCCCCAACTCGTGTGGATCCCGCCACCGCTTCCATCGGCAAGCTCTGTCACGCGCGTCTGACAGATCGATCATTCCATTCCATAGGAGATAGGACCATCGCATCCTGCTCGATCACCGGACAGCAGCTAGCTATAGCGGATCGATGGCGCTCGCTCCCGCCGGCGCCCGGCTGCTGTTCCTGTGTGCCGCCGCGCTGCTGGTGGTGCACCGGCTGCCTGGGTGTGCCCGCGCCAGCGACCCCGACATCCTGACCGACTTCGTGGTGCCGCCGGACCTGGCCGACCCGTCCCAGATCAGCGGCTCCTTCTTCACCTACACCCGCCTCGTCAGCGGGAACGCCGGCGACCCGGCCAAGTTCACCGCGACCAAGGCCGCCGCCGCCGAGTTCCCGGCGCTGCAGGGGCAGTCCGTCTCCTTCGCCGCGCTCGTCTTCGGCGCCGGAACCGTCAACCCGCCGCACATCCACCCCAGGTACGGTACACGTGTGCTTCCTCGCTAGCTGGATCCATTTATTTGGCTTACGTATACGTGTCGTTGGCATGACGATAATGATGATCATCGATCGCATGCAGGGCGTCGGAGCTGCTGGTGGTGGTGCAGGGCGCTCTGTCCGTGGGCCTGGTCGACCCGGCCCGCAACGGCACGCTGCACACGGCGACGCTGCGGGCCGGCGACGTGTTCGTGTTCCCCAAGGGCATGGTGCACTTCCAGTCCAACAACGGCACCGACGTGGCGCGCGCCTTCTCGGCCTTCGGCAGCGCCAGCCCCGGCACCGTCTCGCTCCCCACGGAGCTCTTCGAGACCGGCATCGACGACGCCGTGCTAGAGAAGTCGTTCCGCACCGACCAGACCACCGTCGATGCGCTCAAGCACGACCTGCAGCAGGCGCCGGCGCCGGAGCCCGCGCCGCCGCAGAACTCCTCCGCCATCGCGATCGTCGGAGGAAGCGCGCTGCTGCAACGTCTGCCGGCGGTGCTGCTCTGCGTCGGCACCGCCTTCTCGCTCGTCTTGTGAGGAGGAGCGTGCGTGTTGATCAGCTGGTCACGAATAAGCTGGTGCGTGCCTTTGACACGTGAGACGCTGTGCTTGCTTCTTCTCCGTGCTCCTTCTGAATAAAGATGAACCATATGGCAACAAGGTGTATTCACAGCAGGAGACAAGAGTCGGATAATCCATATACGACAGGAACCGACTCGAGTCCAGTTTATCACTCTTTTAAAAGGACCTAAATTTAAACAGAAAACCATAATTCATTTGGATGAGCTACCTTGTAAACAACCTGTCAGACTCATTTACTAATTATAAAGGTGGTACAAATGCACTAGCGCGAGTGGAGGTACCCAAAACCCAAAAATACCACTCGATGAGGTGCCATCAGTTTGAACCTGCACACGTTTGGAGAATTGAAACAGATAAAGCACAAAAAAATGAGAGGAAGTAGAACCATGGACAAATGATTGGTACACCTTCGCTCTCTGGGTAAGGCGACTGCGAGGCGACTCCACCGCCGGTGGCCATCCCGGCCCCGACGTCCACCGCTCACCCCCGTCGGTCGCCACCTCGGCCCCGGCTGCTGCCCTGGCATGTTCGGTAGCTGGTTGCTGCTGGTGATGGGTGTGCTGCCTGATGCCTGCGAGCGCTTTCATGCACCATTGTCGGCACTTCTCCTCTCCCTACGCCAAGTAAGCTAGTTTCCCCCTCTCCTTTGCCATGTCCCTGCTTGGTCTATCTTTTGGTCATGGGCTACGAATTCAGGATGAAATCTGTGCCTCCCTCGGGTCCCCTGTTTCCTCCTCCTTTAATGACTCCTTCATCCTTGTGGTGGCTTTTGGCCGATGCAAGTTCAAGCTTTCCCTGCATTCTGTTGCCTTAATCCTTCAAGCTACCATTGGTGGCAAGGCGGACCTCTTCAAGGTCAGGGCCCTGGGAGATAGAACTTTTGCTTTTGCTGTTGCCAGTAAAGTGGCGGGGCTCTTCATTCGTAGACTGCGTTTTTACGAATGCGAGAGTCACAAGGTCTACTTCCACCTTTGGGGTGGTGGCGGACCAAACTGGAGGCTTGAGTTCGATCGTTTCGGTAATGAAGATTGCAACTCTTGGTTTGTGGTCCGCCATGGTAAGACATTCGCTGATGCCGTCAGAGCCACCCCTCTCACCGGCTCAAACGCCATCCCAGTTAGGCTTGGCGTAAGGGCCTCTGCTTCCAGCCCTACTTTGGAGAGATCGGCGGCCGAAGTTCGAAAAGATGCGGGGGGATATGGAGTCCTCACCGGAGCCAATGCCATTAGCCTGGGTATCAGAGCCATGATGTTCAAACCTCAACCTCGGACGTCTCCTGGCCCACGCAGCGACCAGCGCACCTCGGTCTTCGACCGACTGGTGTTTCCCCCCAGGCATTTTCTGCATCAGGGAAGCATTACACGCAGTGCTGCCTGCTGGCACACCCACCAATCCTGGAAGCCTAGCAACAAAAGTCCAACTGACAATATCTATCATAAGCCTGATCAGAAGATTCCTTTTTGGTCACACCTCCTTCAAATGCTCTGCCCCAATCAGATGCTTAGTCTGCAGGCTTGCGGGGCATGTGGCAAAGGCATGCCCGGGAAAAAATCAAAATCTCAGATGGATGTCTTCAAGCAGGCCGACAAATTGGTTCAAGGAAACAAACAAAGTCCATACGGCCTCGGGCTCCAGCCCACCTGTCTTCAACTCGCTTGGAGAATTGATGCGTGCCACCAATCCGTGCTGGGCTGGGCTTGCAAGCGTGTCGTCCATCATGGTCCCTTGGAATTTCCGGCCTGCTGCAGCCGAAAAGGAGTGAGACGGCCATGACAACGCCCAACCATCGCATTCATTGCACTCCCCTCGGGCAACTCGCGTCTCTTCACCTCCTCCCCCATCTTCTTCTCTTGCAAATGCCGCCCCGGCAGAAAACCACCTTCCCAGCTACAATGCCTGAGATACTACTCCCCTGTCACTCCACAACCTTATGCCTCCATGGCGCTGCAGCGCGTCGACCTAGAGCCTTTCATGCCAGTGGGGTTCGATCATGAAGAGGTGCCAAACCGCCCATTGATGGCGCGTGTAGTGGCGCCAAGTCGTCCGGCGGCGAGCAACGAGAATATGGCAATCGTGACAATCAACCCCCTCCTATAGCTTCCAATGGCATTCCAGGCAGTAAAGGGCGTTGAAAGGTCCGAATGGCTAGAGGGGGGTGAATAGCCTATTTAAAAATCTAGAATCCTGAAACTCAAAGCTCAAAAATAGATATCGGATCACACAGTCGGTACTACCAACTATAGGGGTCGGTACTACCGGGGTCGGTATTACCGGCTCCAAAGGTCGGTACTACCAACAACCTAGGAGCAGCTATGAAATCGGGATGAACGAGATGCAAAAATGAATCTAGCTTATACCAAGATTTCCCTAGGAGATGTAGATAGAGTTTATATCTTGTTCAAGTAGTGGCTCCTCCCCAAAGTGTAGATCGAGCCTTCCCACACCTAAGAATGAGAGTGGAGAGAGGAAGAACACAAAGAACACGAGAGCAAACGAAATATCCAAAGATGCAAAATCAACAAGCACACGAGACACAAGATTTAACCCGAGGTTCGGCCACTTCACAAAAAGGTGCCTACGTCCCCGTTGTTGAGGTGACCACTAAGGTAGGAGTCTCTTTCACCTCCTTGCCTCACTCAAGCAACCACAAAGGCTAGTTGAGTTTCTTCACTAAGAATCACGAGGGTAATACAAACACTTCAGAGTGTCCTCATAAATGAGTCAATCACGGGCAACAACCAAAGAACACCTAACCGGCTAGGGTTCCAAGAACCCAAGAGTAAAGAACACAAATCAAGCCGGAGAGATGTTGGATACAAGTGCTCAAGACGTAGATCGATGTTTCTCACTCTCTAATCTCACTACCCTAGCTCAAAGCTTGCAAGAGATTCACTCTAGAATCAAGGGGGGAGAGAGAGGAGCTTGGTCAACACTTGGGAGCTCTCTTTCTTTTCTTAGGTCAGGCGAATGGGAGAGGTAACGATTGGAAGCCGGCCGAGCGGCTATATATACCAGTCACTGTTGCGCCACGGTCGGTAGTACCGACCCCCTAGATCGGTAGTACCGACTGTACCAAAAGAACAGCCGTTACAGCAACCGTTGACCCGATGGAACCACCGACTCCTGGTCGGTACCACCGGTGGTCGGTAGTATCGGCCTTATGGAGGTACTACCGACTGGTCAAATACAAGCCTACACAGAGAGCATCGCAAAACACCTTCTGACCATGGTACCACCGACCAGGGTGTCGGTACTACCGACCCTATAGCGGTACAACCACCAAGCTAACTCAGTCCCAACACAGAGAGGGTGTAAAACGACCTGGATCCTCGGTACTACCATGCCCGGTAGTACCGGCTCTATAGCGGTACTATCGCTAGGTCAACTGAGACCCAATCCAGAGAGCATTGCACGCAACACCCTTGGGCGGTAGTACCGACCCCCTTGGTCGGTACTTCCGACCACACCCAGAAAACCTCTATGTGTTCGTGAGTGCGCGATGTCTCTCAAGCGCTAGAAGTTAGATGTCATGAGCACTTTTCTCCACATCTAGCTAGCCTCAAATGTATCCCTCTTGATAGTCCGGCTTGCCTATCACTCAAGAGAAAAGATAAAACTAAGATCTCAACTTGAGCAATGGCATCTTTCCCTTTTCCATTTCACCGAAGACAGAGCATTTGATCACTTGAGAACTTGTGGCCGTCACCATCCAACATGGTCACCATCTAGCTAGCTCCATCAAAGGCTTGGTCGTAATCCTTTCTCATTAGCTACACACATGCTTAGCAATAGGATTAGACCAAATAGGTTTGATCAATTAACCAAAATCAAGCTAGGGCTTTCAATCTCTCCCTTTTTGGTAATTGATGACAACCTATACAAAGATATATGATTTTAAAGTAGTAACCATATTGATAGTATTTGCTCGCCCTACATATGTGCTATAGAGTTTGATTCTAAAATTTAGCACACATGTATAGATATGAAAAGTAGGTGAGCAATACTACCAATAATGATGCTAAGGCATAAGAATGGACCTTTAAAGCGTGATACCAATTGGAGTGCACATATTATACCATCCTTAGAACCATTTGACACTAGACATACATCAAAAAACTCAAGAACCCTGTGTGATCAATCATTATAGAAAAATTTTGAGACACTTGAAACAAGAGTATGTCTAGTTGCTATGCTAGTGAGCAATTCATCAAACATATACTATTACTACCATTCACCACATAAGCATGGATATCAAAATAATAGCTTATGCAATGCAAACAATCATATGAATATGCACATTTCAAATGCAACATACATGCTTATGAGCTTGCTCCCCCTAAATGTATGCTTCGATCCCACTTGAAAGCTACTGAGGCTACTTAGCAACTTAGCATATTTCGTTTATCATTGTTATTTATCTCCCCCTTTCACTAGCATATCTTTGCATTTTCTCCCCCTTTGTCAACAATTATCATAAAGGTAGGGAAGTTATAATGAAAGGAGACAACTTTTACCATGAAATTTACATGAGGGGATCATACTAAGTCAAGTTATGGCTTAATCTAGCTCATGAGCATAAGACATTTAACACGGTTTGCTCTAGAGTAAGCTTCTTCACACATCTTGCAATGGTTATCTTACTCACGTTTGGTTAAACACCTATTGCTCACTTACTAGATCAAACACTAGAGTTACAAGCTCACTAACAAGTTATATGCTTCCACTAGATCAAGTCAAACATAGAAGCAATAGTGGAACCATATATACTTCAAAATCATTTGATATGTCATGAATGAACTTAAACAAGTAAATGAATGGCTATATGAACTAGATCACAACCTAATAAGAATGAATGCACATGCCAAACAATTTCACATTGCTTTGTCGGAGGAGAGGCATGCATGTCATAAGTGGGGTTGCATTCAACTCATGTTGGAGAAATCAAGGATGTTCAATTCATTCCTTAGCTTGCAAAACCTTCTCTCGTCTAGTGGCTCGGTGAAGATATCGGCAAGTTGATCATCGGTGCCCACACTTTCGATAGATACGTCTTTCTTTGCTTGATGATCTCTAATGAAGTGGTGCCTTATGTCAATATGTTTTGTCCTTGAATGTTGAACCGGGTTGGTGGCTATTTTGACGGCGCTCTCATTATCACAAAGCAATGGGACTTGTCCAAACATGACCCCATAATATTGCAATGTTGCTTTCATCCATAGCAATTGTGCACAACATCTACCCACAGATATGTATTCGGCTTCGGCGGTAGAGAGTGCAACACTATTTTGCTTCTTTGATGACCATGAGACAAGTGATCTTCCAAGCAATTGACAAGTGCCCGAAGTACTCTTTCTATCCACCTTGCATCCCGCATAATCGGAATCCGAGTATCCTATAAATTCAAATTGAGAACCCTTGGGATACCATAGTCCAACATTTGGAGTGTGCTTCAAATATCTCAATATTCTTTTGGTTGCCTTCAAATGACTTTTCTCTTGGTGAAGCTTGGAACCTTGCACACATACACACACTAAACATGACATCCGGCCTTGATGCGGTCACATAGAGTAGACTTCCAATCATTGACCGATATAACTTTTGATCCACCATGTCACCACTTGAGTCACTATCCAAATGTCCATTTGTGCCCATTGGAGTGGTTATTGCTTTTGCTTCATCTAACCCAAACTTCTTAAGCATGTCCTTGATGTACTTGCCTTGACTAACGAATGTGCCTTTCTTCATTTGCTTGATTTGTAGACCAAGGAAGTAACTAAGCTCTCCAATCATAGACATCTCAAACTCTTTAGCCATCATCTCTCCAAAACTCTTCACAAAAGTCTTGATTGGTTGATCCAAAGATGATATCATCCGCATAGATTTGCAACACAAACAAGCTGCTCCCAATCTTCTTGGTGAAAAGAGTGGTGTCAACCTTCCCAATCTTGAACCCTTTTGCTAACAAGAAGTCTCTCAATCTTTCATACCAAGCTCTAGGTGCTTGCTTCAACCCATATAATGCCTTCTTGAGCTTGTACACGTGGTTGGGATTCTTCAAATCTTCAAACCCGGGAGGTTGCTCAACATACACTAGCTCATTGATGAATCCATTGAGAAAAGCACTTTTCACATCCATTTGATAGAGCTTGATGTTGTGAGCACAAGAATATGCAAGTAGGATTCTAATGGCTTTGAATCTAGCAACTGGTGCATAAGTTTCTCTGAAGTCAATGCCTTCCATTTGAGTGTACCCTTGTGCAACCAATCTTGCTTTGTTCCTTACAACAATGCCATCTTCATCTTGCTTGTTCCAGAAGACCCATCTTGTACCAATGACATTTGTGCTCTTTGGTCTTTCCACTAACTCCCAAACATCATTGCGGGTGAAGTTGTTCAACACTTCATGCATTGCATTCACCCAATCAACATCCATCAAAGCTTCATCAATCTTGGTTGGCTCAATAGATGATACAAATGAGTAGTGTTCACAAAATGAAGCCAATCTTGATCTTGTTTGCACACCTCTTCTTATGTCACCAACAATTTGATCCAAAGGATGATCTCTTGCAATATATGTTGGTTGGAGCACTTGTTGTGGTTGGACACTTGTACTTGCACTTGGATGAGCCATTTGAGAGCTACTAGCATCTTGTTGATCATGAGAACCACTAGAGCTTGCAACATCATTACCATGCATGGTTGGAGGAGAGAGCACTTGATCTTTGTCATCTTAAATGTCAATCACTTGCTTTGGCCTAATATCACCAATGTCCATGTTCTTCATAGCTTCCACCAATTGTGTTCCTCTCACACTACAATACGAACACCCCTCTACCAACGAATGGCTAGCAACAGAAATAAGATCCGTTGCTATTGATGGCATACATATCCCACTTCCCACCCCCAATGTCCCCACCCAGTCACCTAATAACCTAACCTACGCAGCCCACGAACACAGATAATGCAACTGCCCTTTAGAGAAATCATACATCAAGGGTATCCATGTGTTCATCTATTCGATAGGCGGCGGCCGCCGACGTAGCGCTGGTGTCATCTGTCGATCCATACAATCTTCCCCTCTCTCTGATATCTTCCTCCAGACTCTAGTGCCTTCAGATCCGGCGGCTATGAGCATGCACAAGAATGCACAAGGAGGAGGCAATGGGATCTGATGGAGGATATCACAACCTATGTGGTATGGTATTCGATCCAACCTAGACCAAGGCTCCATCTCCTTGTGAAGACGAGCAACAGGTATGATCTTCCCTTCCACTCCATCAATTGAACGGAAGCTTATTGGTTCAATATTTTTTAATACAATCACGTCGTTGGAATGCGTCAATTTCTGGTGTGTTGACCTGCACCTGCATTGGGTAGATAATGGTGGTAGCCACGGGAACCATAGCCAAATCGTCTCTCATATTGGACTCTATCAGCAACCTGACGTTGCTCCCCCTGATCTGCAAGGTCACGTCTAATCTCCCCTCTTCTTATTCTTGTTTTATCAGCACAACAATCTGTTCAAACTTGTTCTTTTGATTTTTCTTTTACTTGCACAATAGTCCGTTCACTAATTTTTGTGATATGGATACTTGAAGATTATCAAACAAGTCATGTTATATTTGGAATCTAAGAAAAATATCAGTCAGAAGAAATTGTTTGAGTCTTCCATTTATCTGAACCCCATCATTTTTTTGTTCCGGTCAGAAGAAATTCTGTAGGCAAGGCAAATAGCTCAGAAAATCATATGATTACCACGTGAAGGTGTGGATAATTGAAGAAAAGGTATGCATGTACATACACTTGTTATATGACATGCTTGCATAAATGCCTCTTAAATAATAGGATTTATTTATCTGCTATGGCATGATTGGACTGTTCAGATAATCTATTAGCCTTGTAACTACAGGCTTTTAGTTTGTCCTAAGCCATTTATTTATCTGGTATATTCTTCCCGTGATAATTACAGATATGCTATATTCTTCATGTCGGACAGGTGTGTGCTATGGGATTTAGACTGGTTCAATTGTTTTATTACTACAACACAAAACCCCATATTGATCTTGTTAACTGCACCCTTCTCATTTTATTTGATTCATCTGGTTAACGTTGCTGCCGTCTTTCTTGTGAAATTATCTTTCTAATAATCTTGATATTTTTGTTTCATTCATTCCCAATTAATTTATTTGTTTATTAGAAAATATGATGTGCAGGTGGGCTAATTGCGGGAACATCTTATAGTGGAATTCACATGATGGAGTAGCAGATTAGAGTCACCGCTACCTAACTACTTTGCAGAGATTATGCTGAACAGTTTGGCAGTCTTACCTCTAGGCATCTCTGATGGAAAGGAAATAGAGAAAACCTGTAATTTCTTTTGATTCAGTAATTTGGTTATTCCATTTTCTTAACTTCAGAACAGGAATATCTTCTAAACTTTTGTTCTGAATCTACAGAGGCGCAGTGGTGGTGGGCATTGAAGATATTATGTTTATTCTTCAGAGAAAAACAAGTTTGACCAAATTATTAAAAGATTAGTCCCTAACGCTTTTCCAAAAATACTAGGACATGATTAAACTAGTCATGACTTTACAATACAATTTATGAGACCTGATTCAAATCCTGTTTCTTTATTTCTATTGGAACTAGTTTTTTTGATAATGTTGTGAATTTCACATATAACATCTAAAAAGTTTGATATGTTCGGATGTTTTCTTGAGAGTATTGTATACAAATGCTTCTATAGTTAATATATTTTTATGTTTTTTCTTTGCAGGATTGATGAAACAGGAACTCGAGATGAATGGATGGTTGGTGCTTGGTGGCATTGTTGCTGGATTCTTTATATTTTATATATTTTATTCTCATATGAATATTGTGAACAAAAATATGTCATGGATTTTGTGGATGGTACTCACTGTAATGTAGATTTTTTAGATGGTATACTCTTTGTAATGCAACAATTGCTTCTTAATATATGACTACGAGTTTTATTTCTCATGTGAGATGATCTCTAATTTTTTTAATTATATTGCAAATGGATTATTTCCAGTATCAATGTTCATCAGATGATTTATTACTCTGGTACGATTATATGTGTTGCAACAATCCAAATCTATATGTAGCAATGAAGTATAGAATCATTTGTCTGTAGTCAGTACAAACACATATAAGCGTTGCTATAGTCCATCAATATCCGTTGCAACTTTGCAACAGTTATTTGTAAGTGTTACCAACATATATGTAAGTGTTACAATAGACACTTGCAACGCCACATTTGGCAACACATAATAATGCGTTGGTATAGACCTTACCAATACATATATATACTTTTAGCAACGCATATATGTGTTGCAAAAGGGGGTGTCATACTGTAGTGTCACATCATCTAGATTGTCTTGTTCTTCATGGGAACCATTGGTTTCATTAAACTCAACATCATGGACTTGTTCAACTATTTTTGTTGTGTTGTTCCACACTCTATAGGCTTTGCTTGTAGTGGAGTAACCAAGAAGTGTCCATTCATCACATTTATTCTCAAACTTTCCGAGTTTTGTGCCATTCTTTAATACGTATGTAACATTTGCACCCAAAGACCCGAAAGTTAGCAATGTTGGGCTTTCTATCATTGAGGAGCTCATATGGTGTCTTCTTCAATAGAGGGTGACAATAGAGTCGGTTGCTATAGTAGTAAGCCGTGTTGATTGCTTCGGCCCAAAAGGAATCACTCACATTATATTCACTAAGCATAGATCTTGACATATCAATGAGTGTCCTAATCTTCCTTTCAACTATCCCATTGGATTGAGGTGTATACTTGGCTGAGAATTGATGTTTGATACCAGACTCATCACATATCTCATCAACTCTTCTGTTTCTAAACTCACTTCCATTGTCACTTCTCATATTCTTGATTCTTCTATCAAACTCATTTTGGCTTCTCTTGACAAAGGTTTTGAATACGCCAAACACTTCACTCTTGTCAACAAGAAAGAAGACCCATGTGTATCTTGTATAGTCATCCACTATCACAAATCCAGACTTGCTTCCCCCAATACTTGCATATGTGGTTGGTCCAAACAAGTCCATGTGCAACAACTCAAGTGCATGTGTAGTACTCATCATTCCTTTGTTGGGATGAGTGTTTCCAACTTGCTTTCCCATTTGACATGCACTACATAGCTTGTCCTTCTCAAAGTGAACATCTTTTAGTCCTCTCACCATGTCATGCTTCACTAGCCTCTTTAGTTTCTTCATTCCAACATGTCCCAAGCGCCTATGCCATAGCCAACCCATGCTTGATTTGGTGAATAAGCATGTTGTCAATTGAGCTTCACTAGCATCAAAGTCCACCAAATAGAGATTTTCATATCTAAATCCTTTGAAGATCACATTACTTCCATCAACACTCACAATCTCCACATCATCAACACCAAATATGCATTTGAATCCCAAGTCACACAATTGTGCCACTAACAACAAGTTGAAGTTGAGAGATTCCACCAATAGCACATTGGAGATGCTCAAGTCATTGGATATTGCAATCTTTCCCAAGCCTTTGACCTTGCCTTTCTTGTTGTCACCAAATGTGATAGCATTTGCATGATCATTGCCACTAGTGTTGATTGATTTGAACATTCTACCATCTCCGGTCATGTGTTGAGTGCACCCACTATCAAGAACCCAATGCCTTCCTCCGGCTTTGTAATTAACCTACAAGAAGGATCAATTATTTTTAGGTACCCAAATCTTTTTAGGTCCTCCAAGGTTAGTAACCAAGCTCTTGGGCACCCAAATTGCCTTCTTCTTTGGGCCAACCATGGGTGCACCAATGTACTTAGCCTTTATGCCATTAGTGTCCTCAGTAAGAATATAACAAGAATCAAAGCGAATAGATGTAACATGTGCATGCTTCTTATTTTTATTCTTGTTAAAGCAATGTTGCTCTATATGCCCGGATTGCTTGCATTTATTGCAAAATCGACCGTTGCTCTTCACAAAACAAAACTTGTGAGGCGCAAAAGCCGCCTTGCCCTTCTTGGGGATATAGCCAAGTCCCTCCTTGTTCAGTGGACACCTTTGGCTACCCAAGCACTTAAGCAAGCAGACGTCTCCACCATAGGCATTGCCTAAGGCATGAGTGACCTCATTAACCTTGTTCTTAAGGTTCTTATTTTCTACTATTAATGATGAATCACAAGTAGTATAAGTAGACATTTTAGTTGAGCTAGACGATGATGATGCATTAGTTGGAGCAACAATGATAGGATTGTAAAAAGATTCATCAAGTATATCACAAGTTACTCCTACATTGCATGTTTCTACAACATCCTCAATCTTACTTTGATCAAGGAGGGAGGAGTGGGCTTCCTTAAGCCTAGTGTGAGCTTGATCAAGCTTTTCATGGGCTTCCTCTAGCCTCTCATGAGTAGACTTGAGCTCATGAAAGGATTGCTCAAGAGCCTTGTTGGCCTTGCGCAATTCTTTGCACTCCTTCGTCTTAGTCTCAATGTAAGAGTGAGCATCTCATAGCATGCTTATGAGGTCCTCCTTTGAGTACTCCTCATCATCACCACTCTCACCCTCACTCTCATCGGATGATACCTTAGTGGCCTTAGCCATGAAGCACGTCGATGGAGCGTCGAAGATAGAAGGCTTGCTTGAGATAGCAAGACTAGCCATAGCCTTCTTCTTGGTGGTCTTCCTCTCATCATCACTAGAATCACCATCATCACTTGAGGAAGCATCACTATCCCATGTCACAACATAGGATCCACCCTTCTTCTTTTCCTTCTTCTTCTCCTTCTTCTCCTTCTTGTTCTTCTTATGATCATCTTCATCATCACTAGATTGTGGACAATCCGCAATGAAATGATCTTTGCTCTTGCATCGATAGCATCTTCTAGTTGAGCTCTTGTATGAATCCCTTTTCTTTCTTTCCCCAAAGCTCTTCTTCTTCATGAACTTGCCAAACTTCTTGACAAAGAGAGCTATTTCTTCATCATCTAACTCATCACCGCTTGTGCTAGCTTCATCATCACTTTCCTCCTTCTTTGCCCTTACTCTTGCTCTTGGAGGATGATGCCTTGAATGCCACGAACTTCTTCTTCTCTTCCTCTTGGGCTCCCCCATCCCGTTCCACGCGGTATGTGTCTTGAGTGACCACATCACCTAGTACTTGGTTGGGGTTACCGTGTCCAACCCTTCTCTCACAAGGATTGTCACCAAGGTATCAAATCTAGGTGGCAGGCATCTCAAGAACTTGTGAGAAATGTCCTTGTCATCCACTTTCTCACCCAACGCCTTCAAGTCATTGACAATGACTTGCAACCGGTGAAACATCTCCGGTATGCTTTCATCATCTTGCATCTTGAAGGTGGCAAGCTTGTCCTTAAGAATGTATAGCTTGGCACTCTTCACGTCCTTGGTGCCCTCATAGGTCTCCTCTAATCTTTCCCATATCTCACTTGCACGCTCAAGATTCTTGATTTGCTCAAAAACTTTGGTGTCAAAAGCTTCATAGAAAAGGTTGATTGCCACATCATTCAATTGAAGCTTCTCTTCTTCTCTTGGGGTAGGATCGACGGTATCAATCACCGCAAAATCATGCTCGATCACATCCCAAATCTTCCTATTCATGCCCCTTGTGAATGCGCACATCTTCCGCTTCCAACAATCGAAGTTGGTGCCGTCAAAATGTGGTGGCTTCCCCATATAGTTGATTTGAGCCATTTCAACACCGGAGGTTGTAAATCCTCAAACAAACGGTGACTTGGCTCCGATACAACTTGAAAGGTTCGAATGGCTAGAGAGGGGCGGGGTGAATAGCCTATTTAGAAATCTAGAATCCTGAAACTCAAAGCTCAAAAATGGATATCAGATCACACAGTCGGTACTACCAACTATAGGGGCCGGTACTACCGGGTTGGTATTACCGGCTCCAAAGGTCAGTACTACCGACAACCTAGGAGCAGCTACGAAATCGGGATGTACGAGATGCAAAAATGAATCTAGCTTATACCAAGATTTCCCTAGGAGATGTAGATGGAGTTTATACCTTGTTCAAGTAGTGGCTCCTCCCCAAATTGTAGATCGAGCCTTCCCACACCTAAGAATGAGAGTGGAGGGAGGAAGAACACAAAGAACACGAGAGCAAACGAAATATCCAAAGATGCAAAATCAACAAGCACACGAGACACAAGATTTAACCCGAGGTTCGGCCACTTCACAAAGAGGTGCCTACGTCCCCGTTGTTGAGGTGACCACTAAGGTCGGAGTCTCTTTCACCTCCTTGCCTCACTCAAGCAACCATAAAGGCTAGTTGAGTTTCTTCACTAAGAATCACGAGGGTAATACAAACACTTTGGAGTGCCCTCATAAATGAGTCAATCACGGGCAACAACCGAAGAACACCTAACCGGCTAGGGTTCCAAGAACCCAAGAGTAAAGAACACAAATCAAGCCGGAGAGATGTTGGATCCAAGTGCTCAAGACATAGGTTGATTTTTCTCACTCTCTAATCTCACTTCCCTAGCTCAAAGCTTGCAAGAGATTCACTCTAGAATCAAAGGGGGAGAGAGAGGAGCTTGGTCAACACTTAGGAGCTCTCTTTCTTTTCTTAGGTCAGGCGAATGGGAGAGGTAACAGTTGGAAGCCGGCCGAGCGGCTATATATACCAGTCACTGCTGCGCCACAGTTGGTAGTACCGATCCCATAGGTCGGTAGTACCGACTGTACCAAAAAAACAGCCGTTACAACAACCGTTGACCCGATGGAACCACCGACCCCTGGTCGGTACCACCGGTGGTCGGTAGTATCGGCCTTATGGCGGTACTATTGACAGGTCAAATACAAGCCTAAACAGAGAGCATCGCAAAACACCTTCTGACCATGGTACCACCGACCAGGGTGTCGGTACTTGTTGGCACTGGTTATCTATCAAAATTAAAGAATAAATAAATATGAAAAGAGCATGAATTCAATCACCAAAAAAAGTTTAGGTTTTTAATTGACAATATTCCACGAGTTTTGGTGAATTGTGATTCTGCAGGGACTAAACAGGAAAACAAGCACTGATTACTTCTCCTAGAAGTAAACCGACGGTAGATTACTCCACCGCCAAGTCAGGAATTCTCTAGAAGACTCCAGAGGACACCAGAGGACTCCACGAGGCGGGGCACCCCGAGAACCCGACAGGTGGGGCCGACCGGTCTGGTGGGCCCACCGGTCGGTTGGGTCCCGGGCCCCACGCCTCCTCCTTCTAGAACCTTTCTCCACCGACCCCGAGGACTCATCTCAGCCCTACGTGAAGTCGGTTTGATCTAACGGTCGCGGTTGATCCCTCAGGGCTATATATTCAGGCCCCCAGGCCCCAGGGTAGAACAAGTCTCTCTTCAGAAAAGTCTACGCCTCATTCAGAAACCCTAGAAGAAACTTCAAGAGCCAGCTTTCAAGTAGAAGACTAGTTACCCCTCTAGTTTAGGTTTAGAACCTAGTCTTATACTAGAACTAGAAGAGAGAGAGAGAGAGGAAGAGATCAAGAAGGAGCTCTGGCCTGTCGGATCAACTTCTTCATCTTGTACCTGCGGATTCAAGTTCATCTTCAACTTGCTTCAGCGATTGTTTCGGTAATCAACGTCTATATTTAAGTTTGAGCCATTGTTCTTATTATTCTTAAGGTTTATGACTCTCTTTTGAGTACTTTAATTCTAAGTTGCTCTAGAGTTAGAGTAGTTGGATAGTGTAAGCGTGGTGCTTAGACTTGATAGCTCATAATGGCTCCTATAACGCCGATAGTAGTTGTTGTTCGCAAGGGTGACTCTTATAGCCTTGTTGATTCTTCTATAGTCCACTTACCCGTGTGTAGGCTCGGTAGGATTATACATTTGCATAAAAGACTCATACTCTGTTTGTGACCTTTTATGGCAACTTCCCCACTAAGAATAATATAAACATATCACTCTTAAATTGGAATTAGACAGCCTTAATGATCCCCTCTATACTTCTAGATTCTCCGTCCTTGTTAGCTACTCAGGGGTTAGACTTTAAGACTTAACACTATCTGTTCCTTTGGGTTCGATATTAAAACTGGGTTACTCTGGTGAAGTGCTACATCGGTAGATTTTATCTGTACGCTTGCGGATAAAGTAGAGTGCGTTAATTTATACCAACAAGCATTTCTGGCGCCGTTGCTGGGGAATGGTAGATCATCTTAAGTTTTAGTTTAACCTTGTATTATACTTTTATCTTTTCCTTTTTTGTTCCAGTCTTTTCATTATTTTTGTGTTCATTCTTATGAATGTTGTTTTTGAATTCCACTCTTATCTATCACTACCCCATGAGCGCAAGCTATAACCAGTAGAATCTTTACACCCTATCATAACATCTGGTTATTAGCTACGCCTACCTTTCCGCTGCACTTCCTTCTGTAATGAGCATAGAAATATAATTATGAAATTATTCCTTTGGGTATTCTTGTCACTAACCTTTCCAGGTCTGGAGCACAAAAGAACGAAGGAACAACAAACACAAGGTATGCCCAACCAATCACCATGTAACATTGAATTACATTCATCCAATCTTGATTTGCAAAATCCAAGCTTGGGGAATGGACTTTCTAAGAGCATCTCTTGCCGTGTTGCTATGTTGGTTATCCCTACCTTTAAGATATGCTCATATACTAATCATGCTCTTTCATCACCATCTGAATAAATCTCTATAATACTTTCATGCTACCCTCATTCGCTATATTATATGTTTAGGTTTGGAGTACTTTCATACATCTCTTAAATTAAGCATGGTGCCTAGTTTAGGAGTGGTGATCTTGCTTTCAAAGGCTTTTAGTTTAAGCAATTAAGTTAATATGCATTCCTAGATCAAATTAGACATGGTGTCTAGGTTGATTTTTGAGTCGATAGTATGCTATAGTGGATGTTGGATATTTTGTTAGACTAACCCATGTAGGAAACTTTCAATATTAATTTGGGAAAGTCCTGAGATGAACTCACACTGGAGATGAAGCAAGGCGTACAATGAACTTCAACAACTCTTGCATAATGAAGACTCAGCTCATTCATCATGGATGAAAGAACTATGAGTATCAAAGTTTATTTATTTTGTCTTCTACTGCAAGTTATCTTTTTCCTTGAATCATGTTAAAGTGCGGCCAACACATAAAATACTAGTCTATGCTAAAATAATCCTAAAAACATCTTTTTATTAGCATAGATGCAAAATAAATAAGTTGTGGATAATAACCCATGCTTCAAATTCTTGCAATCCTTCGGGTATATGTCCACTAACATTACGCAGGAGAGAGATTTTGTTCATCCATGGTTTGGTCTGAACATTGAAGATCCAAAACTCAAACCATAGACACACAAACCTACTCTCAGATAACAAATGGTGCTAGCCTAGCTTTGAGTCTTGGTTGGGCGCTGATTACAAACAGGATGCAACTTACCTCATATGAGACAACCTATGCCTGCAACCATCATTGCCCAAGACACCAAGACAAGAAGTGGGAAGTTATCCTCTTTTCTAATCAAGAGCTAGCTTGGGAGACAAGATGGTACCACTACAACAATAGCAAGATCTACAAATCCAAAACATGAACATGTTGTTTGGGAATCCATCTACATCACAAGTCAGCCTGGGAGAGACAATTCCATTGTCTAGATGTGTTTCACAATCAAAGGGAGGAAGGAGAAACCCAACTTCAAACATATTGATCTTCTACTCACCACTTTGATCACTACAAACCACTAGATGTTGTCCCAGTCGAGAAGAAGAATATGATCCACCACACATTCTTGGAAGATCGTTCTTGAACACCATCAATGTCATCTTTGCTGGACCTGGAGAAGTCAACTTTTGGATCTTTCGCTGCATCTTCAACAACTACACCACTTATGAGCAGCCAAAGAGAACCAAGAGAAGACGTCAAGGGAAGAACCAACTGCCAAGAATTGAGGAGGGCATCATGAAGGATGAAGCCACTGCACTACAAGAGTTAGAAGATGGAGAGATAGTACCTGAGCCAGCAAATCAAGAAGAACAACCGATAAGATCTCCATAATCTAGACACTGTTGAGAGGACAAGTCTCAGTTGTGACATTACAAGACAAAAGACTCTCATGGAGGCACTCGAGTAGCAGCTCTAAATTCAAGTCTCTTGCCAACCAAATGATTAAAGGTAAACAAGAAAGGTTGACAAGAGAAGAATGTGGAACTATCCCTACATTCTCATAGTACAGAATTAATACAAGAAAGAGAGAGGATCCTAGTCAGCATACTCGAGGAACAATGCGCCTTCACTGATAAGTCGACACAAGAGAAGCAAGGTCGATACCTCTAAATTTGATTCCACTGTGATCTTCCTCCTCTCAATCACTTTGTGAGACAAACAAGAGAAGACAAGCTATTCATAAACAACAACCAGCTAGACAAGAGGAGCTTCCACAAGGTGGTTCAGCGCAATCACTCTCCAATGACAAAGTAACATTTCAAGGTAAGTAACCATCACTGTAAAAGCTTCTTCTTGATTCTAGTATGAACATAAATAAAGAACTAAACATGTTTAAGTTGCTCCTCATTTGATCCAACCTAATCAACTCAACATGTTTAGTCCTTTGATCTTTGTTCCTAGCTTTACTCTCTTGAATCTCATTGTCTTAACTAAATGAGCTAAAATGTTGTGCATCTAACCTTTGGAAGATGATATATCTCAATCATGAAAAGATCAACACTTTATGCATAGATTATCCATCCTTGGGTTAAGTAATCTGATCTGTTAAATATTTTAAGATGTTACTTTCATGCTCATCCTCTGATCCTATCACTCATGTTAAGATTGAATAGGACACATAAACAACAAGTTTGTCTTGTGCAATGTGCCTAAGGTTAGAGGGGAATAAACAAAACTTTTGGTTCTGTTGGTGTTTTTCCACGAACAGAGCCTATGCACTTGATCTCTACCTTGTCTTTATGAACAGGACATACTCTTGAAAAAAACATGGAGAAGTCACTCCCAAATTCTACAAAGTGAAGGTCCTAGATCTACAAGAACATGCACACTGAGCAAGATGTTGCCAGCGTCCACAATTAACGCTTCACTTCAAACTGCTGGACGAACAAATGACATGAGTGACACCATATCAGGAGGCATAAACAAGAAGGAATGATGGAAGACGTCGTAGTCAGAATTAGAGGTCATGAAGTCCCCATGGACTTCTTGATCCTCGACATGAGAAGACGATTATGTCCACCTCATCCTAGGAAGACCATTCCTCTACGCTACAAGTACAATCATTTATAGAAGGAAATCCATTTTCACTTTCCTGGAGAAAAGGTACGATGCAACTTCATCAACTACATGCCCAATGAAGCACCCAAGAAGAATAGAAGTGAAAGACGTTGCTCTCAAAGCCAAAGAAGACAAACTATCAAGAATAGATAGGCCAATCATGAAGAAGAAGCTATCGACATTGTCCCAGAAAAGAAAGGAGAGAAACCTCAAGACAATGAACCACAAGAAGTGAAGACTCAGACCAAGAAAGTATGGGAGAAAATGTCTGCACCTAAGAAGTACAATCAATAACAACTTTCCAAACGTCTGACATACCTTGGGAGGTCTGAACCAAGGGAAGGTCCGGTTTGTCGGACCTAAATATCCGAACCTTCGCCAAAAGGTAAAAATCGGTAGTTATCTTTATATTTACTTTGCTGCATATTTCTCATATCCATTTCTTGCATCATCATATTTAATTCACAAACATTTTAATTTCTGCATTGCATTAGAAAAGAAAATAAAATATTGCATTTGTTACACTACATCATAAACCATAAAGCCCCATGTGAATAATTCTATGGTGTGTAAAAACCCATAGGAATATTCACCGTGGTGGCATAAAAAAATAATAATAAAAATAAATATGCATACATTCATCCTGTTATATTTTTTCTCTTGCATCGTAAAAATATTAAAATATAAAAATATTGAGAAAGAGATCTTACTGAAATTCTGGACAACTAAGGTTTGAGTGGCCAACCATTAATGCTTAATCTGTTCCATAAGTTTTGTTGTCTATTTGAGTTTCACAGGATTTGAATGGCCAAGAAAAGCTGACGAGCAAGTGAATGCGCCATCCACTGTTGGAGCACTGTCTCAACAAACATCAACATCAATCAAAGCCCTAATAGAGGAATGACATATCCACTGCCAGTCTGCTATATTGCAAAGTCAAACGACTACGTCAACATTTAGCTTGGGGGAAGGCACCCCCATGTATCCACGCTCGACGCTATGAAGGGAACCAGCTTGGGGGAGACGCACCCCCATTATCTTCGCGATTCAGGTATGTCTTTATTATTACTACTATTACTATTATTATTAGCTTTTATCTTAAAGTGTGTTAGATTAAATAAATAAAATAGTGTGTCTAGTTTGTTTTAAGAAGTTGATGACTAAAGGAGAACCCTCTCTTTCTAATCTTTTGCATGGAAATGATGAATAGATGCTCTATCTAATTTCTTTCAAGTACCTAGTCTTCAAAGCATGAGTTCTCCTAATTAATAATGATGCCTTAAAATAAAATTAAATGCATGGTTGGCAAATACTTAATCTAAGGTCTAGGTAATTGGGGTATGACATGTGATGGTCTAAGCTGCTATTATCTTGTTCTAAACAACACTAGAGTTCCAGAGATTTCTAAATATAAACATGACTAATAATTGCATTGAGTTAAATTAAGCTTTGTTGACCCTATGAGTAGTTTATCATGCCATTGAATTGAGATCACTTACACATTTCATCCATCTTCCGCATAAATGCTCATAATTATCTGTTGCTACCCTCTCAGGAGTTTGTTGGAAGCATGTGGCTATTAAAAAAAGAGAGAGAGAGAAAGAAAAAAAAGATAAAGATTCGAGAAAATAAAAAGGGACAAGTGTACGAAACCTCAAAAAGATAGATCCCGAGGAAATAAAAAAGGGACAAGTGTCTGAAACCTCGAAGAAAAAAATGTCAGAAAAATGGGCACGTGCCCGATAGTAGAATTAGCCTAATAGCCATATGTCTCTGATAAACAGAAGAGAGTGAATATATTCAAAAGAGCATCGGACTCTATTTTTCCATACACATGCACTTCTTTATTCAATGGTTGGTTGACTTTCTCTTCGGATCCATTGTTTAATTTGACAACACATGTATTAATGCTTTTGAAAATTAATTAAAACTCCGAGATAAAGGTGAAGTGAAGGAACTAGAGACATAGTGCTTGATTTGATCATTCAATCTTTCAATTACTCAAGATATAAGGTAAAATTAATAAGCCCCATGAAGAATAACAAAATATATTTTGGAAAAATTTTGTTTAACAGCAAGTATACTTGTTGGAAGTGAAGATACTATAGCAACTCTTGATCCATTGTTAATTTTTGGTTTTGCTAAGGGACTAGCAAAAGGTAAGCTTGGGGGAGTTGTTGACACTTGTTATCTATCAAAATTAAAGGATAAATAAATATGAAAAGGGCATGAATTCAATCACCAATAAAGGTTTAGGGTTTTAATTGACAATATTCCATGAGTTTTGGTGAATTGTAATTCTGCAGGGACTAAACAGGAAAACCAACACTGATTACTTCTCCTAGAAGGAAACCGACGGTAGATTACTCCACCGCCAAGTCAGGAATTCTCCAGAAGACTCCAGAGGACACCAGAGGACTCCACGAGGCGGGGCACCCCGAGACCCCGACAGGTGGGACCGACCGGTCTGGTGGGCCCATCGGTCGGTTGGGTCCCGGGCCCCCATGCCTCCTCCTTCTAGAACCTTCCTCCACCGATCCCGAGGACTCATCTCATCCCTACGTGAAGTCGGTTTGATCTAACGGCCGCGGTTGATCCCTCAGGGCTATATATTCAGGCCCCCAGGCCCCAGGGTAGAACAAGTCTCTCTTCAGAAATGTCTACGTCTCATTCAGAAACCCTAGAAGAAGACTTCAAGAGCCAGCTTTCAAGTAGAAGACTAGTTACCCCTCTAGTTTAGATTTAGAACCTAGTCTTATACTAGAACTAGAAGAGAGAGAGAGGAAGAGATCAAGAAGGAGCTCCGGCCTGTCGGATCAACTTCTTCATCTTGTACTTGCGGATTCGAGTTCATCTTCAACTTGCTTCAGCGATTGTTTCGGTAATCAACATCTATATTTAAGTTTGAGCCATTGTTCTTATTATTCTTAAGGTTTATGACTCTCTTTTGAGTACTTTAATTCAAAGTTGCTCTAGAGTTAGAGTAGTTGGATAGTGTAAGCGTGGTGCTTAGACTTGATAGCTCATAATGCCTCCTATAACGCCGGTAGTAGTGGTTGTTCGCAAGGGTGACTCTTATAACCTTGTTGATTCTTCTATAGTCCACTTACCCGTGTGTAGGCTCAGTAGGATTATACATTTGCATAAAAGACTCATACTCTGTTTGTGACCTTTTATGGCAACTTCCCCACTAAGAATAATATAAACATATCACTCTTAAATTGGAATTAGACAGCCTTAATGATCCCCTCTATACTTCTAGATTCTCCGTCCTTGTTAGCTACTAAGGGGTTAGACTTTAAGACTTAACACTATCCGTTCCTTTGGGTTCGATATTAAAACTGGGTTACTCCGGTGAAGTGCTACATCGGTAGATTTTATCTGTGCGCTTGCGGATAAAGTAGAGTGTGCGTTAATTTATACCAACATTACTACCGCCTATAGCGGTACAACCGCCAAGCCAACTCAATCCCAACATAGAGAGAGTGTAAAATGACCTGGATCCTCGGTACTACCGACCTGAGGGTCGGTACTACCATGCCCGGTAGTACCGGCTCTATAGCGGTACTATCGCTAGGTTAACTGAGACCCAATCCAGAGAGCATTGCATGCAGCACCCTTGGGCTGTACTACCGACCCCCTTGGTCGGTACTACCGACCACACCCAGAAAACTTCTATGTGTTCGTGAGTGCATAGTGTCTCTCAAGCGCTAGAAGTTAGACGTCATGAGCACTTTTCTCCACATCTAGCTAGCCTCAAATGTATCCCTCTTGATAGTCCGGCTTGCCTATCACTCAAGAGAAAAGATAAAACTAAGATCTCAACTTGAGCAATGGCATCTTTCCCTTTTCTATTTCACCGAAGACAGAGCATTTGATCACTTGTGAACTTGTGGCCGTCACCATCCAACATGGTCGCCATCTAGCTAGCTCCATCAAAGGCTTGGTCGTAATCCTTTCTCATTAGCTACACACATGCTTAGCAATAGGTTAGACCAAATAGGTTTCATCAATTAACCAAAATCAAACTAGGGCTTTCAGGCGTTCTACGGGACTTCTTCAGGTATGGCCATACAACGGCCTTCAAGGACATTCAGCCCTCGCCCCTCGGCCATGTGCTTGTGAAGTTAGTTCATGCATACGATCGTGATAGGCTCATCAGGGGTAGTCCGCATCAGTTTGGGGATGTCCAGATTTCTCCTTGCAAGCATAATGAGGGCCACAATTGGAGGAAGGTCGATTTCAAGGCTGAGTGCTGGGTCTTGGTGCTAGGGTTGCCAAATGATTACTAGCAGGAATGCCACATCCATGCAATCTTTCATGATTTTGGAAGGGTCATCCTTTGGAAGGAAGACAAGAACTTCCTTTCCAGGTTGTTGGTCAGGGTCAGAGTTACTGATGTCAGCAAAGTTCCATAGTTTGTTCTTTACTCAAGCCCAGATACAGTTAGTGGTGAATCTTGGACATTACAACTTGAGGTGGTGCTCAAAAAGCAGCATCCAGTCGTGCCTCCACCAGAAGATTCATTGCCAGAATAAAATGTGCTTGAAGATCCAATGCCTTTTGACTTCATTGGGCTGCGCCAACAAAATCTGGGTTTCCTGGACTCTTCTGAGCAAAGCCAGGATGACAGTGAGCAGAATAATAACACCGATATTCAGGTGTTGGAGGCCTAACAGAATGAGATGGATCTTGGGCCTCAGCAGCAGCTTGGTGCACAGGAGGGACAGGTGCTATCCTTTGATCTGAATCTGAATCCAGTTGATGAGGTTAATGTCAATATGGAAGAAACACCTCCTCAGGTTCAAAATGTGCAACAAGTCTAGGATGTACAGCTGGTTCAGGATGTGCAGCAGATCCTAGATGGGCAGCAGGCTCAGAATGTACAACTCGAGTTATCTCTGGGGCTCGGAGCTGCTGCGTTGATGAATCAAGTTTTGCAGCTGCAGGGTCTGATTGAGGCTGAGCAGACCATTGATAACTCTGCAGACCCTGGTTTGGGCCAACCATCCTTGTCAGTTCAGCCTTTGAACAAGCCAGTTGGTGTCCTACAGGAAGCAATTCATAACCTCAATAACATGCTGGTGGGAGAGAATGTTGGAATGCAGGTAACCACACTTCCCATCCAATCAGAATTAGACTGTGCTGACACCTTGCCTGATATTGAAGAAGTACAACAAGCAATGACTGATTATGATAACCTTCAGGGTGGGCCAACTCAGAAGAGGGACCCTTTGCTCCTAGAACCAGCAGGAGCAAGAGGAGCTAAAGCTAAAGCCACAAGAATGTGGGCCAGATTTTTCAATGGTAACACCTCTACTTTGCAAGTTCAGATACCTAAGGCTTGGGCTATTTTTTTCATAGTACAGTTCCTGTCCCCATCAAAATTTAATATGTCAACATCTATACTGCAATCCAAAATCCCACAGCTTCTACTTGATGAAAATGGGTACATACAGTTTTCAATCCCCAGAACTTGTCCTGACAATGAGCTTGTTTGTCTGACAGGAGAACAACAGGCCAACTGCACCCCTGATGAACAAATTGGAGATGCAATCTCATCCTCAAACCTGACTATCAGAAAGAGAGCTCTAGGAAAAGAGAAAGCCCTGGTGGAGACAGACGTAAGGAGGTGTCCTAGGCTCAAAACTATAAACAATGGTTTCAAATCAAAGGGTTGTGCCAATAAGAAATGTTTTGTGTGTCACTCAAAGCCACCACAGCTATCCAAGTCAGCAATAAAGAAAATAGCCTTTGAGTTCTGTGGATTGGACCAGTCTGAGTTTAATGATGAACTGTTGCAGGCAAAAAGGAAAAAGGGGCTGGTGGCCAGAGCAAGAATCACCATGAAACCTGCTCAAAGAGGGCTGGCCAACACACAACAGAAGGAAGGAGAAGGCCCATCAGCTCAAGTGCTGCTGCAGCAGTCTAATGAGGAACCCGAAGAACAGAACAAGAATAAGGATGATTAGCTCTGCTGAAACTGAAGGAGGAGAAGTTAGCTTTTGTAGAAGTCTAAACCCCACCATATGGGTGATTTTGCTTGTAGCTGGATTTGAGGGTAACTTTTTGGTTGAATTAAAATCATGTTGGCTAGTCTGTGTCAAGTTTGCCTAGAACTGTTCTCAGTTTAATGGTGTGTTATGTATGATAAACCTGCTAAGTTTCTATGAATTCTAGGCTTAATAGATCTTGGAACCTTCTCTGTTGGAATGTCAGAGGTATGAATGCAAGCAAAAAATGGGATGCCATCAGAAACAAAGCTTGTGAGGTTAACTTTGATGTTGTATGCTTTCAAGAAACAAAAAAGGCTGATTTTGATGATGCTTTTATGAGAAACATCCTTCCAAACTCGTTTGATAAATTTGAGTTTACTCCTTCAGTAGGGGCCTCTGGGGGAATTTTAGTAGCTTGGAAATCTGAAACTTTGGATGGCAATTTAATCTGGACACACAATTATGGTCTGGCAATAAGTTTCCAATCAAAACATGACCAATCTTCCTGGAATCTATTGTCAGTATATGCTCCTTGCATTGAGCAGGGTAGAAGAGACTTTGTTCAGTGGCTCAAAAACTGTGACTTTAATCAAGACCAAAATTGGATGCTGATGGGGGATTTTAACATGTACAGAAATGAGGAAGACAGCAACACAGTAGGTGCAGACTATGTAGCAATGGCTCTCTTCAATGGCATGATCAGCTTCCTGGAGCTCTCTGAAATAAAATTACATGGGAAAAGATTTACTTGGTCCAACATGCAAACCCCCCCATTATTAGAAAAGCTAGATTGGGTTTTCACAAACTCTAGCTGGGCATTAACCTTCCCCATCACAACCTGCAACTCCTTGGTGAATGAAATTTCTGAACATTGTCCAATTCATATGGCCATCACAACTGCAATCCCCAAAGCCAAAATTTTCAGGTTTGAAAATTTTTGGCTGCATAAAAATGGATTCCAGGATGTTCTGCAGGATAGTTGGACTGAGCAAATTCACAGGGAGGACAATGCTCTTAAGCTGACAAGGAAGCTAAAGAAATTAAGGCAGAGTCTAAGAAAATGGGGTATCTCTGGATTAGCCCTAAAAACAACCATTCAAAATACTTCCATCACTGTTCAATGGATGGATGACATTGAAGAAACAAGGGACCTAACTTTAGAGGAATGGAATTTTAGGGATATTCTAAAGTCAAAACTCCTAGAAATGCTAGAGCAGCAGAGAGTTTTTGGAAACATGGATGGAGGCACAGGGTCGACAACAAGCACCCGACATTGAACAGTGATGGTCATAAGCTTGACCTTGGGAAATGAGCACCTAACATATGATAATCTGGGGTTTCTCCCAGCAGTGCTTTGATTATGGTCATAAGCTTGACCTTGGGAAATCTTTGGAAATTCTTTTTATGTTGATGAGGTGGTTTCCCCTCCAACACCAACCTGGTCTGCAAAACTCATAACAAGGTACCACGAAATTTGCAGGATTTATGATAAACAAACCTATCTACAATGACCCTTTTAAGGATTCTAGGAATGGAGAGCAAAGGGGGATTGAAGATGAGGTTAGAGTTGCAGATCAATTCTTCAAATGAGCATGGTCTTGGTGCGGTAGGAAGTGGGTAGCTTCCATGCTCATGGAAATTTGAGGTAAAGGATGATGTTGAATTGGGAAGCTCGAAAGTATTCCCAAAGTTAGCATCACAGGAAAGGTTCCCCTCAAATTTAAAGAGACATATCAGTGCTTCCTTTTTAGGAAGATCAGGAGTTTCTTCCGAGTCGTTCTTTTCATGCACAAAGTGCTCAGCAACTTTTTCTAGGATCAACTCGGGAGACACAAATGGTTCTACCGACATAACCGTTTTGGGCTCATTTGTAAAAGAGAGGGGTTCAGCCACGGAATTTTTGGCTTGAACGTTTGGTACGAAAAAGTTTTCCTCCCCTATCTTGACAGCAAATTCCCTAGTTTTGGAAGGTTCATCAAAACGTTTTTGTAGGGGGAGCCCGATCAAGACATCGAAGTCTTGAATATCAAAGACATGAAAGTCTAGCATCAACTTGAAATTGTCATGCTTAAGTTGTATGTTGTGAAGGATGCCTAGACTTTTCATGCTTGACTTTGAATCTAGCCTTATGTGCTTGTTTGTTGGGATGAAAGGCCCGTGAACGAACGTGTTTGCAAAAGATGCGGACATGATGTTCACCCCAACAATAGGATTGTAAAGCACTTCCATCCAGTCTCTGCCTATTTTAGCATGGATGAATGAACAAGAGGGACTAATCCGAATTTCTTCGGAACAGAGTTCCGCTTGTTCTACCCGATCGCTACTTATAATGGAAGGCAACTCCTCTACATGGAGGATTTCTTTAGGAGGTTCAAGAGGAGTGGCAAGAATTGGAGGCTTCTTTTGGCATGAATGCTTTGAGGTTTCTACATAATTGTCAAGGCGTTCTTCCTCGAAGAATTGAAAATCTAAAGGGAAGAAAACTTCCTTCAGAGGTTCTGTTAGCGATGAGGGTCTCTGAGTTTGAATCTCAGGCTCGGTTTTAACCGAAGAGACTTCCTCATGCTTGGGTTCATCTTCCACTAGGAGGGGATCAGGAGATGGAGTGTTCGCTAGAATAAGGTCTAGCAGAGCTGTTCACGAACCATGGTTATAAAGTCGGGGTTTTACACATGAAAGATCCTCCAGCGGAAATGTCTAGCTGTCACACCCGGTTTTAAGAACAAAACCAGGTATACACCATATGTGAGCCCAGGAAGTCAAATCTCACATATAGCCACAAATAAAGGTTTAATATCGAAAGACAATGCTCATATATAACGTATAAACACAAAGAACATGACCTTAAGGAGCAGACAGCGGAAAGACACTCTGATCTTCAGATGGAGACACCAACTTCACAGGGAACAACTGACTGGTTGACCACAAGCCTAAGATATGCCTAGCACTTCCATCGGCCTTCTAGGAAACTCATCTGAGTCATCACCACGCTTCCGCTGCGCGACTCTGATGGAGACTGGGGTGTGGGGGAAAAGCAAGAGTGAGTCCATGTTGAACTCTGCAAGTATAGCAACAAGTGATATAGATCCCAAGTCTCATGATCAATGTAACATAAATAATGAATAGCATAAAATGGTAAATAATGAACATGTTAACCAACAAAAGTCATAATCTTAATGTAAAAGTCTTTAAGGCCGCTCGTGTCCTTGAGCAAGGCTGATATATCAGTTTAATAAACTTTGCACAAAGGTGTACACTTTCCTTGTGAGATGTGAATTGCCCTTTCGCCCGAGGTGATCAGCCTCTTGACTCACTTCCAAGGAAAGTCGGCAGGGTTCACGATGAAGCCTTTCAAAGGTTCGTCTAACAAGTTAGGGCCGCTAGGTTTCATTAGTCAGTCTGGGTGATTCAACCAACCGCAGGGATCCCCAGTCTGCTATCCCCCATTTGCGCCACAAGTGTAACCTCTAACAAGCTAGAAAAGATCCTCATACTGAGCTAAAGCCAGAGCCATATAACCCCCATCAGTTGCACTGTAAAACCCGAAGGTGCTTGTACAGATAATTTCTTAAGTTGCTAATAAGTCATTTTTATCATTCAATGCATACATTAATTAAGTAACATGATCATGATTGCGAAAAGAAAACCCGATTGCTATACTTGCCTTAACTCAAGATCCTTCTTCTGTTGACTTGTAGATTTCCAAAGGCTGACTCTTGATCATGATCTCTGGATCACAACTTCTTCTTGATCACCAACGCATAACTCACCGACTGGACATACGATCACAGAACACCACACATGCATCCAATACCAATCATGCAAAGCAAACATAACCTATGATTAGAACTGTACATCAATCATAATAAAACAATATAAAGAGTTTTGAAAACTGATCTACGTCTCACTACGAACACACAAACGCGAAGATCACGCTAAACGGAGCTATAACGGAGAAGATATGATCTAAACAAGATTAAAGACACTAATTACTAGATTAGATTTAACTCAAATTTTAATTACAGAAAATAGTATTGAAAGTTATTTAGTTTGAAAGAACTTTTCAAAACGAGTCTAACGCAAGTTGAACGGATCAAAACGGAGCTAAAACATGGATTTTATAAGCGTTTTAGTGCAGTGGCAAAAGTGTAAATAAGCTGAAATTTATTTGAAATTTAAATCGAATTTTAAATCAAATTTAAACTGGATTTCATTCCTGCCAAGGACTGCGGGTTTATTTGATGGTTTTCCAGGGGTTCTTTAGCAAGATTAACCCCGAAGGGGTATGGGACGTCCTGGGCCGTCGGATGGGATCCGAACGGCTCTGATTAGACGAGGAGAGGGAAGCCCTAGGGCCGGCGGCGCTCCGGCCGGCAGGAAGGCCACACGCGGCGACGGAAATGCGCGCACACGGCGGCGCCATGAGAGACGGCGAGGAACTCGGCGGCGCACGCGGTTTTGGCCCTACAGGGCACCATTTCGCACGGGAAAGTGACACGGAGGGAGAGGGGAACATGGCGGGGCTCACCACGGCTTCAACAGCGACGAGGAGAACTCGGGAACGGCGGATGGCGGAGAGTGGCGGCCGCCGGTGCTCCTGCTCGGTTTCGAGGTGGTTTGGGTGATGCAAGGGAGAAGAAAAGGGGGAAAAGAGTTGAGGCGTTTCCCCACCACGTCGCCGAGCTCTACGGTGAGTCAATTTGGCCAGCGGAGCGACGAATCGGAGGAGCAACGGCGGCGGGCGGCGGCAATGGCAGAGCGGAGCTCTGGCTCTGTACCTCGTGCAGATTGCGGCGCGGAATGCAAATGAGGGAAAAGGGGAGCGAAGGGCGTTGCGGTCCATTAAATAGCCAAGGAGTGAGGGTCGTGGGAGCGGCGCACGACGGGGAAGCGGGGCGAGCGGGCGTGGCGGTTGCCGCTCGGCCATTCGAGAGCAGAGCAGGGAGCGCGGGAGGATGGGGAAGCTGAAGGCGCTGACGAGTGGGACCGGGAAGTAAGTGAGAGAAGGGGAGGGAGGCAAGGGCGCTGCGGCTGGCATGGGCCGGCCCAGCAGCGAGGGAAGAGGGAGGCGGGGGAGAAAGAGGAGTTGGGTCGCCGGCCCAACGCGCAAGAAGAGAGGAGGAGAGCCGGAGGGAGCAGGCCAGGCGAGCTGGGCCTCCCAGCTGTGCGGGCCGAAAAGGAGAGAGTGGAGAGAAAGAGAGGTAAAATCCTTTTCCTTTTTATTTTCAACACATTTCAAACTCTTTTCAAATGAAATTTGAATTCAAATCAAAACTTGAGAAAATCCACTCATCTCAAAAATTAAAATGCAAGGGCATGAATGCAACAACATGTCTCTAGATTTATTTTAATTTTGTGAAAAGTATTTAAACCCTAGATTAAATGCACACCAAAATTCAATAAAGAAACATTTTCACCTATTTTTAAATTGGGCAAATTTTAGGGTGTCACACCAGCTGTAGGGCAGACTCCTTGTTCAACCCTAACCAAAAGTGTTGTGACAGCACGTGGTTGGGTAGAGACAACTCTGGGTCTAATCGTGAAAGAGTTGTAAATCTCTCCCAGTCTGCACCTAACGTTTCCTTCTCTTTTTGTTGGAAGTTGAGTAACTCTTGCCGTAGGTTTGCAATATGAGATATGGGAAAAAATGCGAAACAGAATCTGTTCCTCAGTTCTTTCCAATCTTCATTAACTTTTCCTACGTTATTGTTGTACCATTTTTTCGCCCTCTCAGAAAGAGAGAACGGAAACAACTTCCAACACAATGTTTCTTATGAGATGCCTGCAATTGTCAGGCACGCACAGAGTAACTTAAACTCCCGTAAATGATGGTAGGGGTTTTCATGATCGTACCCCGAGAAGGGCTGTTCACGAACCATGGCTATAAAGTCGGGGTGGAGTTCATAGCTGGAAGCTGTGATGGGCTTCGACGATTGTGGTGGCTCAAAGAACTCGCCCCTCGGAGCTGAAAGGTTTTGGATAGTGGATGGCTCCATAGGTAAGGTAAAAAAGGTAAAATAAAAGATACACGGGGAAGCTAGGTTCGGAGACTAAAGACGACAACCGTTCCCCGGCAATGGTGCCAGAAATGCTTGTTGGTATTTCTTAGCGTAAGGAGAAAAGTCTGCAAGCGCACGGAAGTACCGTTGTAGCACTTCACCTGGAGTATTCAGGGTATCGTATTTTCCTTAGGGAACGATGTGCTATAATCTCTTAGTCTAGTCCTCCCAGATAAGACACGGAGAAGGGTAACAAGGGTAGCAAGGTTCTTATAAGGAACAGATCCTTATGTGATATAAGCGTAGCTAGCAAAGCCTACTTCGGTCAACGGGTGAAACTGGTTTCCAAGTCTATGCCAATACAGCTCTACCTGGAATCTCGAACGTGGGTGGATTACAAAGGACGGACAGGGCTATCACCACCTGCCGCCTACCTCCTCAACCGTGGAGACCCAGGCAACCAATCTGTGATCACTTAGCCTAAACACCGCGTTTACGCTAAGTGCCACTACTTCTAGAGGTAGCTAGGGCTTGCACCCTCTTACTAGAGCACCCACACGAAGGTGATCGACTGGTCCCGCAGACTAAGTTAGCGAAAGCTTAAACACGATAAGAACTTTAGAACCAAGATGAACACTGTTGGTAGTTCTTAGCTTCACTAAAGATAGAGCTAGGCAACTATCCCCGGTAACGGCCCAGGAATGCTTGTTGGCACTTGCTAACGTTGTTACTAGGAGTAGACTATGGAGTCTATCCCTGGCAACGGCGTCAGAAATGCTTGAAACAAGACCGGTCACTATACCTAAAGGAGTGGAGCTAAAGCAACTATCTACTAATGCCAAGCGGGGTTGTCAATCCCGACACTAGTAGGAGCTAGCTAGAGAGATTGCAATCTACCACGAGGAGATTCTGCAAGCGCACAGAACTATCATAGTAGCACTTCGCCTGGGAGTACCAGGTGTCGATTTATTTGATCACAAGGGAAGGCTAGGGTGGTGTATGAGTCGAGTCAAGGAGGGGATGAGAGTCAAAAAAGAGAAAAGAGAAAAGGGGAGAAGGGAAGAGAAGAGATGGAAGGCTAGAAAGAATATATGGGTGGATAGGTAAGGATGGAGTGGATGGCTAAGGTAAGGTGGATGGATAGGTAGATAAAGGGAATATGATAACTAAGGGTAACTAAGATAACTAACTACTCCTAGATAACTACAAAGCAAGATAACTATGAAGCAAGATAGTTACGAAGCAAGGCAGGCAAAAGACAATAAAGCAACTAAGTTAAGTAAAGTTTTATTCCTATCTTGTCAAGTATCGAGGCGTAGTAGCCTTTACCACTTACTTAGGTTGAACGCTAGCACAACGAGCCTTACTGTTAAACTGGGCCAACTACGTGGTGGAATTCAAGGCGCACAGGGCTGTCACCACCTGCTTGCTACCACAGCTATCCGGGGGTCCAGCCGTATCTGAAGGTAAGTCTAAAACTAAGCACCACGCTTAATTATATTCTAACTATCTCTACCCTAGCTTTGAATAGAGACACCCTTGCGGACGTCAGAGCAAATACTTGACTTAATAAGATAAACACTAAACTAACTAAGCAACCTATTGGCAAAGATCAATAACTAAGCACACTAGAGATTAACTACTATGGCTAACTGAATTGAATTGTAGGATAGCTAGGCACTCAAGCAATCAATCAAGTATACCACTCAATACTGATAAGTAGAATAAAGTAATACTTGAAATGATGAACTAGAATATAGTAAAGTGCTTGAGATACAAGAGCAAAACCTGAACTGGAGATGAAGGAAGACTCTTCCCAGCTCTAGAACCGATCACTCGCACGCCTCTACTCTTGAGCTAAGCCCTGAGCAGCGCTACCGCGAGGGCAAAGATGCCTTGCTCTACTTGCTACCTACTTGCCTAAGCTCTCTGAGCTCTCACTTGCTTGCTTCTACTTGCTTCGCTTCTCTTGTGTTGTGGTGGTACTCGATATGAATGAAGGGATGCCTCAGGGGGGTATTTATAGCCTTGTGGAGTGAGGAGGGTACTTATAGGGGGCAGCCAACCGACCTAGGGTTAGGTCAAGTGGCGTGCGCCACCCCCTACTGGCGGCCGCCAGTCCCCTGGCCGTTGGATGCACCAGCTTTGATCCTACGTCCTCCAGGTGGTTGTCCAAGGCGGTTTGGAGGTCGGTTGCATGTCCTAGCAACCGCCATTCGGCCTTGATCCACGCCACTCCTCCCTGAGCCGTCCGATGCCACTGACCTAGTGACCAAGGGCCAAGATTTGGCCTTGGGGAGGTCACACGGATCGATGACGTGGCAGAGAGTGGAACTTGGGCCAACCCAAGTGGTGGGCGCCACTTAGAGGTGGCGGGCGCCACCTAGGGGTGGCGGGCGCCACCCCCCTTAGGCCCATTTGGGCCCTGCTGAGTGGGCTTGGCCTCTGGTGGGTCCATATGTCCAAATTTGGTTCAAATCCTTCATTCAAATAAAATTCTATGGACATGTGGAATTTGGTTAGTTTGAAACCTTTTTTACTACATTTCATGCCTTTTTGGTGGACTTTAGGGTCAAATGTTGATGGTAAAACAGGTGTTTAAGGACCATCAACAAGCTCCCCCAAGCTAACCTGTTGCTCGTCCTCGAGCAACAATGCGGTTTAAGCATTGAGCATGAAATAGATAGCAACTTAAGATGTATGCAAGTGCATATTGTATAGTGTGAAATAACTTAGCATATATCATTAATCATAGCAATGTGGGGCTTATAGCTTTTCACTTCCAACATGCAAGAGTAAAATAAAGTAGTAGATAAGAAACTTTTATCTTACTTAGGTTTAACTAGGATTCTATCTGGAGGTCTTTTCAAAGTTTTCAAAAGATAACAACTTGCTTAAGTCCTCCAAGATTCACTCAATCACTCAATGGTGTTTAAATCCTCACTTAGGCCAAAATGTAGCCTCTCCTATTTCTAAAGAATGATATGTGGAGTTATAGGTAGGCTAAGAACCATGAGCAAATTGCCTGATGTTTATTGCTAAGCTAGACACTCAGATCATAAGGAGCAGCAAATCATAAAAAATGATCAAGATGTGCATGTGTGGTTATGTGGAAGTGTATATAGGGATATTTCATAATCCTTCCTAGTTAATTTCTGGGGTCTAGAGCTAATGATAATTCTCTCTTTTTTTGGATACATAGTGAGTAGACAAAAGATATGTCCTCACATTTTCTTAGGACAGAGTCCTTTCTTGAGCTACTTTGCTCACTTTTTTTTCAGGACATAGTCCTTTCTTGAGCTACTTTGCTCATTTCTCTCTCTCTCTCTGTTTAGCTCTAGATTTCCCCAGGTTATCTATAGGAAAGGATTTTTGAAATGAGTAGGGAAAGGGAGAGAAATGCTTATTCTCAGTGTAGGAATAAGCATAAGGCTAGCAATGGGATGTTTGGCAGGGTATTGCATATCTCCGGTGTAGAGAATAAGCAATTTATTTGGTGGTTGCAAACTTCCAAAGTGGAAAGTAGGCAATTTATGGTGGGTGTGTGAATCTTGATTCAAAAGATATGATAAGCTTCTCTACTAAGATCTATGAGGTCTAACAAAGCTCAACACAGACAAAGCTCTTTGTGGTTTTGACTAATGACTAGCAAATATTTGGCTGGTGGTGGCATGGGATAAAATCCAGGAGGAACTTTTAGCAAGGTTTTCATGATTTTTAAAAGAAATCCTCCAGATTAGGTCCTAATTTCACCTTAGTAAGTTTAAAGAATTACTCCATTTCTTGCTAACTTCACTCACTAAGCATGATTTCAGTTAAAGCATGTGCAACCCACAAAAGCTACAACTTAGATAAGACTAGTCATTCAAACGATAACAATAGCATTTGCATGACATATTTCAAATCTTATTCAGGTTTCAACTTGTTTAAGCAGATTTTATCAATTTGATTCATGGAATGGTTATTTAGGCAAGCATGTGACATTCAAAAGATATAGAATTTAAGAACTGAATGTAAAGTGTAGGCTTGAGACATACCTTATCGGAGCGGGAGTCTCCCCCAAGCTGTCTTCTTGCTTGGTGAAAGATCTTCTTCTTCTCAGTCGGAGCTCTTGTTCTCATTTTATTAAAAGGGAAACTATCTAATGTTGTGAAAAGGGAAACTATCCTATTTTATTATTCTAGCTAAGTTAACATATACCTATGCATATAACTAATGATAACTGGTGATATTTTTTTTAGTTGCATGCATGACATATGTTATTTATTTGAAAAAGGGAAAATTGAAGGGAAAAATTAAAAGTAAAACCATACCTTAGGTCCATGGAGTTTCATCCTTATCGGGTGGATCTTCTTCCTTGGGTGCTTCTTCTTCAAGTACTCCATCTGGTTCTTCTTCTTTTGGCACCTCTCCTTTGTTATGTGAATTACACAACTCAGGAGGAGGTGGTTCTTTCTTTCTGCTCCACCTTGTTCTTGGGCGCCCTTTCTTGGTACGAACGGGTTTTGCTTCCTGCATGTTAGCAGCATATGCAGGACCACGGGAAAAGGAGAATATTTTCTTCCTCCTTCCTAATGTCATTTGCATTTTAGTACTTCCCACATATATGCAGGCATCAACAGTGTTCAAGAAGGGTCTACCTAAGATTAGAGGCACATCTTTCCTATTTCCCATATCTAGTATTATGAAAGCAGTAGGAACATATGAACCTCTAATATGAACAGGTAAATCATTGACTATTCCTTCTACATAGCAAGTGGATTGTTCAGCTAGCACAACATAGACAGATGTGGATGACATGGGTGGAAAGAATGAGTTTTCATAGAAATCTTTAGATAAAATGTTCACACTCGATCCTAAATCACACATGGCATTTTTAAAGACTTCACCAAAGATTGAGCATCTAATTATGGGGCTACCAGGATCACCCTTTTTAACAGTCATGGTTTGATCTTCATAATAGTTAAAATATTTTATTTCAACCATATTTACAGTTTCCATGTCAGGTTTTGCAGGAATTTTGCCAGTTTCAAAAGATGGTATGATAGCAGCAAGTTGAGCTAATTGGGTTTCTAACATCTTATTAAAGCTAAGTTGATTTTTCAGAGCAGATGAGAAATCTTCCAATTTAGCATTTATATTCTCAAGGGCTTTATCATTCGACATTAATTTCTTATTCAAGAAATCAGTAGTTCTACCTTGAGAGTAGACTAGATTCTTTAAGAACGAGAAATCATTTGAATTATGAAAATTAGAGCGGGGGAATGAATTGTTACCTTGAGAGTTTGCTGGCTGATTCCATCCTTGATTCTGTTGACGGAAACCGTTGTTGATGTTGATGAAGTTCAAATCTTCATGTAGCTCGGGGCAGTGGCTCCCAGAATGTCCGGTTTCTCCACAGACTTCACAAGTCATGTAGGATTCCAGAGATTGGACACTCTCTTGTTGGTTCATCTTCTCATAGCTGTCTAGCTTCTTTGCCAGCAGGTCCATCTTGGCCGCGATCATGTCGGCCTCCTTAAGGGAATGCATACCTCGCTTACGGGGCTGCAGTCTCTCGTCATTCCATCCTTGGTTCAACACCATCTTCTCTATGAGAGCCTTAGTATCTGCAACATTCAGAGAAAAGAATGCACCGCCGGCGGCGGCATCCAAATGGCTTCTAGAGAGAGGGGTTAGGCCATGGTAGAAGTTCTGGATCAATAGCCAGTCCTCCATACCATGGTGCGGACAAGCAGCGACATACTCTTGTAACCTCTCCCAAGCCTCGAGAATAGATTCCTCGGCTTGTTGCGTAAAGCTGGAGATTTTGTTGCGAAGAGCATTCCTCTTGCCCATAGGAAAGAATTTGGCGAGAAAAGCATTGGAACACTTGTCCCATGTGTCTACAGCGTTGCGATCGATATAGAACCATTGCTTCGCTTTTCCTATCAAAGAGAAAGGAAAGAGACAAAGACAGATGGCTTCTTGGGTTATCCCCTTAATGGTGAAGGTGCCGCAAATCTCCAAGAATTGTTGGAGGTGAGCATTGGCATCCTCATGAGCCTTGCCACAGAACGGGCTAGCTTGGACCATCGTGATCAGAGCTGGTTTCAACTCAAAATTGAGGTTGACATCGATCATGTCGGGTCCTATCGCTACATTAGCGGCAGAAGGAGCAGAAAACTCATGAATGGTCTTATTGGCCATCGTGAAGATAGAACGAGATAAGAAAGAAAGAAGTTGAAGAGGATGAAGGAAAAAGATAAGAAGAACTAAGGAAAGAAAGAATGGGGTAAGATGGGATTCGCTAAGCGGGAGCTTAAGCGAAGATAAATTCGACACGGACTCAACCGATACACCGATTGCCTTCCCCGGCAACGGCGCCAGAAATGCTTGTTGGTAGTTCTTAGCTTCACTAAAGATAGAGCTAGGCAACTATCCCCGGTAACGGCCCAGGAATGCTTGTTGGCACTTGCTAACGTTGTTACTAGGAGTAGACTATGGAGTCTATCCCCGACAACGGCGTCAGAAATGCTTGAAGCAAGACCGGTCACTATACCTAAAGGAGTGGAGCTAAAGCAGCTATCTACTAATGCCAAGTGGGGTTGTCAATCCCGACACTAGTAGGAGCTAGCTAGAGAGATTGCAATCTATCAGGAGGAGATTCTGCAAGCGCACAGAACTATCGTAGTAGCACTTCGCCTGGGAGTACCCGGTGTCGATTTATTTGATCCCAAGGGAAGGCTAGGGTGGTGTATGAGTCGAGTCAAGGAGGGGGTGAGAGTCGAAAAAGAGAAAAGAGAAAAGGGGAGAAGGGAAGAGAAGAGATGGAAGGCTAGAAAGAATATATGGGTGGATAGGTAAGGATGAAGTGGATGGCTAAGGTAAGGTGGATGGATAGGTAGATAAAGGGAATAGGATAACTAAGGGTAACTAAGATAACTAACTACTCCTAGATAACTACAAAGCAAGATAACTACGAAGCAAGATAGTTACGAAGCAAGGCAGGCAAAAGACAATAAAGCAACTAAGTTAAGTAAAGTTTTATTCCTATCTTGTCAAGTATCGAGGCGTACTAGCCTATACCACTTACTTAGGTTGAACGCTAGCACAAGGAGCCTTTCTGTTAAACTAGGCCAACTACATGGTGGAATTCAAGGCGCATAGGGCTGTCACCACCTGCTTGCTACCACAGCTATCCGGGGGTCCAGCCGTATCAGAAGGTAAGTCTATAACTAAGCACCACGCTTAATTATATTCTAACTATCTCTACCCTAGCTTTGAATAGAGACACCCTTGCGGACGTCAGAGCAAATACTGAAGGACCGAGAAGCACTCAGAAAGCGACCAGAGGGGGGTGAATGGGAGCTTCAAATTTTCCTTATGGAAACTAGTAGCCACTGTCCCAAGAATCAACCCCAGAAGCAAACCCTAGAGCTTGCTAATGTCCACGACCCTAGATGTAGGGTGGATGCTTCCAAGAAGCACAGCGAGACACTACACAACTCTAGAAAGCCAACGCAAAAGACGGAAGTCAAATCCGTCAACGAACGAGCGAACCGCGGACGAAACCGTGCGAAAACAGTCGCATCGGATGCTGCCTGCGTCCGATGTGAAAACTGCCTCTCGGGAACCTTACTGTTCCACCATCGGACGCTGTGAACAGTGAACAGCCAGCGTCCGATGCTTTGGCTCCGGCGCGTCCGATGGACAACGGACGCGTCCGATGCCTAGCGTCCGATGCCACTACAAATGCTGTGAAAGTAACACGCGTCACCGGAGCGTCCGACGCTTAGAACCCTAGCGTCCGATGCTCCCGTGTCAGCGTCCGATGCCCCCGTAAGCTGTGCAGTTATTTGATGATTCAACCCGATTTCCTCCGAATCAAACGCTCTAGGCCTGGGATTCGATCTGAGGGATCACAAGGATGTTAGTGAGCTATCTCTAAGAGATCATGGCTCGAACCTAACTCCAAATTGGTGAATCAAGAAATTTCGGGGCAAGGAAACAAGAACACGATCCAAAACGAAAATCGATCGATCTCCTAGATCGTGAGGTTAGAGGTTAATTCCTTCAGTGGAAGGAAGTGCCTCACGATCTAGAACAAATTGGTTCAAACGGTTTTGCAAAAGATGAACCAAACAAAGAGATCAAGCGACGGGAAAATCGTGGAGAAAAAGGATTCCGCGAAGAATACGAATGAAACGCGAATCGCAACCACGATCTTGCAGCCAAAGCGCAAACACACGTTATGACAAGGAGGTTACGGCCTCCTTTCCTCAAAATCAACAGTACACAGAGGTGAGTCTCTCTGCGGATCTCAGCTAGCTACAGCAGGGAATGGGAGAGCAGGAAACCCTAAGTGCGAAAGAGCAAATGACTGAGATGGGGGAGGAGGGTGTCTCCCCTGACTACTTATCCTATTCTAGACTAAGTCTATTTCCTACTCTACCCCTCTCTATTCTAATTACAGAGCGAACCAGCTAAACCCTAAGGTTATTCTAGACCAACTCAAGTGGTAGGTAGATCCGACGGCCACGCCCGCACAAGTCATCCGCGTTGCCTCCACGCAACCTTCCGATTGCCGCCACGTGTCGCCCTCGCTCTGCACCCCCGGTTTTGTGGCCCAAACCGGGAAACCAGCCTTTTCCAGCTATCCCCCGGTTTTGAGGCCCAAACCGGGAAACCAGCCCACCAGCATCTGAGTTTTGAGGCCAAACTCAGCAAAACCTCAGCGCCCAGGTTTTGAGGCCCAAACCTGGAAACCGTCCATTCGATGGTTTTTCCCTGGCTCTACCACCAAACCGACGTCGTGGAGGGGATGCACCGCCCGTGCACCCCGTCCACCAACACGTGTCCCCAGGTCCTCGACCCGAGCAACACCGTGCCCCGCAAGTCTCCGCTCGTCGCTGTCCCAGGCTGCCAGCCACCACAGCTGATCCTCAGGCACTCCGGTCCCTCAGTCCAAGCCTCACGTCCGCCCTTCACTGCTCGATCCATCGGCATGGCACGTCCGCCGCACGGCACGCCCATCCTTCATCGCACCCAGTCCATCGGCACGGCACGTCTCAACTTGACCTTCACCTTGCCCTCGATCACTGTCTCCGTGCTCGACACCTGCACAACACAAGCCAAAGAACATGCGATCAAACCCGTTGACAATCACTCATCACTCAGAGACTCGACATACCCCCATGTATCCGCAATCTCCCCCTTGATGAGTGCATTGTCAACTACTCACACAAATCATAAAGAGAGAAAGAGAAAAGAAGGAAGAAGGAGAAGAAGAGAACTCGACCAAATGACCCAAAAGCATAGCAAAGCCGAAGAAGGTCAAGTGGAAGAAGCGAAAACTTGGTCCCCAAAGACATGGGCAACGGCTCGACGCAACCAAGCAAGCAAAGCTAGCCCTCAAGAAGAGGTAGAACAGGCTCAACACCGCTAGCAAAATACCAATCGAAAATCAGAGCTAAAAATGGCAAAATGCTAGTCCCTCAAGATAGAGGCACAGAGGCTCAACACAACTAGCACGAAAACCACTCCGAACCAATTGAAAAACAACCGAAAGGTCTCCGGACCAATCAAAATCAACCTCGACGCCAAATGAGGAAAATGTTTGCTAGTCCCTCAAGACAGAGGCAACGGCTCAACACAACCAGCAAACTCCCCTCGACAAGTGCAAGCAACCCGGGACTCCCCCTTAGCAAAAGCTCCCCCTTAGTTGAACGCCAGGAGTCATATGATTTGCAAAAACTCTCCCCCTTAGTTGAAAATGCACTTATCAAGCACAAACTCTTCCTTTGAGCCAACACAACTCCCCCTTCCAAAATGCATATGAAGTCAGAAATGCAAGTTAGCAGCTTCAGGCATATTATCAAAAGAGTGCAAAAATGCTTTAGTCGGTATAGCTCCAATGACACAACTAAGCACTCAAATTGCGAAGGCTCAAACTGATCACAGATACAAAATATGAAGCATATGAGCAAGTGAGCAGTTTTTAGCCAAAAAGATAGTCACCATCAAAATAGCACTACACATGTATAGGTAGGAATCCAAACAAGTGCTAAACATGTATACAAGGTGAACTACCCCTAGCAAAGTGCAATCATCATGCATAGGAAAGAAGCATATACTTGTGATTTCATTTTTATATCGAAGTTCCAGCGGTAAAGAATTCACAAGTTCAACTATTTAGCATGTGATTGCGAGAGGTTGAAAGCTTGTCATTGCCTAACTTTTCAACCGAGCGAAGCCTATGCCGAAGCAATTAGAAGCTTAAAGCTACGGTTTCGGTCATACACTACACGGCTCAAGTTTAACTCAAAGTGCAATGAGAAACAGTCTCGATACCGTGAGGTGTTGGCAAGCAATCCCATCTCGATCTTTTCAATTCACTAAAACTTGGTTCAAATTTTAAACATGATATGAACAGACCAAGCAAGTGAATGACTCAGAACTAGAGACATAGCAACCCAGCATATATGAAAAGCAGGAATGGACTCAACACACTCTACACATGCTAGTTGCATATCTCAATGGTGAACATTTTCAGATTTTATATACATTAAGCAAATTCACCATTCAAAAATAGCTCAGCTCATAACATGTATTAATGATCAGAAAGAGCATAAGCTACAAGTATCAACATAAGCATCGGAGCATACTAAACAGAGCATAGTTACATTCTAGTGATTATAAACATGAAGCCCAGAATGTAAATGCGTATGCTAGAATGCAACAGAAAAGAAGATCAAAGTAAAAGAGTCAGATTAGGAAACAACTCAAAAATGCTTCCCCCATCTAAAAGGGGAAACACACACCAAGCTCACCCCTCAACCTATTAAAGGTTGATTCGTCTAAAGGCTTGGTGAATATATCAGCCAGTTGGTGATGAGTATCAACATGGCGAAGGTCGATATCACCCTTCTCCTGGTGGTCTCGCAAGAAATGAAAGCGCACATCAATGTGTTTGGTTTTCGAGTGAAGCACGGGGTTCTTAGCAACGCTAATAGCACTCGTGCTGTCACAAAGCAAAGGCACTCGAGAAAAACTCAAACCAAAATCACGCAAAGTGGCCATCATCCAGAGTAACTGGGAACAACAGCTAGCCGCAGCAACATACTCAGCCTCCGTGGTAGACTGGGCGACACTAGACTGCTTGCGAGAAGACCACGAAACAAGAGAAGATCCAATAAATTGGCAAGTCCCAGAAGTGGACTTGCGCTCAATGCGACAACCAGCAAAATCGGCATCGGAATAACCGCAAAGCGAGAGGGTGGAGGAAGCAGAATACCAAATCCCGAACTCAGGTGTGAAACGAAGGTACCTGAAGATGCGCTTCACCGCCTGACGGTGAGAAGTGCGCGGCGACGCCTGAAAGCGCGCGCACAGACACACCGCGAACTGAGTGTCCGGGCGTGTCGCCGTCAGGTAGAGTAGGGACCCGATCATGCTGCGGTACTCCTTCTGGTCCACTGCTTCTCCATCCACATCTGCATCCAGGGCAGTCGTCGTCGACATGGGTGTTGGAAGAGGCTTGGCCTCACCCATATCGAACCGCTTCAGCAAGTCCTTCGTGTACTTGCCCTGGTGCACAAACGTTCCCTCCCGGGATTGCTTAATTTGCAACCCGAGAAAGAATGTCAGCTCGCCCATCATGCTCATCTCGAACTCCCTGCTCATAGTATCTGCAAACTTGGCAACCAAAGCGTGAGAAGAACCACCGAAAATGATATCATCCACGTAAATCTGGACCAAGAGCGTGTCTTTGCCTTGCCGGAGGAGAAAGAGCGTCTTATCTACACATCCCATTTTAAAACCCTTAGCAAGCAAAAAGGTTTTTAACCTATCATACCAGGCTCTAGGGGCTTGTTTCAAACCATATAAAGCTTTGTGAAGTTTAAAGACATGGTTTGGAAACTTGGGATTTTCAAAACCGGGGGGTTGCTCAACATAAACCTCCTCCTCTATGTAGCCGTTTAAGAAGGCACTCTTGACATCCATTTGAAAAAGTTTGAAACCTTTGGATGCAGCAAAAGCCAAGAGTATCCTAATAGCCTCCAAACGAGCTACAGGAGCAAACGTCTCCTCATAATCTATCCCCTCCTTCTGACTATAGCCTTTCGCTACAAGCCGGGCCTTGTTTCTAACAACGTGGCCATCCTCTCCTTGCTTGTTTTTGAAAACCCATTTTGTCCCAATAGGCTTACAGTCAGGTGGAGGTGGAACTAGAACCCAAACCCGATTTCGCTCAAAGTTTTCTAACTCCTCATGCATGGCATTGACCCAATCCGGATCCGTCAAAGCGTGTCCAACATCTCGGGGCTCAAAATTAGCAACAAAAGCAGAGTGAGCGAAGTGAGAGATGTGCTGTGACCTGGAGCGAGTGACTCGCTCGCCGATGTCGCCGATCATCTGCTGAGGGGGGTGCTGGCGCTGGATGTGTCGTGGCGCCTCCTGGGATGAAGTGACCTCCCCCTCAACAGCAGCTGGTTCCACCCCGGGTACAAAAGATACCGCACGAGGTGGAGGATCCCACGGCCCCCAGGAAGAAGAGGTGTCGGGGCCGTGAGTCGTCGTCGAGGCCGCTCTTTGCGGCGCGGCAGGTGGAGGGGGTGCTGGATCATCCATACCTTCAGCACCCTCGTCCTCGTCATCAAAAAGAGGCTCACCAACCTCATGATCACCTGCACGCTCAAAACGAGAGGAGGGACAAACCATGGTCTCGTCGAAGGTGACATCTGATGTCTCCATGACTCGGTTAGTATCAAGGTTAAGTACACGATATGCACGAGTGTGAGTGCCATAACCCAAAAATACACCGTCAGAAGAACGAGACTCAAATTTGTCCAAGTTGCCCTTTTTGAGTATAAAACAATGGCAACCAAAAACTCGAAAATAACTCACCTTGGGCAGTTTTCCAAAACGCAACTCATAAGAAGTCTTTTTCAAGAAAGCTCGGAGAAAAATGCGATTGGAAATGTAGCATGCAGTGCTCATAGCTTCGGCCCAATATCGCCTAGGAGTCCTATGCTCATCGAGCATCGTCCTGGCCATCTCAACAAGGGTCCGATTTTTCCTCTCTACAACACCATTTTGTGGCGGTGTGTAGGGGGAAGAAAACTGATGCTCTAAACCCAAAGAGTTGCAAAACTTCTCAAAATCCGAATTCTTGAATTCAGAACCATTATCACTCCGAATTGCTCGCATTGAGTTCAAAGGGAACTCATTCTGAAGACGCAAAATCAGATTGCGAGCAAAGGAGAAAGTCTCGGTCTTCTCAGCTAAAAAGAAGACCCACGAATATCTCGAAAAGTCATCAACAACCACAAGCACATACCACTTCCCCCCAACCGAGCTCACCCGAGCGGGACCAACAAGGTCCATGTGCAAAAGCTCTCCAGGGCGCTTGGTCATGACCTGAGTCACTGGATGGTGGGGGGCGGCAACCATCTTCCCGTGTCTACAAGAGTGGCAAACAAGATCCTTCTCCATATGCAACTTGGGCAATCCTCGGATTAGGCCAAGTGAACTAAGTCTTGCAAGCAAGTCAAAGCTCAAGTGTCCAAGTCTCCTATGCCACTTCCAAAGATCAGAGGAGGAAGGTCCAGCCACAAGACAACGAGAAGTGCCAAAAGACTCCGAGAAATTCGCACGAAAGACTTTTCCAAAGGGCAAAATCAAACACACAAGATTGCCCTGAGGATCCAAAATACGACTGAGATTCGGTTTAAAACGAATCTCATAGTCGTCGTCAAAGAGTTGCGAAACAGAAAGAAGGTTAAAATGCAAGTTAGAAACAAGAGCAACATCGCGCAACACAAAGTGCTCATTAACTCGCACTGACCCGCGAGACAATACCTTACCTTTGCTATTGTCGTCGAAGGTTATGTACTCCTTTCCGGCAACAGGGCTAAGGCTGGAGAACCACTTGGCGTTTCCGGTCATGTGCCTTGAGCAACCGGAATCCACCAACCAAATGTCCTCCAACCGTTTTACCTACATCAATAAAAAGACATAGGGTGAGCATACGGTCCAACACTGGGGTTAGTGAATGTGACGGAACGGCCCTAATCTCATGGCCCACGTGTCCCTGTCAACCTCTGACAGCCGAACCCATGTTCCATGTGATTAAGACCTGTTCGCCACCGGGCTACATCAGTGCCCAGTGTCCGCAGGATCATCTCACAATTCGGTTACAGCATTGCATACTTTTACAAATAACATCGGAATAAAGAGCGGAAGACTTAAATAACATTAGTTTTACAAAGCAGGGTTCCAAATAGAAATTAAGGTGCAGTTATTACAAACCAAGTTCTGATAATAGAAATAGACATAGGCAACATAGTGGAGAATAGCAAAGATACTTATAATCACCCAGCCCGAGGGTGTACAACTATTCTTCGGCCTCATCGGCCTCTTCCTGGACGATGGTCACGCAGCAGGGTGCAAGACACATCGGGGACTCTGTCATACCTGCAGCATGGGTAACAAACCCTGAGTACCGGGGTACTCAACAAGACTTACCCGACTAAGAAAAAGGGAGAAGTCTCAGGAATGAGAGGCTTAGGGTAGTCAAGGTAAGGTTTAAGCAAGATCAAGTATTTTGCAGAAAAGCATTTTTGTAAACCTTATTTTATTTTGGAAAGATTCAGAATTCCTCAATTCTTCATCGTTCATGATTCATTTTACATTTCAAAACATTCCTAGTTGAGAACCACTCTCCGTTGACAGTCAGTGGACCAAGTCTCCATAACCGAGGAGCAACGTTAATCCGGATAAATAATACTCAGCTGAGGATCCCTATCCACACTGCATATGTAGCACCCAAGCTTGCATATGCCAACTCGTCTACCACGATTCCTCCAAGATTGGGCCCGGTCCTACGCCACCCGGAAGTACAGTACACCACTCCTATCCAGGTACGACGACCACGTGGGTACATGCTACTTCCGCCATCTCTCCACTCCCAGTGCGCGGTTGTCGGTCCAATAAAGGATTCCTCGGAGCCAGAGCTTTCCGAAGTATGTGAATAGTTACAAGTCTTGACCAGCAGGCCCCCATACGGATGGTCCCTAAAGTTTTTCCGTCAGCAACAAGCACCTCGGGACTCTAACCCAAGAGTACAGGTCATGTCAGTTTTTCAACCCTGTCCCGGTCGGTGTCAACTGTTGAGTCCCGGACTACAACATGACGGCACCGTACGCGCGGACAACCTCTTCTCGACAATGACCACATGCTAGCTAGGCAAGCAGTCATCGAACGGGAAGTAAAGCCAAATTCCCATAAAAATTCTTTCAGTGATCACACTTTTGAAAATGGCATTTTATTGCAAAGTCTAATTCAATAAGCATTGCTAAGCATTTTTCAAATACTTTTGAAAAGCAGGTATCGGGTGTATCAGTGGTCAAGGTGGATAGTGCATCAATTAGGATAGCACACAACTCCTATAAACCTAATGCAATAATTTAACTCAAAAGCATTTAAGGAAATCATTTTATAAATTCAAGGAAAGGGGTTAAATGCACCGGGGCTTGCCTTGAAGAGCAAAGAGGGCACGCTCGAGGGCGGCAGGGCAGTTGTCGGAGCTCGGGGTAGCCTCAGGGACAGGTTCGTCAGCGGCTGCCTCGATCTTGACGCCTTCTTCGGTGACCATACGAATGCAATGATGCATGCTCATGAGTATGCTAGCATGAACAATGCAACACAGGGCATACAACATGAACCTTAATCACCTTTTCTGTTTTTCTTAATTATTTAAAAAGGTCATTTTATGCAGTTGCTCCAAAAATTACCAAATTAATCACATAAGTTCATTATGGTGTAGATAGATGGCAAAACAAATTTCATAATTTTTGGAGGTAATTAAGGTGCTCAAATAAAATCAGACATTAATTAACAAAAGGCACTATTTAACAATTAAAGATAAATGCTCAAAAATCAACTTGTTCCAAAAGACTTCAAAATTTCACCAGAGACTAAACATGGCATAGGAAGCTCACAAAAATTTATCTCATGATTTTTGGAGTTATAAAAGATTTTCTAAAAAATCCAAAACCATCCATTTATTAATTAAAAGAGGGATTTTACATTTTCAAATTCTTGCAGAAAAGTCAAGTTTCATATTTTTATAAAATACTACATAGTATAAAGACTCAACTGTAAAATTTTCAGAATTTTTAGAGCAATACAGAAAATCATACAAAAAGATGAAATAACAAGACTATTCATATTTTTGAAAAGGAAAAGAGCACTGAGCTCGAGTCGGAGCGGGCTCGACGTCGAGGCTCGAGGCTCGGCTGAGAAAACAGAAGCTGGGCTCACCGAGAGTCAGAGGCAAGGCTCGACGAGGCGGATGGAAAAGAGGGCTCGACGGGCGAGGCCTCGGCGGGGTTCTCTTGCGGCTAGCCTCTCGAGGGTGGCCTCGGCTCACTCGAGGCTTACAGCCCGAGGGTAGCTGCGATTCGCCCGAGGCTGAGGCTAGTCTCGGCTGCTTCGAGGGGCGGGGTTCGAGGATGTGCTCGAGGGTGTGGCTCGGGAACGTGCTCGAGGGTAGTGCGATTCGCCCGAGGCTTGGGGCTCGATACGGTCGAGGGTGCGGCTCGAGGAAGGAGACGACCGCGGCAGCACTCCGGCGATCCGGCGACTCTGTACACCAGGCACGGTCACCAGTAGCCGGTTAGGGGCGCAAGAAGACAAGTAAGGAATATCAGAGGTCAGAGGGAGGAGAGGTGGAGCGACGGCGGCGAATTTAGTCGACCCGAGTCAGACGGCTTCTCACCGGCGCTGAGGAAGAAGGGCTCGCACTCGGCGGTGGGAGGCGGTAGCGATGGAATTGAGGGGTGGGGAAGCTGCACAGGCTCAAGGCGGAGCTGCTGGGCTAGTTGGTTGAGCAGGGGAGACTCTGGAGTGAGCTGGCCACGGTGGTGGGGTGAGTGCGGAGCTCCGGCCACCGGCGGGCCTTTTATAGCCGCGGCCAGGGGCCGTTAGGGGGCGCGCGGAGGTGCGGATGAGGTTGCCCGCGGCACGTGCTTGCGATCTCATGATGAAGAAGGACGGAATTCAGTTTGGGACCCGGGCGTCGTGCTTGCCGGCGACGGCCACGCGGCGGCGACGTCGGGGAACAGTGGGGGACGAGGGCGGAGGTCAGCGCTTGCGCGTGCGGGGGCAGAATGATGGCGCGGTCACAGGCGACAAGTCGGGGGCGGGCGTGCGGCTGCCAGGCATGTGGCGCACGCAGCTCCGGCGAGCGGCCATGGCCGGGCCCCCTCCCTGATCTGCTCTGACCCTAGGTAGGAGATGAACAGGGCTAGGTCTAGGTGTTGACTTTCTGAATTGATTTCTGTATTTTGCAAAGTACGTCCAAATTTCGAACTGAGCAGCAAAAACTCAAAATACCAAAGTTGTGCAGAAAAAGGAGATCTACAACTTTGTCAATATGAACATTTTCAAAATCCAAAAATTTTTTGAATCACATTTGAAATTTGAAAAGGGGACACTTTTGGGATTTTAATAAATTCATAATTACTTTTGATTTTATACTGAAAGTTGAAAATCTGTAAACACCAAAGTTGTTCCTCTTGACAAGATCTACAACTTTGCTTTTTGGACCAAGTCCAAATTTTGAATAGTTTTTAAATTATTAAAAGAGGGGTAAAAGCCAGGGTTTGGAATTTAGGGTTTTTCAAAGGGATTTGAAATCTGTTTTTGATTTTGGGTTTTGAACAACACAACAAAGCTTCAAGACACTAAACTGAACAAGAAATACACAAGACTAGGCACAGAGTTGAAATTACCATTTTGCCCTTATAGGAAGATTTGGGCTTTTAGGGTTTTTAGAAAAAGGGATCACTACACACAAAATACCTTTTAGGAAAAGGTAAAGGCAAGCAACCACTAGACAAACATTAATGCATGACAAGAATGATTATGACTAATGATGATGACATGTCAGGTTAATTACAGATTAAACACCAGAGGTGTTACAGTGAAGTAGGAAGAATACCAGTGTTGGGCCGGCTGCTCAAAAGAACGGTTAGCAGAAAAACCATTCCTAGCACGTCTACAAGAGTAGCAATCACCACGCACAGGAAAACGTGGTCCGCTAGGGAAGAAGCGCTCACCGCGATACTCAAACTGCGGTGGGGGATAGCGCTCAACTACAAAGCCTCCGTCACGGGGTCCAAAACCTGCAACTGCAGGCTCCCGCCGGGCACGCTCTCTACGAGGCCTACGCCTTGGCACTTGAGGCTCTGGACCTCTAGGCCTGGCCTCTCTCCTCGGAGCTCTCCTCTCCCTAGGCCTGGGAACTTGACCTCCAGACCTAGCAGCTCTCCTCTGGACATTCGGCCCATGCCCACCATGGAAAGGGTGGTACAAGTCCGGGTTGTCCATCTCCCGAGCACGGCGCGCCTCTCGCTTGCGCCGAAAGCAGAACTCACTCAAGTGACCATCCCTCCCACAGAAGTCACACTGGTACCTCACCGCACGCACAGGGGGTTGTTGGTACGCAGGACTGTGGGTATGGGTCACTTTGCCCTTCTGAGGCAACTCCTCCTGGATAGGTGGCATTGTATCCAGCTTGTTCTTTAGGTGGTTGGGTTTGGGATGCCACACTTGGTTCTTGGGTGGAGCTCTTGGAGGTTCCTCAAATACCCCATCCTTGGTGTTAGGTTTGAGAGGCTCTTTGGGTGGAAGCTTGGTCAGTTTGGGAGTAGTGGTGGAGTTGGGCTTCTCACTAGGATTCAGACCACTCGACTCTCCAATCTTCCCAAAAGCAGAAAGATCAACACCTTGAGCAAGACCTACACCAGAACCTCCAGCAGCTCGCTTAAATTGGGAGATCATCATCCCGAGCTGCGGCTCACTACAAGAGACCCATGACAAGATGGTCCGAAGGTATGTGTTTTCCTCCTCGGTTTGCATCTTGCCATGCTTGACATTCGCAATCTCCATCTCCAAACCCTCACACAAAGCGCACTTAGCCACACAAGTGCTACCTGAGTTGGCCTCCTCAAGAGACACAATCTTGGCATTCTTCTCTGCCAACTCAGATTGCAAGACAGGACAAGTCTTGCACGCACCCAACAGAGAAGGTCTAGCCTTCAGCTCATCCACCTCTCCTACCAACGCAGCATACTTACCTCTCAAAGTGAGAAGGTCAGTCATGTGCGTGGTGCACATCTCACACTCAACCTCCTCCGACACGACCACGGTGGACTTGGCAAACTCAAGCTCTCTCACCGTGTCCTCCCACTTCTGCCTAAACTCCTTGCGCTCTCTCGCGGCACGCCTAAGCAACTTGTCCTGACTAAGGAGCGCGGCAGTAAGTTTCTCAACCTCAGCAGAAAGCTCGTCGTGGGTGAGGGATACCTGGGAGGTGTCGTCGTCGTCCCGAGGGGTGTGCTCCAGCTTGCCGTCGACCTCATCACCAAGCGCCATGGTGCAGAAGCCGTCGTCGTCGGCGAAGAAGCAGAGGTCATTCAGCTTGTCCTCGATCCTCTTCTTCTTCTCGGACTCGTCATCGCTTGAGCAAGCGGAGTCGTCGTCCGAGCCGTCGACGTCGCTGAGCGTGGCGAAGAACGCACGCTGCTCAGCCTGGGCCTTCTCCAAGTACTTCTTCTTGATGTACTCCTTGTCGAAGCCGCCCTTCCGCTTGTGCCTTGCGGGGACGTACTTCTCCTTGCGCTTGCCGGAGTCGTACTTGTGCCCATGATCGCTCTTCCCAGATGAATGCTTCTTCTTGGGGCAGTTGGCGATGAAGTGGTCGGGGTCGCCGCACTCATAGCATCCTGAGCGTCCTCCTTCGCGGCGACGGTTCATGCGGTTGTTGTGGAACCGCGAGAACCGGTTGGCAAGCAAAGCCAGCTCGTCGTCTCCCAAAGACTCCAGCTGGTCCTCTGTGACAGAAAAGAGTGAAGAAAGAGCAAAGCCAGCAGAGGGGTTAGCGGAAGAGCCAGAAACCAAAGCCATAGTCGGGCCAGAAGGATTCGCATAAGAAGCCCTCGACATGGCGTCAATCTCACTGGACTTGAGCTTACTAAAGAGCTCGTCGCATGTGAGGGTCTCATAGTTAGGCGATTCGATGATCGCCTGAACCTTGGAATCCCACACCGACCGATCAAGAGTGTGCAAAAGCTTCAAAGCACGCTCATGATCGTCAAAAGGCAACTGCTCCTTGTTAGCCCTCATCCTGTTGACAATCACCTGAAAGCGAGCGAATAAGCTTTCTATGCTCTCGCTAGGCCGATGTCAAAAGTTCTCATACTCACGCTTGAACGACTCGTAGAGTCGGGTTTTGACTTGAGAGGTGCCCTCATGGAAACGCATGAGGGTGTCCCAGATCTCCCGAGCCGTAGCGAGGTGAGAAACACGATCAAACTCACCCATGCTCAAACAAGAAAAGAGAGCATTACGGGCTCGGCTATTGGCATCGTGCTCATCGATCTGTTGCTGAGTGACACGAGCAGCCAAGACCACGTAATCAGCAGAGTTGCAAATATCCCAAATAGAAGCACCCAAACTCTGCAGATAGGCCGACATGCGTATCTTCCAATAAAAATAGTTCGTCCCATCAAAGAACGGCGGTTTGCCCACGCCGCGATCCATGTCGCCTTCTGTGGATCTGGAACCGGCTAAGGTGGAAGATCCTTAACCTGCTCCGATACCAATTGAAGGACCGAGAAGCACTCAGAAAGCGACCAGAGGGGGGGTGAATGGGAGCTTCAAATTTTCCTTACGGAAACTAGTAGCCACTGTCCCAAGAATCAACCCCAGAAGCAAACCCTAGAGCTTGCTAATGTCCATGACCCTAGATGTAGGGTGGATGCTTCCAAGAAGCACAGCGAGACACTACACAACTCTAGAAAGCCAACGCAAAAGACGGAAGTCAAATCCGTCAACGAACGAGCGAACCGCGAACGAAACCGTGCGAAAACAGTCGCATCGGATGCTGCCTGCGTCCGATGCCTGACCACCGGACGCGTCCGATGCGAAAACTGCCTCTCGGGAACCTTACTGTTCCACCATCGGACGCTGTGAACAGTGAACAGCCAGCGTCCGATGCTTTGGCTCCGGCGCGTCCGATGGACAACGGACGCGTCCGATGCCTAGCGTCCGATGCCACTACAAATGCTGTGAAAGTGACACGCGTCACCGGAGCGTCCGACGCTTAGAACCCTAGCGTCTGATGCTCCCGTGTCAGCGTCCGATGCCCCCGTAAGCTGTGCAGTTCTTTGATGATTCAACCCGATTTCCTCCGAATCAAACGCTCTAGGCCTGGGATTCGATCTGAGGGATCACAAGGATGTTAGTGAGCTATCTCTAAGAGATCATGGCTCGAACCTAACTCCAAATTGGTGAATCAAGAAATTTCGGGGCAAGGAAACAAGAACACGATCCAAAACGAAAATCGATCGATCTCCTAGACCGTGAGGTTAGAGGTTAATTCCTTCAGTGGAAGGAAGTGCCTCACGATCTAGAACAAATTGGTTCAAACGGTTTTGCAAAAGATGAACCAAACAAAGAGATCAAGCGACGGGAAAATCGTGGAGAAAAAGGATTCCGCGAAGAATACGAATGAAACGCGAATCGCAACCACGATCTTGCAGCCAAAGCGCAAACACACGTTATGACAAGGAGGTTACGACCTCCTTTCCTCAAAATCAACAGTACACAGAGGTGAGTCTCTCTGCGGATCTCAGCTAGCTACAGCAGGGAATGGGAGAGCAGGAAACCCTAAGTGCGAAAGAGCAAATGACTGAGATGGGGGAGGAGGGTGTCTCCCCTGACTACTTATCCTATTCTAGACTAAGTCTATTTCCTACTCTACCCCTCTCTATTCTAATTACAGAGCGAACCAGCTAAACCCTAAGGTTATTCTGGACCAACTCAAGTGGTAGGTAGATCCGACGGCCACGCCCGCACAAGTCGTCCGCGTTGCCTCCACGCAACCTTCCGATTGCCGCCACGTGTCGCCCTCGCTCTGCACCCCCGGTTTTGTGGCCCAAACCGGGAAACCAGCCTTTTCCAGCTATCCCCCGGTTTTGAGGCCCAAACCGGGAAACCAGCCCACCAGCATCTGAGTTTTGAGGCCAAACTCAGCAAAACCTCAGCGCCCAGGTTTTGAGGCCCAAACCTGGAAACCGTCCATTCGATGGTTTTTCCCTGGCTCTACCACCAAACCGACGTCGTGGAGGGGATGCATCGCCCGTGCACCCCGTCCACCAACACGTGTCCCCAGGTCCTCGACCCGAGGAACACCGTGCCCCGCAAGTCTCCGCTCGTCGCTGTCCCAGGCTGCCAGCCACCACAGCTGATCCTCAAGCACTCCGGTCCCTCAGTCCAAGCCTCACGTCCGCCCTTCACTGCTCGATCCATCGGCATGGCACGTCCGCCGCACGGCACGCCCATCCTTCATCGCACCCAGTCCATCAGCACGACACGTCTCAACTTGACCTTCACCTTGCCCTCGATCACTGTCTCCGTGCTCGACACCTGCACAACACAAGCCAAAGAACATGCGATCAAACCCGTTGACAATCACTCATCACTCAGAGACTCGACATACCCCCATGTATCCGCAAATACTTGACTTAATAAGATAAACACTAAACTAACTAAGCAACCTATTGGCAAAGATCAATCACTAAGCACACTAGAGATTAACTACTATGGCTAAGTGAATTGAACTGTAGGATAGCTAGGCACTCAAGCAATCAATCAAGTATACCACTCAATACTGATAAGTAGAATAAAGTAATACTTGAAATGATGAACTAGAATATAGTAAAGTGCTTGAGATACAAGAGCAAAACCTGAACTGGAGATGAAGGAAGACTCTTCCCAGCTCCAGAACCGATCACTCGCACGCCTCTACTCTTGAGCTAAGCCTTGAGCAGCGCTACCGCGAGGGCAAAGATGCCTTGCTCTACTAGCTACCTACTTGCCTAACCTCTCTGAGCTCTCACTTGCTTGCTTCTACTTGCTTTGCTTCTCTTGTGTTGTGGTGGTACTCGATATGAATGAAGTGATGCCTCAGGGGGGTATTTATAGCCTTGTGGAGTGCGGGGGGTACTTATAGGGGGCAGCCAACCGACCTAGGGTTAGGTCAGGTGGCGGGCGCCACCCCTACTGGCGGTCGCCAGTCCCCTGGCCGTTGGATGCACCGGCTTTGATCCTATGATCTCCAGGTGGTTGTCCAAGGCGGTTTGGAGGTCGGTTGCATGTCCTAGCAACCGCCATTCGGCCTTGATCCACGCCACTCCTCCCTGAGCCGTCCGATGCCACTGACCTAGTGACCAAGGGCCTAGATTTGGCCTTGGGGAGGTCACACGGATCGATGACATGGCAAGGAGTGGAACTTGGGCCAACCCAAGTGGCGGGCGCCACTTAGAGGTGGCGGGCGCCACCTAGGGGTGGCGGGCGCCACCCCCCTTAGGCCCATTTGGGCCCTGCTGAGTGGGCTTGGCCTCTGGTGGGTCCATATGTCCCAATTTGGTTCAAATCCTGCATTCAAATAAAATTCTATGGACATGTGGAATTTGGTTAGTTTGAAACCTATTTGACTACATTTCATGCCTTTTTGGTGGACTTTAGGGTCAAATGTTGATGGTAAAATAGGTGTTTAAGGACCATCAACAACACGAACTCTTATACTTTAAGTAGTATGCAAGATTGTAGAGGTACAAGCAAGATTATACCAGCGATTCCGGTGTTCCTCCCGCTAAGTGTACAAGCACGCCGAGTACACTCGTGGAAGTAGTCGACAACTCTGACACTTCTCCTGCACAGACCTCACTCGCTCCCTATTCTAGATAGCTACTAGAACTATGATAAGTGTGGCACTACTCTTTCTTCCATGGATCCCACTTGAGATATGTATGTTGGTGATCTCTCTTGGATGAATTGCGAGGAGGGTGGAGGCCTCCTTTTATAGGTGAGGTGCCTTGGAGGGGTGGAGGACCTCTCCTCCTCATTTGGAAAGGTCAAACCGACGTTGTAGAGGTCATTGCCCTTGGACACCTCCATAACCGACATTAGATAGGTGGTATCTTGCAACCGACCAAAGTTGGACTCGGTCGGTGCACCTGGTGGTGCGACCGCACCAGGGGTGTGGGCGCACCCCTGGTGCCCCTCTCGTGCTCGGCTCGCTCTGGTGGGTCCCCAAGGTGATGTGGGCCATGTCCATCGAGGTTTCCACGTCTAGTTTGTTGTTGTGATGGGCTTTGAGCTCTATTTCTCCCATTTGGATGGGTCGGAAGTGCTTGTATTGGGCTTATCCCGTTTTGGGCTCATATTGGGTGCATTTGCATGCCATATGTTGTATGTGTTGGAGCCCGTTTGAAGTCATTTACACGAATGCCCTCCTGCAATTGACCAAACACCAAAACTAGTGGAAATAGTTAGTTGTAAGCCATATTCTATGTTTGGTGTTGGTTTTATGCGAGTCTTTGGTGGTTATAAAGTATGAGTTAAGGACCGCCAACAGTTTGCTCTGCTGCTTCGAAGCTTCCGGCGTGGCGATTAGGTTCAGCAGCCTCAGCGGCGAGGGCGTCGAGGGTCGAGGCCAGCTGAGTCGTCTGAATATCGGCCTCTCCTTTTTTGACGCACTCAACGTCACAAGAGTATGTGTGCTCGTAGGAGGATTCGACAGTGATGACCCCTTTGGGCCCCGACATCTTCAGCTTGAGGTAGACATAATTGGGGATCGCCATGAATCGAGCATAGCCAGGCCTACCAATGATGGCATGATATGTGCCAGGGAACCCAACCACCTCGAAGGTGAGGGTTTCCCGTCTGAAGTTCGTGGGGGTGCCAAAGCAAACTGGGAGGTCGATGCGTCCGATGGGCAGCGCTTTTTTTCCTGGCACCACGCCGTGGAAACCCCCGGTGCTTGGTTGGAGTTGTGCCTTTTTCATGCTGAGGAGTGCCAAGATGTCGATGTAGAGGTGAAGTTCAATGGTAGAGCACATGCTAGTGGAGCTCTGATTACACAAGGAAGGTCCCACTTTTCTATTGTTGAGAACCTGCAAGATATCGACACTAATATTTGGTCTCGTGTATAGTTAGTATACAGATGTGAGTTCTCTCTTTTTTTTGCTTGGTTATAATTTTGAATGTAGGACAAGATGGAAGGATCTTGCAAGAGTGAACCTTATGGTGTCTATTCTATCCAGAATTGATGATGTGCTCTTTAGGTGTCTACAAGGTGTCCCACTCTCTCTCCCTTTCAAAAAAACTAGGATTTATGCTGGTTAGTTTAAATATGAATACACAACATGCCATGTATATCTATTAACTATGAGTTTGATGACATGCTAGTGTGCATAGAATTTTAAAGTACACCTATATTGTTCTTTTTGTTAGTCCGTAGGTCAATCATATATATTAGAGATGGGCACTCCCTTTATTCACAACATATGCCACCATGAAATGAATAATTTCAAACTCAAAACAACTAAGGTGCATGGAAATACTTTATACTTAGAATGATGCAAACTTTTTTTCAAAATATGGTTTTTCTACTATTTGTCATGGAAACACCCTTTTTTTCCAAAGTAATGATCAAATGATGTCCCGGGAGTATGCCAAAGCTCCAGGTAGCATATATTGTTGAATCGAGGGAGCATATCATACATGTACTTGGGTAGTTTGGTTGAGGTTATGGTTGATCAGTACCAGTGTTCTGTGGCAAAACATCTATGCTCTACATATCACCACATTGGGTCAACTGCTAGACAACAATTAGTATTTCAACTATCAGTGTGAGAGGGGACCTAAGTTAAGCAGATCTCATTGGAAGAGTTACAAGTTATGTTTTGAGCTAGTGTCCACCTAACACACATTTCTAGTTTCAGTTTTTTTTTGGCCTTCAAAAGATTAACCATAAACCTTCATTGGCATACAAGAATTGTTAAAATTAAATCCAGAGGACTATGTTTCAAACATTTGTTATTAACTTCTAGAAGATTTTTTTTGTGGTAACATATACTGAGACCCAATTGATCATATGTGAAAAGAAATGAACCATTTTAAAGTTAAAGTTCATGAATTCAGATTGAGAGCAAAGGTTAAATGCTAGTGTAATGATTACAGAAATTCTCATATATATACATTTTTTTTACAAAGACAGACTACTAGGTTATCTGGTTCTACTCCATTTTAATTTCTTTTCTATGCACATTAAACAGTTACTCACTAAACAAAGGAAAGAGTCGATTCTAACAAGAGTACAAGACTCGACAAATTCTCTCTCTCTTGAGCACATTTAATTATTAGACAAAGAAATACCATTATTTAATTTCTTCTAGAACATGTAGCAGTTTTCAAAGAAATAAGTTTATCAAAACAAGTTCTCATTTGACCTATCTAACAAAACAGAGTAGCAACTCAGAGTTCTTATAATCATCTTTCCGACATGGTGGCCTAATCTCTTTTAGTTAGTTTAGTGAAACTACATTTTTTTTTGCAAGCATATAGAAAGAACCATTCTATAACTTCTTTGTACCATGGTGATTAGGGAGCAGGAATGAAGCAAAATATGACACCTTTTTCTATAGGACAAAACTAGAACAGAGCTCATTTGGTATCTCCCTACTAGCTACTCATTTAGTTTCAGGACCATTGCGGAGGCTTTACTGATAGTTGAATTAACTGTATGCTTATTTCCAAATTAACAAAACAAAACCAAAAAGTCTCTAACTGACATTTGCATCAATTTCATTTCTAGAGTATGTTATGATGGGACCTTAATTAGTAAGAAGAACACTTAGTTTAATGAGTATACATACGGGTGTTGCTACCATAAATTTGAAACAATGATCTGCACCAGTGTGTGGATACATGCATAAAGGTTAAGAAAACTTCCTTTTGTTTTGTTTGTTTTTGTTTTTTTTCTTGATCTCCTCATGCAAAACATAATGATTTGAACTCAGTGATTACTACTACTAGTTAAAGAGGGTTAGTTGGTTTTGCCACCTCTAGCTCCTCGCAGTTCTAACTACAAGTCTATCTAGTTGAGGCTCTTAGGAGGTTTCCCTACATTACCAAGTTAATAAGCTACTTCTAAACAAAAGAAACCTGCTTATACTACTTAGTCTAACTACATGCATGGTTTGATCGACCATTGCTTTGATACCACCTGTAACGCCCCGCATTTTCACTACCGAGGTAAAAATGTCGGCTTAGGGATTATTACCCGACAAGGCAATGCCTTCTCGAGTAACGACCCTATTCAAAGTGATGCAACAGAATGATAGTTAGGACTTTACAAAATTCGTTACATTTATTGAAAAAGATAGCTAATAAACATTACCTAAAACAAAATTATTAACAACCCTTCACGATATACTAGAGATTTTCTGCATGCTGTATTTCTCCTGTGACTTCCTTTAGGTTGTGTGCCTGACATATTACATCACCATAGGTTGTATCTTTCCATCTGAAGGGGGAGGGTTATAGCAAGAGTGAGTACAAGGTACTCAGCAAGCATATAATAAATCAATGAAATGCATTCCTAGCCATTGTCATAATCGATCTTATCCATAAATCATTATAAAACAAGTTGCATATTTTAGGAAAATCGGTTTAATAAATCTATTGTCACCCATATAGTGAGAAAGAGCCTCCTATAGGCTCCCGTAGCCTCGATTCCACGAGACATGACGTGAATTCACGGTTTAACCCTGCGCAGGTTTGTATCGCTTTACCCATGATTATCTTGACCAATTTTCCATCACACTTCCTTTGGTGCGACTCATGGTCAAGATACCGGACTTCCCCCACTTCCGTATATTATATACGTCCACATCTACCCACGTGCGCTAATATATGCGCCTGGTTGTACTTCATCGACAGCTGAATGGGGGTTTCATCACCCCAAACCTCTCCTCACTTACCATAGGGAGTATATAACAACATTCATGGGTACCGGACTCGGCTCGTCCCAAACGAGTTCATTTGTCGATACGGTTTTTTATACGGCCCACATAATGAGTGAGAAGGGTTTGGTCCCTATAAGTTCATAGTCGATGTAGAGAGCTCGACCCACCCAAAATCATCATCACATTCCATAAACTCTCTACACCGAATAGTCAATTATCATCCACTATTTATCATACTCATCATGTTCTCCAATTTAATTTAGAAAATAGTTTTTGATGCAAGTATTTTGGAAATAGTTTTGTTTTTAAAGAAAGATCGATATATCATCTACATGACTTGCCTGTCCTTTAAAATGTCATCCCTAGATCCTTCTGTATACTCCGGATGTCCTTCAATGTTTCAGCTTGCTTCCTGTAATAATTATAATATCTATATAATATTGGTTTTTATCAAAATAAATAACATAAGTGTATGTGTATGTGTATGTAGCTCGTGTCTCATTTTTTTTATCAAGGTACTTTATTAGTTCTTACTTAATCTTAATTAAATGATGATGTGACTTATAGGAAATATTTTGCTCCTGTGTGGGTGTTATTAATCAGAAAATTATATTTAACTAGTATTCCTAACCTCTTCTGGCTGAACTAGCATCTAGTACCACTACTAGTACTAGTACTAATGTTGGACTTGGAGACCCCAAAAGCATCAGGTCAACAGACCAACTGCCACTGCTCACACGCACTCTGCTCTCTCTCTCAGTTCGCTCCATTTTCCTTCTGCACCTATGGCGTTCATCTATTCTTCCCCAAATCGACAACCATGGTTGTGGTTCTCCCAAGGATTTCCATCCCCACAATAAATCTTTGTTGATTCTAGTTGCTATGCACTGATTTCCCCCTTTAATTTTCTCTCGATTCCTCTCTCCCTCTCTCTCTCATGTGTGCAGGTCAGTGGGGCGACGACGGCGTGCTCCGCAGAGGTGCCGAGTCCGGCGGCCATGGCGCCCAGGCAGAGCCAGCGGGCTATGTGTGCTGCTGGAAACGGGATCAGAACCTGACACCATTGTCCCCAAATCTAACAGTAAGTATTCTTATTTTTGATCCTTCGTGCTTACTGTTGTGCTTAGTGCATCTAGTCTGTGTCCCAATATTACAGCTAAGTGTTGCTAGATGTGAAGTTCCTTGTTCTAGATTTTTATCCCAGATTGAGGTATTATGTGTATACTTTTCTAAAAAGGAATATTAGTCATTATTCTAGGAACAACTAGCTTATATTTTCTTGCAGCCTAAATAAATTATCCAATGTTGGTTTGATGTGAAAAACTAGTACAAAAGTCCCCATGGCATATGATCTGTGTTCTTGGTAGAGAGAAGGGGATATTCTAAGGTGTGCCTATGAACAGTGAACCTCACCTTAATCTTGATGATGCTCAGCTCCAATCTTAGGCTCATTTCCCTCAGACACTCACTCCTCCTGCAGGTCTTGCTTACTTCAAAAGTACTTCTGGATTTGTTTGCAAGCACTTGGGATCTCTGGTGACTTCCTCTCCTGGTCAGCCCCCTTTCTTCTCACTCTATGTGCTCCCTATTGTGATCAAGTCACCATCTTTTGCTAGTGGAAAGGCTGGTGTTTTTTTTCCAAGCAAGGAGTGGACGAGGGGTGTTTCTAGAGGCCCCAACCTTGAGTGAAGAGGGAAAGAACTGGATGACTACTACTCGATGGAGGCTTGGCTCCTTTCCCTTCTACTGAGACCTTTTTGTACTACTCTTCTCCATCTCTCCTAGATATTTTACTCTAAGTCATAGCCTGGTCAAGACAGTGCACTGTGCTGTTGAGCTGCTACTACTGGATTGGTTTACTCCATTCTAGAAGGGCATGGCTACACCTCATGTGAATAAACTAGTACCAAGTGGGTGAAATTGTAGCCATAGTGATCTGTGTACTAGTCTACTTGTAAAGAACAGAAGAATGGAGTGTGTGCGTGTGTGGTAATTTTGTGAAGCTACACTGGTCTGAACTTGTCATATATTATTGATCCCGTTGACTGCTTGTGTTTTTCTGCCAAAGTACTGGACAAGTGAGTTGCTCTTCTAAAACCTTTTTTTTACAAACAGTCAGGTGCATGTACTAGTACATATAACATTTGGTGGGAAAAGAAGTTGTAAGGAACATACTATTGTACAACCTGATCTGAGAGTGAAAGCATCGTGTATATTATTTGTGCAGCTACCTTGATTTGCATCTGTACATAATTAGTTCCAAGTGTGAACATATGATTTTACATTTTTTTTTCATGTCAGGTATTTTAAATTACCGACTTGATGTAATCAAGAGAAACTTATTGTTTACTTAACTATGACTAATTATTTGTTGAAAAGGCGGGTCCTCACACTAATGGTATAAAGGCTAAGTACATTGGTGCACCCATGGTTGGCCCAAAGAAGAAGGCAATTTGGGTGCCCAAGAGCTTGGTTACTAACCTTGGAGGACCCAAAAAGATTTGGGTACCTAAAAAGAATTGATCTCTTTTGTAGGTAAACTATAAGGCCAGGGGAAGGCATTGGGTGCTTGATAGTGGGTGCACTCAACACATGACCGGAGATGGAAGAATGTTCAAATCAATCGAACACTAGTGGCAATGATCATGCGGATGCTATCACATTTGGTGACAACAAGAAAGGCAAGGTCAAAGGCTTGGGCAAGATTGCAATATCAAATGACTTGAGCATCTCCAATGTGCTATTAGTGGAATCTCTCAACTTCAACCTATTGTTCGTAGCACAATTGTGTGATTTGGGATTCAAATGCATATTTGGTATGGATGATGTGGAGATAGTGAGTGTTGATGGAAGTGATTTGGTCTTCAAAGGATTTAGATATGAGAACCTTTATTTGGTGGACTTTGATGCTAGTGAAGCTCAATTGACAACATGCTTATTCACCAAATCAAGTATGGGTTGGCTATGGCATAGGCACTTGGGACATGTTGGAATGAAGCAACTAAAGAGGCTAGTAAAGCATGACATGGTGAAAGGGCTAAAAGATGTTCATTTTGAGAAGGATAAGCTATGTAGTGCATGTCAAATGGGAAAGCAAGTTGGAAATACTCATCCCAACAAAGGTATGATGAGCACTACACATGCACTTGAGTTGTTGCACATGGACTTGTTTGGACCAACTACATATGCAAGTATTGGGGGAAACAAGTATGGCTTTGTGATAGTGGATGACTACACAAGATACACATGGGTCTTCTTTCTCGTTGACAAAAGTGAAGTGTTCGGTATCTTCAAAACCTTTGTCAAGAGAAGCCAAAATGAGTTTGATAGAAGAATCAAGAAAGTGAGAAGTGACAATGGAAGTGAGTTTAGAAACACAAGAGTTGATGAGCTTTGTGATGAGTTTGGAATCAAACATCAATTCTCGGCCAAGTATACACCTCAATCCAATGGGATAGTTGAAAGAAAGAATAGGACACTCATTGACATGTCAAGATCCATGCTTAGTGAATACGATGTGAGTGATTCCTTTTGGGCTGAAGCAATCAACATGACATGCTATTATAGCAACCGGCTCTATTGTCACCCTCTTATGGAGAAGACACCATATGAGCTCCTCAATGATAGAAAGCCCAACATTGCCTACTTCTGGGTCTTTGGGTGCAAATGCTACATATTGAAGAATGGCACAAGACTTGGCAAGTTTGAGAAGAAGTGTGATGAAGGGTTTCTACTTGGTTACTCCACTACAAGCAAGACATATAGAGTGTGGAACAACACAACAATAATAGTGGAAGAAGTCCATGATGTTGAGTTTGATGAAACCAATGGCTCTCATGAAGAACAAGACAATCTACATGATGTGAGAGGAACACAATTGGTGGAAGCAATGAAGAACATGGACATTGGTGATATAAGACCAAAGCAAGTGATTGACATTGAAGATGACAAAGATCAAGTGCTCTCTCCTCCAACCATGCATGACAATGATGTTGCAAGCTCTAGTGGTTCTTATGATCAACAAGATGCTAGTAGCTCTCAAGTGGCTCATCCAAGTGCAAGTGTCCAAACGCAACAAGTGCTACAACCAACACATATTGCAAGAGATCATCCTTTGGATCAAATTGTTGGTGACATAAGAAAGGTGTGCAAACAAGATCAAGATTGACTTCATTTTGTGAACACTACTCATTTGTATCATCTATTGAGCCAACCAAGATTGATGAAGCTTTGATGGATGTTGATTGGGTAAATGCAATGCATGAAGAATTGAACAACTTTACCCGCAATGATGTTTGGGAGTTAGTGGAAAGGCCAAAGAGTACAAATGTGATTGGCACAAGATGGGTCTTCCGGAACAAGCAAGATGAAGATGGCATTGTTGTAAGGAACAAAGCTGGAGAAACCTATGCATCGGTTGCTAGATTGGAAGCCATTAGAATCCTACTTGCATTTGCTTGTTCTCACAACATCAAGCTTTATCAAATGGATGTGAAAAGTGCTTTTCTTAATGGATTCATTAATGAGCTAGTGTATGTTGAGCAACCTTCCGGATTTGAAGATTTGAAGAAGCCCAACCATGTGTACAAGCTCAAGAAGGCATTATATGGGTTGAAGCAAGCACCTAGAGCATGGTATGAAAGATTGAGGGATTTCTTGTTAACTAAAGGGTTCAAAATTGGGAAGGTTGACACCACACTCTTCACCAAGAAGATTGGAAGTGACTTGTTTGTGTTACAAATCTATGTGGATGACATTATATTTGGATCAACCAACCAAGACTTTTGTGGAGAGTTTGGAGAGATAATGGCTAAGGAGTTTGAGATGTCTATGATTGGAGAGCTTAGTTATTTCCTTGGTCTATAAATCAAGCAAATGAAGAAAGGCACATTTGTTAGTCAAGGCAAGTACATCAAGGACATGCTCAAGAAGTTTGGCTTAGATGAAGCTAAAGCAATAACCACTCCAATGGGCACAAATGTACATTTGGATAGTGACTCTAGTGGTGACATGGTGTATCAAAAACTATATCGGTCAATGATTGGAAGCCTACTCTATGTGACCGCATCAAGGCCAGATGTCATGATTAGTGTATGTATGTGTGCAAGGTTCCAAGCTTCACCAAGAGAAAGTCATTTGAAGGCAACCAAAAGAATATTGAGATATTTGAAGCACACTCCTAATGTTGGACTATGGTATCCCAAGGGCTCTCAATTTGAATTAATTGGATACTCGGATTCCGATTATGCGGGATGCAAGGTGGATAGGAAGAGCACATCGGGCACTTGTCAATTGCTTGGAAGATCACTTGTCTCATGGTCATCAAAGAAGCAAAATAGTGTTTCACTCTCTACCGCCGAAGCCGAATACATATCCGCGGGTAGTTGTTGTGCATAATTGTTATGGATGAAAGCAACTTTGCAAGATTATGGAGTCAAGTTTGGACAAGTCACATTGCTTTGTGATAATGAGAGCGCCGTCAAAATAGCCACCAACCCGGTTTAACACTCAAGGACAAAGCACATTGACATAAGGCATCACTTCATTAGAGATCATCAAGCAAAGAAAGATATATCTATTGAAAGTGTGGGCACCGATGATCAACTTGCCGATATCTTCACCAAGCCACTAGATGAGAGAAGGTTTTGCTAGCTAAGGAATGAATTGAATATCCTAGACTTCTCCAACATGAGTTGAATGCACCCCCACATATGACATGCCTCTCCTCCGCCAAAGCAAAGGTAAAATTGTTTGGCATGTGCATTCATTCTTATTAGGTTGTGATCTAGTTCATATAGCCATCACATTGTGTCTTTAGGCTCATTCATGGTAAATCAAATGAATTTGAAGTATATATGGTACCACTATTGCTTCTATGTTTGACTTGATCTAGTGGTAGCATATAACTCATTTGTGAGCTTGTAACTCTAGTGTTTGATCTAGTATATGTGCAATAAGTGTTTAACCAACGCGCGTAAGATAACCATTGCAAGATGTGTGAGGAGCAAACCGTGTTAAATGTCTTATGCTCATGCGCTAGATTAAGCCACAACTTGACATTGTATGCAAACCTCATGGTAAAAGTTGTCTCCTTTCCTTAAAACTTGCCCCACCTTTATGATAATTGTTGACAAAGGGGGAAAAATGCAACAAAGATATGCTAGTAAAAGGGGGAGATAACAAAGATAAAAGAGATATGCTAAGTAGTTTTTAAGTGGGATCGAAGCATACAAATAGGGGGAGCAAGCTCATGGACATGTATGTTGCATTCGAAATGTGCATATTCAATGATTGTTTGCATTGCATAAGCTATTTTATCTTAATATTCATGCTTATGTGATGAATGCTAGTGATAGGACTTGATTGATGAATTGATTCACTAGCATGTATAGAATGGCAACTAGACATACCTATATTTCAAGTGGTTCAAGAGCCTCAGTATTATGTTGATCTCACGAGGTTCTTGAGTTTTGTTGTATGTCTAGTAACAAATAATGCTAAGGATGGTATAACATGTGCACTCCGATTGGTATCACGCTTCAAAGGTCCATTCTTATGCCTTAGCATCATCATTGATAGTGTTTCTCACCCACATCTCATATCCATACATATGTGCCAAATTTAGAACCAAACTCTATAGCACATATGTAGGGGGAGCTAATACTATCAATGTGGTTACTTATTTTTTAAATCACATATCTTTGCATAGGTTGTCATTAATTACCAAAAAGGGGGAGATTGAAAGCCCTAGTTTAGTTTTGGTTAATTAATGAAACCTATGTGGTCTAATCCTATTGCTGAGCAAGTGTGTAGCTTATAAGAAAGGATTGAGACCAAGCCAAGTGGTGGAGCAAGAAAGGTGGCAACCATGGAGGATGGTGATGGCCACATGCAATTGAAGAGATCGAGAGCTCTACCATTGGTGAGATGAAGAAGAGAAGAGGTGGAGCAAAGAGGCTCTAAGGCAAAGGTATAACCCATAGGGTTCTTTGTTTTGGTGATCAAGACACTTAGTGAGTGTGATCACATTTAGGATACATAGCCGTACTATTAAGAGGAGATAATTCATGGCTTATGCGGTGTTCAAGTGCCACTAGGAGTTCTCTAACATATTAATGCTTTAGACCTAGTGAGATACTAACAAAACCCTTGGAAAATGTTTTGCAAAATGCTAACACACGTGCACTAGTGGTGAAACACTTTGGTGTTGGCACATGGAAGCAAGGGTAGAAGTTAGAAAGCGAAAGGTGCTAAATTAGAAGCATCGGACGCTGGAGGCGGCAACATCGGACGCTGGGTCAAGTGTCCGATGGCAAACCCTAGCTACAGACTAATGCTGAAGGAGCATCGGACGCTGAGGAAACACTGTTGCAGCGTCTGATGGTGATGATGTGGCGCGAGCGTACTTTCCAGGGAGCATCGGACGCTAGCCTACGTCCGATGCCGAACCATCAGACGCGTCCGATGTGTTTTGACCCTTTCTAGAACCTCTCTGCATGGTCATCGGATGCAGGGGTTGAGCGTCCGATGTGAAGGTGTCGGCGCGTCCGATGTGGCGTAGATAAGTGCTGAATTGAGCAGTGGCATCGGAGCGTTCGATGCCTGGCATCGGCGCGTTCGATGTCACATTAACCATGACGCAAATGAATTTGATCGTTGGGATCAGGCGGATTGAATTCATATCAAAGGGACACGTGGCTCCATCTGGAGCATCGGACGTTGGGGCTGCGTCCGATGGTCGAGCATCGGCGCGTCCGATGCCCCCAATTTCAGCCCAACGGCTAGGCCGTTTTGAGGGGGCTATATAAGGGGCTTGGCCGGCTCACTTGGATACACTCTTGCACATTTTGATCCCTAAGCATTCTTGTGAGCATAGCCAAGCCTCCCCACTCATCTCTAGAGTTGATTTGATCAAACTAAGTGAGATTGAGTGATTAGTGCTAAGATTTGAAAGAGTTCATTCTAGTGGCACTAGTTCTTCACATCGGCTTTGAGTTGCTTGTTACTCTTGGCATTTGTCAGTGCCTAGATGGCTTGGAAGCGTTGAGGTGGAGTTGGCAAGAGAAGGAGATTGTTCTTGGCCACCACCGTTCGTGATTGTGAGAGGTTTTGGAGACTCACCTCGCCGGAGCAGTAAGAGACATCCTTAGTGGATTTCTCCTGTCATTGAGCTACATCGCTAGCGGTAGCTTCTTGTGGCGCTCTTTGTGAGCTTGGCTTGGTGCCAATTATCCACTAGATCACCTAGTGCTGGTTGACACAACGGGGAGTAGCGTACCGGCTAGCACGTGAAACTCAGGATAAATCATCGTGCCCGCGTGCTTATTGTGTTTGTGTTTCCATCTTGGTGATTGGTCTTCATATTCACATCTTTGGTGATTGGCATCACAAGTGGATTTCACCGGTGATTGGTTCTCTACAAGGCGATCCCAAAGGCTCGGTTAAACCACCTCTATCTAGCTCATTTACTTTGTGCATTTACTTTGAGCTATTTCTTTTGTGTAGTTACCTTCACTTGTTGTACATCTTTCTTGCAACATACCTTGTGTAGCTAGTTGTGATTAGTTTAGTAGAATTGCCTTTTATTCATAATTGTCTTTCATACTTTCACTTGATCATAGTAAGTGCTAGAACTAGATAACTTATTCCATATTAGATACTAGCTCTAGATTGATTGTGTGACATAGTTTTATTAGGTAGAATTGTTGGATAGGTGGCTTGCAACACACTATTAGGTTTGCGTAAAAAGCATCGCCATTTGTTTTACTAATAGTGTTTGCCTAAGTGATTTTGTAGATTTTTAATTAGGCTATTCTCCCTCCACTCTAGCCAATTCGGACCTTTCAGACGCCTGGCGCTTCATCCGGGACTACTCCAGCACGCGACGTCTTCTAGAGGAGGAGCGTCGCCAGACCGCCCTTGCAGAGGAGGAACTGGAAGTCCTCCGCGCACGCCTCAATAGTGCGTTGGAGCACTTGGAGGCCTCCGATGCCAGAGTCGTGGGTACAATCACTTCAAGTTCTTTGATTCATCATTCTTGATTTGATCCAGTTTCTTCATCCATAGTTGTTTCATTCAATCTTCTGTAACCGTCTGCTTGAACCTTAGCCGATTCAAACTCATATATTATTGAATCGGCTATTTTAACTTATCTTTCTTTTGTTCAAGTGTAGAGCTCCAGCGTCAACTTGAATTTCTCCCACGCTTGGCTATGGCGACCACCGATTTTGTGAACGCCCGAGGGGCAACGCTGAAGGCACATCTTGAGGACGTCGGGCCACGCATCAAGGAGTTGGTTCTCCATGCCATCAACCATGGCGCCACCTTCGCCCTAGCCGGGGCAGAGCTTAGTGGGGCGGACATCTCCGGGGAGGTGGCTCCCTCCTTCGTCGGCACCAGGACGAGGGATGATTTCAGGGAGTTAGTGGAAGAGTTCCAGCCGCTAGGACTTGCCGTGGTGGAGGTGACGCACCTAGAGGACCTCCTCAACAAGCTCCACCTTGATTAGTTGTAATTCTATGTCGTTTTGTAAATTTGGTCATGTCCGTCCGAACAATCAAACACATGCAACTTGTCCCTGCATCGTCGGGCTAAATTTTGTGTGTATATAAATGCCTGATGCCTTCTCTGTTGATGCGTTAAGTTTCCATGTTCTGGAATTCTTTCTCTGTTTTTAGTACCCTGTTTTTATTCCAAAGGTGATGCTTCCTTTGCATCGGCTATTATTTTGCTGCTAAAGGTGATATACCATGTATCGGCTATTTTTATTCTAAAGGCAATACCTTAGTATCGGTATCGGCTAGCTCAACGAGTCATAACACATAAAATACTTTCTGTTTTTCTTGTATACAGGGACCACACTAGAGATTCACTCGGCATATCTACATTGCCGAATGAACTTAGCCTCATAAAGCCGAGTGATTTCTGTTTTTACATCAGCCATAACCTTTGCTCCAATTCTCCTCGGAGCCTGCTTTACTGGCCGACTCCCAGGTTTGATAGGTAGCCGATGCTCGACTAATGCTCGATCAAGACCAGGCATCTCAGAATACTCCCAAGCAAAACATTATTTATATTTCTTTTAACAAAGCAATAATTTCTTGTTTAAACTTGGGATCTAACTTAGCACTAATATACATCAGCCTTGGCTTATCACCATCTCCAATGTCAACGGCTTCTAATTCATCGGCCGACGTAAAACCTTTGCCCATCTTGCCTTCGTCTTCATCAACTAAAAGATCCATTAAATATATATTTTAAAGATGACTGCTTGGATCTGTTGTTGGCCATCATCAAACATCTTGATGAAACCTTCCTCATGCAACTTTCTGGAGAAACACTCCACATTTTCAAAGTTCCAATCATTGGGATCAGAGTATGCTATGCTTAGTGTCGAATCAGTTGGTATTACCTCCACAGTATCTCCGATCCATTGGATTACATTCTGATGCATTGTGGATGGAACACAACAATTGGCATGAATCCAATCCCTTCCCGGAAGTACATTGTATGTGCCCTTTGCATCGACCACAAAGAAGGTAGTAGGCAAGCTCTTACTCCCCACTATTAATTCAACACACACAACTCCTTTGGTAGATGATACATTCCCAGCAAAATCTGTTAATCTCATATTAGTCTGGCTCAGGTCTTCTGCAGTCTTCCCAAGCTTCCTGAATGTAGTATATGGCATGATATTAACAGTTGCACCTCCATCAACTAACATTCTGCTCAAAGGTCTCCCATCGACAAACCCTTTTAAATATAGAGCCTTTAAGTGAGAGTGCTTTTCAGGCTTCTCGAATGTAGCTCCTTCTGCTTGATAGATCCATTGAGCAATAGCTTCTTCATCATCTGATTCTTCTTGTTGGTCAGTGGATCTAAACTCAGCAGGTAACATAAACATAGCATATATGTTAGCTGATGGCTCCCCTTTGCTCTTATCGGTTGTTTGCTTTACCTGCCAGACTTCGGGTTTCTTCTTCTAAATTTCATCGTTCCTCAACCTTTGAACCTAACGCTTTTGGCTTCTGGTTAGACCACCTGGACACCACTGTCCCTCTTGCCAAACATGCTCACGGTCTTGATCAACTACTCTTACTCCTAGCCAATTATGAACATTTTCATTTTTTATGCGCCAATCTGTTCTCTCAAACCTCAACCTTTCATGTACAGATTGGTGGTTGTCTCTCGACTGCCTGTACTCCCAGTACTGATCACTGCATTCAGGGCAGTTCCGAAGAGTTGGAAGCTTCAACCCTTCGTTCCAACAATGCCTGAAGAAAGGACAATCCCAATGATTCTTCTCTTCATCTCTGATAAGCCTTTCTTCCTCACGAGATCTTCTATATGCTTCCTCTTCAAGCCACTCTTGGTACTCCTGTTCATCCCTTTGCCTGCGCATTTGATCTCTTTCTTTCTGACGTTGCCATTTGTTTAGTAAGATTCTGACAGTGGGTCGCCTCCTCATTTCACCAGCTTTTGAAGTCTCGGGATGATCATGTTGATCAGTTTTCTTCTTTCCATTTATTTCCTGATGTTCTTCAGCTGATATTTGCTTCTTTGGATCAACTGTCCCAACTGCCTTGGCTTTGTTAGAAGTTAAAACCTTTACCTTCCCTTGGGGTGCTGGAGCAACCATGTTTGTCAGAAAAGGGTGACCTTCAATACCCATACTTTTGGCTTTTTCTAAGCCAATTCTCCCCTTGGTAATGACTCTCTGGATCAGGTCTCTGAAAACTTTACAATCATTAGTATTGTGAGTACTAGAATTGTGAAATTTGCAGTGCCTTTGATTTTTAAGCTCCTCAGCCGATGGAATGTTATGATTCCCAGTTAACTTGATCTGACCCTTTTCGAGCAAGTAGTCAAATATCTTATCAGCTTTTGTGATATCAAAACCATATTTGTTCACATCCTTTTCTGTACCTTTAACCTTTGCCCAAGGCATATACTCATTATTCTTCCAAGCCCAGTCTACAACAGCAACTTCTTCACTTTCACCATATGTTTCATCATCCGTGCTCTCTAAGAAGAAAGAGCTCTCTGTATTGTTGACCTTTCGAGGCTTGTAGACTTCATTGTATCTGATTTGTGCATCAATGCATGCTTGCAACTTTCTTGGCCAAAGCAGCCAGGTTGGTACAATCAAAACCAACCTTTTCCCTGATGGCTGGTATTACCCCTCGAATTGCAATGCTAACAATCTCTGGATCTGACAATGTCAAAGTGTAGCACTGATTCTTAACATCTCTGAATCTCTGAAGGTAGTGGCTTCCTAATTCGTTGTTTCCTTGCTTCACATCGACTAAATCTGCAATACCCTTTTCCATAACTCTAGAGTCAAAGTATTGATGAAATTTGTTCTCTAAATCTTCCCATCCTTGAATAGAATTAGGTGGCAAAGATGAGAACCATGAGAAAGTTGGGCCAGATAGAGGCAAAAGAAACATCCGGACTTTGAGTGCTGGTTCATCACCGATCTCTCCCGGTTGAACCAAAAATTGAGTTATGTGCTCCATGGTTGTTACCGTGCCTGTTCCTGTGAATTTGGTGAAGTCAGGAATTTTGTACCTCGGAGGCAAAGTGACTTGATCATACCACTCTGGGTATGGCTTTCTGTAAGCGATGGATGGATTCTTTGGCTTTAGACCGAACTGGCATTGAACCATATCGGTCACTTGGCTCATCAACTGATCCACTTGATTTACCGGCCCCTAATAGTCGATACCTTGCCCCCCAAAGGCATTATTCTGATATCTTGGATTCTCGTGAACATCTAGAGTATAGAAATCAGACACATAATGATACCGGGAGGAATATCACCAGGTGCTACCCTTCCTTGATAAGGTGGTGCATTGAAGTCTATGGTAATTCTCCTACCATATGGAGCAATTTTTATAGCCGATGGGTTGATATTGTTACCCATATTTGACTGTTGCATCTGTTGCTGCACCATGCCCCCATTGCCGCCAGGGCTACTTATCATCTATTGGGTTTCATTGCCACGAAAGCCATTTGTCATCTGTTGAGCCCCAGAAGTCTCAGCTACTTGAGTATTCCCAACTATATAGGTTGGACCTCTTCTTTCAGCACCGAAGTTGAAAGCTTCTTTGATAGCATTTGAGATGCTATTGATGAATGTTTCATTGTGAGCAGTAAGGGTAGCAGACATTGCCTTGCCAATTGTCTTCTGCATCGTATTGTGCTGTATCTGAATCATTGGATCCGGTTCACCCTCTAAGATCACCCTCGGAAGATGTTTTCTGGAAAACTTTCTTATCCCTGGTTTTTCTAAAACTCAATAAGCACTTGTACTGATATTGCTCAACAGTTTTCTCCACCAGGCGTTTGATGTCCATGTTTAAAACGCTTTCATTACCGAACGTCATGGTTGAACGATTGTGGTCCCACCAGGCGTGCCAAAAGAATGTGTTGACGCAAAAGTTGGTACTCTCAACACGCTAACACACTCGCACACGGTCCTCAGAGAACGTGTGGAGCAGAGTCCGGATCTCCTGGACCTTCGAACGATGGCGGTGCCGACTCTTGGCGAGAAATGACTCTGAGGCGTTCTAGCCAACTTGACCTGTAGTTGACAAGAGGAAAGAAAACAATATCAAATTATGGAACCTACCGGTTTGATGCCAGACAGTTCCAAATTGTACGGCTCTGAGATAGCCATTGTTAGAGGATTTTGACTACAAAGTCAACTCCCAAAAGAGTAAAGCATATAAACATTGATGAAGCAGAAAACGGCTATTCGAGATGTAAAAAGATATAAGAAAACAACTAGCCGATTCAACTTAGATGATAAGAGACATATGGATCTACGTATATGTCAAAACATCATAAAACTAACGGATCTACTAATTACATCGGCAAATCTGCTTGTTAACAGTGGGGTGTCTTCAAACAGCCATAATAACAAACAAATCGACAAGATAACCTAATCATCAACAGTAGGGTGTCTCCATGTAGCCATAATGATGATCAAGTCAGATTACGTCCGATATGATTAACAGATTCGTTAGCTTTAGACCGCAAAGATATGGATCAGCTATTTTACCCGATACATGGTCCATGAAGCACGAACAAGATCTATTTGTCAGAACTATGATTTGGTCTAAGATTAAACAAATTTACTTTAACATGCCTATCAGTGGGGTTCAAAAATACAGCCGTAACAAGCATATTAAACTAAATCTATTTATTCAAAGATTAAACCATAATTTAAACAGATATCTCGAACGCACAACATGTAACAATCGAGATCGGCAAGTTAGTCGATGAGAGTCTAAATCGGCTATATCCTTTGATATAAGCTTGGAAAAGCTTTAGATAGCCGATTGAGATGGCGTTTTGAGCTTGAGCCAACTTGTCAATCTCGATTGGGCAGAATATTGTTGAAACGAATACAAACTTTAAAAAACATGAACAATATCGATAACTTAATGAATCTATTAGATCACTAAATCTAATAGAGCCGATAACTAGCCAATATCGACTATTGCGAGAGATTGGTCAAAGCCAAGACAGTCTTACAAAAGGCGAACTTAAACTAATAACCAACCCATATCATAGCTTAATAAGAGTTTGGTCGATGCCAAATACAGTCTTATTAAATGATAACACAAGCCATTGGAAAAACTTACAAGCAAACCGGAGATCGATCTAGCCGATGCAGCCCTACCTGGTTGAAGGTTTTGCCGAGATCTACTTTACTCCTACTCCTAAGGGTTTGGCCATGGGCCAAAGAATTGTTTGTTTGATTGATTGTCCCTACAAAAAGTCGGGTTTTAGCTATTTATAACCCGAAAGACTCCTATTCTAATACGACTAGGATACATTATAATATGGACAAAAGACGATCCGGACTCCAACTCCTCTGGTCGAACCCGACACGTCTTCTAAGCTTGTCGAATCTGGTCCACGCAAATCTTCTGATCGCGTCTTGACCCAAAACAAGCTCTTCCCTTTTTGGCCGATTTGGTTAATTAACCAGCCCCTTCTGTTCACAAATGGAAAGTCTTCTTCAATCCCAAAATCTAGTGTTAACAACTGGTTCTAATAAAAACTGACAGTTCAACCGGTTTTTACGGTTCAATTGCATGACTGATCTTTTAAGTGAACCGAGCTGTTAGAGTCTCTGGTTTGGTCTTTTACCGGTCGGGCCGCCGGTCCGGTCCGATCCAAATAACTATGGTTTTTTATTGAATGGATTCCAATTCCTCCAAAATGAAGGGGTGTCCACCTTTCACTTGGAAGAATTAAAATCTACTAAACAAATTAGGCTATTTGGCTTGGAATTTAACATTCCATCATTTTTCACAGTTTACATATAAGCTTATCTTAAATCCATAGAATGTGAGATGAAAATTAATTTTATAGAACATCATATTATATTTCTACTTTACAACTTAGGAGTTCCTAGCAAAAAAAAATAGTCCTGTTATATCTGATGTTACACCACTAATTTACTTTATTAAAAATAAACTAATTATAAAACTAATTACACCGTTATATACTAATTAACAAGACGAACCTATTAGGTAAATTAATTCATAATTAGCAAATGATTACTGTAGCATCATATTATCAAATCATGAACTAATTAAGTTTAATAGATTCGTCTCGTGAATAAGCCTTCGGCTGATAAATTAGTTTTGTAATTAGTTTATTTTTAATAGATTAAATTAGGACCGCAACATTCGATGTGATAGGGCTAATTTTTTTTTGGGCAGAAAACAAGCACGCCCTTATAACACGTTTTTAAACTTGCTTCCCTACAATAGAAATACAATACACAAGTATCTTTCTCGTATACCAATATAATCCGTATACAACTATATTAGCTCAGTTAATATTTATATAAATTATGATTGTTAAAATAAATTTAATTCTAAGGATCAAATAGACCTAGAGTAATTGATAAGTTTATCATAATTGAGTATAGATTACTCCGTACATAGTACCTATATATATAGGGTAAACAAAGAGATATAAAAAAATGAGTGGTTTTGATTAGTGTAAAACTTGTTATATGATGGCTCATGATTAAAAATTGGCAATGCCGACCATCCCCTCATGTCTTTATATGTCTACCAGACGAGAGCACTCGACAGTCGACAATCACAATCTGTTTTGCTTTGCACTCACATTACGTTACGCATGGCTGATGGCTCATCATCACGAGCGCAAGCCGCATGGGAGTACAGCCTAAATCCACCGACGATGGATAACACCTGGTACAACAGTATGATCGAGAAGAACACAATCTTGATCTGCTCGGCAGACATCAGCAGCCAGTCTCAGTCCACTGGAACTGAAGAAGGCAAAGGAAAATGAGGTGGCTTCTGCGTCGTACAAGTACAAGAAGCAGAGGCAGAGCTGGTGCTAAGGCGCCGTTGGTGTTATGGGGAGCATCGGCCATCGGCTCTGCGCTTCTCGCCGTCCTGCTCGCCTCCAGATCATCGCTCTACCTCCAGCAGCCTGCTCCTTCTCCCTGCACCTCCCCCTCCCCCGTGGCGGAAGCGGAAGAGGGCCGGCACCACCACCGCCGCCGGGCGTGCGACGACCAGGCCAGGTGGGTCGCCAAGATGGCGTCCCTGCACAACGCCACGCTGGTGCTCACAGTCGACCGCAGGGGCTGCGCCAACTTCACCAGCCTGCAGAAGGCCGTGGACGCCGTGCCCGACTACGCCGCGGCGCGCACGCTGATCGCCGTCGACGCGGGCGTGTACGCGGAGAAGGTGGTGGTGTGGAGCAACAAGACGGGCGTCACGCTGCAGGGCCGCGGCAACCTCAACACCACCATCGTCTGGAACGACACCGCCAGCTCCAGCGGCGGCACCTTCTCCAGCGCCACCGTGGCCGTCCTCGCCGCCAGCTTCGTGGCCTGCAACGTGAGCGTGCAGAACACGGCTGCCCCCGCCGACCCGGGGGGCGCGGGCGGCCAGGCGGTGGCGCTGCGCGTCGCGGGTGACCAGGCCGCCTTCTACTGGTGCGGCTTCTACAGCTCGCAGGACACGCTGCTGGACGAGCAGGGCCGCCACTTGTTCCGCGGCTGCTACGTCGAGGGCTCCATCGACTTCATCTTCGGCAACGCGCGCTCCCTCTACCTCGGCTGCACCATCAGCTCCGTCGCCAACGCCGCCGCGGACGGCGCCATCACGGGGAGCGTCACGGCGCACGGGCGCGCGTCGCCCGCCGAGAGGACGGGCTTCGCGTTCGTGGGCTGCACCGTCGTGGGCACGGGCCAGGTGTGGCTGGGCAGGGCGTGGGGCCCCTACGCCACCGCCGTCTTCGCCAGGACGTACCTCTCCGCCGTCGTCGCGCCCGGGGGGTGGAATGACTGGAACGACCCCGCCAGGCAGCAGTCGGTGTTCTTTGGGGAGTACGACTGCACGGGCCCCGGCGCCAGCGGCGGCACCCTCGCGCAGAGGGTGGCGTACGCGAGGCAGCTGGACCAGCGCCAGGCCGCGCCATTCATGGACGTCTCCTACATCGACGGCAACCAGTGGGCGGTGCCCCCTCTGCTTCCGCCCATGGAGATGCAGGGGGCGCCGGCGAGGACATCATCATTTCTGCCGACCAGGCCGGCATCATGTCAATCTAGAGTCTAGTATAGCCAAATTCAGTCAATAATCAGTCTGCAAAGTATGGAGTCATATCATATCCGTGAATCAACTATGAGTATGATGATGAGCAAGGAGGAAAGGCCACTGCTCAGTCGCGTCTCCACCGCCGCCGCCGACCTCACCACCCGCAAACCGCTCGCCGGCCGCCGCATCCGCGTTACTGCCGAACACGAACTCGCCCCCGCCAGTGGCCGCCTCATCATCATCTGACTCGTCCTTGGTGGGGACGCGCCCACCATCAGTGTGCTGCTGCTGCATATTCCATGGTGGCGGCGACGAGGAGGTCGATCCCGGGGACACGAGGACGGGGCTTCCCGGCTGCAGCTGGTAGGCGTGGAGGAAGCCCAAGCCCTCGGTGGCCGTGCCGCCGCCCGAGCAGTGTGGTGCCGCGGCGGAAGACCATAGGAAGCGGGCGAAGGGGACCTCCGGCGACGACGGCGTGGTGGCCAGCAGGTGGAGGCTGGACTCCGGCGGGGGCGTGACCGGCGCGGTGGACGGCTCGGTGAGGCCCGCGGACGCGGAGAAGGCCGGCGGCGACACCAGCTGCTGCGGCTCCCGGGCGTACGGGCCGATGGCGAAGATGGAGGCCGTGGGCGAGCTGTAGCTGCTGCTGGCGTTGGCGTTGGCGTTGAGGAGCACCACGGGCGACGGCGACTCCGAGGTGAGCACGGACGAGGCGGGCGACGACGGCGGCGCCACGAAGGCCACCGCGGGCTGCGGTGCCTGGCGGGCATAGTGGTAGCTGCTGGAGCTGCCCGCCGCCTGCTCGGCGCAGGGTGCGCCGCCCGGCTGCGGCGACCGTGAAGCGTCGGCGATGCGCTGCGGGTGGCCGTGGGGCCGGAACCACTTGAGCTTCGCCTTCAGACGCGACCACCATCTCGTCTTCTTCTGCGTGCCATTCCAAAACGCCCCCAAAGCATGAAGACAACCCCATCAGAATTAGAACACGCCATGGACGAGCTTAGCTATGCTACTGTTGAATCAGAAAACAGCACCCCTAGTATCTTGTAATGACCTGCGCACGTGCTCTTGAACTCTATGATTTGTGAAACTCAATTGATGCATCGGAAATTCTGAAATAAAGCAGGTAGTAGCGCGAAGGAAGTAACCGTGACCAAACAGGGTAGGGCGACGTACCGCAGCGGCGCAGCTGGCGTGGTCGTCGTGGTCGAGCTGCTGCTGGTGGCGCAAGAGGCCCGTGCTGGTGGATCTCGCGGCGGCGGCCAAGACGATGGCTGCGGCGTGCACCGTGTCATCATCCTGCCGCTGCATCTTTTTTTTTTTTTGCTTTCCTGCTTCGGTAAATCGATGATGGATCAGCTTGTTCCTTGATTGGATATGTTATTGTTATGTGCCGCTGCCGGGAAACGAATTGAAGGAAGGAAGGAAGGAAGAAGCAGCTTTTTGCTGGATTAACCGATGGGTCAGCTTGGTATTTGGAGTAGTAGACGAAAGAAATAGAATAGGAAGGCAGAGATGGGTGAAAGGAAAAGACCGGCCGGCGGGTGCGTCACGTATGCGACGCGGGGAAGGCAGGCAGAAGCAGCCATTCATCCATCAGATCCAACACAAACCAACGTTTGACTCCATGGGTGCGGGTCAGTCACGGACGCACTTAAGCTCCCATCATCCAATTAGCAACCAGAACGCACTAATCGATTTCATTGCTTCGTCTTCGTCAATGCAGAGTCCACGCACGGCTCGTGTACGTGCACATTAGGGCGCGCCACACCAACACTCACACGGCCACACGTGAAGGAGCATGTCATGTACACGGAGCACGGTACACCCTTTATCCCAAATTATAAAATATTTATCTTAAATTACAAGATATTTAATTTTTTTGGTTTTAAATTTGACTACTCGTCTTATTAAACAAAACCAAACTTAAGTTATTTTTAAAGAATTTTTATTAAAAAACAAAGTTACGATAAAAAAATAGTATTTTGTATAAAATTTTAAATAAAATGAGTGGTCAAATTTAATGTTAAAAAAATCAAACGAATAGGATGGATTGACCGCCTGCTCCAGCAGGGCACGCCGACGTCCACTGGATCACGGTGGAACCATATCAGCCCTATCTACTGACTGACCTCATTCCCCGTGCATCGTCCAGCCAGGGACAACCATCAGGCCGAGAGATCAAGGTTTGGCGGTCTAGGCTCGTCCGAGAAGGCCAGACGACCCGGGCCGCCGGCCAACGAGTCTCCGAAGTGAGCATAGGCGTATGCCGTTTTTCCTCTTCCTGTTCGTCCACAATACCCAAATTTCCCAATCCCAATCCATCTTCTCCGCTCAATCCATTAAAATTGATTGCCAAATCGATCTGGCCTGCATTCAATCGTCACCCGCCACCTCCGCCACGGGCCCGTTTGGGATTGCTCGAAGTAGTACTGGGAGAATTGCCGTAAGCCACCTTCCATCCTTGCGATTCACCTTTCTCCTCTCCTAATCCAGCTAATTCGTTTTAATCTTCTCCTCGATCTGGCCCGTGATTCCATCTGTTGCCGCTTCGTTGCTTCTGCGGATTCAATCGGTGGATTCCTCTACTGATTTCATCTCTGTCGGAGGCGTCGTCTCCTGGCCCTCCATCCTTCGCCGGAATCGACACCTGCCCCTCGTTGCCGCCCTGCTCTGCCTCGCGACGATTTCTGGAGGCTGCTCCTCGTTGTTGACCTCGCCTAGGGGCGTGAAGAGGGAGAAGGTCGCCGCCCCGGCGGCGGCGGCGGCGATGTCCGGCGGTGGTGGCACGAGGACGACGACGAGGGGCCACCCGCTGCTGCGCGGGTGGAAGCGCGACAGGCCGTACACGCACGAGATGCGCCCGGCGCAGATTGAGGCGTTCCGCACCATGTGCGGCGCGCTCATCCCGTCGCTGCCCGCGAACGCCAACGCCGGTCGCGAGGACCTGCCCGGCGGCAAGGACCTCGAGCGCTTCTACCTCGCCTCCGTCGCCGACTCCACCATCCCTCCTCTTCCGCCCAATCTCGACGTCGCCGCCGACTCCACCATCGCTATGGAGCACGTTCCTCCAGATCCGCCTCCCCTGCTGCTCCACCTAACCCCAATAGCTCACCACCAAGCGTACCTCTGGTCCCCCCACGCTGTGCAAACTCCGACCTCCCTCCTCCCTCGACCCGTGCCTCCTCCAACTTCGCTCCTTCCAGCAGCACCGATCGAGCCAAGCGACCCATCCTTCATGGCTGGTCATGCTCGTTTTCGTCCTGGGAACTCTACTCGCGCGAGCGGCAACCACCTTCGTCAACAGGCTTCGGCGCCGGCCGATAGGGCGCCACAGACTCCATGACGCTACTGGCATGGAACTGCAGAGGCATAGGAGGGAGTCTCCGCAGTTCGACAACAACCCACCTCTCCCGCCTACTACTATCAACTAAAGCTAAGGTATGTTTTTTTTTCAGAAACTAGGAACTCTACAATTAATAAATATGCTATTAAGAATAGGTTCAATCTTAATGATGCTTTTGTTGTTCCTTCTAATGGCCATTCTGGTGGCCTATGGCTAATGTGGACTGATGAAGTTGACATCACTATCTTTGACTTCAATCATCACTACATCTTTGCCTTTTGTGTAAATAGAGCTACCCAGCAACAATATGGCTTAGTTTGTATCTACGGCGATCCCCATCATCGTATTACCAATGTTATTTGGGACCAAGTGACGAACTTTGTTATGGCCAATAGTGCTTTGCCTATGTTATGTATGGGCGATCTAAATGAACTTATGCATGCAAATGAAAAAAAAGGTCCCACGGGGGCTAATGCCAATCGTATTGATGCATTCTGTGCGTATGTTAGACAGTGCGGTTTTGTGGATCTTGGTTATAGTGGGCCGGCGTACACATGGACTAATAAACGTTTTTCTTCTATACCCACTTATGAAAGACTTGATCGTTGTTTAGGCAATGCAGAATGGTGTATGGAGTACCCCACGACTACTATCTATCATCTCCCTATGATGTACAGTGATCATGCTCCTATTCTTGCGGTGCTTAACTCTAACCGTCCTCGTATTAATAAACCTTTTAGATTTGAAAATTGGTGGTTGCAGGAACCTGAATACCAGGACATAACCAAGGAGAGTTGGAACCGCTCTCACCAGCGTGATTTCACGCAAAAAACTTGTTTTCTTGCAGCAGACCACAAGAAATGGAGAAAGAAAAAGCCTAAAAACAGTGATTTGCTTGCTTCTATAGAAAACCAGTTGCTTACCCAGCAATCTCTTCCTCCTACCCAACAAAACCACAACCTTCAGCTCCAGCTCCATGACAAACACTCAGATCTGTTAAAAAAAGAGGAGATCTACCACCTACAACGAGCCAAAAAAATTGGGCTTTTGCTGGCGATAGAAACACTGCCTTCTTCCACCATGCCATTATCAAAAGAAACCGAAAGAACAGAATTTCATATCTTCTTAATCCGGATGGCTCCCATTCCACTACACCTACCCAGTTATCTAATACCCTGACCACTTATTTCTCCTCTATTTTGCTGATACATGGGTGTATGCCGAGTCTCTGAGTGATGAGTGATTGTCAACTGGGATAATGCGCATGTTCTTTGGCTTGTGTTGTGCAGGTGTCGAGCACGGATACAGTGATCAAAGGCAAGGTGAAGGTCAAGTAGAGACGTGCCGTGCCGATGGACCGAAAGTGGCGAAGGGCGGACGTGAGGCTTGGACTGAGGGACCGGTGGCCTGAGGATCAGCTGTGGTGGCTGACAGCCTGGGACAGCGACGAGCGAAGACTTGCGGGTGGACGGGGTGCACGGGCGGTGCATCCCCTCTACGGCTCGGTTGGGTGGTTGAGCCACAGAAAAACCACCGAGTGGACGGTTTCTAGGTTTGGGCCTCAAAACCTGGGCGCTGATGGTTTCCGAGTTTGGGCCACAAAACTCGGGCTGAGGATGGTTTCCAGGTTTGGGCCTCAAAACCTGGGTGCTGCGGGTTTCTGAGTTTGGGCCACAAAACTCAGGCGATGGTCGGCTGGTTTCCCGGTTTGGGCCTCAAAACCGGGAGTTGGCTGTGAAGGCTGGTTTCCCAGTTTGGGCAACAAAACTGGGGGTGCGACGTCCGGGAAAAGGACAAGCAGAGCGGTGGCGGCACGTGGCGGCAATTGGTGAGGTTGCGTCGAGGCAACGCTACCAGTTGTGCGGGCATGGCCGTCGGATCACCACCTACCACGAGTTGGTCCAGAATAACCCTAGGGTTTAGCTGGTTCGCTCTGTAATTAGTTAGGGGTAGAGTGGGAATTAGAATTAGGAAAAGTAGGGGGAGGCACCCACCTCCCCATCTATCTCAGTCATTTGCTCTTTGCTTCTAGGGTTTCCTGCTCTCCCAATCCCCTGCTGTAGCTACTGAGATCCGCAGAGAACCTTGCCTCTGTGTACTGGAGATTTTGAGGAAGTGAGACCGTAATCTCACTGTTATAGCATGTGGTAGCCACACGGTTGCAGATCGATGACTTGATTCACGTTTTTGTTCGTGTTCTCCACGATTTTCCCGTCACTCGATCTCCATCTCTTTTGCGTCTTTGCGAAATCCGTTTGAATCAACTTGTTCTTTATAGTGAGGAGATCATTTCCACTGAAGGAATTCATCTAACTCCTCACGAACAACTAGATCGGGTTGATTTCGTTTTCATAGCGCTTTTTTGTTCATACTCCTTCCCCTTCGATTTCCCGGTGATTGAGTTGATTTGAGCGGATGATTTCTTGGGGATAGTCTCCTAACTACCTCGTGATCATCCTCTCCAATTTTGGGAACAAGGGTTTTTTAGTTGAATCGATTTTGGGAGGATTTTGGAAAAGGTTGACCGAAATCGCCCTCTTTGTTCATCCGCAGACAGTCCGCGCGTCGGGGTCGGTCAGACCAGTGGCCTGACTCCGCGCTATTGGGCAAGTGTTTTTTGAACTGCGGACAGTTCGCCGTTGTGATCTGCGGACAGTTCGGGAACGTCCAGGGAGGTTCCAGCAGAGTTGCTGTTTCTTGTGTTTGGCCGGCGGACAGTCCGACATCCCCTCGCGGACAGTTTGCAGTAGGGGCGGACAGTCCGGGACTTCAAGTCCGGACAGTCCGGGAGTCGGCTGAAGCTTCCGGTTTAGTGCGTTTGCTCTCCCGGCTTCTTCGCTTGGTTTCCGGACTTCTCGTTTGGTTCTAGAGTTCACCTAGGAACCTCTCTAGGTATCTTTGCTACTTGTTAGCATCGGTATTTGAGGATTTCCCGATGTAGCCTTCAATCTACGTTTGGGACCCAGTTTCTAGAGTCGAACTTGCTCTGGTGCTTTTGGCGTTTGACTCGCTATCGTTTTGTGGTGCCTCGCTATGATCCTAGGGATCATCGACCCTCTTCCAAGGGTCGTGGGCATCACGGTTTCGATCGAAGCTCTTGGGGTTGATTTTGGGGACAAAAGGCCAAAGTTTCAAGAAAAATTTTTAAGCTCCCATTCACCCACCCTCTGGCCGCCTTGCTATTGCATTCTCGGTCCTTCAATTGGTATCGGAGCGGGTTAAGGATCTTCCACCTTAGCCGGTTCCAGATCCACAGAAGGCGACATGGATCACGGCGTGGGCAAACCACCGTTTTTCGATGGGACGAACTATGCGTATTGGAAGATACGCATGTCAGCCTATCTGCAGAGTATTGGTGCTTCCATTTGTGATATTTGCAACTCTGCCGATTACGTGGTCCTGGCTGCTCGTGTTACTCAGCGTCCGATCGATGAGCACGATGCCAATAGCCAAGCTCGTAATGCTCTTTTCTCCTGTTTGAGCATGTCCGAGTTTGATCGCGTTTCTCACCTCGCTACGGCTCGGGAGATTTGGGCTACCCTCATGCATTTCCATGAGGGAACCTCTCAAGTCAAAACCCGTCTCTATGAGTCGTTCAATCGAGAGTAGGAGAACTTTCGACATATGCCTGGCGAGAGCATAGAAAGTTTATTCGCTCGCTTTCAGGTGATTGTCAACAGGATGAGGGCTAACAAGGAGCTGTTGCCTTTCGACGATCATGAGAGAGCTTTGAAGCTCTTGCATACTCTTGATCGATCGGTGTGGGACTCAAAGGTTCAGGCGATCATCGAATCACCTAACTATGAGACCCTCACATGCGACGAGCTCTTCAGTAAGCTCAAGTCCAGTGAGATTGACGCCATGGCGAGGGCTTCTTATGAAAATCCTTCTGGCCCGTCAATGGCTTTGGTTTCTGGTTCTTCTGCTAACCCCTCTGGAGGCTTTGCACTCTCTTCTCTTCTTTCTGTCACAGAGGAGCAGCTGGAGTTCATGGGGGATGACGAGTTGGCATTGCTCGCCAACCGGTTCTCGCGGTTCCACAACAACCGCATGAACCGTCGCCGCGGAGGAGGACGCTCGGGATGTTTCGAGTGCGGCGACCCCAACCACTTCATCGCCAATTTCTCGAAGAAGAACAAGCAGACCTTCGGCAAGGCGGATCATGGGCACAAGTATGACTCCGACAAGCGCAAGGAGAAGTACGTCCCTGCAAAGCACAAGCGGAAGGGCGGCTTCGACAAAGAGTACATCAAGACGATGTACTTGGAGAAGGCCCAGGCTGAGCAGCGTGCGTTCTTCGCCACGCTCAGCGACGTCGACGACTCGGATGACGACTCCGCTGCCTCAAGCGACGACGAGTCCGAGAAGAAGAAGAGGATCGAGGACAAGCTGAACGACCTCTGCTTCTTCGCCGATGACGACGGCTTCTGCACCATGGCCCTCGGCAAGGAGGTCGACGGCGAGCTGGAGGACACCCCTCGGAACGACGACGACGACGACACCTCCCAGGTATCTCAGACCCCCAATGAGCTTTCTGCTGAGGTCGAGAAACTTACTGTTGCGCTCCTTAGTCAGGATAAGTTGCTTAGGCGTGCTTCTAGAGAGCGCAAGGAGTTTAGGCAGAAGTGGGAGGATACGGTGAAGGAGCTTGAGTTTGCCAAGTCCACCGTAGTCGTGTCTGAGGAGGTTGAGTGTGAGATGTGCACCACACACATGACTGACCTTCTCACTTTGAGAAGCAAGTATGTTGTGTTGGTAGGAGAGGTGGATGAGCTGAAGGCTAGATCTTCGCTGTTGGGTGCGTGCAAGTCCTGTGCGGGCTTGCAATCTGAGTTGGCAGAGAAGAATGCCAAGATTGTGTCTCTTGAAGAGGCCAACTCGGGTAGCACATGTGTGGCTAGGTGTGTTCTTTGTGAGGGTTTGGAGATGGAGATCGCTAATGTGAAGCATGACAAGATGCTAACCGAGGAGGAAAACACATACCTTCGGACCATCTTGTCATGGGTGTCTAGTGGTGAGCCACAGCTCGGAATGATGATCTCCCAATTCAAGCGAGCTGCTGGAGGTCCAGGTGTAGGTTTTGCTCCGGGTGTTGATGTTTCGTCTTTTGGGAAGATTGGAGAGTCGAGTGGTCTTAACCCATGTGAGAAGCCCAACTCCACCACTACTCCCAAGCTTACCAAGATTCCACCCAAAGAGCCTCTCAAGCCTAACACTAAGGATGGGGTCTTTGTTGAACCTCCGAGAGCTCCACCCAAGAAACAATCATGGGCTCCCAAACCAAACCACCTCAAGAACAAGCTGGACACCATGCCACCCATCCAGGAGGAGCTTATGCCACAGAAGGGCAAAGTGATCCACACCCACTACCGTGAGTACCAACAACCCCCTATGAGAGCGGTGAGGTACCATTGTGAGCACTGTGGGAGAGATGGACACTTGAGTGAGTTTTGCTTTCGGCGCAAGAGAGAGGCGCGCCGCGCAAAGGAGATGAACAACACAGACATGTACCATCCTTTGCATGATGTACATGTGCCGAATGTTCAGAGGCGTGCTGGTAGGCCTAGAGGTCTAGAACCTCAAGTTCCTAGGCCTAAGCAGCGGAGAGGACGTGCCCGGCGGGAGCCTGCAGTTGTAGGCTATGGACCCCGTGGCGGTGGCTTTGTTGTTGACCGTTTTCCCCCACCGCGCTTTGAGTATCGCGATGGACGCTCTTCCCTTAGTGGACCACGTTTTCCTCTACGTGGTGATCGCTCTTCCCGTAGGCGTGCTAGGAATGGTTTTTCTGCTAACCGTTCTTTTGAGCAGCCGACCCAACACTGGTACTCTCCTTACTTCACTAACCCCAGTGTTGGACCGTATGCTCACCCTATGTCTTTTTATTGATGTAGGTAAAACTATTGGAGAACGTTTGGTTGGTGGATTCCGGTTGCTCGAGGCACATGACCGAAAACGCCAAGTGGTTCTCCAGTCTTAGTCCGGTCGCCGAAAAGGAGTTTATCACCTTCGGCGACAATAGCAAAGGTAGAGTGTTGTCTCGTGGGTCGGTGCGAGTTAATGAGCACTTTGTGTTTCGCGATGTTGCTCTTGTTTCGAACTTGCATTTTAACCTTCTTTCTGTTTCGCAACTCTTTGATGACGACTATGAGATTCGTTTTAAGCCGAATCTCAGTCGCATTTTGGATCGTCAGGGCAATCTTGTTTGTGTGATTTCGCCCTTTGGAAAAGTCTTTCGTGCGGATTTCTCGGAGTCGTTCGGAATTTCTCGTTGTCTTTTGGCTGGACCTTCCTCCTCTGATCTTTGGAAGTGGCATAGGAGACTAGGTCACCTGAGCTTCGACTTGCTTGCAAGGCTTAGTTCACTTGGCTTAATCCGAGGATTGCCCAAGTTATCCATGGAGAAGGATCTTGTTTGCCATTCTTGTAGACATGGGAAGACGGTAGCCGCTCCCCACCATCCAGTGACTCAGGTCATGACTAAGCGCCCTGGAGAGCTTTTACACATGGACCTTGTTGGTCCGGCTCGGGTGAGCTCGGTTGGGGGGAAGTGGTATGTGCTTGTTGTTGTCGATGATTTTTCGAGATATTCGTGGGTTTTCTTTTTAGCTGAGAAAACTAAGACTTTCTCCCTTGCTCGCAATCTGATTTTGCGTCTTCAGAACGAGTTCCCTTTGAACTCGATGCGAGCTATTAGGAGTGATAATGGTTCTGAATTCAAGAATTTGAATTTTGAGAAGTTTTGTAACTCTTTTGGGTTAGAGCATCAGTTTTCTTCCCCCTACACACCGCCTCAGAATGGTGTTGTAGAGAGGAAGAATCGGACCTTGTAGAGATGGCCAGGACGATGCTCGATGAGCATAGGACTCCTAGGCATTATTGGGCCGAAGCTATGAACACTGCATGCTATATTTCCAATCGCATTTTTCTGAGAGCTTTCTTGAAAAAGACTTCTTATGAGTTGCGTTTTGGAAAACTGCCCAAAGTGAGTTATTTTCGGGTTTTTGGTTGCCATTGTTTTATACTCAAAAAGGGCAACTTGGACAAGTTTGAGTCTCGTTCTTCTGACGGTGTGTTTTTGGGTTATGGCACTCATACACGTGCTTATCGCGTACTTAACCTTGACACTAACCGAGTCATGGGGACATCCGATGTCACCTTCGACGAGACCATGGTTTGTCCTTCTTCTCGTTTTGAGCGTGCAGGTGATCATGAGGTTGGCGAACCTCTTTTTGATGATGAGGAAGAGGGTGCTGAAGGGATGGATGACCCAGCACCTCCTCCACCTGTTGTGCCGCAAAGAGCGGCTTCTACTATGACTCACGGCCCCGATCCCTCTTCTTCGACTTGGGGGTCGTGGGATCCACCACCTCGAGCGGTACCTTTTGTACCCGAGGAGGCACCAACTGCTGTTGAGGGGGAGGCTACTTCAGCTCGGGAGGCGCCACACCACATTCAGCGCCAACACCCGCCTCAACAGATGATCGGCAGCATCGACGAACGTGTCACTCGGTCAAGGTCACAACAAATCTCTCACTTTGCTCATTCTGCATTTGTTGCTGATTTTGAACCCTGAGATGTTGGACACGCTTTGACGGATCCAGATTGGGTCAATGCCATGCATGAGGAGCTTGAGAACTTTGAGAGAAATCGGGTTTGGGTTCTTGTTCCTCTTCCTCCTGAGTGTCATCCTATTGGGACAAAATGGGTTTTCAAAAACAAACAAGGAGAAGATGACCATGTTGTGAGAAACAAGGCCAGACTTGTAGCCCAGGGGTATAGTCAGAAGGAGGGGATAGACTATGAGGAGACTTTTGCTCCTGTAGCTCGTTTGGAGGCGATTAGGATACTCTTGGCTTTTGCTGCATCCAAAGGGTTTAAACTTTTTCAAATGGAAGTCAAGAGCGCCTTCTTAAATGGCTACATAGAAGAGGAGGTGTATGTAAAACAACCCCCGGTTTCGAAAATCCCAAGTTTCCAAACCATGTTTTTAAACTTCACAAAGCTTTGTATGGTTTGAAACAAGCCCCTAGAGCCTGGTATGACAGGTTGAAAACCTTTTTGCTTGCTAAGGGTTTTAAAATGGGATGTGTGGATAAAACGCTCTTTCTCCTCAAGCAGGGCAATGACACACTCTTGGTCCAGATTTACGTGGATGATATCATTTTCGGTGGTTCTTCTCACGCTTTGGTTGCGAAGTTTGCAGATACTATGAGCAGGGAGTTTGAGATGAGCATGATGGGCGAGTTGACGTTTTTCCTCGGATTGCAAATCAAGCAATCTCGAGAGGGAACGTTTGTGCACCAAGGTAAGTATACCAAGGATATCTTGAAGAAATTCGATATGGGTGAGGCCAAGCCTCTTCCAACATCCATGTCGACCACGACGGCCCTAGATGCGGACAAGGAGGGAGAAGCAGTGGACTAGAAGGAGTACCGGAGTATGATCGGGTCGCTGCTGTACCTGACAGCGACACGCCCGGACATTCAGTTCGCGGTGTGTCTTTGCGCGTGATTTCAGTCATCGCTGCGCACCTCTCACCGTCAAGCGGTCAAGCGCATTATGAGGTACTTATGCTTCACTCTTGAGTTTGGGATTTGGTATTCTGCTTCCTCCACCCTCTCCCTTTGTGGTTATTCCGATGCCGATTTTGCTGGTTGCCGCATTGAGCACAAGTCCACTTCTGGGACTTGTCAGTTTATTGGTTCTTCTCTTGTATCGTGGTCTTCTCGCAAGCAGTCTAGTGTCGCCCAGTCTACCACGGAGGCTGAGTATGTTGCTGCGGCTAGCTGCTGTTCCTAGTTGCTTTGGATGATGGCCACTTTGCGTGATTTTGGTCTGAGCTTTTCTCGCGTTCCTTTGCTTTGTGACAGCACGAGTGCTATTAGCGTTGCTAAGAATCCCATGCTGCACTCTAAGACCAAACACATTGATGTGCGCTTTCATTTTCTGTGAGACCACTATGAGAAGGGTGATATCGACCTTCGCCATGTCGATACTCATCATCAGTTGGCTGATATTTTTGACCAAGCCTTTGGACCAATCAACTTTTGCTAGGTTGAGAGGTGAGCTTGGTTTGTGTTTCCCCTTTTAGATGGGGGAAACATTTTGATTTTTGTATTATAAACTGACTTTGTGTTTTTCATTTGATTTCTTCATGCATCTTTGCATTTCATCTTGCATATTTACATTCAGAGCTTCATGTATATAATTTGAAGAATGTGACTATGTTCTGTATAGTATTTGTTTCGATGCTTTATGATGATGTTGTAGCTTATGCTATTTCTGATCACTGTTACATGTTGTGAGCGGAGCTATTTTATGAATGGTGAATCTGACTAATAAACTTGAAACTTGAAAATGTTCACCATAGAGATATGCAACTAGCGTGTGTAGAATGTGTTGAAATCACTTGTGCTCTTCATATATGCTAGGTTGCTATGTCTCTAGTGTTGAGTCCTTCACTTGCTTGGTATGTTCATATTCTGTTTTAATATCTGAACCAAGTTAAGTGAATTGGAAAGATCGAGATGGGATTGCTTGTCAGCACATCACAGTTTCGAGACTGTTTCTCATTGCACTTTGAGTTAAACTTGAGTTGTGTAGTGTATGACCGAAACTGTTGCTTTAAGCTTCTGATTGCTTCTGCATAGGCTTCGCACAGTTGAAAAGTTAGGCAATGACAAGCTTTCAACCTCTCGCAATCACATGCTGAAATTTAAACTTGTGTAATTTAACCGCTGCAACTCCGATAAAATTTGGATACACAAGTCTATGTTTCATTCTATGGCATGATGATTGAACTGTGCTAGTGGTAGTTCACATTGTATACATGTTTAGCACTTGTCTGACTTCATGTCTATACATGTTTTGTGCTATTTTGATGGTGAATACCTTTCTGGCTGAAAACTGCTCGTTTTGCTCTCATGTTCATATTTCGTATCTAGTGATCAGTTTGAGCCTTTGTTAGCATTCTGTGCATTTTATGAGTCATCGGATCAGAACTGTGTAGAGCATCTTTGCACTCTCTTGATTATATTCCTGAAGCTGCTAACTTGCATTTGAACTCATATGCATTTTTGGAGGGAGATATTCTGTCAAGGGGGAGAAATTTCAGTGCTTGTGCACATTTGCTTGATGGTGCATTTTCAACTAACGGAGAGAAAATATTGACAAATCATGTGTTCCCTGGGTTGTGTGCACTAGTTGAGGGGGAGTTTGCTAGTTGTGTTGAGCCCTTGCCTCTTCTTGAGGGACTAGCAAACATTTTCAGCTCTTGAATTGTTGGTATCAAACTCTTTTGTTTTTGTGTTGGTAACAATTGGTATTGAGCTGCTTCGCTAGCGGTGTTGAGCCCGTTCTGCCTCTTCTTGAGGGCTAGCTCTGTTTTGCTTGAATTTCAGTTGATTTTTCAATTGGCATCAAGTTTTCTTGCTAGCGGTGTTGAGCTTGTTCTACCTCTTCTTGAGGGCTAGGTTTGCTTTGCTTGGTCGCGTCGAGCCGTTGCCCATGTCTTTGGGGACCAAGTTGTCTTGCTCTTTCCACTTGACCTTCTTCGGCTTTGCTATGCTTTTGGGTCATTTGGTCGAGTTCTCTCTCCTTCTTCCTTCCTTCTTCTATTCCATTATGATTTGTGTTGGTAGTTGACAATGCACTCATCAAGGGGGAGATTGCGGATACATGGGTGTATGCCGAGTCTCTGAGTGATGAGTGATTGTCAACTGGGATAATGCGCATGTTCTTTGGCTTGTGTTGTGCAGGTGTCGAGCACGGATACAGTGATCAAAGACAAGGTGAAGGTCAAGTAGAGACGTGCCGTGCCGATGGACCGAGAGTGGCGAAGGGCGGACGTGAGGCTTGGACTGAGGGACCGGTGGCCTGAGGATCAACTGTGGTGGCTGACAGCCTGGGACAGCGACGAGCGAAGACTTGCGGGTGGACGGGGTGCATGGGCGGTGCATCCCCTCTACGGCTCGGTTTGGTGGTTGAGCCATAGAAAAACCACCGAGTGGACGGTTTCCAGGTTTGAGCCTCAAAACCTGGGCGCCGATGGTTTCCGAGTTGGGGCCACAAAACTCGGGCTGAGGACGGTTTCCAGGTTTGGGCCTCAAAACCTGGGTGCTGCGGGTTTCTGAGTTTGGGCCACAAAACTCAGGCGATGGTCGGCTGGTTTCCCGGTTTGGGCCTCAAAACCGGGGGTTGGCTGTGAAGGCTGGTTTCCCGGTTTGGGCCACAAAACCGGGGGTGCGACGTCCGAGAAAAGGACAAGCAGAGCGGTGGCGGCACGTGGCGGCAATCAGTGAGGTTGCGTCGAGGCAACGCTACCAGTTGTGCGGGCGTGGCCGTCGGATCACCACCTACTACGAGTTGGTCCAGAATAACACTAGGGTTTAGCTGGTTCGCTTTGTAATTAGTTAGGGGTAGAGTGGGAATTAGAATTAGGATAAGTAGGGGGAGACACCCACCTCCCCATCTATCTTAGTCATTTGCTCTTTGCTTCTAGGGTTTCCTGCTCTCCCAATCCCCTGCTGTAGCTACTAAGATCCGCAGAGAACCATACCTTTGTGTATTGGAGATTTTGAGGAAGTGAGACCGTAATCTCACTATTGTAGCATGTGGTAGCCACACGGTTGCAGATCGATGACTTGATTCGCGTTTTTGTTCGTGTTCTTCGCGTTCTTCGTTTCTCCGCGATTTTCCCGTCACTCGATCTCCCTCTTTGTTGCGTGTTTGCGAAATCCGTTTGAATCAACTTGTTCTTTATAGTGAGGAGATCATTTCCACCGAAGGAATTCATCTAACTCCTCACGAACAAGTAGATCGGGTTGATTTCGTTTTCATAGCGTTTTTTCGTTCATACTCCTTCCCCTTCGATTTCCCGGTGATTGAGTTGATTTGAGCGGATGATTTCTTGGGGATAGTCTCCTAACTTCCTCGTGATCATCATCTCCAATTTTGGGAACAAGGGTTTTTGAGTTGAATCGATTTTGGGAGGATTTTGGAGAAGGGCAACCGAAATCGCCCTCTCTGTTCATCCGTGGACAGTCCGCCAGGTAAACCGCGGACAGTCCGCGCGTCGGGGTCGGTCAGACCAGTGGCCTGACTCTGTGCTGTTGGGCAAGTGTTTTTTGAACTGCGGACAGTCCACCGTTGTGATCTGCGGACAGTCCGGGAACGTCCAGGGAGGTTCCAGCAGAGTTGCTGTTTCTTGTGTTTGGCCGACGGACAGTCCGGCATCCCCTCGCGGACAGTCCGCAGTAAGGGCGGACAGTCCGGGACTTCAAGTCCGGACAGTCCAGGAGTCGACTAAAGCTTCCGGTTTAGTGTGTTTGCTCTCCCGGCTTCTTTGCTTGGTTTTCGGACTTCTCGTTTGGTTCTAGAGTTCATCTAGGAACCTCTCTAGGTATCTTTGTTACTTGTTAGCATCGGTATTTGAGGATTTCCCGACGTAGCCTTCAATCTACGTTTGGGACCCAGTTTCTAGAGTCGAACTTGATCTGGTGCTTTTGGCATTTGACTCGCTATCGTTTTGTGGTGCCTCACTGTGATCCTAGGGATCATCCACCCTCTTCCAAGGGTCGTGGGCATCACGGTTTTGATCGAAGCTCTTGGGGTTGATTTTGGGGACAAAAGGCCAAAGTTTCGAGAGAAATTTTTGAGCTCCCATTCACCCCCCCTCTGGTTGCCTTGCTATTGCATTCTCGGTCCTTCATATTTTTTCCTCCTCTACTAATGATCCGAGCATGCCCTGTCCTACTCCCACCCACCTTTGGCCTCCTCCAACGTCCAACACAGTCAGCCCAAGTCAGGAGGAAATGCATCTCTTGGATGTCTTCAGGTATACCTACTCCTCTCCCACTCCTAATGAAATTTTTGAGCTTGTTAAACAGATGCACAATAATGCGGCTCCGATCCTGATGGTCTCAATGCTGCCTTCTACAAATCTGCATGGTCCTGGGTGAAGGAGGATGTCTGTCATGTGGTAACTAGTTTCTACTCCATGGCTATCCTACCTTCTTAACTCAATCTCACCTTCCTCTCTCTCTAATCCCGAAAATAAACATTCCAAAAACACCTCAAGATTACAGACCCATTAGTCTCTGCAATGTCATCTACAAAATTATTTCTAAATCTCTAGCGAATAGGTTGAAGAATCATTTACCAAATTACATTTCTCATTCCCAAACTGCTTTTATTGCTAATAGGCATATCTCTTCAAATATTATTATAACCCAAGAAATTATCCACTCCTTCACTCTAAAATCTTGGAAAGAATCAGCTTTCATTCTCAAAATTGATCTGGCCAAAGCCTTCGACAGACTCGAATGGGACTTCATAGTTGCTGCTCTGCAGAGGTTGGGTCTCGACCACAACTTCATCAACCTCATTTATGCCTGCATTTCCACTACTACTTTTGCAGTTTTAGTCAATGATGAACCGAGTCCAAACTTGAAATCTCAAAGAGGCCTAAGACAAGGTTGTCCTCTTTCTCCATATCTCTTTGTCATAGCTATTAATGAATTATCTTACAGGTTACAGGAGGCCTTGCATAATAACAACCTCTCAGGAATCTCCCTGGGTCCTGGTTGTCCGGCCATACACTCCCTTCTTTTTGCAGATGATCTAATTCTTTGTGGACATGCCTCCACCCATGAAGCTCAGACCATAAAAGACGTTCTCAATGATTTCTGCCATAAATCAGGTCAGACTCCAAACCTTCAAAAATCTGCAATTTACTTTAGCAAAAATGTTACTAACATCACCAAAGACCAAATTAATCATATTTTCCCTGTTCAAGATCTGCAACCAAATTCCATGCATCTAGGTCATCCGATGATCTTCAGTCACAAGGACAAAAACAGGGCGAACAATTTCATTTTCAATAAATTCTATGCCAAATTCAGTACTGTCAAAGCAAATAAGCTAAATCATGCAGGACGTCTTCAATACATTAAATCAGTTCTAGCTGCTATTCCTATTTATTACATGTCCACTGTGCTTTTCTCTAAACTCTTTATTGATAAAATTAACACCATTATTCGAAGATTCTAGTGGGCAGGTATCCAGGAGGAGAATCATACCAACCCAATCCCCTACAGATCCTGGGATGATATTTGTAAACCAACAAAAGATGGAGGACTTAGGGTTAGAGATATGGAAGCTATAAACAGAAGTCTAATTCTAAAATCAGCTTGGAATGTAGCTAACCAAAAAAACCCTTTTCTTTCAGGCATCCTCAAAGCAAAATACCATCCCCATGGGTCCTTTTGGACAGCGACTAACAGTGCTTCAAAATCAATCTATTGGTCTTCTGTCTTGCAGATTCGACCTCTCCTCCTCTCTAATTTGGCCATTCAGATTCATGCAGGCAACTCTTCAATCTGGTCAACACCTTGGACACCCCTATGGAACCAGATCCACAATCATCTGCTTCTACCGGTTGTGACAAGCCCGCTTGCAGAAATGATATCAGACCTTTGGACATCAGGTACGCAACAATGGAATCAACAACTTTTATCTGCTACATTTTCAGATGAGGCTGTCCAATCGATCCGAGCAACGCCGGTGGTCAGTTCAACTAGCCAAGACATCCTGAGATGGATACCAGATCGAAAAGGTATCTGCACTGCGAAGGCAGCTTATAGATTCATTGCTGCTCAACAGCCTTTCTCCTTACCTCCTCAAGGGTCAAGAAGCATTTCCAATGATTCAAATAAAATCCTGCAACAGGTATGGAAAAGCAAAACAATTCCTCCCATCATTAAAACCTTTGCATGGCGTCTAATCAGGAGGGCACTCTCTACTGGAGAGCGGGCTAGTCGTTTCTCGGTTCATATTGATGACAATTGCAACTACTGTGGTTTATTAGAAAATGATGTTCACCTATTCTTCCTTTGTCAACTGGCTCAACAGGTTTGGGCAGCATCCGATCCACCACTTTACACTGCCAATCTTAGCCTTTCTGAAGATGGAGTTCAACAAGCCCTGCCCATGCTTATTACTAATAACCCCTCTGTTCAACTCTATGTCACACTTTGTTTACCATGTGGTACATCTGGAAAGCACGCAATGATAACAGATTCCAGCGAAGAACTTGGACAGCGCCACACATCGTCCAAGCAGCCCGATCACACATGATGACTCAACTAATAGTTTTACTTGAACAACCTATTCCTATAGGTAATTTTCCAGGACAGTCCAATCAACAAGACAATATAAACTCACCTAATAATATGCAGGATAGGTGGCTTGTTCACTCACCTTCTTCGGTGGTAGGAAACAAATGCTATGTTGATGCTTCTATTCTTCCAGATGCTCCAGGACTCTCCATCAGACCGGCAGGCATTGGGATTTTTTTTGATAAACTCTGATTTGCAGGGAACTCAGAGTATCTTCATCCAGGCGGTCTTACGCAATTCTTCTTCGGTTGTTATGGCTGAAGCTGCAGGTCTGGCTCTGGCCTCTTCGGTCCTGCGCAGTCTGCAGTGGAGCAGCACAACAATTTTTTCAGATAATTTGTGTTGACACCGGATTTTCGCACGCGCAAGGATGATTTCTTGGGGATAGTCTCCTAACTACCTCGTGATCATTCTCTTCAAGTTTGGGTTCAAGGGATTTTGGTTTGAATCGATTTGGAGGAGATTTGGGTGAAGGGCGACCAAAATCGCCCTCACTGGGAGTTGGCGGACAGTCCGCCATCCCAGCCGCGGACAGTCCGCGCGTCGGGACTCAGCCGAGCAGTGGCTGCGTGTCTCGGTGAACAGTGCCGAAGTTTGACCGGCGGACAGTCCGCCGTTGGTTTTCGCGGACAGTCCGGGAACTGTCCAGGGGACTTCAGCAGCGTTGCGGTTTTGCTCTTTTGGCCGACGGACAGTCCGCCAGTTGAGCCCGGACAGTCTGCCACTGGGCAGACAGTCCGCGACCGTACTGCCGGACAGTCCGGGATCCTGCTGTAGCCTCCGGTTTAGTGCGTTTGCTCTCCCGGCTTCTTCGCTTGGTTTCTGGACTTCTCGGTTGGCCCTAGAGTTGACCAAGGAATCTCTCTAGGTATCTTTGCTACTTGTTAGCATAGGTATTTGGGGACTTCTCGATGTAGCCGTCTATCTACGTTCGAGACTTGGTTTTTGAGGGTCGAACCTGTGCCGGCGCTTTTGGTGTTTGGTTTGCTATCGCTTTGTGGTGCCTCGCTGTGATCCAAGGGATCATCCACCCTCTTCCAAGGGTCATGGGCATCACGTTCTCGGTCGTAGCTTTCGGGGGTTGATTTTGGGACAATCGGCCAAAGTTTCGAGAGAAATTGTTGAGCTCCCATTCACCCCCTCTGGTCGCCTTGCTATTGCTTTTCGGTCCTTCAATTGGTATCAGAGCGGGTTAAGGATCTTCCACCTTAGCCGGTTCCAGATCCACAGAAGGCGACATGGATCGCGGCGTGGGCAAACCGCCGTTTTTCGATGGGACGAACTATGCGTATTGGAAGATACGCATGTCGGCCTTTCTGCAGAGTATGGGTGCTTCCATTTGGGATATTTGCAACTCTACCGATTACGTGGTCTTGGCTGCTCGTGTGACTCAGCGTCAGATCGATGATCACGATGCCAATAGCCGAGCCCGTAATGCTTTTTTCTCATGCTTGAGCATGACGGAGTTTGATCGCGTTTCTCACCTCGCTACGACTCGGGAGATTTGGGCATCCCTCATGCGTTTCCATGAGGGAACCTCTCAAGTCAAAACCCATCTCTACGAGTCGCACAAGCGAGAGTATGAGAACTTTCGACATATGCCTGGCGAGAGCATAGAGAGTTTATTCGCTCGCTTTCAGGTGATTGTCAACAGGATGAGGGCAAACAAGGAGCTGTTGCCTTTCGACGATCATGAGAGAGCTTTGAAGCTTTTGCATACTCTCGATCGGTCGGTGTGGGATTCCAAGGTTCAGGCGATCATCGAATCGCCTAACTATGAGACCCTCACGTGCGACGAGCTCTTTAGTAAGCTCAAGTCCAGTGAGATCGATGCCATGGCGAGGGCTTCTTATGAAAATCCTTCTGGCCCGTCGATGGCTTTGCTTTCTAGCTCTTCTGCTAACCCTTCTAGAGGCTTTGCACTTTCTTATCTTCTTTCTGTCACAGAGGAGCAGTTGGAGTTCTTGGGGGATGACGAGTTGGCTTTGCTCGCCAACCGGTTCTCGCGGTTCCACAACAACCGCATTGAACCGTCGCCGAGGAGGAGACGCTCAGGATGCTTTGAGTGCGGCAATCCCAACCACTTCATCGCCAATTGCCCGAAGAGAACAAGCAGACCTTCGGCAAGGCGGATCATGGGCACAAGTACAACTCGGCAAGCGCAAGGAGAAGTACGTCCCCGAAGCACAAGCGGAGGGGCAGCTTCGACAAGGAGTATATCAAGACGAAGTACTTGGAGAAGGCCCAGGCTGAGCAGCATGCTTTCTTCGCCACGCTCAGCGACGTCGACGACTCGGACGACGACTCCGCTGTCTCCAGCGACGACGAGTCCGAGAAGAAGAAGAGGATCGAGGACAAGCTGAACGGCCTCTGCTTCTTCGCCGACGACGAGGGCTTCTGCACCATGCCCTTGGCAAGGAGGTTGACGGCGAGCTGGAGAAACACTCCTTGGACGACGACGACGATGACACCTCCCAGGTATCTCAGACCCCCGATGAGCTTTCTGTGAGGTCGAGAAACTTACTGCCGCGCTCCTTAGTCAGGATAAGTTGCTTAGGCGTGCTGCGAGAGAGCGCAAGAGTTTAGGCAGAAGTGGGAGGATACGGTGAAGCAACTTGAATCTGTCAAGTCCACCGTAGTTGTCATAGATGAGGAGAGTGTGAGATGTGCACCACGCACATGACTGACCTTCTCACTTTGAGAAGTAAGTATGTTGTGTTGGTAGGAGAGGTGGATGAGCTGAAGGCTAGATCTTCGTTGTTGGGTGCGTGCAAGTCCTGTGCGGGCTTGCAATCTGAGTTGGCAGAGAAGAATGCCAAGATTGTGTCTCTTGAGGAGGCCAACTCAGGTAGCACATGTGTGGCTAGGTGTGTTCTTGTGAGGGTTTGGGAGATGGAGATAGCCAATGTGAAGCATGACAAGATGCAAACCGAGGAGGAAAAACATACCTTCGGAACATCTTGTCATGGGTATCTAGTGGTGAGCCACAGCTCGGGATGAGTCTCCCAATTCAAGCGAGCTGCTGGAGGTCCAGGTGTAGGTTTTGCTCGGGTGTTGATGTTTCATCTTTTGGGAAGATTGGAGAGTCGAGTGGTCTTGACCCCTGTGAGAAGCCCAACTCCACCACTACTCCCAAACTTACCAAGATTCCACCTAAAGAGCCTCTCAAGCCTAACACCAAGAATGGGGTCTTTGTTGAACCTCCGAGAGCTTCACCAAAGAAACAAGCTTGGGCTCCCAAACCAAACCACCTCAAGAACAAGCTTGACACATGCCACCCATTCAGGAGGAGCTTATGCCACAGAAGGGCAAAGTGATCCACACCCACTACCGTGAGTACCAACAACCCCCTATGAGAGCGGTGAGGTATCATTGTGAGCATTGTGGGAGAGATGGACACTTGAGTGAGTTTTGCTTTCGGCGCAAGAGAGAGGAGCACCGTGCAAGGGAGATGAACATACGGACATGTACCATCCTTCCCATGATGTACATGTACGAATGTTCAAAGGAGAGCTCCGAGGAGAGCTGCTAGGCCTAGAGGTACAGTGCCTCAAGGTCCTAGGCGTCAGGGAGGTGTTGCCCGACGGGGTCCTGACTTTGCAGGATACGGATCCCGTGGCGGAGGCTTTGTTGAGCGTTTCCCTCCACCGCGTTTGAGTATCGCGATGGAAGATCTTCCCTTAGCGGATCATGTTTTCCTATGCGTGGTGATCGCTTTCCCCCTAGGGGTGTTAGGAATGGTTTTTCTGCTAACCGTCCTTTTGAGCAGCCGGCCCAACACTGGTATTCTCCTTACTTCACTAACCCCAGTGTTGGCCCATATGCTCACCCTATGTCTTTTATTGATATAGGTAAAACGATTGGAGAACGTTTGTTGGTGGATTCGGGTGTTCGAGGCACATGACCGAAATGCCAAGTGGTTCTCCAGTCTTAGTCTGGTCGCCGGAAAGGAGTTTATCACCTTCGGCGACAATAGAAAAGGTAAGGTTTTGTCTCGTGGGTCGGTGCGAGTTAATGAGCCTTTGTGTTGCGCGATGTTGCTCTTGTTTCTAACTTGCATTTGAACCTTCTTTCTGTTTCGCAACTTTTCATTGATGACTATGAGATTTGTTTTAAACCGAATCTCAGTCGCATTTTGGATCCTCAAGGCAATCTTGTTTGTGGGATTTCGCCCTTGGGAGGAAAGTCTTTCGTGCGGATTTCTCGGAGTCTTTTGGCATTCTCGTTGTCTTGTGGCTGGACCTTCCTCCTCTGATCTTGGAAGTGGCATAGGAGACTAGGACATTTGAGCTTCGACTTGCTTGCAAGACTTAGTTACTTGGCTTAATCCGAGGATTGCCCAAGTTATCCATGGAGAAGGATCTGTTTGCCATTCCTGTAGCCACGGGAAGATGGTTGCCACTCCCCACCATCCAGTGACTCAGGTCATGACTAAGCGCCCTGGAGAGCTTTTGCATATGGACCTTGTTGGTCCGGCTCGGGTGAGCTCGGTTGGGGGGAAGGGGTATGTGCTCATTGTTGTTGACGACTTTTCGAGATATTCGTGGGTTTTCTTTTAGTTGAGAAAACTGAGACTTCTCCTTTGCTCGCAATCTGATTTTGCGTCTTCAGAACGAGTTCCCTTTGAACTCGATGCGAGCTATTAGGAGTGATAATGGTTCCGAATTCAAGAATTTGGATTTTGATAAGTTTTGTAACTCTTTGGGTTTGGAGCATCAGTTCTCTTCTCCCTACACACCGCCCCAAATGGTGTTGTAGAGAGGAAGAATCGGACCCTTGTAGAGATGGCCAGGACGATGCTCGATGAGCATAGGACTCCTAGGCGATATTGGGCCGAAGCTATGAGCACTGCATGCTATATTTCCAATCGCATTTTTCTTCGAGCTTTCTTGAAAAAGACCTCTTATGAGTTGCGTTTTGGAAAACTCCCCAGGTGAGTTATTTAGAGTTTTTGGTTGCCACTGTTTATACTCAAAAAGGGCAACTTAGACAAGTTTGAGTCTCGTTCTTCTGACGGTGTGTTTTTGGGTTAGGGCGCTAATACTCGTGCTTATCGTGTACTTAACCTTGACATAACCGAGTCATGGAGACATCCGATGTCACCTCGACGAGACCATGGTTTGTCCTTTTCTCGTTTTGAGCGTGCAGGTGATCATGAGGTTGGAGAACCTCTTTTTGATGACGAGTTCGAGGGTGCTGAAGGTATGGATGATCCAGCACACCCTCCACCTGCTGTGCCACAAGGAGCGGCTTCTACCACGACTCACGGCCCCGACACTTCTTCTTCTTGGGGGCCGTGGGATCGCCACCTCGCGCGGTACCTTTGTACCCGGGGAGGCACCAGCTGCTGTTGAGGGGGAGGCCACTTCGGCTCGGGAGGCGCCACGACACATCCAGCGCCAACACCACCTCAGCAGATGATCGGCAGCATCGGCAAACGCGTCACTCGTCTAGGTCACAACAAATCTCTCACTTTGCTCATTCTGCATTTGTTGCTGATTTTGAACCCCGAGATTGTTGGACACGCTTTAACGGATCCAGATTGGATCAATGCCATGCATGAGGAGTTAGAAAACTTTGAGAGAAATCGGGTTTGGGTTCTTGTTCCTCTTCCTCCTGAGTGTCATCCTATTGGGACAAAATGGGTTTTCAAAACAAACAGGGAGAAGATGGCCATGTTGTGAGAAACAAGGCCAAACTTATAGCCCAGGGGTACAGTTAGAAGGAGGGGATAGACTATGAGGAGACTTTTGCTCTGTAGCTCGTTTGGAGGCATTAGGATACTCTTGGCTTTTGCTTGCATCCAAAGGTTTTAAACTTTTCAAATGGATGTCAGAGTGCCTTCTTAAACGGCTACATAAAAGAGGAGGTGTATGTGAGACAACCCCCCGGTTTCGAAAATCCCAAGTTTCCAAACCATGTCTTTAAACTTCACAAAGCTTTGTATGGTTGAAACAAGCCCCTAGAGCTGGTATGATAGGTTAAAAACCTTTTTGCTTGCTAAGAGTTTTAAAATGGGATGTGTAGATAAACACTCTTTGTCCTCAAGCAAGGCACTGATACTCTCTTGGTCCAAATTTACGTGGATGATATCATTTCGGTGGTCTTCTCACGCTTGGTTGCCAAGTTTGCAGATACTATGAGTAGGGAATTCGAGATGAGCATGATTGGGCGAGTTGACGTTTTTCCTCGGGTTGCAAATCAAGCAATTCCGGGAAGGGACGTTCGTGCACCAGGGTAAGTATACCAGAGACATTCTGAAGAAATTCGATATGGGTGAGGCCAAGCCTCTTCCAACACCCATGTTGACCACGACGGCCCTAGATGCGGACAAGGATGGAGAAGCTGTGGACCAGAAGGAGTACCGGAGTATGATCGGGTCGCTGCTGTACATGACGGCGACACGCCCGGACATTCAGTTCGCGGTGTGTCTTTGCGTGCGATTTCAGTCGTTGCCGCGCACCTCTCACCGTCAGGCGGTTAAGCGCATTATGAGGTACTTATCCTTCACTCCTTAATTTGGGATTTGGTATTCTGCTTCCTCCACCCTCTCCCTTTGCGGTTATTCCGATGCCGATTTTGCTGGTTGCTGGATTGAGCGCAAGTCCACTTCTGGAACTTGCCAGTTTATTGGTTCTTCTCTTGTTTCGTGGTCTTCTTGCAAGCAGTCTAGTGTCGCCCAGTCTACCACGGAGGCTGAGTATGTTGCTGCGGCTAGCTGCTGTTCCCAATTACTCTGGATGATGGCCACTTTGCGTGATTTTGGTCTGAGCTTTTCTCGTGTTCCTTTGCTTTGTGACAGCACGAGTGCGATTAGCGTTGCTAAGAACCCCGTGCTGCACTCGAAGACCAAACACATTGATGTGCGCTTTCATTTTCTGCAAGACCACTATGAGAAGGGTGATATCGACCTTCGCCAAGTCGATACTCATCATCAGTTGGCTGATATTTTCACCAAGCCTTTGGACCAATCAACTTTTAATCGGTTGAGAGGTGAGCTTGGTGTGTGTTTCCCCTTTTAGATGGAGGAAACATTTTGGCTCTTGTATGATACACTGACTTTGTGTTTTTCAGTTGGTATCTTCTCTTTTCTTTGATTTCTTCATGCATCTTTGCATTTCATCTTGCATATTTACATTCAGAGCTTCATGTGTATAATCTTTAGAATGTAACTATGCTCTGTATAGTCTTTGCTCCGATGCTTTATGATGATGCTGTAGCTTATACTCTTTCTGATTACTGATACATGTTGTGAGCGGAGCTATTTTATGGTGAATGTGCTTAATGAACTTAAAACTTGAAAATATTCACCATTGAGATATGCAACTAGCATGTGTAGAATGTGTTGAAGTCACTTATGCTTTTCATATATGCTAGGTTGCTATGTCTCTAGTTCTGAATCACTCACTCGCTTGGTATGTTCATATGTTGTTTTAATCTTGAACCAAGTTAGGTGAATTGAAAAGATTGAGTTGGGATTGCTTGTCAGCACTTCATGGTTTCGAGACTGTTTCTCATTGCACTTTGAGTTAAACTTGAGCTGTGTAGTGTATAACCGAAACTGTTGCTTTAAGCTTCTGATTGCTTCTGCATAGGCTTCGCACAGTTGAAAAGTTAGGCAATGACAAGTTTTCAACCTCTCGCAATCGCATGCTGAAATTTAAACTTGTGTAATTTTAACCGCTGCAACTCCGATAAAATTTGCATACACAAGTCTATGTTTCATTCTATAGCTTGATGATTGAACTTTGCTAGGGGTAGTTCACCTTATATACATGTTTAGCACTTGTTTGACTTCCTGTCTATACATGTTTTGTGCTATTTTGATGGTGAATACCTTTTGGCTGAAAACTGCTCATTTTGCTCTCATGTTCATATTTCGTACTTAGTGATCAGTTTGAGCCTTTGCTAGCTTCTGAATGTTGTTGAGTCATCGGATCAGAACTCTGTAGAGCATCTTTGCACTCTCTTGATTATACTCCTGAAGCTGCTAACTTGCATTTTAACTCATATACATTTTTGGAGGGAGATATTCTGTCAAGGGGGAGACTTTTGTGTGCTTGTGCACATTTGCTTGCTGGTGCATTTTCAACTAAGGGGGAGAAATTCTCCAAATCATAAGATCAACTAAGGGGGAGATTTCCTGGATTCCTGTTCCCTTGAGCGGTGCTGCTCACTATTTGAGGGGGAGTTTGCTCGTGCTGAGTTTTAAATTTCCAATTGGTTCGAGCTTTTCGCTAGTTGTGTTGAGCCATTTGCCTCTTTCTTGAGGGACTAGCATTCGCTTTTCAGATTTTCAATTGGTGTCGAGCTCTTCTGATTCTTGAGTGTTGATTGTTCTTGCTAGCGGTGTTGAGCCTGTTCTACCTCTTAAGGGCTAGCTCTATTTTGCTTGGTTTGCAGTTGATTCTTCAATTGGTATCAAGTTCTTGCTAGCGGTGTTGAGCCTGTTCTACCTCTTCTTGAGGGCTAGTTTTGCTTTGCTTGGTCGCGTCGAGCCGTTGCCCATGTCTTTGGGGACCAAGTTGTCTTGCTCTTTCCACTTGACCTTCTTCGGCTTTGCTATGCTTTTGGGTCATTTGGTCGAGTTCTCTCTCCTTCCTTCTTCCTTCTTCTATTCTGTATGATTTGTGTTGGTAGTTGACAATGCACTCATCAAGGGAGAGATTGCGGATACATGGGTGTATGCCGAGTCTTTGAGTGATGAGTGATTGTCAACTGGGATGATGCGCATGTTCTTTGGCTTATGTTGTGCAGGTGTCGAGCACGAATACAGTGATCAGAGGCAAGGTGAAGGTCATAAGACGTGCCGTGCCGATGGACCGAGAGTGGCGAAGGGCGGACGTGAGGCTTGGACTGAGGATCGGTGGCCCGAGGATCAGCTTTGGTGGCTGACAGCCTGGGACAGCGACGAGCGAAGACTTGCTGGCACAGTATTGCTTGGGTCGAGGACCTGAGGACACGTGTTGGTGGAAAACATCCTTTTTAGAGGCATTTGCAAGGATGTGTTTTAACCGCGTCCGGAACCACAAAAATGCCCATGATCTATGGGAAAACATTTGTGCGCTTCATGAGGGAACCAAGAGTGAGCGTGAGGAACGCTATCATTTAGTTATGCAAAAGCTTCATTCTTTTGATATGCATGCTAATGAAAGTGCAAATGAAATGTACTCACGCTTGAATGTTCTTGTAGAAGAACTCAATGGACTTGGTCTCACACAAATGCAACCATCCGATGTTGTGAGGAAGATCCTTTGTGTCCTCCCAATTGACAAATATGGACACATTGTGACGGTGCTACATCAAGGCGATCTTTCCACCGCTACACCAACTCAAATCTTGGGAAAGATCAATGCGCATGAGATGTACATGCACATCACTCCAAGTGGTGGCTCTTCCACCGACAAGAAGAAGGACTTGGCCTTCAAAGCAAGCCATGACAAGAAGGGCAAGTCCAAGGCTATTGAGATGCATCATGAGAGCTTAAGTGATGAAGAGGATGATTCCAATATCGCTCTCATGGTGAGGAGGACCACCAAGATGTTGAAGAAGCTCCACAAGAACGAGTCAACTTTGACTCAAGAAAGAAGTTCTTCACAAGTAGCAAGAGAAGGCGAATCTCCGAAATGGATTGCTACAATTGCGGCAAGCTTGGCCATCTTGCTCATCAATGTACCAAGCCTAAGAAGGACAACTACAAGAACAAGAACAAGGGCAAGAAATATGATTCATCAAGTGAAGATGAGAAGAAGAATGAAGCCCTACAAGAAGAAGGATGGCAAGAAGAAGCAATACCACAAGAAAGGTGGTAAAGCTTACATTGTTGGTGATTGGCTCACCGACATTGACTCCTCCGATGGCTCATCCAATGAAGATAGCGATGATAGAAGGAAAGGTGGCCGCTCTAGTCATTGGCTCCTCTACACACCACCACCGTCACCATCATCATCTACACACCTATGCCTCATGGCTAAAGGTGATCGAAAGGTACAAAGCGATGATGACTCTAGTGATAGTGATAGTGATGGTGAATTTGAGGCACCCTCTTATGATGAGCTTGTTAAATTGCTAAACAACTACTCTAAAATCATAAGATAGACTAGAGCTAAAATGAAAAGCTTGTTGATGAAAATGAATCTCTTGTTGAGAAGTATGATCATGCTATACATGCTAGTGATGAGCTAAAAGATGAACTTGCTACTATGTCATCATCTATCAAGGATCTCAAGTCCTCTAACAAGGAGCTCAAAGCTAAAAATGAAAAACTTGATAAGATGCATAATGATCTTACCACTAGTTATGCTTCGCTCAAGAGAAATATACTCAAGTCAAAGTAGGTCATGATACACTTAGTGTTGCTTATGATATGCTTGGCCATGAAACACATGATGCTCCTAACCTTGTTGTTAAGTGTGACATAGCAACATCTTGTGAGGACTTGGTTAGTGAGTATGATGAGCAAAGAGCTAGTGGCAAGGGCAAGAAAGTGGTTGTGGCCGATCACTATGATGACTACATCAAGATCAAGAATGAAAATGCAAAGCTCAAGAGTGATCTAGAGAAGCTTGCAACCACAAAGCAAGTCACTATTGAGACTCATGATGATGACTATAGCATGTCACTTGAGCTAGACATGCTAAAAGAAGAAACAAGAGATTGAAGATGAGAGGGATTACAAAATGACACCATCTCAATTGGAACTCCAACTAGAGAATGACAAGCTCAAGAAAGAGAAGGAGCACCTTACCACCGGGTTGAAGAAATTCACCAAGGGTCAATATCTTCAAAGTGAGCTTCTCATGAACACCGTAATAAAGACCAATAGAAATGGTATTGGCTTTCTTGAAGAGAAGATGAAGCAACGCAAGAGCATCACAAAGCAAAAGAAGAAGATTTGGGAGATGCTATGAGTGTGGAAAGGAAGGACACTTTGCTCATGATTGTGAAGAGCCAAAACCCACACCCTTGCCCAAGCATGCTAGGCCCTTTGCTTTCAATGCTCACTACATGCTTAGACAAGACTCTAGTGGCAAGATGAAAGTCATGTTCATGGGGCCTCCTAACAAGAATAGGCCAAAGCAAATATGGGTTGCAAAGTCACTAGTTGAGAAGGTTAAGGGACCTCAACAAGTTTGGGTTCCAAAAGCTGAAGCTTGATTTCTTGTGTGTGTAGGTGAACTACAAGACCGGTGGATCTCATTGGGTGATTGATAGTGGTTGCACACAACATATGACCGGTGATCCCCGATGTTCACCTCACTAGAAGAGAATGTCAATGACCAAGAAAAGATTACATTTGGTGACAACTCAAAGGGCAATGTCAAGGGAATGGGCAAAGTGGCAATATCAAATGATCATACCCATCTCCAATGTGCTTCTTGTTGCATCATTGAGCTTCAAATTGCTATCCGTTGGGCAACTATGTGATCTTGGCTTTCAATGTTTGTTCACCGACAAAGAAGTGGTTGTGACCAAGAAAGATGATACACAAGTGATATTCAAAGGCTTTAGATACAACAATCTCTATCTAGTGGATTTCTCCTCCGAAGATGCCAACTTGAAGACATGTTTGTTCACTAAGCAATCACTTGGTTGGCTATGGCATAGAAGATTGGCTCATGTGAGAATGAACACTCTCAACAAGCTATTGAAGAAGGATTTAGTTAGAGGCTTGAAGGATGTCAAATTTGAGAAGGACAAATTGTGTAGTGCATGTCAAGTCAAGCAAGTTGCAAACGCTCATCCAACCAAAGCCTTTGTATCAACATCAAGAGAGTTAGAGCTACTTTACATGGATCTATTTGGGCCAACACATATGCTAGCTTGGGTGGAAATCTCTATTGCCTAGTGATTGTGGATGACTATTCTAGATACACTTGGGTATTCTTTCTTCATGACAAATCCGAAGCAACCCCTTCATTCAAGAAGTTTGCCAAGAGAGCCCAAATGAGTTTGACTTGAAAATCAAGAAAATAAGAAGTGATAATGGAATAGAATTTGACAACACCCATATTGAGGAATATTGTGATGAAGTTGGGATCAAGCATGAAGTCTCCGCAACCTACACACCACAACAAAATGGGGTAGTTGAGAGGAAGAACCGGACACTAATCACCCTAGCAAGGACAATGTTAGATGAGTACACTACACCAGAAAGATTTTGGGCGGAAGCAATCAACACTGCTTGCTATGCATCAAACCGGTTGTCCCCCCATCGTCTCCTTAGCAAGACCCCCTATGAGCTACCCAACAATAAGAAGCCAGATATATCATTCTTTAGAGTGTTTGGGTGCAAATGCTACATCTACAAGAAGCGCAAACACCTAGGGAAGTTTCAACGCCGATGTGATATTGGTTTTCTTGTTGGTTACTCATTGAAGTCCAAAGCATATCGAGTATTCAACCATGCCACCAGGATGGTAGAAGAAACATATGATGTGGAATTCGATGAATCTAATGGCTCTTAAGGAGAGAATGAAAATCTTGATGATGTAGGTGATGAACCATTGAGGGAAGCAATGAAGAACATGCCGGTTGAAGCCATCAAGCCTAAAGATGATGATGATGATGTGCAAGTCATTGACAAGCCATCCTCATCCAATGTACCACTAGATGATGACAAAAATGGGAGAGAGCCATTTGAAGATACTCATGTCTCTCATGATTGCGGTTACATGGGTGTATGCCGAGTCTCTGAGTGATGAGTGATTGTCAACTGGGATAATGCGCATGTTCTTTGGCTTGTGTTGTGCAGGTGTCGAGCAGGATAGTGTGAGCAAGGTATAGGTGACGTGCCGAGTGGGCGATGGGCGAGAGACGTGCCGGCGTGGACCGAGAGCGGCGAAGGGCGGACGTGAGGCTTGGACTGAGGGACCGGTGCCCGAGGATCAGCTGTGGTGGCTGACAGCCTGGGACAGCGACAAGCGAAGACTTGCGGTCATGTGTTGCCTAAGTCAAAGACTTGGGGACACGTGTCGGTGGACGGGGTGCACGGGCGGTGCATCCCCTCTACAGCTTCGGTTTGGTGGTAGAGCCAGAGAAAAACCATCGGGTGGACGGTTTCCAGGTTTGGGCCTCAAAACTTGGGCGCGGATGGTTTCCGAGTTTGGCAACAAAACTCGGGCTGAGGACGTTTCTAGGTTTGGGCCTCAAAACCTGGGTGCTGCGGTTTTGCTGAGTTTGGGCCTCAAAACTCAGGCCTTGGATGGCTGGTTTCCCGGTTTGGGCCTCAAAACCGGGGGTTGGCTGTGAAGGCTGGTTTCCCGGTTTGGGCCACAAAACCGGGGGTGCGACGTCCGGGAAAAGGACAAGCAGAGCGGTGGCGGCACGTGGCGGCGATCGGTGAGGTTGCGTCGAGGCAACGCTACCAGTTGTGCGGGCGTGGCCGTCGGATCACCACCTACCCGAGTTGGTCCAGAATACCCTAGGGTTTAGCTGGTTCGCTCTGTAATTAGTTGAGGGGTAGAGTAGGAATTAGAATTAGGATAAGTAGAGGGAGACACCCTCCTCCCATTCTATCTCAGTCATTTGCTCTTTGCTTCTAGGGTTTCCTGCTCTCCCCATCCCCTGCTGTAGCTAGCTGAGATCCGCAGAGAACCATACCTCTGTGTACTAGAGATTTTGAGGAAGTGAGGTCGTAACCTCACTGTTGTAGCGTGTGGTAGCCACACGGTTACAGATCGATGACTTGATTCGCGTTTTGATTCGTGTTCTTCGCATTCTTCGTTTCTCCGCGATTTTCCTGTCACTCGATCTCCCTCTCTACTGCGTCTTTGCAAAATCCGTTTGAATCAACTTGTTCTTTATAGTGAGGAGATCATTTCCACTGAAGAATTCACCTAACTCCTCACGAACAAGTAGATCGGGTTGATTTTGTTTTCGTGGTGCTTTTTCGGTTCATACACCTTCCCCTTTGATTTCCCGTTGATTGAGTTGATTTGAGCGGATGATTTCTTGGGGATAGTCTCCTAACTACCTCGTGATCATTCTCTTCAAGTTTGGGTTCAAGGGATTTTGGTTTGAATCGATTTGGAGGAGATTTGGGTGAAGGGCGACCAAAATCGCCCACACTGGAGTTGGCGGACAGTCCGCCATCCCAGCCGCGGACAGTCCGCGCGTCGGGACTCAGCCGAGCAGTGGCTGCGTGTCTCGGTGAACAGTGCCGAAGTTTGACCGGTGGACAGTCCGCCATTGGTTTTCGCGGACAGTCCGGGAACTGTCCAGGGACTTCAGCAGCGTTGCGGTTTTGCTCTTTTGGCCGGCGGACAGTCCGCCAGCTGAGCCCCGGACAGTCCGCCACTGGGCAGACAGTCCGCGACCGTACTGCCGGACAGTCCGGGATCCTGCTGTAGCCTCCGGTTTAGTGCGTTTGCTCTCCCCGGCTTCTTCGCTTGGTTTCCGGACTTCTCGGTTGGCCCTAGAGTTGACCAAGGAATCTCTCTAGGTATCTTTGCTACTTGTTAGCATAGGTATTTGGGGACTTCTCGACGTAGTCGTCTATCTACGTTCGAGACTTGGTTTTTGAGGGTCGAACCTATGCCGGCGCTTTTGTGTTTGGTTTGCTATCGCTTTGTGGTGCCTCGCTGTGATCCAAGGGATCATCCACCCTCTTCCAAGGGTCGTGGGCATCACGTTCTCGGTCGTAGCTTACGGAGGTTGATTTTGGGACAATCGGCCAAAGTTTCGAGAGAAATTTTTGAGCTCCCATTCACCCCCCCCTCTGGTCGCCTTGCTATTGCTTTTCGGTCCTTCAGGGTTTATGAAGACTAAACGTGCGGCAGATTAGTTGTTAGCCTATGCATGTGTTATTTGAATAGATCTATTTTTGCAAGTTACCTATTTATAATATCTTTATTTCGTCCAAAGTATGTCTCTTTTACATACGCATTCGACAGTTAAATATGCTTTACCACACTCTGTTTTCACACTTGCCGAATGACTTTACAAACATGCTTTGACAGACAACTTCTATAGCTGTGTGCCGTCGAGATTGGCTTTCAAAGCTGTACATATGGAACTGTCTGGTCTCACCCGGCATGTTCCGAGGTATTCTCACGTTTTTACCCTTGTTGGTTTTCAGGTCAAACCGACTGGCACGTTTCCGGAATCAACATACTCCGGGCAAACCGATTGAAGCCAGGTTTTTCGGCTTGCTGTGTGCTTGGCGGAGGTGTCACGGTTTGCATCAACACACTTTTTGGCACGCCCGGTGGGGACCACTCTGTTTCAAAGCAATCCTTGGATGGATAACCCAATTGATGGAAACGAGGGGAAATTGGGACAAGGCTTCATGTCGGCTGCTAAGTTAGAAGAAGTAAATTTTATCGGTAATGCTGAAGCAAGGCCGATATATGTCAGCACCAATTTGGATCCAGAGTGTAGATTGAAATTGATAAATCTTTTAAAGGAGTTCAAAGATTGTTTGCATGGGATTACACGGAGATGCCTGGATTAGATCGCTCCATTGTTGAACATCGACTACCAATCAAACCTGGGTATCGTCCTTATAAGCAGCCTCCTCGGAAGATTTTTAAGGAAGAAGTACTAGCCGATGTGAAAAAGGAAATTGAGAGATTATTAAAAGCGGATTTCATTCGGCCATGCAGATATGCGGATTGGATTTCGAATATAGTTCCAGTGTATAGAAGAATGGAAAGATGAGGGTCTACATTGATTTCAGAGATCAATAAAGCTACTCCAATGGATAGTTACCCGATGCCGGTTGCCGAATTGCTTGTTGACGCAGGGGCTGGTTACGAGGTCATTAGCTTTATGGACGGTAACGCTGGTTACAACCAGATCTTTATGGCAATGGAAGACATTTCAAAGACAGCTTTTAGGTGTCCTGGTCATATTGGTCTGTTTGAATGGGTTGTTATGATGTTCGGTTTGAAGAATGCCGTGCAACTTATCAAAGAGCTATGAATTACATCTTCCAAGAGTTGATCGGTAAAATTGTAGAAGTTTATATTGATGATGTAGTTGTGAAGTCCAGAAATCATGTGGGACATTTAATTGATTTGAGGAGGACTCTAGAGTGCACAAGGAAGCATGGTTTAAGAATGAATCCAAACAAATGCGCCTTGGAGTTTCAGCAGGAGAGTTTTTGGGTTTTCTGATCCATAGAGGAGGAATTGAAGTCAGAAAGAAAAGCATGGAGGCAATAGATAAGTCGTCCCTCCAACCAACCTCACAGAGTTGCAATCGTTGCTTGGCAAGATCAACTTTGTAAGGAGGTTCATATCTGGCTTATCAGAAAGGGTCTGCCCTTTTCCCCGTTGCTAAAACTCAAGAAAGAGCAAAAATTCGTATGGGGTGACGTACAACAGAAAGCTTTGATGAAATTAAAGAGTATATGAAAGCGCCACCAGTATTAATACCTCCTCAGTTTGATAAGCCTTTAAATTGTATGTGGCAGCCGATGGGCTAACGATAGGATCGACTCTTATGCAAGAAATTGGAGGGAAAGAAAGAGTAATAGCCTACATTAGCCGAAAATTGTTAGACCCAGAGACGAGGTATTCGGTTGTGGAGAAATTTTGTTTATATATGCATCACTCATGGACTAAAGCTTCGGCACTGTTTGTAAAAAAGTCGAATGCGTGGAAATTGTATCTGGAATGGATTCAAGGATATTTTTATACAGCCGATGTAAAGCATCGCCTTTAGCAGAAAAAAGTTCCAAGAAGTTTAAGTTATAGCCGATATACTTATATCGCCTTTAGTGCAAGAGTGTTCATGACCCGGTAATCTAGCGTTTTTCAAGTGGTAGGTTATTGGGGAAGAGAAAGGTGAAGTGCAGTAAATAAGGTGCCGAGTGACATGACACATCGAAAGCGAGATCTAGTCGGCTAAGATGACGTCATGCGTTCGGGAAGCGTTTTCTCTGAAGGAATGCTGCAATCGAAAAAAAATCACTAAGATAGTCGAAGATGCAGATAGACATATTCAGAAGAGAACAAGTTTCATATGTTACAAGCTTCATTCAAAGATTTATCCTAATACAAACTACCTTGAAATAATTTGTTCACAACAGATTGCGGGTCAGTAATCTCGGCAATAGCAGCGGCATGGTTATCATAGATCTCAAGGTTTTCAAATTCATCCGGATCTCCGCCTACGAAGCCAACTGGTAGGAAGGAGTAATCTTCTTTGGTCCAAGAACTCATTGCTGATAGCCCGAGGGAAACCCCAACGTGCACACCTTGGATGACGGCCTGATCTATGCGGCCATCCACGGCGTCAAGACGAGCTTCAGCTGAATCCCACGAGCATTTACTTGAGGGCAACTCTGTTTGCTGCTGTTTTCAAGCAGTCATTCTCTGCAGACAGGGCTGACGAGAAAAAGGGGTACATCAGGCGGAAGCAAACTCGATCAGGAGAAGAACCAAAACTCTGCTGACTTGTAATGATGCTGCAGGAACGTTTTCACGTTTTCGTTGGTCTGCCCATTCAGCTTCCTCAATGCCATGCTTCTTGAATACGTTTTCCAGTTCCTTCTGGGCTTTATCCTTTTCCTGCAGCACCGAGGAGCGTCCAACAGGTCTACTGGGGTGAATCATCAAACTCAGAATCTGGTGGCTTGGAAAAAGGGTGAAAGAAATCATTGGAGCTACCGTTTCTGGAGGGAACCAAGCTCGACTGGGGGAGGATCCCGCTCTGGAGAGAAACGACAGTGAATCAGAGATAGACAAGCAAGAAAGCTACCGCAAGAGGGCAGGGAGTTCGTTTTTACCCATAACGCTGGTGAGTGATGCTCGGCTTCCTCCTATTTCGTCTCCAACGTAATGACTGTCGTGGTCACCATTGCCTGCCATTGATGGAAACACAAGCAGAAGATTTTCTCTTGTTTGAGCCGAAGCTGAGGGGTGGAAGTTTTCTGCGAGTCAAGCTATTGTTGAAGTCAAGAGTGGCGGCTTGTGTAGGGTCATATTTATAGAACCATGGTGCATACTGGAAGACCAAGCATCAGAGTAGGGTTTTTCACGGCTTATGGGTCGTTATTGGGCCAGGCCAGATTTTTGACGGTTGGAAGAGGTCATGACTCCAGAATCGGGAAGCCGATAGGATTCGGCTAAAGTTGTTCAGTTTTGACTGGTTGACACTGGGAGCAAAGACGGGAAGAATCTTAGGAAATACTATCTTGGTATTGTCATGGATCAGGAGATTGGAGGGAGACTGATTTCTGATACAGTAGGTGTCTGCCAAGGATTTTGATACAGTTGTCAGCAATAGACCGATGTGATATGCATCGCCGTTGAAGCGAAAAACAGATATCGATAATTAATACGCGAAAAAACAGAACACACATTGATCTCGAGGATCAATCACAGGTTGATTCAAAAAGACGAACAGAGAACTTCTTATTTACAAAAGAGGGAGCAAGATTACAGTGAGTTAATTCGTCCACTCCATCCTACGCCTAATCGGGAGAAAGTGATCAAAGGCGTAGGCAGATCTGTTCCGGCTTCCTTCATATCTTTACGGAATGTTCTACTCTATCTTCCAGTTCTTGCTCGCAGACATCAAATCTGCAGTAATCGGCACCAGAATGAATCCTCATGGCGGAGAAGGCGAGCGCCGCGCCGTACCCATGCCAGCCCTAGAGATGATGGGGAGGATTTGGTTAATTCATTCACCCGCTTCAGGGGTGTCGTACCCGCTACATCGGCCGTGACGGCGAGCTTGGTGATGGCAGCTTCAAGGGCGAGTGGAGTTGGCTGCCAGAGGAAAAGGAAGAGGGTGATGAATAAAGGTGAATGAAAGAAGAAGAGAATAGAAAAGAAATGAAGAAAATACTTACCGATGGCTCGTTCCCGAGCAACGTCACGCTCTCGAGAGATTCGGGTAATCTCCCAATCCTTTCCCTCCAGATCAAATTGAAGATCTGCAAGCTTCCGAGTCAGGTCCTCGGGGAGGTCATCACCGGTTCTCCTGAAGGAAGCGACGATGTAAGAACTACTACTTCATTTTTGGAACAAGAGAAGAAAGAAGAAAGGAGCAACCTCCTCTTAGAAGTGCTGGAAGCTCCGAACTCGGAGCTATGGCGGCTCGCCTCGGAGACATCTTCTGGTTGATTAGGGGATAACAGGAGAAAAAGGGTTTTTCTGGTTTGAGGACGAAGCAGGGAAGTTCGGATGCACAAGTCAAAAACAAAGTGAAGGAAGATTTTAAAGGATCCCAAAAGGTGCATCGGGAGATGAATCGGTGGGTGAAGTAATTATGATGTGCAAGACTTCTACAGAGGTGGATGCTTCCGGAGATTCCACGTATGTATATGGGAAAAGGAATTTTGGAACAAATATTTGTCCCAAAATTAGGGGGCATATGTTGGCACCGGATTTTCGCACGCGCAAGGATATGACTAGTGGGCCCAGCAAGCAGTGGGAAGCAGATTTCGGCAAGTGATCAGGCGGCTGCTTTAGTCCTCGAAGTTTCGGCAGATGCCTGCGTGCGGTCGGTTATTTTGCAGAACGGTGGCTCCATTCGGGAGATGGATGATGCAAATAGAGCTGGCTTGCATGAGAAGACACGTGACAATGGAGGATGCCGAAAAGATTGGGAGTAGAATTTGTATCTTTCCATATTTTATTATGTAAATCGTAATCGTTTAGGACTTGTATTTCGTCCAGGGTATAAATATAAACCCTCAACCGTTGTAAAATTGTTCACAACCACATCAATACAAACCGGCCCCGTGCCATCTTCGAGTCCTTAGTCATGTCGTCGAGTTCTTTGAGAGGAATCATCGATCCGTCGACCTCCGTAAGTACCGGCAACCTTGTTATCATGTCTAGTATCATGCGGTGGATTTAGATATGATGCAAGTAGTCTCGTATGTTAAGCTTAGTATCGTGCGGCGGATTTAAGCTTATGACGGGAAGTTTTTGCTTGTTCCTTGTATCGTGCGGTGGATTACGTCATGAGTAAAAATAGTTATCGGCTCTATTAGATTTGGCAGATCTGATAGATTCATTAAGTTATCATGTGTTATATGTTTTATTTATTTAATTCTTGTAACACTCTTTTGCCCAATCTAGATTGATCTTTGTTCGGCCTTGTTCCACAAGTTTGCTTGTGCTTTTGCTAATCATAATATCATGATGGCCGGATCAAAGTTCAATCCAGATTGTTACATGTCGCGGGTTCACGCATGTTATTTATGATTAGGCTTTAATAAAACTAGGTATCGTGCGGCAGATGCATGTTTTAGATTAGTTTGATCGTGCTTGCTTGTTTGTTCCTTCTTCATGGACCCCAATTTGGCTGGTTTGCCGATTTTGGTTATGCTTACACGAGTAATGAGCTTTTATAGATCTGTTCAAATATATGCACGCTTTTAGCTTGTTATAATTAGATTGTATCATGCGGTGGATTAATCTAATTATAAGAAGTGGCGTAGACTTATAGCAAGTGGTATCATGCGGTGGATTAGCTTCGCTTGAGTTTATGCCTGACAGGTTTATGAAGACTAAACGTGCGGCAGATTAGTTGGATTAGCCTATGCATGTGTTATTTGAATAGATCTATTTTTGCAAGTTACCTGTTTATAATATCTTTATTTCGTCCAAAGTATGTCCTCTTTTTACATACGCATTCGACAGTTAAATATGCTTTACACACTCTGTTTTCACACTTGCCGAATGACTTTACAAACATGCTTTGACAGACAGCTTCTATAGCTGTGTGCCGTCGTGATTGGCTTTCAAAGCCGTACATATGGAACTATCTGGTCTCACCCGGCATGTTCCAGAGGTATTCTCACGTTTTTATCCCTTGTTGGTTTTCAGGTCAAACCGACTGGCACGTTTCCAGAATCAACATACTCCGGGCACCCGATTGAAGCCAGCTTTTCGGCTTGCTGTGTGCTTGGCGCGAGGTGTCACGTTTTGCGTCAATAATTTGCAGGTTGTCCATTTTATCAACTCAGCCAACCAAGATCAACCACCAGATTGGAGGATTATGCCATTCACATAGGTAGTCCGGGACCTCATCAAGACTACAAACAACACCGTCAGAAGGGTCCAGAGAAATCAAAACCTCCTAGCTGATTCTCTAGCTCGGAGAGCTCTCTACTCTTTCACCATAGACCCTTCACCTTCTCTCGGGTGCTTGTGCATATACACCTCATGTCTTTGATTGTCCTGTCCTCAGGACTATTCAGAATGTAATCATCAACGATATTACTGTACTCACAGCTTCTTGCTGCTAATCAATCCAAACCGGGCTTTCCCGGGTTTTCTTGTCAAAAAAAACCATCAGGCCGAGAGAGCCAGCCAGCAGCGCAGCCCGGCCCGGCCAGCAGCACAGAAAAAAAAGTGCTGCTGCAGGCCACCCAAATACTCTCTCGTACAAGTCAACGAACGAGAAAATTCACGTACTGCAGCTAGAATTTAATGCTGATGGGTACCCAACTTTACTTTGTCGATGTGATGGTCTGCCAATAATGCAATTTGCGTGTAAATCTTGTTCTGTAGCCAGAGAACAAAGAGCTGGAGAACTTACGGAGTATATACTAGTAGAAAACACACGTCTCCACGCGCGCTATTTAAAAAACTGGTAAACTTTATTTGAGAAAAAAAGAGTAAGACAGGATAATCAATCATTTATAGAAGCATAGAAACTTGAGGAGTGCCTCTCCAGGAGTGCTCGAGGAGCAATCGAGAGATGCCTCTCAAGGGGTGCATGAGGAGTACTCGAGGGGTGCCTCTCGAGGGGTGCTCGAGTGGTGCCTCTCTAAGAGCAAGTATTATAAGGGGCTGCAAGAAGACTTTATGTTGATGTGGAAGAGAAAAAGAAGAGTGAGAAGAGAGGTGAGTTGTAAGCTTACAGCCAGCTAAAGGCACAAGAACCAAAAAATTTGTGAGAAAGGGAGATGGGCTGTAAGAAAATCAAGCATTGTATGAGTTGGCTGAGAGGTGGCCTGCAAGAGTTCATACAGCCAGCTGAAGGCTGTATTATTAGCCTTGCTCTAAAAGAACCGTGACGCCTAAGAGGGGTTGAATTAGGCAACTTAGAACTTCTACTCTAAACTATAGCCTCTAATTTCCACCTAATCAAAACCTATGCAACAAAGTAAACTATCTAGATCTAGAGTGCAACTAAGGTTTTGTTAGATGTGTTGCTATCTCTACCGCAAAAAGAGTTATGCAACATAGGTTCCAAACCTATCAACTAAGCTAGGAAAGGTAAAGCACACAACCAAGGAGCAATGTAAATGCGGAAGCTAAATAGTATGGTAGAGATGAAAACTCCCGTCGATGACTCCGGTATTTTTACAGAGGTATCGAGAAGTGCAAGCTTCCCCTAGTCTTCATTGGAGCCCCTCGCAAGGAATCCCTCGCAAGGGCCAAGCTCCCGGTCGGGTAACTCCGTGGATAGCCCCGGGCCTTCCCCACGCTCAAGTGGGTCTCCGGTTAAGCCACTCGTGGCAAAGCTTCTTCCGGATGCCCCGCCGTCTTCACTATCAAGCTTTCGGCCGAACCGCCACGATCCTTGTTCCCTTTGGTACACAGTGGCGGCCACACCACAAATGCAGTTGGTTTGGTTGTTGACATCTCTTAGCATCACTTCAGATAACGGAGCCAGAAATATAGGTAGATAAATCTAACAACATTACCTTTAACGCTAGGCTGTCACCACTAGCAGCAACACTAGAGACGTGGATTGTATTTATGATCTTGCCCTTATAAAATATGAAATGAGATTATCTGCAAGCGCACATATAAAATACATCCGTTGTAGCATTTCACCAAGGAGAGTTTCCAAGGTATCGTTATTTATAATGGAGTCATTCATATCATGAGTTAAGAGATGATAAGAGATAAACATCTACAACTATAACACACACATGTATGATTATGATAAGAGTTCCACTAGATCTATACTCAACACAAGAATCAATCATATATAATAAATAAGATAAATGTAATAGAACAGAGTAAACCATAAAGAGTTCCAACAGAGCATTCTCATCCAAGCTCGGATCGTAACTAGATCTAGAAAGAGATAGATTAACTTCCTAACATGGTTCTAACTATAGGTCATAGACTACGTCAATTAGTACAATTATGTTTAGCAGTCATGGTTAGAATAACTTATATTTATACGCAGGAGACATCACGCATGGAGGATCAGATCCAGAGTCTATGTCCTCCGGGTGACCAGGTCTTACTAGTCCTATATTCAAGGAGTGGACTACAAAGGACTCAACGAGGCTATAAGAGTCACCCTCGCGATCTACCACTTGCTGACCCTTAATATAGGGTGCATTCGCAGGTAAACAACGTATAAGCACCACGCTTACACAATGTTGACCACTCACCCCGCGATCGACAGAATGAGCGCTATACGACAAGAGCATAAACATAGAGATATCCTAGCTATGCTAGACATATAATCAAAGTAGACGATGAACATTATAATTATGAACACGAAATAGTAACAAGTCATGACATGTATCAACTAGAAACAAACTAGAAAATGAATAAGAACTAGATGAACAATTAGAAGTAGATTAGAAGCACTAGGATGAATTAGAAAGATAATTAGAACTAGATTAAAACATAGAGATGAACTAGAGAGATTAGAAGATGAACTAGAACACAATTAGAACACAAAGATGATGAACTAGAAGACAATTAGACAATTAGAAGAACAATGTTGATACAAGAGAGAAGACAAGGCTAATTACCTAGCTCCTCTTGACTAGTGTAACACCTCTGGTTGTTAACTGTAATTAACCTGACATGTCATCATCATAGTCATTAATCATCCTTTCCTTGCATTTATGTTTGCTTAGTACTTGTGTAGCTATCTCTTTTCAAAACCCTAAAAGCCCAAATCTTCCTTTAAGGGCAAAAATGGTAATTTCACCTCTGTGCCTAGCCTTGTGTAATTCTTGTTCAGTTGGATGTCTTGAAGTTTTGTTGTGTTGGCCGAAGTTCAAAAAACCAAAATCAGATTTCAAATCCCTTTGCAAAACCCTGATTTCCAAACCTGGATTTTATCCCTCTTTTTGTAATTCAAAAATTATTCAAAATTTGGGGTTGGTCCAAAAAGCAAAGTTGTAGATCTGGCCAAGAGAAACAACTTTGGTATTTACAAATTTTCAAGTTTCTGTACAAAGTTTGAAGTAAATCCAAATTCATTCAAATTCCAGTTTTTGTCCCCTTTTCAGTTTTCAAAATTTATTTAAAAACTATTGAGTTTCAGAAAAAGGGTATATTAGCAAAGTGTAGGTTTTGATAAAAGGAACAACTTTCATATTTGCAGATTTCCAACTTTCAATGTAAAATCAAAAGTAATTTTGAATTTATTCAAATCCAAAAGTGTTCCCTTTCTGTTTTCAAATGTGGTCCAAAAACTATTTGGATTTTGAAAATATTCTTTTTGACAAAGTTGTAGATCTCCTTTTTCTGCACAACTTTGGTGTTATGAGTTTTTGCTGCTCAGTTCAAGTTTTGGGAGTAATTTGCAAAATACAGAGATCAGCCCATAGTCAAACCCTAAGACCTAGCCCTGTTCATCTTCAACCTACAGCTAGGGGGCCCCGGCCATGGCCGCGCGCCAGCGCCGCCTGCGCCACGCACGCCTGGCAGCCGCACGCCCGCCCCGACTTGTCGCCTGCGCCCGCGCCATCATGGCCACACCGCACGCGCAAAGCGCTGACCTTCCGCCCCGTCCCCCACTGCTCCCAGCACGACGCCGCCGCGTGGCCGTCGCCGGCGAACGCATACCCGGTCCCTGCGCGCACGCCGTCCTTCCCGCCGGCTCGCAATCGAGTACGCACGCCTCGTCCGAGCTCATCCCCACCATCCGTGCTCTCTACCGTCCCCTGGCCGCGGCTATAAAAGGCCCGCCGGAGCCGGAGCTCCGCACTCGACCCCGCCGCCGTGGCCAGACCACTCCGAAGCTCCCACCGCTCAACCACCTAGCCCGAAAGCTCCGCCTTGAGCTCGTGACGCTTTCCCACCCCTCAATTTCACCTCCCCCGCCTCCAATCGCCCGGCGTAACCCCATCTTCCCAAACTCCGACGGAACACCGGTGAACTCGGGTTCGTCAAATACTTCCTCTCCGGCCACGATCATCTTCCCCTGACCCCTGTGTCAGCTTCCTTGGCTCCGCGCGACTCTAACCAGGCCCTTGCGGTCTCGTGTGTTGCGCAGGATCGCCGGATCACCGGAGTGCCGCCGCGGTCGTCTCCTTCCTCGAGCCTCACCCTCGAGCACGTGTCGAGCCTCACCCTCGAGCACGTGTCGAGCCTCACCCTCGAGCACGTTCCCGAGCCACACCCTCGAGCACGCCTGCGGACCGCGCTCCCTCGAAGCAGCCGAGCCCTGCCTCCGACCCGTGGTAAGCACCAAGCCTCCGGTCTCTGCTTCCACTCCGTTTCGCCCGAGCCTCCCAGTCAGGCCTCGGACGGACGCTTGTTTTCCGTCTCGCCCGAGCCTTCCGTCTCGCCCGAGTCCGCTTCGCCCGAGCCAAGCCTCGGCGAGCGCATGCTCTCCGCTTCGCCCGAGCCAGGCCTCGGCGAACACATGCCTTCCGTCTCGCCCGAGCCTCCGGGCCAGGCCTCGGACGAAGCAGTCGCTTCCGTTTCGCCCGAGCCCCGCGCGATTCGCCCGAGCCCCGCGCGATTCGCCCGAACCCCGCGCGATTCGCCGAGCCCTGCATAGAAGGAGCACAGTGCTCTTTCTTTTTTTGAAAGAGTGTGAATAGTGTTCTATTTTCTCTTTTTTTTGTGTGAATTAATCTGTTGTTCCTTAAATTCTGATAAAATTATGGTATGCTCCTTGCACTGTGTAGTATTTTATAAAAATATGAAACTTGACTTTTCTGCAAGAATTTAAAATGTAAAATCCCTCTTTTAATTAATAAATGGATGGTTTTGGATTTTTAGAAAATTATTTATAACTCCAAAAATCATGAGATAAATTTGTGTGAGCTTCCTATGCCATGTTCAGTCTCTGGTGAAATTTTGAAGTCTTTTGGAACAAGTTGATTTTTGAGCATTTATCTTTAATTGTTAAATAGTGCCTTTTGTTAATTAATGTCTAGAATTATTTGAGCACCTTAATGACCTCCAAAAATTATGAAATTTGTTTTGCCATCTATCTACACCATAATGAACTTATGTGATTAATTTGGTAATTTTTGGAGCAACTTCATAAAATGACCTTTTAAATAATTAAGGAAAATAGAAAAAGTGATTAGGGTTCATGTTGTATGCCCTGTTTTGCATTGTTCATACTAGCATACTCATGTGCATGCATCATTGCATTCGTATAGTCACTGAAGAAGGAGTCAAGATCGAGGCAGCCGCCAACGAACCTGTCCCCGAGGCTACCCCGAGTTCCGACAACTGCTCCGCCGCCTTCGAGCCTGCCCTCTTTGCTCTTCAAGGCAAGCCCCGGTGCATTTAACCCTTTCCTTGAATTTATAAAATGATTTCCTTAAATGCTTTTGAGTTAATTATTGCATTAGGTTTATAGGAGTTGTGTGCTATCCTAATTGATGCACTATCCACCTTGACCACTGATACACCTGATACCTGCTGTTCAAAAGTATTTGAAAAATGCTTAGCAATGCTTATTGAATTAGACTTTGCAATAAAATGCCAATTTCAAAAGTGTGATCACTTAAGGAATGTTTATGGGATTTTGGTCTTACTCCCCGGCTGTTGGCTAGGTATCTGATCCGTACCTAGTTAATAGCGAGGAGAGGTTGTCCGCGCGTACGGTGCCGTCATGTTGTAGTCCGGGACTCAACAGTTGACACCGACCGGGACAGGGTTGAAAAACTGACAGGACTATTACGCTTGGGTGAGATATGACCAAGGTATAGTTCTGGCTGGAAAATTAGGGACCATCCGTATGGGGGCCTGCTGGTCAAGACTTATAACTATCACATACTTCGGAAAGCTCTGGCTCCGAGAAATCCTTGATTAGGACTGACAACCGCGCACTGGGAGTGGAGAGATGGCGGAAGTAGCATGTACCCACGTGGTCGTCGTACCCGGAAAGGAGTGGTGTACTGTACTTCCGGGTGGCGTAGGACCGATCCAATCTTGGAGGAATCGTGGTAGACGAGTTGGCATATGCAAGCTTGGGTGCTACATATGCAGTGTGGATAGGGATCCTCAGCTGAGTATTATTTATGGATTAACGTTGCTCCTCGGTTATGGAGACTTGGTCCACTGACTGTCAACGGAGTGGTTCTCAACTAGGAATGTTTTGAAATGTAAAATGAATCATGAATGATGAAGAATTGAAGAATACTGAATCTTTCAAATAAAATAAGGTTTACAAAAATGCTTTTCTGCAAAATACTTGATCTTGCTTAAGCCTTACCTTGACTACCCTAAGCCTCTCATTCCTGAGTCTTCTCCCTTTTTCTTAGTCGGGTAAGTCTTGTTGAGTACCCCAGTACTCAGGGTTTGTTACCCATGCTGCAGGTATGACAGAGTCCCCGATGTGTCTTGCACCCTGCTGCGTGACCATCGTCCAGGAAGAGGCCGATGAGGCCGAAGAATAGTTGTACACCCTCGGGCTGGGTGATTATAAGTATCTTTGCTGTTCTCCACTATGTTGCCTATGTGTAAGTGCAATCAAGCCCTAATTGTGGGTTTTGGTGATAATGACCACACGATTAGAGGACTAATGAGATTTATGAAGTTGACAAGCAGGTTATGATAAGAAAGGATGGTGTATATGCGTTGGTGGACCCCTCACACTACATTTCATCGGTTCCGGACTCAAAGTGCTTCAAAGATATTCTATTTTGGTTATTTGAGTTTTAGGTATGCCGTACTATAAAGGGGAATGCAAATTCATTGATATGCTGAATGACATGTGCTCAAACCAACTCAAACCATCCACATTTCCAACCAAAGACAGCTGCACCCATTGTAGATCTGTTCCTGTCTGTTTGGTGGGCAGCGGCCGCGGCACTACCGGGGGCCGCGCCGCACTAGCCCGGCTACATCACCGACTGGTGGCTTGGTGAGTGTTGGATGGCAGGGGGCTATTTACATATCTAAACCAACGATGATCATCAACCGACTTCCTCACTCTCTCCACCTACCTCCAGACAAGCTCTCTCTTCTCCATTGAAGGCTCTCCAACCACCACCAAAATCTCCATTCCCATTGATTCCAAGTGGTTGAGAGGCTCAAACCTTCACCAAAGAGGAGCCCTAGCTGAGATCTACTGCCTAGAGCACTTGATTTGAGCCATAGCCGGTGGATTTGCTTCTATTACTCTTGGGTTCTTGGAACCCTAGCCGGCTAGGCGTCGCCCTAGAGCCTTGCCAACTTGTGTGGCAGCCTAGGGAGTTTGTAATCACTTGTGCAGCTAGTAAGATTACCCCTCACCTCAAGGATTTGGTTCTTTGACTTGAGAACGAGGTTGAGTTGCAAAGCTCATGACCTAAGTGGTCAACCTCAACAACGTGGAGGTAGGCAAGCCTTGGTGGCGAGCTGAACCACGGGATAAATCACTTGTCTCGCGTGCTTGCTTAGTTTCATTCTCTATGTTCATGAGCTTGTGATATATTCTAGGGTTTGGCTCGATCTACTCTATCTTTCATATTTGGCTTGGAGTAGTTGTTTCTGCTGGTTCATATAGCCTATTGTTACATTCCTATTCATATAGAATCTGCAGATTGTGGTTAGATTTCGAATTGCAGCTTCTGGTCTTCATCTGCGCGGCAGTACCGCGCTGAGGCCGGCAGTGCCGGGGAGCGGCAGTGCCGGGCACAGGGCGGTAGTGCCGGCCTATCTCATTTGTTTTTAAGCTGTGATTTTTGACAGCCTATTCACCCCCCCTCTAGGCCACACAGGTCCTTACACTATGTCTATTATCAAGAACTTGGTTTGTAATAACTGCACCTTAATTTCTATTTGGAACCCTGTTTTGTAAAACTAATGTTATTTAAGTCTTCCGCTCATTATTCCGATGTTATTTGTAAAAGTATGCAATGCTGTAACCGAATTGTGAGATGATCCTGCGGACATTGGGCACTGATGTAGCCCGGTGGCGAACAGGTCTTAATCACATGGAACATGGGTTCGGCTGTCAGAGGTTGACAGGGACACGTGGGCCATGGGATTAGGGTCGTTCCGTCACAGAGTGGTATCGGAGCATCTCACTTTAACGTTGCAGTGTTCGTTTTTGCGAAAACTTCAAAAGACCTTTCGAGTCCAAACAAACTAAACTTGACTATTTTGAGTCCAAATTGCTTCTCTCATCTTGTCTCTCATATGGCAACACTAGCTAGTGGAACAACATGTTTTAAGCCCTATGTACTTTATTTATTTATTGCATTGCTTTGTTCCGTAGGAACGATTCATGCATCATGTCATAATCACTTAAGTTAACTTCCTCTCTAAGTTTGTTGGGGTAGTATGCCTTTACCTGTTCTTGCTAGCCTTTCTCATCCATCTTCTCTTATCCAGACATGGCCCGTATCAAGCTGACTGCCCGCAAGTCGACTGGACCGCATGGTGTGCCACGCCACCAGCTGGCACCACGCGCTGGGGCTGGGAGACTGAGAATCTTCCAACGGTCGTCGCTTTCCCCGCCGCACCCGTAAGAACCTGAAGGAGGAGATCAAGGATCTGAAGGCTGAGCTGAAGAACTTGGAGCATGACTTCTACCACTCACGTCTGGAGTTTTATGAGGCACGAGCTTTCCTGGAGCAGGCCACCGGAACACGGTTCGCGCTATCGAGCAGCGCAATGATGCTTGGACCCGCGAGGACGTTACCAGAGCCCAGCTCCACGGACTGCAGCAGTACACAGCTCAGATTGAACAGTTCAATGATATGCTTCATGAGGAAGTGCATCAGCTGTATGATCAACTCCACCCCTTGGTACCCCCTTATGGAAGACACTGAGGACGGAGTAGTGGAAGAACCCGATGTGGACAAGAGCCAGACGTGGACGAAGAAAATTGAACCTGCTGAGGACGTCCACGCTGAAGACGAGGACGAGGAGCCTGAGCTCATCCTCGAAGAAGACGACGACGAAGACATGATCATCATCGACGACGACTAGACTCGTAGTGTCTGTACCATCTGCTTACCTAAAACCTTAGTCTAGGTTTGGGGGCGTTAGTCTGTCTGTTGCCAAGTCTGGCATGTATCTTTCTTTTCGCATTTTTCCCTTTATCGGTCTGTATCATCTGTCAGTCACCTTATCAAGTCATCAGTCTTTTGTATCAGAATCCTATCTATGAATGCTAAGTTCCAAGTTGCTTACAGATGCCTGTGAACACTCGCACTGGAGCTGGAGGTTCTGATGATGCAACCTCCCAAACCTCCACCTGTCCCAGCTACCCTAGCAGATGCCTGCATTGCTCCTTGGCCGCCGCTGCCAACTAATGGCTCAAAACCAGGACAGCAGAACTTTCACCGTGGTCGCCACAACATCAACCAGAGACCACCTATGTGGAATTCACCGAAACTCGTCCATCGGTCTTCACCAAGGCCGATGAACCCCTCGAAGCTGATGATTGCTCCGCACCATGGAGCAAAGTTTTGTCTTATCAACTGCAACCGATATCCAGAAGCCACGGTTCGCTTCACAGCAGCTTCGTGGTCCGGCAAGTGCTTGGTACGGCCAACCTGTTGGCTGCCCAGCCAGAAGGTCATCGGTTGACCTAGGAGGAGTTCCGCACTACTTTCCGTGCTCATCACATCCCTTCCGGATTAATGAAAATGAAGCTTGATCAGTTCCTGGCTCTCCAACAGAAAGACTCCACAGTCATGCAATATGTGGGTCAATTCAATCATCTCAGCCAGTATGCCTCAGAGTATGTCAACACAGATGAGAAGAAGAGGGATTGTTTCCTTAGAGGACTGCACCCGAAGATCCGCAGGAGCTTGTCCAATAACCTGACTGGGTCTTATCACGATGTTGTTGACCGGGCTGTTGCTTTTGAAGAAAGCAATCGCCAGTACCAGGAAGAGAAGAAAGAAGAAAGCAGGGTCAAGCAGCTTCTCTGGCGGTCACAAACGCCAGAGAATCATCTATCACCCCAGCCACCACCACAATCGTCTACCTTACCCCAACCAGCAAGTGGTCGTCCGTACCGCGGCCACCACCCATAATGCCAACCAGCAGAGTGCCACACAGCCGAACGCCCCAGGTGTTCGTATCACCACTCCACAAACAGCCTACAACCATCCCTGCTACAACTGTGGCCAGCTTGGTCACTGGTCTCGTGAGTGCCCAAAGCCCAAGAGGTATGCTCAGAATGCTCAGAAGAATCCTGGAGGATCTCAGCAGCAGCAGCACCGTGCACAGCAGCAGCATGCTCAGAAGGGCAAGATTGTCAAGAAGCACGGGCAAGTCTACTACACCGCTGTCAGCGATATACCAGAAGGGAGCCCGTCATGATCGGTAGGTTTCCTGTTGCCAATCACCCAGCAGTTGTGTTGTTTGATTCTGGTGCATCGCATTCCTTCATCAGTCGTACTTTTGTCATCAAGCATGAAATATCAATTGAGGATTTAAAAGAAAGTTTCTGCATATTTTCTCCTGGAGGGCGTATAAGTACTAAGGAAGTGGTTCGCAGTATACCAGTAAGGTTGGGGGAACATGTATTTCCCACCACCATGATAGTGCTTCATGATCAGGAGATAGATGTCATCCTAGGCATGAATTGGATGAGTCAGTATAAAGCCATGATCGACATCCTGAATAGAGTTGTGAGAGTGGATATTCCTAACAGTACCGCTAAACTCCTTCTCCAACTTCCAATGCCTCAAAAACCAGCAGCCACTCAAATAAATACCGCCTATGTTCTGGAAACTCGGGACATCCCCGTGGTTTGTGAATTCCCTGATGTTTTTCCTGAGGATTTGCCTGGTCTGCCTCCTGACCGTGATATTGAGTTTGCCATAGAGCTAAAGCCCGGGACTGCTCCTATATCCCGCAGAGCTTATCGAATGCCTCCCAGAGAGTTGGCAGAACTAAAAATCCAATTACAAGATTTGTTTGACAAGGGTTTCATTCGCCCAAGCTCGTCTCCTTGGGCTGTCCTGCAATCTTTGTAAAGAAGAAAGACAAGACTCTTAGAATGTGCATTGATTATCGCCCACTCAATGAGGTCACCATCAAAAATAAATATCCCTTGCCTCGTATTGATCTTCTCTTTGACCAGTTAGCTGGAGCCAAAGTATTCTCCAAGATCGATCTCAGATCTGGCTACCACCAAATAAAGATTCGTCCTGAAGATATTCCTAAAACAGCTTTCACCACCAGATACGGCCTATATGAGTACTTGGTCATGTCCTTCGGTTTGACCAATGCCCTGCTCATTTCATGTACCTCATGAACTCTGTGTTCATGCCAGAGCTTGATAAATTCGTGGTCGTGTTCATTGACGACATCCTTGTCTACTCAAAACCCCTGAAGATCATGCCAAACATCTTCGAATCGTTCTATCCCGTCTCAGAGAACATCAGTTGTATGCCAAGTTCAGTAAATGTGAGTTCTGGTTAGATCAGATACAGTTTCTTGGTCATGTCCTATCCGCTGAAGGTGTGTCAGTTGACCCTGGTAAAGTGGCAGACATTCTGGATTGGAAGCCACCTACCACTGTTCATCAAGTCCGCAGCTTTATGGGAATGGCAGGATATTATCGTCGATTCATCCCAGATTTCTCAAGAATCGCCAAGCCTATCACTGAGTTAGTAAAGAATTCTGTGAAGTTTGTCTGTCACCAGCCTGTGAGCAAGCCTTTCAAACTCTGAAGAAATTGTTAACCACATCACCAGTGCTAGCCAACCGAACATCGAGAAGCCCTTTGATGTCTACTGTGATGCATCTGGTACTGGTTTGGGCTGTGTTTTGATGCAAGAAGGTCGAGTGATCGCTTATGCCTCCCGACAGCTTAAGCGACATGAAGAGAATTACCCAACTCATGATCTCGAGTTAGCAGCAGTAGTGCATGCCTTGAAGATCTGGCGTCATTATTTGTTGGGCAGTACCTGTAATGTGTACACTGATCACAAAAGCCTGAAGTATATCTTCACTCAAGAGGAACTGAATATGAGGCAGAGAAGATGGCTTGAGTTAATTAAGGACTATGATCTTGAAGTGCATTACCATCCGGGTAAGGCGAATGTGGTTGCCGATGCACTCAGTCGCAAGTCATATTGCAACTGTCTGATGATGAAACCCTATGATTCTTCTTTGTGTTATGAGCTGGAAAATTTGATATTGAAATGATTCCACAAGGAACTCTGAATAATATCAGAATAGAACCCCTATCAGAGAGCAGATCATCGCTGCACAGAAAGATAACCTGGAATCAAGCCATCATCGAAAAGGTCCAATCCGGAAAGGCTGATTGTTTCAGGATAATGATGCAGGAGTAGTATGGTTTAAGAATCGGTTAGTATTCCTAAGTGCCTGAGTTAAGAAAGTTAATCCTTGATGAAGCACACTTGACTAGATTCTCCATCCACCCCGGCAGCAACAAAATGTACCAGGATTTGAAGCAGCAATTCTGGTGGACAAAGATGAAGATTGAGATCGCCCGGTATGTCGCTCAGTGCGATACTGCCAGAAAGTCAAAGCCGTGCACATGAAGCCCGGAGGAGAATTGCAACCTTTACCTGTACCTGCTTGGAAATGGGACATATTCATATGGACTTTATCAATGGTCTACCCAAGACCTCAAGAGGTTTTATTCCATATGGTGATCGTGGATCGCCTCACTAGCAGCTCACTTCCTGCCAGTGAAGACCAGTTACCCGTCCCCACTTATGTGCCACTTTGTACAAGAACCACATAGTGAAACTCCATGGCATACCCAAGAGCATTATCTGATCGTGGTACCAGTTGTTGCCCGCAAGCAAGTTTTGGAAGCGTTCCATCCTCCTCACTTGGAACCAAGCTCTTGCATAGTACGGCATATCATCCGCAAACCGATGGACAAACTGAGCGAGTCAACCAAGTGTTAGAGGATATGTTGAGAGCATGTGTGCTCACCTTCGCAGATACTTGGGATGACTGTTTGCCCTTGGCAGAGTTCTCATATAATAAAGTTACCAAGAGAGCATCAAAATGGCACCCTTTGAAGCACTGTACGGCCGCCGTTGTCGTACACCTCTCAATTGGTCTGAACCCGGAGAAAGGGAATTCTTTGGAGTTGACCTAGTAAAAGATAGGAAGAGAAAGTCAAGCAAATACAAGAGAACATGAAGATTGCACAGTCTCGACAGAAAAGTTATGCTGACAGGAGACGTCGACCTCTGCAGTTCGAGATCGGGGATTATGTGTACCTGAAGGTCTCACCCACCAAAGGAGTCACTCGTTTTGGAGTCAAAGGAAAGTTAGCACCCGCTACATTGGTCTCTTTGAGATTCTGGATCGGTGTGGCAAGGTCGCTTACAATCTAAGTTGCCCGATCATCTTTCAGCAGTTCATAATGTGTTTCATGTCTCCCAACTCAAGAAGTGTCTCCGAGTACCTGAACATGTGGTTGAAGTTGAAGGCGTTGAGCTAGAACCAGATCTGTCATACACTGAGTATCCAGTTCGCGTTGTTGGATCACAAGGATCGTGTTACCCGAGAGAACCACCACAAGATGGTACAAGATCCAGTGGTGAACCAGCACTCGAAGAAGAAGCCACCTGGGAATCCGAGACTCTTTTTAGCAAAGAACATATCCCGACTTTCTCGAATCTCTGTAGATGTAAGGTTTTGCCTTTTCCTTCTTAAGACGTGGAATCTCGGGGCGAGATTTCTTTTAGGGGGGAAGCTGTACACCTCTTGTGTTTTTATAAAACTATAACTTGTAATTAACCTGACATGTCTCATCATAGTCATTAATCATCCTTGCCTTGCATTATGTTTGCTTAGTACTTGTGTAGCTATCCTCTTTTCAAAAACCCTAAAAGCCCAAATCTCCTTTAAGGGCAAAAATGGTAATTTCACCTCTGTGCCTAGCCTTGTGTAATTCTTGTTCAGTTGGATGTCTTGAAGTTTGTTGGTGTTGGCGAAGTTCAAAAAACCAAAATCAGATTTCAAATCCTTGGCAAAACCCTGATTTCCAACCCTGGATTTTATCCCTCTTTTTGTAATTCAAAAAATTATTCAAAATTTGGGGTTGGTCCAAAAGCAAAGTTGTAGATCTGGCCAAGAGAAACAACTTTTGTATTTACAAATTTTCAAGTTTCTGTACAAAGGTTTGAAGTAATCCAAATTCATTCAAATTCCAGTTTTTTGTCCCCTTTTCAGTTTCTCAAAATTTATTTAAAAACTATTGAGTTTCAGAAAAAGGGTATATTAGCAAAGTTGTAGGTTTTGATAAAAGGAACAACTTTCATATTTGCAGATTTCCAACTTTCAATGTAAATTCAAAGTAATTTTGAATTTATTCAAATCCCAAAAGTGTTCCCTTTTCTGTTTTTCAAATGTGGTCCAAAAACTATTGGATTTTGAAAATATTCTTTTTGAACAAAGTTGTAGATCTCTTTTTTTTTGCACAACTTTGGTGTTATGAGTTTTTGCTGCTCAGTTCAAGTTTTTGGAGTAATTTGCAAAATACAGAGATCAGCCCATAGTCCAAAACCTAAGACCTAGCCCTGTCATCTTCAACCTACAGCTAGGGGGCCCCGGCCATGGCCGCGCGCAAGCGCCCGCCTGCGCCACGCACGCCTGGCAGCCGCACGCCCGCCCCCGACTTGTCGCCTGCGCCCGCGCCATCATGCCGCACCCGCACGCGCAAAGCGCTGACCTCCGCCCCGTCCCCCACTGCTCCCAGCACGACGCCACCGCGTGGCCGTCGCCGGCGAACGCATACCCGGTCCCTGCGCGCACGCCGTCCTTCCCGCCGGCTCGCAATCGAGTGCGCACGCCTCGTCCGAGCTCATCCACACCATCCCGTGCTCTCTACCGTCCCCTGGTCGCGGCTATAAAGGCCCGCCGGAGCCGGAGCTCCGCACTCGACCCGCCGCCGTGGCCAGACCACTCCGAAGCTCCCGCCGCTCAACCACCTAGCCCGAAAGCTCCGCCTTGAGCTCGTGAAGCTTTCCCACCCCTCAATTTCACTCCCCCCGCCTCAATCGCCCGGCGTAACCCCATCTTCTCCCAACTCCGACGGAACACCGGTGAACTCGGGGTCGTCAAATAATACTTCCTCTCCGGCCACGATCATCTTCCCCTACCCCTGTGTCAGCTTCCTTGGCTCCGCGCGACTCTAACCAGGCCCTTGCGGTCTCAGTGTGTTGCGCCGGATCGCCGGGAGTGCCGCCGCGGTCGTCTCCTTCCTCCTCGAGCCTCCCTCGAGCACGTGTCGAGCCTCACCCTCGAGCACGTAGTCGAGCCTCACCCTCGAAGCCTCACCCTCGAGCACATTCCCGAGCCACACCTCGAGCACGCCTGCGGACCGCGCTCCCTCGAAGCAAACGAGCCCTGCCTCCGACCCGTGGTAAGCACCCGAAGCCTCCGCTCTGCTTCCACTCCGTTTCGCCCGAGCCTCCCAGTCAGGCCTCGGACGGACGCTTGTTTTCCGTCCGCCCGAGCCTTCCGTCTCGCCCGAGTCCGCTTCGCCCAGAGCCAAGCCTCGGCGAGCGCATGCTCTCCGCTTCGCCCGAGCCAGGCCTCGGCGAAACCATGCCTTCCGTCTCGCCCGAGCCTCCGGGCCAGGCCTCGGACGAAGCAGTCGCTTCCGTTCGCCCGAGCCCCGCGCGATTCGCCCGAACCCCGCGCGATTCGCCGAGCCCTGCATAGAAGAGCACACAGTGCTCTTTTCTTTTTTTGAAAGAGTGTGAAAGTGTTCTGTTTTCTCTTTTTTTTGTGTGAATTAATCTGTTGTTCCTTAAATCCTGATAAAATTATGGTAGCTCCTTGCCTGTGTAGTATTTTATAAAAATATGAAACTTGACTTTTCTGCAAGAATTTAAAAATGTAAAATCCCTCTTTTATTAATAAATGGATGGTTTTTTGGATTTTTAAAAAAATTATTTATAACTCCAAAAATCATGAGATAAATTTTTTGTGAGCTTTCTATGCCATGTTTAGTCTCTGGTGAAATTTTGGAGTCTTTCGGAACAAGTTGATTTTTTGAGCATTTTCTTTAATTGTAAAATAGTGCCTTTGTTAATTAATGTCTAGAATTATTTGAGCACCTTAATGACCTCCAAAATTATAAATTTGTTTTGCCATCTATCTACACTATAATGAACTTATTGATTAATTTGGTAATTTTTGGAGCAACTTCATAAAATGAACCTTTTTAAATAATTAAGGAAAATAGGAAAAAGTGATTAGGGTTCAGTTGTATGCCCTGTTTTGCATTGTTCATACTAGCATTACTCATGTGCATGCATCATTGCATTCGTATAGTCACTGAAGAGGAGTCACGATCGAGGCAGCCGCCAACGAACCTGTCCCGAGGCTACCCCGAGTTCCGACAACTGCTCCGCCGCCTTCGAGCCTCCAGCTGCCCTCTTTGCTTTCAAGGCAGCCCGGTGCATTTAACCCTTCCTTGAATTTATAAAATGATTTCCTTAAATGCTTTTGAGTTAAATATTGCATTAGGTTTATAGGAGTTGTGTGTATCCTAAATTGATGCACTATCCACCTTGACCACTGATACCCTGATACCTGCTGTTCAAGTTATTTGAAAATGCTTAGCAATGCTTATTGAATTAGACTTTGCAATAAAATGCAATTTCAAAAGTGTGATCACTTAAGGAATGTTATGGGATTTTGGTCTTACTCCCCTCCCCGGTTGTTGGCTAGGTATCTGATCCGTACCTAGTTAATAGCGAGGAGAGGTTGTCCGCGCGTACGGTGCCGTCATGTTGTAGTCCGGGACTCAACAGTTGACACCGACCGGGACAGGGTTTAAAAACTGACAGGACTATTACGCTTGGGTGAGATATGACCAAGGTATAGTTCTGGCTGGAAAATTAGGGACCATCCGTATGGGGGCCTGCTGGTCAAGACTTGTAACTATTCACATACTTCGGAAAGCTCTGGCCTCCGAGAAATCCTTGATTAGGACCGACAACCGCGCACTGGGAGGCAGGGGAGAGATGGCGGAAGTAGCATGTACCCACGTGGTCGTCGTACCTGGAAAGAGTGGTGTTACTGTACTTCCGGGTGGCGTAGGACCGGTCCAATCTTGGAGGAATCGTGATAGACGAGTTGGCATATGCAAGCTTGGTGTGCTACATATGCAGTGTGGATAGGGATCCTCAGCTGAGTATTATTATCCGGATTAACTTTGCTCCTCGGTTATGGAGACTTGGTCCACCTGTCAACGGAGAGTGGTCTCACTAGGAATGTTTTGAAATGTAAAATGAATCATGAATGAAGAATTGAAGAATACTGAATCTTTCCAAATAAATAAGGTTTACAAAAATGCTTTTCTGCAAAATACTTGATCTGCTTAAGCCTTACCTTGACTACCCTAAGCCTCTCATTCCTGAGTCTTCTCCCTTTTTCTTTAGTCGGGTAAGTCTTGTTGAGTACCCCAGTACTCAGGTTTGTTACCCATGCTGCAGGTATGACAGAGTCCCCGATGTGTCTTGCACCCTGCTGCGTGACCATCGTCCAGGAAGAGGCCGATGAGGCCGAAGAATAGTTGTACACACCCTCGGGCTGGGTGATAATAAGTATCTTTGCTGTTCTCCACTATGTTGCCTATGTCTATTATCCAGAACTTGGTTTGATAACTGCACCTTATTTCTATTTGGAACCCTGTTTTGTAAAAACTAATGTTATTTAAGTCTTTCGCTCATTTTCCGATGTTATTTGTAAAAGTATGCAATGCTGTAACCGAATTGTGAGATGATCCTGCGGACATTGGCACTGATTTAGCCCGGTGGCGAACAGGTCTTAATCACTGGAACATGGGGTTCGGCTGTCAGAGGTTGACAGGGACACGTGGGCTAATGAGATTAGGGTCGTTCCGTCACAACTAGATCCAGAATCCGAGCTTCCTTGACTCTTCTTAATCTATTCTAGCTACGCCCTTGGATGGTGGAGCTCTTGGTTGTCTAGGATATCTCTAAACTAAATGATTGATCAATGATCTAAGACTAAGATTGGATTATGATTCGATGTCTCCAAGAGGGGGGGGGTCTGAGGTTTCTTATATAGCCTGGGTGGGATGAACCGCAGCCCTCGGATCAAACCGATCTTGAACAATGGCCAGATACAAAGTAGAGGTCGGTTAGGTCACGCCAATACGAAGGAGGGATGCTGCCATGTGGGCCTAGGTCAGGGGCCTAGGGTTGAGGCTGGTCGGGGCCTCCCCCTGCCGCCGCCTGCCTCGTCCTTCGATCGGGAGTCTTCATGTACCTTCCTTATTTGCCTAAAGTCCTTGTTCGGTTGGTTTACGCAACGAGTTATAGCGTGGATGGATTCCTTGTCGTCTTCTTTCTGTCTGGTCCCTGGATAACTCTGGTATTCTGTAGCTCTTGGAATCTTGTCTGTTACACCCCTGATCTTCATATGGATAATGCTTCTAGAGGGTTCTAGAGTCTTCCTGGTCGTATTCATCGAGGACTCTCACTCCAGGGCTCCTGAACGCATCTTGGCCCCTAGTGTGGGTGGGTTTCGTGATTGATGAAACACAAGATTACTGTGACTAACGTTGTTTTTGCAGAAACAGGATTGAGTTAGGTCATGGTAATGGCGACGATACGGGCATATGGAGTTCATGTCCGCCGATGGATATCATTTCGGTTTTCAAAGGACGGACGACGAAGACGATGGTAGACTAGGCTAAGTGTCATATGGTGTTGGAGGACACTTAGGTAGTCCTAGGTCTTTGTTTTTCCTTTGGCCGTACTATAAAGGGGAGTGTGAATCAGTAGCTTGACCTAGATGAGTCTATTGAGGTAGGTGTGGTGCACACTTGTTATTTCATAGCCCTAGGTAGCTCAGAGAGATGCCTTATGTCGAGAGGATCAAAAGTCATTAAGGCCGCGTCGCGATCCGAGTTGGTTTTGCCCTTGATATGGGCATCAGACGCTGACCTAGCCGATGCTCAATCAGACTAGGGTTTAGTCTGGTGCGTGGCATCGAACGCGCCGATGTGTTCACATCGGACGCGCTCGTGCCACTGTTCACGTGCGCGTGAACTTGGGGTAGCACTGGACGCTGGCATCGGACGCTGAGGGCCAGCGTCCGATGGCCATCCAGAGAGGTTCCAGAGAGGGTAAATCTGCATCGGACGCTGCCCAGCGTCCGATGCTCCTTTAACATGTCTGACAAGATGGTACAGTCGACCGTTGGTCGAGGTCATCGGCGCGTCCGATGCCCCCGCAGAAGCACCTGTTTGGTGCTATTTTGGATGACCGGTTGGGGAGTATTTATACTCCTTCCTCTCATCCATTAGAGTGTTCTTGCCACTTCCATCTGCTGAGAGACACATTGTGAGTGTGAGATAGTGCAAGAGCCCTAGTGAGGTTGAGTGAATTGCTAATTGAGAGAATTAGTGACCTCCTAGTGAGAATTGAGTAGCAAGTGTGCATCCATCCATCTCTTTGGCCTTGTCTTAGTCAAGTGAGAGTTCTAGCTTGTTACTCTTGGTGATCGGCATCACCTAGACAGCTTGGTGATGATCGTGAAGCTTGGAGAGCATACGGTGGCATTGTGGATGACCCAAGCAAGCTTGTGATCGGTAGTGAGCGATTCACCAGGCCGGAGCGGCGAAGAATCAGCTCATAGTGAGCACTTGATCCTTGCGCGGATCAAGGGGGAGCGATACCCTTGCGCGGGTGCTCCAACGAGGACTAGGGGGGTGTGTCGACCCCTTGATACCTCGGCAAAAAGATCTTCTTGTCATCTCTACTCCCTTACCTACGCATCTACTTTCAAGCAATTCAATTCCGCATCATTACTTGTTGTTCATTCACTATTGAATTGCTTTGCTAGAGTAGGAGTGACATAGACTTGGTCTTTTGTGCGGTAGAATAGAGAGAAACACACTTCTAGGCACAAGGGGGTTGATTGGGCTTAATAGGTTTAATTCTTGCTAAAGTTTTAGAAAAGCCCAATTCACCCCCCTCTTGGGCATCTTGATCCTTTCAATTGGTATCGGAGCCTCGTGCTCTCGATTTAGGCTTAACCGCCTAGAGTTAAGATGTCCGGAGGTGATGGACCACCTCCCATGTTTGAGGGAGACGACTTCCCATATTGGAAATCCGTATGGAGTCGTACCTAGAAGCGGTTGATGTTAAATGCCGCGAAGCCACGATCACCGGTTTTGCCAAACCCAAGGAAGGCAGAAGCCTTACTCCTAATGAGGAGGAAAATGAGAAATGGAATGCAAAAGCCAAAAACATCCTTTTTAGAGGCATTTGCAAGGATGTGTTTAACCGCGTCCGGAACCACAAATGCCCATGATCTATGGGAAAACATTTGTGCGCTTCATGAGGGAACCAAGAGTGAGCGTGAGGAACGCTATCATTTAGTTATGCAAAAGCTTCATTCTTTTGATATGCATGCTAATGAAAGTGCAAATGAAATGTACTCACGCTTGAATGTTCTTGTAGAAGAACTCAATGGACTTGGTCTCACACAAATGCAACCATCCGATGTTGTGAGGAAGATCCTTTGTGTCCTCCCAATTGACAAATATGGACACATTGTGACGGTGCTACATCAAGGCGATCTTTCCACCGCTACACCAACTCAAATCTTGGGAAAGATCAATGCGCATGAGATGTACATGCACATCACTCCAAGTGGTGGCTCTTCCACCGACAAGAAGAAGGACTTGGCCTTCAAAGCAAGCCATGACAAGAAGGGCAAGTCCAAGGCTATTGAGATGCATCATGAGAGCTTAAGTGATGAAGAGGATGATTCCAATATCGCTCTCATGGTGAGGAGGACCACCAAGATGTTGAAGAAGCTCCACAAGAACGGAGTCAACTTTGACTCAAGAAAGAAGTTCTTCACAAGTAGCAAGAGAAGGCGAATCTCCGAAATGGATTGCTACAATTGCGGCAAGCTTGGCCATCTTGCTCATCAATGTACCAAGCCTAAGAAGGACAACTACAAGAACAAGAACAAGGGCAAGAAATATGATTCATCAAGTGAAGATGAGAAGAAGAATGAGAAGCCCTACAAGAAGAAGGATGGCAAGAAGAAGCAATACCACAAGAAAGGTGGTAAAGCTTACATTGTTGGTGATTGGCTCACCGACATTGACTCCTCCGATGGCTCATCCATGAAGATAGCGATGATGAGAAGGAGAAGGTGGCCGCTCTAGTCATTGGCTCCTCTACACCACCACCACCGTCACCATCATCATCTACACACCTATGCCTCATGGCTAAAGGTGATCGAAAGGTACAAAGCGATGATGACTCTAGTGATAGTGAAAGTGATGGTGAATTTGAGGCACCCTCTTATGATGAGCTTGTTAAATTGCTAACAACTACTCTAAAATCATAAGATAGACTAGAGCTAAAAATGAAAAGCTTGTTGATGAAAATGAATCTCTTGTTGAGAAGTATGATCATGCTATACATGCTAGTGATGAGCTAAAAGATGAACTTGCTACTATGTCATCATCTATCAAGGATCTCAAGTCCTCTAACAAGAGCTCAAAGCTAAAAATGAAAAACTTGATAAGATGCATAATGATCTTACCACTAGTTATGCTTCGCTCAAAGAGAAATATACTCAAGTCAAAGTAGGTCATGATACACTTAGTGTTGCTTATGATATGCTTGGCCATGAAACACTGATGCTCCTAACCTTGTTGTTAAGTGTGACATAGCAACATCTTGTGAGGACTTGGTTAGTGAGTATGATGAGCAAAGAGCTAGTGGCAAGGCAAGAAAAGGGCAAGAAGTGGTTGTGGCCGATCACTATGATGACTACATCAAGATCAAGAATGAAAATGCAAAGCTCAAGAGTGATCTAGAGAAGCTTGCAACCACAAAGCAAGTCACTATTGAGACTCATGATGATGACTATAGCATGTCACTTGAGCTAGACATGCTAAAAGAAGAAAACAAGAGATTGAAGATGGAGAGGGATTACAAAATGACACCATCTCAATTGGAACTCCAACTAGAGAATGACAAGCTCAAGAAAGAGAAGGAGCACCTACCACCACGGTTGAAGAAATTCACCAAGGGTCAATATCTTCAAAGTGAGCTTCTCATGAACACCGTAATAAAGACCAATAGAAATGGTATTGGCTTTCTTGAAGAGAAGATGAAGCAACGCAAGAGCATCACAAAGCAAAAGAGAAGAGAAGATTGGGAGATGCTATGAGTGTGGAAAGGAAGGACACTTTGCTCATGATTGTGAAGAGCCAAAACCCACACCCTTGCCCAGCATGCTAGCCCTTTGCTTTCAATGCTCACTACATGCTTAGACAAGACTCTAGTGGCAAGATGAAAGTCATGTTCATGGGGCCTCCTAACAAGAATAGGCCAAAGCAAATATGGTTGCAAAGTCACTAGTTGAGAAGGTTAAGGGACCTCAACAAGTTTGGGTTCCAAAAGCTGAAGCTTGATTTCTTGTGTGTGTAGGTGAACTACAAGACCGGTGGATCTCATTGGGTGATTGATAGTGGTTGTGCACACACATATGACCGGTGATCCCCGGATGTTCACCTCACTAGAAGAGAATGTCAATGACCAAGAAAAGATTACATTTGGTGACAACTCAAAGGGCAATGTCAAGGGAATGGGCAAAGTGGCAATATCAAATGATCATACCATCTCCAATGTGCTTCTTGTTGCATCATTGAGCTTCAAATTGCTATCCGTTGGGCAACTATGTGATCTTGGCTTTCAATGTTTGTTCACCGACAAAGAAGTGGTTGTGACCAAGAAAGATGATACACAAGTGATATTCAAAGGCTTTAGATACACAATCTCTATCTAGTGGATTTCTCCTCCGAAGATGCCAACTTGAAGACATGTTTGTTCACTAAGCAATCACTGGTTGGCTATGGCATAGAAGATTGGCTCATGTGAGAATGAACACTCTCAACAAGCTATTGAAGAAGGATTTAGTTAGAGGCTTGAAGGATGTCAAATTTGAGAAGGACAAATTGTGTAGTGCATGTCAAGTCGGCAAGCAAGTTGCAAACGCTCATCCAACCAAAGCCCTTGTATCAACATCAAGAGAGTTAGAGCTACTTTACATGGATCTATTTGGGGGCCAACACATATGCTAGCTTGGGTGGAAATCTCTATTGCCTAGTGATTGTGGATGACTATTCTAGATAACTTGGTATTCTTTCTTCATGACAAATCCGAAGCAACCCTTCATTCAAGAAGTTTGCCAAGAGAGCCCAAAATGAGTTTGACTTGAAAATCAAGAAAATAAGAAGTGATAATGGAATAGAATTTGACAACACCCATATTGAGGAATATTGTGATGAATTTGGGATCAAGCATGAAGTCTCCGCAACCTACACCCACACACAAAATGGGGTAGTTGAGAGGAAACCGGACACTAATCACCCTAGCAAGGACAATGTTAGATGAGTACACACTACACCAGAAAGATTTTGGGCGGAAGCAATCAACACTGCTTGCTCATCAAAACCGGTTGTTCCCCCATCGTCTCCTAGCAAGACCCCCTATGAGCTACCCAACAATAAGAAGCCAGATATATCATTCTTTAGAGTGTTTGGGTGCAAATGCTACATCTACAAGAAGCGCAAACACCTAGGGAGTTTCAACGCGATGTGATATTGGTTTTCTTGTTGGTTACTCATTGAAGTCCAAAGCATATCGAGTATTCAACCATGCCACCAGGATGGTAGAAGAAACATATGATGTGGAATTCGATGAATCTAATGGCTCTTAAGGAGAGAATGAAAATCTTGATGATGTAGGTGATGAACCATGGGAAGGAAGTGAAGAACATGCCGGTTGAAGCCATCAAGCCTAAAGATGATGATGATGATGTGCAAGTCATTGACAAGCATCCTCATCCAATGTACCACTAGATGATGACAAAAATGGGAGAGAGCCATTTGAAGATACTCATGTCTCTCATGATTGCGGTTACATGGGCGTATGCCGAGTCTCTGAGTGATGAGTGATTGTCAACTGGGATAATGCGCATGTTCTTTGGCTTGTGTTGTGCAGGTGTCGAGCACGGAATAGTGATCAGAGGCAAGGTGAAGGTCAAGTAGAGACGTGCGTGCCGATGGACCGAGAGCGGCGAAGGGCGGACGTGAGGCTTGGACTGAGGGACCGGTGGCCCGAGGATCAGCTGTGGTGGCTGGCCAGCCTGGGACAGCGACGAGCGAAGACTTGTGGGACATGTGTTGCCTGGGTCGAGGACTTGGGGACACGTGTCGGTGGACGGGGTGCACGGGCGGTGCATCCCCTCTACGGCTCGGTTTGGTGGTAGAGCCATAGAAAAACCATCGAGTGGACGGTTTCCAGGTTTGGGCCTCAAAACCTGGGCGCGGATGGTTTTCGAGTTTGGCCACAAAACTCAGGCTGAGGACGGTTTCAGGTTTGGGCCTCAAAACCTGGGTGCTGCGGGTTTGCTGAGTTTGGGCCACAAAACTCAGGCTACGGTCGGCTGGTTTCCGATTTGGGCCTCAAAACCGGGGGTTGGCTGTGAAGGCTGGTTTCCCGGTTTGGGCACACAAAACCGGGGTGCGACGTCCAGGAAAAGGACAAGCAGAGCGGGGTGGCACGTGGCGGCAATCGGGAGGTTGCGTCGAGGCAACGCTACGAGTTGTGCGGGCGTGGCCGTCGGATCACCACCTACCACGAGTTGGTCCAGAATAACCTTAGGGTTTAGCTGGTTCGCTCTGTAAGTAGTTAGGGGTAGAGTGGGAATTAGGAATGTTAGAATTAGGATAGTAGGGGGAGACACCCACCTCCCCATCCATCTCAGTCATTTGCTCTTTGCACCTAGGGTTTCCTGCTCTCCCAATCCCCTGCTGTAGCTAGCTGAGATCCGCAGAGAACCATACCTCTGTGTACTGGAGATTTTGAGGAAGTGAGGCGTAACCTCACTGTTGTAGCGTGTGGTAGCCACATGGTTGCAGATCGATGTGTTGATTCGCGTTTGGTTCGTGTTCTTCGCGTTCTTCGTTTCTCCGCAATTTTCCCGTCACTCGATCTCCCTCTCTATTGCGTCTTTGCAAAATCCGTTTGAATCAACTTGTTCTTTATAGTGAGGAGGTCATTTCGACCAAAGGAATTCATCTAACTCCTCACGAACAAGTAGATCGGGTTGATTTTGTTTTTGTGGCACTTTTTCGGTTCATACACCTTCCCCTTCGATTTCCCGTTGATTGAGTTGACTTGAGCGGATGATTTCTTGGGGATGGTCTCCTAACTACCTCGTGATCATCCTCTCCAAGTTTGGGATTCAAGGGATTTGGGTTTGAATCATTTGGGGAGTGATTTGGGTGAAGGGCGATCAAAATCGCCCTCACTGGACAGCCGCGACAGTCCGCCACCTGACCGGGACAGTCAGTCCCGGGCGTCGGGGAGCAGCCGATCAGTGGCTGTGTTCTTCGGCTGATTTGGTTTTGGTTGACAGGCGGACAGTCCGTATTTCAAAGCCGCGGACAGTCCGGCAACCGTCCAGGAGACTTCAGCAGCTGTGCAGTTTGCACTTTCAGCCAGCGGACAGTCCGCCACCTGCTCGCGGACAGTCCGCAGTAGGGCCGGACAGTCTGGGACCGTACCGGCGGACAGTCCGGGATCCTGCTGTTTGTTGCGGTTTAGTGCGTTTGCTCTCCCGGCTTCTTCGCTTGGTTTCCGGACTTCTCGTTTGGCCCTAGAGTTGATCAAGGAACCTCTCTAGGTATCTTTCTACTTGTTAGCATGGTATTTGGGGATCTACGTTCGACGTAGCCGTCGATTCTACGTTCGGGACTTGGTTTTTTGAGGGTCGAACTTGTGCCGGTACTTTTGACGTTTGGTTTTGCATTGCTTTGTGTGCCCTCGCTTTGATCCTAGGGATTTCATCCACCCTCTTCCAAGGGTCGGTGTGGGCATCACGTTTTCGATCGAAGCTTTCGGGGGTTGATTTTGGAACAAAAGGCCAAAGTTTCGAGAGAAATTTTTGAGCTCCCATTCACCCCCCTCTGGTCGCCTTGCTATTGCATTCTCGGTCCTTCAATTGGTATCGGAGCGGGTTAAGGATCTTCCACCTTAGCCGGTTCCAGATCCACAGAAGGCGACATGGATCGCGGCGTGGGCAAACCGCCGTTCTTTGATGGGACGAACTATGCGTATTGGAAGATACGCATGTCGGCCTATCTCCAGAGCATGGGCTCTTCTGTTTGGGAGATTTGCAACAGGGCCGATTACGTTGTCTTGGCTGCTTGTGTCACTCAGCTTCAGATCGATGAGCACGAAGCAAATAGCCGAGCTCGTAACGCTCTGTTCTCCTGTTTGAGCATGTCCGAGTTTGATCGTGTTTCTCACCTCCCCACGGCTCGGGAGATTTGGGCGACCCTCATGCGCTTTCATGAGGGAACCACTCAGGTCAAATCCCGTCTCTACGAGTCACACAAGAGGGAGTATGAGAACTTTCGACATATGCCTGGGGAGAGCATAGAGAGTTTATTCGCTCGCTTTCAGGTCATTGTCAACAAGATGAGAGCGAACAAGGAGTTGTTGCCTTTCGACGATCATGAGAGGGCTTTGAAGCTTTTGCATACTCTCGATCGGTCGGTGTGGGACTCAAAGGTCCAGGCGATCATCGAATCGTCTAACTATGAGACCCTCACTTGCGACGAGCTTTTCAGTAAGCTCAAGTCTAGTGAGATTGACGCCATGTCGAGGGCTTCTTATGAGAATCCTTCTGGCCCGACTATGGCTTTGCTTTCTGGCTCTTCTGCTAACCCCTCTGGAGGTTTTGCACTCTCTTCTCTTTTTTCTGTCACAGAGGAGCAGCTGGAGTCTTTGGGGGATGACGAGTTGGCTAGCTCGCCAACCGGTTCTCACGGTTCCACAACAACCGCATGAATCGTCGCCGCGGAGGAGGACGCTCAGGATGCTTTGAGTGCGGCGACCCCAACCACTTCATCGCCAATTGCCCGAAGAAGAACAAGCAGACCTTCAGCAAGGCGGATCATGGGCACAAGTATGACTCTGGCAAGCGCAAGGAGAAGTACGTCCCCGCGAAGCACAAGCAGAAGGGCGGCTTCAACAAGGAGTACATCAAGACAAAGTACTTGGAGAAGGCCCAAGCTGAGCAGCGTGCTTTCTTCGCCACGCTCAGCGACGTCGACGACTCGGATGACGACTCCGCTGCCTCTAGCGACGACGAGTCCGAGAAGAAGAAGAGGATCGAGGACAAGCTGAATGGCCTCTGCTTCTTCGCCGCCGCCGACGGCTTATGCACCATGGCCCTCGACAAGGAGGTCGACGGTGAGCTGGTGGACACTCCTCGAAACGACGACGACGACGACAACACCTCCCAGGTATCTCAGACCCCCAACGAGCTTTCTGCTGAGGTCGAGAAGCTTACTGCCGCGCTGCTTAGTCAGGATAAGTTGCTTAGGCGTGCTGCTAGAGAGCGCAAGGAGTTTAGGCAGAAGTGGGAGGATACGGTGAAGGAACTTGAATCTGTCAAGTCCACCGTAGTTGTTACGATGAGGAGGAGTGTGAGATGTGCACCACACACATGACCGACCTTCTCACTTTGAGAGGTAAGTATGTGGCGTTGGTAGGAGAGGTGGATGAGCTGAAGGCTAGATCCTCGCTGTTGGGTGCGTGCAAGTCTTGTGCTGGCTTGCAAACCGAGTTGGCAGAAAAGAATGCCAAGATTGTGTCTCTTGAGAAGGCCAGCTCGGGTAGCACTTGTGTGTCCAGGTGTGTTTTGTGTGAGGGCCTGGAGATGGAGATAGCTAATGTGAAGCATGACAAGATGCAAACCGAGGAAGAAAACACATACCTTCGGACCATCTTGTCATGGGTGTCTTGTGGTGAGCCGCAGCTTGGGATGATGATCTCCCAATTCAAGCATGCTGCAGGAGGTCCAAGTGTAGGCTTTGCTCAGGGTGTTGATGTTTCATCTTTTGGTAAGATTGGAGAGTCGAGTGGTCTTAACCCATGTGAGAAGCCCAACTCCACCACTACTCCCAAGCTTACAAAGATTCCACCCAAAGAGCCTCTCAAGCCCAACACCAAGGATGGTGTGTTTGTTGAACCTCCGAGAGCTCCACCCAAGAAGTAGACCTAGCATCCCAAGCCCAACCACCTGAAAAACAAGTTGGACACCATGCCACCCATCCAGGAGGAGCTTATGCCACAGAAGGGCAAAGTGATCCACACCCACTACCGTGAGTACCAACAACCCCCTATGAGAGCGGTGAGGTACCATTGTGATCATTGTGGAAGAGATGGACACTTGAGTGAGTTTTGCTTTTGGCACAAGAGAGAGGCGCGTCGTGCAAGGGAGATGAACAACCCGGACATGTACCATCCTTTCCATGATGTACATGTGCCGAACGTTCAGAGGCGTGCTGCTAGGCCTAGAGGTCCAAAACCTCAAGTTCCTAGGCCTAGGCCGCGTGGAGGTCGTGCCGGCGGGAGCCTACAGTTGTAGGTTATGGACCCCGTGGCGGCGGCTTTGTAGTTAAGCGTTTTCCCCCCACGCGTTTTGAGTATCGCGATGGACGCTCCTCCTTAGCGGACCACGTTTTCCTCAACGTGGTGATCGCTCTTCTCGTAGGCATGCTAGGAATGGTTTTTCTGCTAACCGTTCTTTTGAGCAGTCGGCCCAAACTGGTATTCCCCTTATTTCACTAACCCCAGTGTTGGACCGTATGCTCACCCTATGTCTTTTTATGATGTAGGGTAAAACGATTGGAGAACGTTTCGTTGGTGGATTCCGGGTGTTCGAGGCACATGACCGGAAACGCCAAGTGGTTCTCCAGTCTTAGTCCGATCGCCGGAAAGGAGTTTATCACCTTCGGCGACAATAGCAAAGGTAAGGTTTATCTCGTGGGTCGGTGCGAGTTAATGAGCACTTTGTTGTGCGCGATGTTGCTCTTTTTCTAACTTGCATTTTAACCTTCTTTCTGTTTCGCAACTCTTTGATGATGACTATGAGATTCGTTTTAAACCGACTCTCAGTCGCATTTTGGACCCTCAGGGCAATCTTGTTTGTGTGATTTCGCCCTTGGTAAAGTCTTTCGTGCGGATTTCTCGGAGTCGTTTGGAGTTTCTCGTTGTCTTTGGCTGGACCTTCCTCCTCTGATCTTTGGAAGTGGCATAGGAGACTAGGACATTTGAGCTTCGACTTGCTTGCAAGGCTTAGTTCACTTGGCCTAATCCGAGGATTGCCCAAGTTATCCATGGAGAAGGATCTTGTTTGCCATTCTTGTAGACATGGGAAGATGGTTGCCGCTCCCCACCATCCAGTGACTCAGGTAATGACTAAGCGCCCTGGAGAGCTTTTGCACATGGACCTTGTTGGTCCGGCCCGGGTGAGCTCGGTTGGGGGAAGGGTATGTGGTATGTGTGTTGTTGGACGATTTTTCGAGATATTCGTGGGTCTTCTTTTTAGCTGAGAAGACCGAGACTTTCTCGTTTGCTCGCAATCTGATTTTACGTCTTTAGAACGAGTTCCCTTTGAACTCGATGCGAGCTATTAGGAGTGATAATGGTTCCGGATTCAAGAATTCGGACTTTGAGAAGTTTTGTAACTCTTTGGGTTTAGAGCATCAGTTTTCTTCCCCCTACACACCGCCACAAAATGGTGTTGTAGAGAGGAAAAATTGGACCCTTGTAGAGATGGCCAGGACGATGCTCGACGAGCATAGGACTCCTAGGCGATATTGGGCCGAAGCTATGAGCACTACATGCTATATTTCCAATCGCATTTTTCTTTGAGCTTTCTTGAAAAAGACCTCTTATGAGTTGCGTTTTGGTAAACTCCCCAAGGTGAGTTATTTTAGAGTTTTTGGTTGCCATTGTTTTATACTCAAAAAGGGCAACCTGGACAAGTTTGAGTCTCGTTCTTCTGACGGTGTGTTTTTGGGTTATGGCACTGTCACGCCCCAATTTTAAGGATAAAACTGAGGCGGAATGCTCATGTGTGCCCAGGAAACAATCACACACATAAGTAGACAAATTACAAGAGTGGCATCATCACATTGTTTATTACATCACGATAGTACTCAAAACAAAGTCTTACATCATACTGAAACACAGATCGCGGGACTGGTACACAAACTAAACCACAGGGAAACGTCGACTGGGGGAGCAGCTAGCCTAGAAGTCTTCAGGAAAGTCGCCAACAGCACCCTCATCTGTTACCCATCCGGGATTTTGCCCAAAAAGAAGATAAACAACAAGCGTAAGTACTCCACGTACTTAGCAAGCTAACATAGGGTTCATGAGGCTCAAAAAGGCAGACGCTGTCTGACTGCAGTAGCTTTTAAGTTGGCAAAGTTTTAACATTAAGGTAAACGAATATTGTGCTTAACCCTTAACCCATGATCCATTTGTCCAACAAAGGTAAGATATGACATCATAATGTACCAACAACATAAAGTAACAATTGTTAAGTTTCATAGTTCCGCTAGTTTTCCGGGCCGCTCGTGACCGTGAGCACGGCTATTATAACAGTTTTACACTCTGCAGAGGGGTGTGCATCTTTACCCACAAGCCGTGTTACCCTTGTGCCCGAGGCGGCCAACCTCTTGATCCACTTCCGAGGTAGATCGGCAGGGCGGGCACACTATGAAGCCTTTCGCTGGTTCGTCTAACAGGTCAGGGCCGCTAGGTTTCCTTGGCAGGCAGATGTAGCAACCCCCCTTTTCTATGGCACAAGGCCATCGCAGCTATACACATAGAAACAGGAGCAGCCCTACACCCAAAGTGGCAAGCCCCTTTTGCGCCCTTTCGGGTCACCGCTGCCATATTAGACAAGGTCCAGTTTACTGAGCTAAAACCAGAGCCATATAGCACTCATGGTAGCACTGTCAATCCCAGCTTTTGCTAACAGCAAGTTTTATTAACCGTTTAACAACATATCATCATGAGAAACAAAATCAATCATTGGACTGGATCGATTATAAGTCAGTTAGCACTAGCAAAGCTACCCATATGCATATATCCCACGGGAACAAGAACATCACAGATCACACAAGCTAAGTGGGTTTTCTAAGGTTGCTCAGTTGGACACATGCATAAATGAGTGATTAAAGTAAAGTGTATAGGTAAACAAGGAGATCCCATGCTAACTTGCCTTGGTTGTCGAAAAGTTGATCCTCCTGCTGATCACTGAACGAGGGGTCCTGGTCGTACCACCCGACTCACCGTTTACTCGATCACAACATCACCACGCATTCCAGGTGCAAACATACACGATGCAAACAGAGCTATTATTAGAACAATACACCAAACAGTATTAAACTGAAATAAAACTTTGATAAAACAGAAGCACGCATCTATACGATCACAACAAGTTTTGGTTCATGGAAAACGGAGAGTTACGGTGCGAAAGATACGGCCGAAACGGTATATATAAAGCCCTAAACAAGATTAACTTGGACCCTACCTCTAAACTGTCCAAAACCGACCAACAGGGACATAAACGGGTAGAGCACTAAATTACGAAGCTACGCAATTTGAACGGATCAAATCGGAGCTAAAACGTGAATTTTATAAGCAAAACAATGTAGTGGCATTTCTGTAAATAAGCTGAAATCCATTTGAATTGAAATCGGAAATTTTAATTGAATTTAAATCAAATTTACAGACGGCTGGACCGCGCCTCAAAATGACAAAAACACAGGGGCCTAGACGGAAGTTTTCAAAGACTCAGCGAACAGTGCCCGCTGGAGCGCGGGTTGATTCCCGACTTCTCCAGGGGCTCTTTAGCAAAGATGCCACCGAAGGGGTACGGGTGATCCTCGGCCGCCGGATCGGAGATGGGCGGCTCGGATTAAAACCAGGGGCGGGTGCGCGCGCGCGGCGGGCCGACGGCGCACTGGCCGCGGCGTCACGGCGCTCCTCCGCGACGTCGTGCGCGCTCCGCATGGTCGAAGCCACGGAGCTCGCGGGTTCGGGCATAGGGTCCATCACAGGCCAAACCAAGCGGTCGGAGAGCTAGAGGGAGGCACGGGAGTCTCACCGAGGCGGAATGGAGAGGAGGAGGCGGCTCGGGGAAGGCGGGCCGCGGCGAACGGCGGAGCACGGCGACCGGCGGGGCACCTGCTCACGGAGTACGGCGGTTAGGGCGAAACTGAGCACTAAAGAGAGAGGGAGAAGGTTCGGAGGCTTCACCACGACGCGGCGGAGCTTGGAGATCGAATCGGCCGGGGAGGAGCGGCCAACGGCCTGCAGCGCGACGACGGCGTGAGCACGGCGGCGGCGGCGATGGCGCGGAGGGGCTCTGGGGGTGGCTCTGCGCGGCGCTGCGGGAGTGGGAGAGGGAAAAGAAGGAGCGGGGTGCGCCGCATCTACTAAAAGGATGAGGAGGAGGGAGAGGTCGTGGGATGCCGCACGAGCAGCGACGGGGAGACGCGGGCGCGAAAGACAGGGCAGGCGGTTGCGCGCCGCGGCGCGGGAAGCGCGGAGGGGGAAGAGAAGGGGACTGACGCTGGGGCAGCGGCGTCAGAGAGAGAAAGGGAGGGAGCGCGCGCGCGGGCCGACGGTTGCGCGGGCGCGGCGAGAGGCAGGCGGCCCACGGGCCGCGCAGCGAGCGAAGAGAAGGGGACGGAGCGGCCCAGCGCGGGGAGGAGAGGGGAAAAGGAGGGGCGCGCCGGCGGTTGGGCCGCCAGGCCGCCTGGGCCGAAACGAGGGAGGGAAGGAGGGAGAAAAAGAAAGAGCTTTTCACAATATTTCAGGCTTTCAAAACATTTCCAAAAGGAGTTTGAATTCAAACTAATTTTGACAAAACCAGTCACTTCAATAAATCCAGTGCATCAGCATGAGTGCATAAACATGTTGCCACAATTACACTCCCGTGCCTCCCTCTAGCTCTCCGACCGCTTGGTTTGGCCTGTGATGGACCCTATGCCCGAACCCGCGAGCTCCGTGGCTTCGACCATGGCGGAGCCGCGCACGACGTCGCGGAGCGCCGTGACGCCGCGGCCAGTGCGCGCCGTCGGGCCGCCCGCCGCGCACCCGCCCCTGGTTTTAATCCGAGCGCCCATCTCCGATCCGGCGGCCGAGGATCACCCGTACCCCTTCGTGGCATCTTTGCTAAAGAGCCCCTGGAGAAGTCGGGAATCAACCCGCGCTCCAGCGGGCACTGTTCGCTGAGTCTTTGAAAAACCGTCTAGCCCCTGTGTTTGGTCATTTGAGGCGCGGTCCAGCCGTCTGTAAATTTGATTTAAATTCAATTAAATTTCCGATTTCAATTCAAATGGATTCAGCTATTACAGAGAAATGCCACTACATTATTTTGCTTATAAAATTCACGTTTTAGCTCCGATTTGATCCGTTCAAATTGCGTTAGCTTCGTAATTTAGTGCTCTACCCGTTTATGTCCCTGTTGGTCGGTTTTGGACAGTTTAGAGGTAGGGTCCAAGTTAATCTTGTTTAGGGCTTTATATATACCGTTTCGGCCGTATCTTTCGCACCGTAACTCCGTTTTCGATGAACCAAAACTTGTTGTGATCGTATGATGCTGCTTCTGTTTTATCAAAGTTTTATTTCAGTTTAATACTGTTTGGTGTATTGTTCTAATAATAGCTCTGTTTGCATCGTGTATGTTTGCACCTGGAATGCGTGGTGATGTGTGATCGAGTAGACGGTGAGTCGGGGTGGTACGACCAGGACCCCTGTTCAGTGATCAGCAGGAGGATCAACTTTTCGACAACCAAGGCAAGTTAGCATGGGATCTCCTTGTTTACCTATACACTTTACTTTAATCACTCATTTATGCATGTGTCCAACTGAGCAACCTTAGAAAACCCACTTAGCTTGTGATCTGTGATGTTCTTGTTCCCGTGGGATATATGCATATGGGTAGCTTTGCTAGTGCTAACTGACTTATAATCGATCCAGTCCAATGATGAATTTGTTTCTCATGATGATATGTTTGTTAAACGGTTAATAAAACTTGCTGTTAGCAAAAGCTGGGATTGACAGTGCTACCATGAGTGCTATATGGCTCTGGTTTTAGCTCAGTAAACTGGACCTTGTCTAATATGGCAGCGGTGACCCGAAAGGGCGCAAAAGGGGCTTGCCACTTTGGGTGTAGGGCTGCTCCTGTTTCTATGTGTATAGCTGCGATGGCCTTGTGCCATAGAAAAGGGGGTTGCTACATCTGCCTGCCAAGGAAACCTAGCGGCCCTGACCTGTTAGACGAACCAGCGAAAGGCTTCATAGTGTGCCCTGCCGATCTACCTCGGAAGTGGATCAAGAGGTTGGCCGCCTCGGGCACAAGGGTAACACGGCTTGTGGGTAAAGATGCACCACCTCTGCAGAGTGTAAAACTGTTTATAACAGCCGTGCCTCACGGTCACGAGCGGCCCGGAAAACTAGCGGAACTATGAAACCTAACAATTGTTACTTTATGTTGTTGGTACATTATGATGTCATATCTTACCTTTGTTGGACAAATGGATCATGGGTTAAGGGTTAAGCACAATATTCGTTTACCTTAATGTTAAAACTTTGCCAACTTAAAAGCTACTGCAGTCAGACAGCGTCTGCCTTTTTGAGCCTCATGAACCCTATGTTAGCTTGCTAAGTACGTGGAGTACTAGCTTAGTTGTTTATCTTCTTTTGGGCAAAATCCCGGATGGGTAACAGATGAGGTGCTGTGGCGACTTTCCTGAAGACTTCTAGGCTAGCTGCTCCCCAGTCGACGTTTCCCTGTGGTTTAGTTTGTGTACCAGTCCCGCGATCTGTGTTTCAGTTATGATGTAAGACTGTTTTGAGTACTATCGTGATGTAATAAACAATGTGATGATGCCACTCTTGTAATTGTCTACTTATGGTTGTGATTGTTTCCTGTGGGCACACATGAGATTCCGCCTCAGTTTTATCCTTAAAATTGGGGGTGACAAATTGGTATCAGAGCTTTGTTGACTGTAGGACGCAAGCCTAGCTAGGAAATGGCCGTCTAACACCTTTTTGTTACCTGTTCATGCTTATTTTATTAACTCGTTACTTTATTAAAATTTATACCTGCTTCTTATTCTTATCCTTTTGTCATAAAACTAATTGTTTCCACTTATCTTATCTTGTTTTAACGTCAGGATGCCTCGCATGAACGCCCGTGCCTACCGTGCTCTTTTCAACAGCCAGCCTGCTCCCCCTGTGGTTCACATCCCCGACAGTGACGGTTCCTCCAGCTCCTCCAACGACGTCTTCGCGGAGGATGAAGAGTTGACCGTTACTCCAGCAGTTTTCTGAGGAGCTAGCAGCGCCATCCCCGCCCCCTGCAGCAGTTCCCCGAGTCTCCGGCTCCGGAGGGCCTGCCCCGGAGGTGCCAGTCCCAGTGGAGCATGAGCCTGAGGCGCCAGCGCCCCTGAGGTCCCCACCCTCCAGAGCTCCCAGCTCTGCCACCAGACCGCACCCCTCCTGCACCTGCCTCCACCAGCTCCTGCGGCGCACCAGCCTTCGTGCCAGTGTATCCGGTGGTACACTCTCCCGCCGCTTCGTCAGCTTCGGCACCAGCACCCCCTGCCCTCCCCAGCAGCGCAGGTGGTGGAAAGACCTTGGTTGGGATCGTCGTTTCATGTTTAAGAAGCCCGACGAGACAGCGTACTAACATAGTATGCTGGTTCGTCTGCTGGAGGAGTACTACCCGGACATGGAGGCTAAACTCCAATACCACTGCGGAGAGTACACCCACCCGTTGGAGGCTACATACTGGAAGTCCGACCTGATGGTACAGGTTGGAAAGCTGCTGATCAAGCCCATGTCATAGAGTCAGTCACAGGACTACCACCAAGCGTAGTGATGCCTCGCAAGTCTGGAGGACGCAGCGGCAGGATGCCTACCTGCACTACCATGGCCTTCGCTTCACAGAGGATGAGGAATGATCGCTACCGCTACCTGGCCCCAAAGTGACATGGAGGGCTCGTGGCGAACCCTGCAACCACCGGTGGAGTACCCGGTTCTGGTCTCCACGGCTCAGCATGCCTATGAGGTGCATAGGAAGGCCGACAAGGTGCAAGATGACCTGCGTGCGGCTCAGAAGTGATAAGGCGTTTGGACGGCGCGAGGTGGATTACCTCCTTCGCGGTGAGCTGGACTATGCAGCTGTTTACAAGAAGAAGTACAGAGCCAACGATGCCCCCGGTGGAGCCCAGTAGCTTGCCTTCTATGATCAGTTACCTCGTTTAGACACGTTGTTTTAAGTTTCAGTTTGTGTTTGTGAACCTGTGGTGTTTGTGTTACTTATGTTGGTGAACTATGTTTGTTTGGATCTTTGGTTGTGTGTGGTAAAGTACAAGTTATGTGTGCTTCTCCAAGTTAAACACCTTCATGTGGCATATAAAGTTGTTTACCTCTTTTCTGTGTTGCTTTTCTGGAGCAGCCTGTGTTTAAAGCTGTGTATCTCTTAATCCGTGACCCCAAAAATTGTGAAATTTTTGTGGGAGTATCTAGACTGATGTACCTTTCAAACAATCTGGAACCAAGTCCTTATCTGTTCGGATCTGGGAGATATGCCTGTTTAAAGTCGATGTTCTGCGCAGTCTGTCATCCAGAACAGTTTCTGATCAATGCTGTTTTCGGCCTAGAATCTGGCCGAATCTGAAAAAGTGTTCTATATGAAAGTTGTAGCTGGTTTCTTAAGCTTTCCAACGATGTCTGGTTCATCCCCGTTGGATTTCTGTAGCTCGAGTTATGCCCGTTTTAGTGTGCTGCTGTTGACAAGAATGTGCACCGAAAATTTTCAGCAATGTTCATTTATGTCATATATACTTTCTATGTTGGATATAAAGGTCTAACTCTTGCGCATTTGTTGGTGAGCAGATGGCAGCAAGGGGTGGACGCGGGAGAGGCCGTGGCCGTGGGCGTGGTGCTCCTATGGACCCGCCGCCGCCACCGCCGCCAGTGACCATCGAGCAGTTGATGGCCACGCAGAATCAACTTATGCACGCCATGATGAACCGCCTGGATCAGGCGCCCGCTGCCGCACCTCAACCTCTTCAAGTCAGGGACCGTCGAGGAGAGTTCCTGAAGGGCCATCCACCTGTGTTCACTCACGCCTCTGAACCACTGGAGGCGGATGACTGGCTCCGTGCAGTGGAGAAACAACTGAATATTGCCCAGTGCACCGACTATGAGAAGGTGCTCTACGCTTCTGGGCAACTGCAGGGAGCTGCACAGGACTGGTGGGATGCGTTCATGTTCGGCCGTCCCAAGATGCCCCAGTTGTTACGTGGCAGGAGTTCAAGGAGAACTTCCGATCCTATCACATCCCTGATGGTCTCGTAGAGCTGAAGCAAGAGGAGTTCCGCTCTTGAAGCAAGGGTCCATGTCAGTGGCGGAGTACCGCGACAAGTTTGCTCAACTGTCGCGCTACGCCCCCAGGATGTGGCCCAGGATAAAGACAAACAGCGCCGATTTCTGAAGGGTCTTATGATGGGTTGCAACTCCAGTTGATGTCCAACACCTACCCGAACTATCAGGCCCTGGTCAATAGGGCGATAGTTATTGACAACAAGAGGAAGGAAATGGAGGCAAAAAAAGAAGCTTCCAAGGCCAGTCATCGGGGCAGCAACACTCGTCCCCGAATCAACCCACAGCAAGGTTACCCCCAGAGGAGTCAAGGCAACCAGTGGAACAGAGGACAGTACCCCCAGGGCAACCAGAACCAGCAGCGCCTTCACATCAGCAACAGTCAGGTGGTCAGCGCTACCAGCAGCAGCCAGGAGGTCAGAGGTACCAGCAACAGCAGAGCGGCCAAGTATCACGCCAGGGAGCACCCAACTCCGCTCCATTAAGAATGCGCTCAGCAGAACCCCAACGCTTGCTACCGTTGCGGGGAGTCAGGACACTACGCTCACCAGTGCCCCAAGAAGCAGAACCCCCAGGCCCCACAGAACCAGGCAGGAGCTCAGAAGCAGAATGCTCGCCCACCTCACACTGGACGGGTGAATCATGTAGCTGCCGAGAGTGCCCTGGATGCACCGGATGTTATATGGGTACGTTCAGCATCAACTCAATCCCAGCAACCATACTTTTTGATTCTGGTGCTTCGCATTCTTTCATTTCACAGTCATTTGTTAGAATGCATGGTGTGCCTTTATGTGCAATGAAAGAAACAATCATAGTAAACTCACCAGGGGGTAGTATGCCTGCAAGTTTTGGAGCCCCACCTCTAGTGTCAACCTAAGGGGGGTAGACTTTAAAGTAAAGCCTATAGTGCTAAGAACAGCAGGTATAGATCTCATCTTGGGTATGGACTGGATGAAGCAACATGGGGCTGTCATTCAGTGTCAAGAAAGGTCAGTTGTTGTAACTACACCTAAGGGAGACAGAATCTGTGTGCAAGTGGTGTTAAAAGAGCAGCCAACTGCCACGGTCAACCAGATGGATGCGAGTGGTGCAGAGCAAGATCGGGTGGTGGACGAGTTCCCTGATGTCTTTCCGGATGATCTGCCAGGTATGCCACCTGATCGCGATGTTGAGTTCATTATTGAATTACTGCCTGGAACTGCACCAATATCTAAAAGACCATATAGAATGGGGGTAAATGAATTAGAAGAACTTAAGAAACAGCTTAAGGAGTTGTTAGAGAAAGGGTATATACGTCCTAGTGCTTCTCCTTGGGGAGCACCAGTGATCTTTGTGGATAAGAAAGATGGTAGCCAGAGGATGTGTGTGGACTATAGGTCTTTAAATGAGGTTACCATTAAAAACAAATACCCTCTACCCCGGATAGACGATCTTTTTGACCAACTTAGAGGAGCATGTGTGTTCTCTAAAATAGATCTCCGATCTGGGTATCACCAGTTGAAAATCCGGAACTCAGACATTCCTAAGACCGCCTTCACCACGCGGTATGGACTGTATGAGTATACAGTGATGTCTTTTGGTCTGACCAATGCCCCAGCCTACTTCATGTATCTGATGAATAAAGTGTTCATGGAATACCTAGATAAGTTTGTGGTGGGTCATAGATGACATTCTAGTGTTCTCTAAAACAGAGGAGGAACACGCGGAACATCTGAGGATGGTTTGCAAAAGTTAAGAGAGCATCAGCTCTATGCCAAGAGGAGCAAGTGTGAATTTTGGCTGAAAGAAGTCTCTTTCTTAGGGCATGTTGTCTCTAACGGAGGTATATCCGTTGATCCTAGCAAGGTGCAAGATGTGTTGGATTGGAATCCGCCAACTAATGCCAGTGAAATCCGAAGTTTCCTGGGTTTGGCCGGGTATTATAGAAGGTTCATTGAAGGATTCTCCAAGCTCGCAAAGCCTATGACTGCCTTGTTAGAGAAGAACGCTAAGTTTGTGTGGTCTGATAAATGCCAAGCAAACTTTGAAGAGTTTAAGAAGAGATTGACCTCAGCACCAGTCCTAGTTCTGCCAGACTTGAATAAAAGCTTCTCCATCTATTGTGATGCATCTCGTCTGGGACTTGGATGTGTTCTAATGCAAGAAGGAAGAGTAGTGGCCTACGCATCTAGAACTGAGGAAGCACGAGGTGAACTATCCAACTCATGATTTGGAGTTAGCAGCTGTGGTCCATGCTCTGAAGATATGGAGACATTATCTAGTTGGGCATAAGTGTGATGTGTACACGGATCATAAAAGTCTGAAGTATATATTTACTCAGTCAGATCTGAACTTGAGGCAACGCCGTTGGCTAGAATTGATCAAAGACTATGACCTAGAGGTACATTATCACCCAGGAAAGGCCAATGTCGTGGCCGATGCCTTGAGCAGAAAAACCTACGCAAACGGTCTGCAAGTGGAACGCATGTCAGCAGAGTTGAGAGCTGAAATGGCATACCTAATCTATGTTTTGCCAACAATGTGGTGGAAATGTCAGTTGAACCTACCTTGGAGAAAGAAATCCGTGAGGGTCAGTTGAAAGATGAGAAGTTGAAAGAGATAGCAGAAAACATAGTGCTTGGAAAGGCACCAGGATTCCGGATGGATGATAATGGGACTCTTTGGTTTGGAAAGAGGATTTGTGTGCCCGATGTGAAAGCTATCCGTGATGCCATTTTGCGGGATGCACATGAATCTGCCTATTCCATTCACCCCGGTAGCACCAAAATGTACTTGGATCTGAAAGATAAATACTGGTGGTATGGTATGAAACGAGATGTAGCAGAATATGTGGCTCTATGTGACACCTGTCAGAAGGTCAAAGCTGAACATCAAAGACCAGCAGGACTGTTACAGCCTATGCAGATACCCGAGTGGAAATGGGAAGAAGTGGGAATGGACTTTATTACTGGTTTACCTCGCACACAAAGAGGCTATGACTCTATATGGGTAATAGTCGACCGTCTCACTAAGGTCGCTCACTTTACCAGTAAAGACCACCTATTCTGGGGCAAGGTTAGCAGAACTGTACATGGAGAGGATTGTGTCTCTGCATGGTGTTCCAAAGAAAATAGTGTCTGACAGAGGGACACAGTTCACTTCTCACTTTTGGCATCAAGTACATCAATCCTTGGGAACTGAGCTGACTTTCAGTTCTGCATATCACCCACAGACAGATGGGCAGACTGAAAGGATAAACCAGATCTTGGAGGACATGTTGAGAGCATGTGCCCTTCAGCATGGGACTAGTTGGGATAAAAGCCTGCCATATGCTGAATTCTCATACAACAACAGTCACCAGAAGAGTCTGAAAATGGCTCCTTTCGAAGCTTTGTATGGGCGAAAGGTGTAGAACTCCCTTGTTCTGGAATCAGACAGGAGAAACTCAAGTGTTCGGACCGATGTCTTAGAAATGCTGAAGAACAAGAAAGGATGATCGAGATACCTGAGGATAGTCAGTCCCGACAAAAGAGTTATGCAGATACTCGCAGGAGGACTTAGTTTTTCAAAGTGGGAGACTATGTGTATTTGAAAGTGTCACCCATGAGAAGCGTAAAGAGGTTTAACATGAAAGGGAAGTTGGCACCCAGATACATAGGTCCTTTCCGGATCTTAGCCAGACGTGGAGAAGTGGCCTATCAGCTCGAGTTACCTGAAAAGTTATCAGGTGTGCATGCATGATGTGTTCCATGTTTCTCAGCTAAAGAAATGCCTGAGAGTGCCTGAAGAGCAAGTTCCCCTGGAAGAGATCAAGATAGGAGAGGATCTCACTTATGAAGAGTACCCTGTCAAGATCTGGGAAACAGCAGAAAGAGTTACCAGGAGCCGAGTTGTCAAGATGTGCAAGGTTCAGTGGAACCGGTATACAGAAGAAGAGGCTACCTGGGAAAGAGAAGAAGATCTTCGGAAGTCTTGTCCCCAGTGGTTGAGTAAGCTCCAGTCGAATCTCGAGGACGAGATTCATCTTAAGGGGGGTAGAGTTGTAACACCCTAAAATTTTCTCCAAAACAAAATAGGGGGAAAATGATTTAATTATGTTTTTGTGAGCATTCAACCTAGTTTAAATAAATTTTTGTTTGAATTAAATAATTGTGGCAACATGTTTATGCACTCATGCTGATGCACTGGATTTATTGAAGTGACTGGTTTTGTCAAAATTTAGTTTGAATTCAAACTCCTTTTGGAAATGTTTTGAAAAGCCTTGAAATATATTGAAAAGCTCTTTCTTTTTCTCCCTCCTTCCCCCCTCGTTTCGGCCCAGGCGGCCTGGCGGCCCAACCGCCGCGCCCCCCCTCCTTTTCCCCTCTCCTCCCCGCGCTGGGCCGCTCCGTCCCCTTCTCTTCGCTGCGCGGCCCGTGGGCCGGCCTGCTCGCCGCGCCCGCGCAACCGTCGGCCCGCGCGCGCGCGCTCCCTCCCCTTCTCTCTCTGACGCCGCTGCCCCACGCGTCAGTCCCCTTCTCTTCCCCCTCCGCGCGTCCCGCGCCGCGGCGCGCAACCGCCTGCCCCGTCGCGCCCGCGTCTCCCGCGCGTCGTGCGGCGCCACTCCCACGACCTCGCCCTCCTCCTCATCCTTTTAGTAGATGCGGCCGCACCCCGCTCCTTCCTTTTCCCTCTCCCACTCCCGCAGCGCCGCGCAGAGCCACCCCAGAGCCCCTCCGCGCCATCGCCGCCGCCACCGTGCTCACGCCGTCGTCGCGCTGCAGCCGTTGGCCGCTTCCCCGGCCGATTCGATCCATCTCCAAGCTCCGCCGCGTCGTGGTGAAGCCTCCGAACCTTCTCCCTCTCTCTTTAGTGCTCAGTTTCGCCCTAACCGCCGTACTCCGTGAGCAGGTGCCCCGCCGGTCGCCGTGCTCCGCCGTTCGCCGCGGACCGCCTTCCCCGAGCCGCCTCCTCCTCTCCATTCCGCCTCGGTGAGACTCCCGTGCCTCCCTCTAGCTCTCCGACCGCTTGGTTTGGCCTGTGATGGACCCTATGCCCGAACCCGCGAGCTCCGTGGCTTCGACCATGGCGGGAGCCGCGCACGACGTCGCGGAGCGCCGTGACGCCGCGGCCAGTGCGCGCCGTCGGCCGCCGCGCGCGCACCCGCCCCGTTTTAATCCGAGCCGCCCATCTCCGATCCGGCGGCCGAGGATCACCCGTACCCCTTCGGTGGCATCTTTGCTAAAGAGCCCCTGGAGAAGTCGGGAATCAACCCGCGCTCCAGCGGGCACTGTTCGCTGAGTCTTTGAAAACTTCCGTCTAGGCCCCTGTGTTTGGTCATTTTGAGGCGCGGTCCAGCCGTCTGTAAATTTGATTTAAATTCAATTAAAATTTCCGATTTCAATTCAAATGGATTTCAGCTTATTTACAGAAATGCCACTACATTGTTTTGCTTATAAAATTCACGTTTTAGCTCCGATTTGATCCGTTCAAATTGCGTTAGCTTCGTAATTTAGTGCTCTACCCGTTTATGTCCCTGTTGGTCGGTTTTGGACAGTTTAGAGGTAGGGTCCAAGTTAATCTTGTTTAGGGCTTTATATATACCGTTTCGGCCGTATCTTTCGCACCGTAACTCCGTTTTCGATGAACCAAAACTTTTTGTGATCGTATAGATGCGTGCTTCTGTTTTATCAAAGTTTTATTTCAGTTTAATACTGTTTGGTGTATTGTTCTAATAATAGCTCTGTTTGCATCGTGTATGTTTGCACCTGGAATGCGTGGTGATGTTGTGATCGAGTAGAGTGAGGTGAGTCGGGGTGGTACGACCAGGACCCCTCGTTCAGTGATCAGCAGGAGGATCAACTTTTCGACAACCAAGGCAAGTTAGCATGGGATCTCCTTGTTTACCTATACACTTTACTTTAATCACTCATTTATGCATGTGTCCAACTGAGCAACCTTAGAAAACCCACTTAGCTTTGTGATCTGTGATGTTCTTGTTCCCGTGGGATATATGCATATGGGTAGCTTTTGCTAGTGCTAACTGACTTATAATCGATCCAGTCCAATGATGAATTTTGTTTCTCATGATGATATGTTGTTAAACGGTTAATAAAACTTGCTGTTAGCAAAAGCTGGGATTGACAGTGCTACCATGAGTGCTATATGGCTCTGGTTTTAGCTCAGTAAACTGGACCTTGTCTAATATGGCAGCGGTGACCCGAAAGGGCGCAAAAGGGGCTTGCCACTTTGGGTGTAGGGCTGCTCCTGTTTCTATGTGTATAGCTGCGATGGCCTTGTGCCATAGAAAAGGGGGGTTGCTACATCTGCCTGCCAAGGAAACCTAGCGGCCCTGACCTGTTTAGACGAACCAGCGAAAGGCTTCATAGTGTGCCCTGCCGATCTACCTCGGAAGTGGATCAAGAGGTAGCCGCCTCGGGCACAAGGGTAACACGGCTTGTGGGTAAAGATGCACCACCTCTGCAGAGTGTAAAACTGTTATAACAGCCGTGCTCACGGTCACGAGCGGCCCGGAAAACTAGCGGAACTATGAAACTTAACAATTGTTACTTTATGTTGTTGGTACATTATGATGTCATATCTTACCTTTGTTGGACAAATGGATCATGGGTTAAGGGTTAAGCACAATATTCGTTTACCTTAATGTTAAAACTTTGCCAACTTAAAAGCTACTGCAGTCAGACAGCGTCTGCCTTTTTGAGCCTCATGAACCCTATGTTAGCTTGCTAAGTACGTGGAGTACTTACGCTTGTTGTTTATCTTCTTTTTGGGCAAAATCCCGGATGGGTAACAGATGAGGGTGCTGTTGGCGACTTTCCTGAAGACTTCTAGGCTAGCTGCTCCCCCAGTCGACGTTTCCCTGTGGTTTAGTTTGTGTACCAGTCCCGCGATCTGTGTTTCAGTATGATGTAAGACTTTGTTTTGAGTACTATCGTGATGTAATAAACAATGTGATGATGCCACTCTTGTAATTTGTCTACTTATGTGTGTGATTGTTTCCTGGGCACACATGAGCATTCCGCCTCAGTTTTATCCTTAAAATTGGGGGTTGACAGGCACTCACACTCGAGCTTATCGTGTACTTAACCTTGACACTAACCGAGTCATGGAGACATCCAATGTCACCTTCGACGAGACCATGGTTTGTCTTTTCTTTCGTTTGAGCGTGCAGGTGATCATGAGGTTGGTGAGCCTCTTTTTGATGATGAGGATGAGGGTGCTGAAGGTATGGATGATCCAGCACCCCTCCACCTACTGTGCCGCAAGGAGCGGCTTCTACGACGACTCACGGCCCCGACACGTCTTCTTCCTGGGGGCCGTGGGATCCACCACCTCGAGCGGTACCTTTTGTACCCGAGGAGGCGCCAGCTGCTGTTGAGGGGGAGATTACTTCTGCACGAGAGGCGCCACGACACATCCAGCACCACACACCCCCTCAGCAGATGATCGGCAACATTGGCGAACGTGTCACTCGGCCAGGTCTCAAATCTCTCACTTTGCTCATTCTGCTTTTGTGCTGATTTTTGAGCCCCGAGAGTTGGACACGCTTTGATGGATCCGGATTGGGTCAATGCCATGCATGAGGAGTTAGAAAATTTTGAAAGAAATCGGGTTTGGGTTTTGGTTCCTCTTCCTCCTGATTGTCATCCTATTGGGACAAAATGGTTTTTCAAAAACAAACAAGGAGAGATGGCCATGTTGTGAGAAAACAAGGCCAGACTAGTAGCCTAGGGGTATAGTCAGAAGGAGGGGATAGACTATGAGGAGACTTTTGCTCCTGTAGCTCATTTGGAGGCAATTAGGATACTCTTCGGTTTTGCTGCATCCAAAGGGTTCAAACTTTTTCAAATGGATGTCAAGAGTGCCTTCTTAAACGGCTACATAGAAGAGGAGGTGTATGTTAGACAACCCCCCGGTTTCGAAAATCCCAAGTTTCCAAACCATGTTTTTAAACTTCACAAAGCTTTATATGGTTTGAAACAAGCCCCTAGAGCCTGGTATGATAGGTTGAAAACCTTTTTGCTTGCTAAGGGTTTTAAAATGGGATGTGTGGATACAACGCTCTTTCTCCTCAAGCAAGGCAATGATACTCTCTTGGTCCAGATTTACGTGGATGATATCATTTTCGGTGGTTCTTCTCACGCTTTGGTTGCCAAGTTTGCAGACACTATGAGCAGGGAGTTTGAGATGAGCATGATGGGCGAGTTGACATTTTTCCTCGGGTTGCAAATCAAGCAATCCCGAGAGGGGACGTTCGTGCACCAGGGCAAGTACACTAAGGACATCCTGAAGAAGTTCGACATGGGTGAGGCCAAGCCTCTTCCAACACCCATGCCGACCACGGCGGCCCTGGATGCGGACAAGGATGGAGAAGCTGTGGACTAGAAGGAGTACCTGAGTATGATCGGGTCGCTGCTGTACCTGACGGCGACACGCCCGGACATCTAGTTCGCGGTGTGTCTGTGCGCGCGATTTCAGTCGTCGCTGCGCACCTCTCACCGTCAGGCGGTCAAGGGCATTATGAGGTACTTATGCTTCACTCCAGAATTTGGGATTTGGTTGACAAGGTGGATGAGGTTTATTTTGTTTTTCGTTTACATTTCAGCATACGCTTTTACATTCTGAGCTTCATGTATATAATCTTTAAAATGTAGTTATGCTCTATTTAGTATGCTCCGATGCTATATGTTGATGCTAGTAGCTTATGCTCTTTCTGATCATTAATACATGTTGTGAGCTGAGCGATTTTTGTAGGGTGAACCTACTTAACAAACATAAAACCTGAAAATGTTCACCATTGAGATATGCAACTAGCATGTGTAGAATGTGTTGAATTCACTCCGTGCTTTTCATATATGCTAGGTTTCTATGTCTCTAGTTCTGAGTCACTCACTTGCTTGGCATGTTTCCTATTGTGTTTAAAATTTGAACCAAGTTAAGTGATTTAGAAAGATCGAGATGGGATTGCTTGTCCACACATCATAGTTTCGAGACTGTTTCTCATTGCACTTTGAGTTAAACTTTGAGCTGTGTAGTGTATGACAGAAACTGTTGCTTTAAGCTTCTGATTGCTTCTGCATAGGCTTCGCACAGTTGAAAAGTTAGGCAATGACAAGCTTTTAACCTCTCGCAGTCACATGCTGAAATTTTAACTTGTGTAATCTTAACCGCTGCAACTCCAATAAAATCTGGATACACAAGTCTATGTTTCATTCTATAGCATGATGATTGAACTTTGGCTAGGGGTAGTTCACCTTGTATACATGTTTAGCACTTGACTGATTCCTGTCTATACATGTTGATGTGCTATTTTGATGGTGAATACCTTTTTGGCTAAAAAACTGCTTACTTTGCTCATATGTTCATAATTCATATTTGGTGATCAGTTTGGGCCTTTGCTAGCATGTGTGCTTCAGTTGTGTCATTGGAGTTATACTGTGTAGAGCATCATTGCATTCTCTTGACTATATTCCTGAAGCTGCTAACTTGCATTTTGACTCATATGCATTTTGGGAAAGGGGGGAGAACTTCTCTTGTTGGCATTTTTGATGATGCATTTTCTAAGGGGGAGAAAATCGTTTTTCAGTTCCTTTTGCTTGATGGTGCATTTTCAACTAAGGGGGAGAATTTGGACAAATCATGCCTCCCATGTTCAAAGGGGAGAGGAATCGGTTGTGTGCACCATGCAAGGGGGAGTTTGCTCGTGATAAATTTTTTAAATTTCCAATTGGTTCGGAGCACTTTCTGCTAGTTGTGTTGAGCTTTTGCCTTTATCTTGAGGAACTAGCAGTCGCATCTTTGCTTCAGTTGGTATCGAGCTTTCAGTTGATGTCGAGCTTTTGCTAGTTGTTGTTGTTGCCTCTGTGCCTCTGTCTTGAGGGGACTAGCATTTTGCTTTGATTTTTCAATTGGTATTTGCTAGCGGTGTTGAGCCTGTTCTACCTCTTCTTGAGGGCTAGCTTTGCTTTGCTTGGTCGCGTCGAGCCGTTGCCCATGTCTTTGGGGACCAAGTTGTCTTGCTCTTTCCACTGACCTTCTTCGGCTTTTGCTATGCTTTTGGATTCATTTGGTCGAGTTCTCTCTTCTCCTTCTTCCTTCTTCTATTTCCATTATGATTTGTGTGTAGTTGACAATGCACTCATCAAGGATGAGATTGCGGATACATGGGCGTATGCCGAGTCTCTGAGTGATGAGTGATTGTCAACTGGGATAATGCGCATGTTCTTTGGCTTGTGTTGTGCAGGTGTCGAGCACGGATATAGTGATCAGAGGCAAGGTGAAGGTCAAGTAGAGACGTGCCGTGCCGATGGACCGAGAGCGGCGAAGGGCGGACGTGAGGCTTGGACTGAGGGACCGGTGGCCCGAGGATCAGCTGTGGTGCCTGACAGCCTGGGACAGCGAGATGGGAAGACTTGCGCGACATGGTGTTGCTCGGGTCGAGGACCTGGGGACACGTGTCGGTGGACGGGGTGCACGGGCGGTGCATCCCCTCTACGGCTCGGTTTGGTGGTTTGAGCCACAGAAAAACCACCGAGTGGATGGTTTCCAGGTTTGGGCCTCAAAACCTGGGTGCGGATGGTTTTCGAGTTTGGCCACAAAACTCGGGCTGAGGACGGTTTCCAGGTTTGGGCCTCAAAACCTGGGTGATGCGGGTTTGCTGAGTTTGGGCCACAAAACTCAGGCTACGGTCGGCTGGTTTCCCGGTTTGGGCCTCAAAACCTGGGGTTGGCTGTGAAGGCTGGTTTCCCGGTTTGGGCCACAAAACCGGGGGTGCGACGTCCAGGAAAAGGACAAGCAGAGCGGTGGTGGGAACGTGGCGGCAATCGGGAGGTTGCGTCGAGGCAACGCTACGAGTTGTGCGGGCGTGGCCGTCGGATCACCACCTACACGAGTTGGGTCCAGAATAACCTTAGGGTTTAGCTGGTTCGCTCTGTAAGTAGTTAGGGGTAGAGTGGGAATTAGGAATAGTTAGAATTAGGATAAGTAGGGGGGAGACACCCACCTCCCCATCCATCTCAGTCATTTGCTCTTTGCACTAGGGTTTCCTGCTCTCCAATCCCCTGCTGTAGCTAGCTGAGATCCGCAGAGAACCATACCTCTGTGTACTGGAGATTTTTGAGGAAGTGAGGCCGTAACCTCACTGTTGTAGCGTGTGGTAGCCACACGGTTGCTGATCGATGTGTTGATTCGCGTTTTGGTTCGTGTTCTTCGCGTTCTTCGTTTCTCCGCAATTTTCCCGTCACTCTCGATCTCCCTCTCTATTGCGTCTTTGCGAAATCCATTTGAATCAACTTGTTCTTTATAGTGAGGAGGTCATTTCGACCAAGGAATTCATCTAACTCCTCACGAACAAGTAGATCGGGTTGATTTCGTTTTTGTGGCACTTTTTCGGTTCATACACCTTCCCCTTCAATTTCCCGTGATTGAGTTGACTTGAGCGGATGATTTCTTGGGATGGGTCTCCTAACTACCTCGTGATCATCCTCTCCAAGTTTGGGACAAGGGATTTTGGTTTGAATCAATTTGGGAGTGATTTGGGTGAAGGGCGATCAAAATCGCCCTCACTGGACAGTCGCGGACAGTCCGCCACCTGACCGGCGGACAGTCCGGGCGTCGGGGAGCAGCCGGATCAGTGGCTGTGTTCTTCGGCTGATTTTGTTTTTGGTTGACAGGCGGACAGTCCGCAGTTCAAAGCCGCGGGACAGTCCGGGCAACCGTCCAGGAGACTTCAGCAGCTGTGCAGTTTTTGCACTTTCAGCCAGCGGACAGTCCGCCACCTGCTCGCGGGACAGTCGCAGCAGTAGGGCCGGACAGTTCTTGGGACCGTACCGGCGAACAGTCCGGGATCCTGCTGTTTGTTGCGGTTTAGTGCGTTTGCTCTCCGGCTTCTTCGCTTGGTTTCCGGACTTCTCGTTTGGCCCTAGAGGTTGATCAAGGACAACCTCTCTAGGTATCTTTGCTACTTGTTAGCATAGGTATTTGGGGATCTCTCGACGTAGCCGTCTATCTACGTTCGGGACTGGGTTTTTGAGGGTCGAACTTGTGCCGGTACTTTTGACGTTTGGTTTGCTATTGCTTTGTGGTGCCTCGCTGTGATCCTAGGGATCATCCACCCTCTTCCAAGGGTCGTGGGCATCACAGTTTCGATCGAAGCTTTCGGGGGTTGATTTTGGGAACAAAAGGCCAAAGTTTCGAGAGAAATTTTTGAGCTCCCATTCACCCCCCCCCCTCTGGTCACCTTGCTATTGCATTCTCGATCCTTCAATGATCAAATGGTGGTACAAGCTCAAGATGTTGATGCTCCACAAGCGGCCCCTCAAGTGGTTGATCAAAGGACTACTCCTCTACTACAAGCTCATCCTCAAGATCTCATCATAGGGAGTCCAACAAGGGGTGTAATGACTCGATCTCAAAAACTTGCTTTATTTATTGAACATCACTCCTTTGTGTCTCTTGTTGTGCCTACTATTGTAGATGAAGCTCTAGGTGATCCGGATTGGGTGAATGCCATGCATGAAGAATTAAACAACTTCACCCGCAATGAAGTTTGGACACTTGAAGAGCGACCAAAAGGCGCAAGAGTCATAGGAACAAAATGGGTGTTTAGGAACAAGCAAGATGATCAAGGCAAGGTTGTTAGAAACAAGGCAAGGCTAGTAGCAAAGGGGTTTCTCTCAAGTTTGAAGGTTTGGAATTTTGGAGAGACCTTTGCACCGGTTGCAAGACTCGAAGCCATTCATATCCTCCTTGCATATGCATCACATCATGACATTAAATTATATCAAATGGATGTGAAAAGTGCATTTTTAAAGTGGCTTCATAAATGAACTAGTTCTATGTTGATCAACCTCCCGGGTTTGAAGACCCTAGATATCCTAATCATGTTTATAGGTTGTCCAAGGCGCTATATGGGCTCAAGCAAGCCCCAAGAGCATGGTACGAGCGCCTCTGGGACTTCCTCATTGAGAAGGGCTTCACCATTGGGAAGGTCGACACCACACTATTCACCAAGAAGCTTGATGGAGAGATCTCTCATTTGTCAAGTCTACGTTGATGACATCATCTTCGGGTCAACAAATGATGCCTATTGCAAGGAATTTGGTGACTTGATGTCGAAGGAGTTTGAAATGTCCATGATTGGCGAGCTCACATTCTTCCTAGGCTTCCAAGTCAAGCAATTGAAGAAGGGGACTTTCATATCTCAAGAGTAAGTATACAAAAGACCTCCTCAAGCGCTTCAACATGGATGATTGCAAGCCTATCAAGACTCCAATGCCAACAAACGGACATCTCAACCTAGATGTGGGAGGTAACCCGGTTGATCAAACTCTCTACCGCTCTATGATTGGTAGCTTGTTATATTTGACCGCATCTAGGCCCGACATCATGTTTAGTGTGTGCATGTGTGCTCGCTTTCAAGCTGATCCTAGGGAATCACATCTCATAGCGGTGAAGAGAATCCTTAGGTACCTAAGCACACCCCAAGCATTGTCCTTTGGTATCCCAAAGGAGCTAACTAACCCAACTCGTTGGGTATTCCGATTCGGATTACGCGGGTTACAAAGTAGATAGAAAAAGCACATCCGGAGGGTGCCATTTGCTTGGGAGATCACTAGTTTCATGGAGTTCGAAAAAGCAAAATAGTGTGGCCTTGTCTACCGCCGAGGCAGAATACATAGCTGCGGGTGCTTGTTGTGCACAAATCCTTTACATGAAACAAACCCTTTTAGACTATGGTGTAGTTCTAGAAAGGGTACCTTTGTTGTGTGATAATGAGAGCGCGGTTAAGCTTGCTAACAACCCGGTTCAACACTCTTGCACCAAGCACATAGATATTCGCCATCACTTTCTTAGAGACCATGTTTCCAAGAAAGACATATCCTTAGAGGGAGTTAGAACCGAAGATCAATTGGCGGATATCTTCACAAAACCCCTAGATGAGAACACTCTTTGTAGATTGCGAAGTGAGCTTAATGTGCTTGATCTAAGTAACTTTGTCAAAAGGTGAAAGGGGGTTGTCTTTGCATTGCATTGTTTCATATGCCATGTTTAAATTCTGCTATGCACATAGGCTTGTCAGACGTGGTTAAGATAACCGCCCTAAAAAGCGTGTGAAGAAGCTTACTGTTGGTAGTTCTTAGCTACACCTAGGATAGGGTAACTAAAGTAGCTATCTACTAATGCCAAGCGGGGTTGTCAGTCCCGACACTAGTAGGAGCTAGCTAGCGAGAATGCAATCTACCAAGAGGAGATTCTGCAAGCGCACAGAACTATTGTAGTAGCACTTCGCCTGGGAGTACCAGGTGTCGATTTATTTGATCCCAAGGGAAGGCTAGGGTGGTGTATGAGTTGAGTCAAGGAGGGGATGAGAGTCAAAGAAAAGAGAAAAAGGAAAGGGGAGAAGGGAAGATGAAAGGCTATAAAGAATATATGGGTGGATAGGTAAGGATGAAATGGATGGCTAAGGTAAGGTGGATAACTAGATAGATAGTTGAAGGGAAATATGATAACTAAGGATAACTAAAGATAATTAACTACTAACTAATAACTAATCCTAGATAACTACAAAGCAAGATAACTACGAAGCGAGATAGTTACGAAGCAAGGCAGGCAAAAGACAATAAAGCAACTAAGTTGAGTAAAGTTTATTACCCTATCTTGTCAAGTATCGAGGCGTACTAGCCTTTACCACTTACTTAGGTTGAACGCTAGCACAACGAGCCTTACTGTTAAACTGGGCCAACTATGTGGTGGAATTCAAGGGCGCACAGGGCTGTCACCACCTGCTTGCTACCACAGCTATCCGGGGGTCCAGCCGTATCTGAAGGTAAGTCTATAACTAAGCACCACGCTTAATTATATTCTAACTATCTCTACCCTAGCTTTGAATAGAGACACCCTTGCGGACGTCAGAGCAAACACTTGACTTAATAAGATAAACACTAAACTAACTAAGCAACCTATTGGCAAAGATCAAACACTAAGCTCACTAGAGATTAACTACTATGGCTAAGTGAATTGATTTGTAGGATAGCTAGGCACTCAAGCAATCAATCAAGTATACCACTCAATACTGATAAGTAGAATAAAGTAATACTTGAAATGATGAACTAGAATATAGTAAGTGCTTGAGTAACAAGAGCAAACCTGAACTGGAGATGAAGGAAGACTCTTCCCAGCTCCAGAACCGATCACTCGCACGCCTCTACTCTTGAGCTAACCCTTGAGCAGCGCTACCGCGAGGGCGAAGATGCCTTGCTCTACTAGCTACCTACTTGCCTAAGCTCTCTGAGCTTCTAACCTAACTCTGACTTGCTTCTCTTGCTTGTGTGTTGCTCTGGGATGGTACTGGTGTGAATGAAGTGATGCCTCAGGGGATATTTATAGCCCAAATGAGTGAGGGGGGTTCTTATAGGGGGCAGCCAGCCGACCTAGGGCTAACCCTAGTGGTGGGCGCCAGCCCTAGGTGGCGGCCGCCACCTCCCTCACCGTTGGATGCATCGCCTTGGCTTCAACGGCATCCAGGTGGTTGTCCAAGGCGGTTTGGAGGTCGGTTGCATGTCCTAGTGTTGACACTAATTAACTCTTATTATTAAAGGTCAATTAAGCATGAAAATGGATGAATATATATACGCCACCTTAGTATAGGGATTAAAACTAATGAATTCCACGAGTTTTGGTGAATTGTGAATCCGCAGGGACTAAACCAGGAAACAACCTCGATTCCTTCCCTAGAAGGAAACCGACGGGAGATAACGCATTCGCCAAGTCAGGATACTTCTAGAAGACTCCAGAGGACGTAAGAAGACACCACAACGAAGGGCACCACGGGAGGCTTACCTGTGGGACCGACCGGTCCCACAGGGCCCACCGGTCGGTCGGCCACGGAGGCCCCGCGCTTTCCTCTTCTGCAAGCTACTTCCACCGACCTCCAGGATGCATCTCGACCGTACCTCAAGTCGGTTGGGTCCAAGGGCCACGGTTGATCCCTCAGGGCTATATAAACAGGCCCCTGAGCCCCAGGTCAGACAGAAGGTCCCTCTTTCAGAAGACTACGCTTCAACTAGAAACCCTAGAAGAGACTTCAGGAGTTAGCTTTCAAGTAGAAGACTAGATCCCCTCTAGTAGGATTAGAACCTAGTCTTATTTAGAACTAGAAGAGAGAGAGAGAGGAAGAGATCAAGAGGAAGCTCCGGCCTGTCGTATCAACTTCTTCATCTTGTACCTGTGGATTCAAGTTCTTCATCGACTTGCTTCAACGATTGTTTCGGTAATCGACATCTATATTTAAGTTTGAGCTATTGTTCTTATTGTTCTTAAGGTTTATGACTCTCTTTTGAGTACTTTAATTCTAGTCGCTCTAGAGTTAGAGTAGTTGGATAGTATAAGCGTGTGCTTAGACTTGATAGCTCATATTTACCTCCTATAACGCCGGTAGTAGTGGTTGTTCGCAAGGGTGACTCTTATAGCCTTGTTGATTCTTCTATAGTCCACTTACCCTGTGTAGGCTCGGTAAGGATTATACATTGCATAAAGAATCATACTCTATTGTGACCTTTTATGGCAACTTCCCCATTAGAATACTAACCATATCACTCTTAAGTTGGATTTAGATAACCTTAGTGATCCCTCTAACAAGTACACTTTTAGCTTCTCCGTCCTTGTTAGTTACTCAGGGGTTATACACTTGAGACTCACGCTATCCGTTCCTTTGGGTTCGATATTAAAACTGGGTTACTCCGGTGAAGTGCTACATCGGTAGATTTTATCTGTGCGCTTGCGGATAAAGTAGAGTGTGCATTAATTTATACCAACAAGCATTTCTGGCGCCGTTGCCGGGGAACGGTAGATCATTTTACGTCTTGAGTATAACCTTGTATTATACTTTTATACTTTATCTTTTACCTTTATACTTTACTTTATATTTTGCCTTTGCTTTTATCGTTTATATCTTTTTATTCTTTTCACAATGGATTTCTCAGAGCCAACCACTAGCTCCACGAATTCCATTCCACTGAACCAGTATACCTATCACACTGTCGTCGTAGACTTAGAGTGCCCAAATCTGCTAAGCCTATCCTTTCAGACAACTACGAGCTACGCCCATGTTTGATAGAGATGGTTAAGAATCAAACTTTTCTGGCTTAGAAGACGAAAACCCACATATTCATTTAAATGAGTTTGAACAAACCTGTGCGTGCCTACATATCGCAGGCATGTCTGACGAAACCCTTAGATGGAAACTTTTTCCATTTCCTTAGAGGGAAGAGCCAAAACATGGTACCTTCAAACTGCACCAAGTAAAAATGGGGATTGGAAAGAACTTTGCTCTAGCTTTTGCTTAGAATACTTCCCTGTCTCCAAAATTATTTGTCTTCTTAGAGATTTTGTCCTTCATCCAAGAGGATATGAGTCTCTAATTGCAGCCTGGGAAAGATTCGATAATCTTGTCCGCTCTGGTCCAGCCCTATCTATTCCAGACCCTGTCTTGCTTCAACACTTTTATAATGGTCTGAATAGAAAAACTTCTAATTACCTTAGCTTAGCTTCAAATGGATCATTCCTACATACCCCAGCCTCCAAGGCAAGGGAAATGTTGCAAAACTTATCTCAAATCACTCCTACTCCTGAAGCTAAACCACAAGAACCACTAGAAGTAAATCTCGAAGCTGATCCTATATCTATTCTTAATCATAAACAAACCTCAGCTTTAATTCCTAGTGAGAGGGAAACCTCAATCTTAGGAGACACCTTTGATTTTGAGGATGAATACTTTACCGAATTGGTAATACCTCGAAATATCACACAATTAGGAAACCACAAAATAAAAAATCATCTTTAGAAAACTTACTGATAAGGTTTTCCTAAAAGAGACTACGAAGAAACTAATCTCTATAATAAGTCATGAATGGTTAGAAGAATCAGAGCTTTCTACTGATACAATCACTTAAATTCACCTTCTACACACATTCAATGTCAAATCCATCAACAACCCTTCGAAGCTCTCTATAATCCTGTTGTGGGAATCAACATTATGTCTGAAACCTTTGATCAAGATTTATTAAAACAAATGCCACTTACCCCAACAGCTAAATTATTGAAAACCCCTTCAGGACATGTTATTCCTAGTTCAGGAATCATGTATGTCCTGCCTGTCACAGTAGATAACACTCCACTCACTTAAGCTTCTATATTTTTGATATTTAAGAGTTTAATCTGCTGATAGGCCAACCACTTAAGCAACTCATTCATGAAGGACAATTAGGGATCTTAAACTTTCATCTTGGGAAAAATCTTAAAGGAACCATACCTATACTCACTCTCTAAATGCTGAGAATGAATCATGTCCCGAGCCAGATCCTATGGAAGAAATTAAGGAAACATCTTGAAATAATAAATGAACCTGAATATGAAGAAGATGCTCAGTTCTTACTGAGGAAGAAGATAACACACCTGATCCAGATCCTCTAGATTCCTTAGAAGAACCTCCTAAACCTCCCATAGAGTTTAAAACCCTTACCTTCTGGGCTTCGATATGCTTTCTTGAATAATGATCCTGAATCTCCAGTAATCATAATAATAATCTTACTCAGGAACAAACTTCTAGGTTGATCACTGTCTTAGAAAAGCATAAATCAGCCTTTGGCTATTCACTCCATGACTTAAAGGGAATCAACCCCGCTTTCTGCACCCATCGCATTCCTACTGATCCTAACATATCACCATCTAGAGAACCACAACGTAGGCTTAACAATGCGATGAGGGAAGTAGTAAAGAAAGAGGTTTTGAAACTCTTGCACGCGGGATCATTTATCCTGTGCCACACAGTGAGTGGGTAAGCCCTGTCCAAGTTGTGCCTAAAAAGGGAGGTATGACAGTGGTAAAGAATGAGAAGAACGAATTAATTCCACAAAGAACTGTTACTGGTTGGAGAATGTGTATTGATTACAGAAAACTAAACAAGGCAACTAAGAAAGATCACTTTCCGCTACCTTTCATAGATGAAATGTTAGAACAGTTAGCCAATCACTCCTTTTGTTTTCTTGATGGATATTCTGGATATCACCAAATCCCAATCCATCCAGATGATCAAAGCAAAACCACTTTACATGTCCATACGGAACTTATGCTTATCGCCGAATGTTTTTGGATTATGTAATGCACCTGCTTCTTTTCAAAGATGTATGATGTCTATATTTTCTGATATGATTGAAGAAATCATGGAAGTTTTCATGGATGACTTTTCTGTTTATGGAAAAACTTTTGATGATTGTCTTGAAAATCTAGACAAGGTTTTGCAAAGATGTGAAGAAAAGCACTTAGTCCTTAATGGGGAAAAATGTCATTTTATGGTTAAAGAAGGCATAGTGCTAGGTCATTTAGTATCTGAACGTGGAATTGAGGTAGACAAAGTAATTGAACGTTTGCCTCCACCGATTAATGTCAAAGGAATCCGAAGTTTTCTTGGCCATGCTGGTTTTTACCGAAGGTTTATAAAAGATTTTTCTTACATTGCAAGACCACTTACAAATCTTTTGGCCAAAGATGTTCCTTTTGAATTTGATGATGCATGTTTAGAATCTTTTAACACTCTTAAAAAAGCACTACTTCTGCACCTATCATTCAACCTCCTGATTGGTCTCTACCTTTTGAGATCATGTGTGATGCAAGTGATTTTGCTGTAGGAGCTGTGCTAGGACAATATAAAGATAAAAAGCATCATGCAGTCGCTTATGCCAGCAAAACTTTAACTGGACCTCAACTTAATTATGCTACTATGAAAAAGAACTTCTGGCTGTTGTTTTTGCTATAGACAAGTTTAGATCTTATTTAGTGGGATCAAAGGTGATTGTTTTTACTGATCATGCTGCACTAAAATACCTGCTCACTAAGAAAGATGCTAAGCCACGCTTGATAAGATGGGTTTTGTTACTCCAAGAATTTGACTTAGAAATAAAAGATAAGAAAGGAGTAGAAAACTCTGTAGCTGATCACTTGTCTAGAATGTATTTTGAAAATCCGCAGGAATTGCCTATAAATGACTCACTCAGGGATGACATGCTCTTTCAAATCTCTAGATCTGACCCCTGGTATGCAGATATTGTCAATTTTATAGTTGCAGGGTATGTACCACCAGGAGCAAATAAGAAGAAGCTAATCTATGAGAGCAGGATCCACATATGGGATGATCCATATCTATTCAGAGTTTGCTCTGATGGATTACTCAGAAGATGTGTGCCAGCTGAAGAAGGAATCAAGATTATTGAACGCTGTCACTCTTCACCATATGGAGGACATTATGGGGCATTCCGAACACATGCGAAGATCTGGCAAAGTGGATTTTTCTGGCCAACTATGTACCAAGACACAAAAGACTTCGTCCGGAGGTGTGGGTCATGTCAGAGGCACGGCAGCATCAACACCAGAGATGCCATGCCACTCACTAACAACCTTCAGATTGAGCTCTTCGACGTCTGGGGAATTGATTACATGGGACCATTCCCTAAATCAAGGAATCATGAGTATATCCTAGTTGCTGTCGACTACGTCTCAAAATGGGTCGAAGCAGTGCCATGCAAGTCTGCTAATGCAAGAAACTCTCAGAGGATGTTCGAGGAGATAATATTTCCAAGATTTGGAGTGCCAAGGATGGTAATTAGTGACGGAGGAACCCACTTCATTGACAAAGGCTTTCATAAATATCTAACAAATCATGGGATCCGTCACAATGTTGCCACTCCCTATCATCCTCAGACAAGTGGCCAAGCAGAAACATCAAACAAGCAAATCAAGAATATTCTGCAGAAAACAGTTGACGAGATGGGAACACAATGGAAAGATAGACTACCTGAGGCACTGTGGGCTTACCGTACTGCCTATAAAACACCATGGGAATGTCTCCATATCAACTCGTCTACGGAAAGACTTGTCACTTACCAGTGGAGTTAGAATTCAAGGCTCACTGGGCAATCAAAAGATGGAACATGGACTTAGAAGCTGCCGAGTTAAGAGGAGAATGCAGCTCTCTGAACTAGACGAATGGCGTGAAAAAGCATATCATAACGCAAAGATCTACAAAGAGAGAACAAAGAGGTGGCATGACAAGAGAATCAAGAAGAAGAACTTCACTCCTGGAGACAAGGTATTACTTTTAATTCCAGGGTAAAATTGTTCGGGCATGGAAAACTATGAAGCAAATGGGAAGGACCTTTCACGGTGGTAGCCACTTCATCACATGGAGCCATTACACTTCAAAATGACGAAGGTACGTTATTCAAGGTAAACGGACAACGTCTTAAGATTTTTCTAGAACCTGAAAAGAGTCCTGAAGAGTTGGATGTCATCCAATTCTTCATTATCCCATAGATTTACACCATCGTCATTTTCCGATAAGTTCGCACATCGGGGATATATTTTCTGGGCTTAGGATCAAGTTTAAAGACAAAACGAGCGACGGACCCACGAGATCCCACAGGCAGGGACCGACCGGTCTCCTAGGGAGACCGACCGGTCTGCCCTGGAGGCCCCTCACCCTCTTCCTTCTTTCGTTACGTGTCCCGACTCTTTCTCGTACCCATTCTGGTAACCTGATCCGTAGAATCGATAAACCTCATAACGAGCCTATCATGCCTATCATTCAAGCTTCCTCAGCTATAAAACCAGTCCCAGGCCTGCCTCTAGATTCATTGCAACCTCTCCCAGAAAACCAGCAGCAACAGAGCTCTCCTCCCACCAGCACTAATGGCCTCTATCCAAGGATCGACCTCAACGAACCCGCTGACGACTCGATGGCTCTTGTCGTCACCGCATCTAAGGACCTCGCCGTAACACCATCCAAGGAGATCACTCTTGTCGACTCGCCTACACCCGTTGATACGATCCCACCTGAAGGAACCTCGTCGCATCGTCAGCAAGCTTTCTACGCTCAAGCGGTGCCGGCGAGAAGACTTCGACTTTCTCCGTCACCAAAGAGATCCCGCTCCTTCCTCCTAGGCCCAATGAGACACTCGTCAGGCTGAAGACGAACAAGCTTGGAGAACCCACTGTCGTAAGATACACATCTGAAAATCCGCGCCCGCGCTTTGAGGGAGTTCGTGGTCACCCTGAACAGATCAAGGTCACTCCACCAGTGACCAGGGCACCCACCACTCCTAATATCGCAGCCAAACGCAAGAGGACCACCCAGTTAGATCGTCTCGGGGATAGAATTGAAGATCTTGAGAGAGATAATTTAGAGCTCAAGCAGAGATACGCCTCGCTAGCCAAAACTACGAAAAAGATGGCTGATACGATGCACAAATATGTAACTAAACACATTAGCTTGAAGGTAAGGTCGTCAGTGTAGCCTCTACGCTAGGAAATCTACTCGAGGGAGAGAAGCAAGAATAGTTCGTCGATAGTTTGATAAGGCACTCGTGTTTGCAGAGTCTCGTGGTTGAGTCGTTAAGAGTTTTGTTTAGTTAAATTCGGTGTGTAATAAAAGTGCCTTAAATATCAATAAAGTTTTAGTTATCTTTTATATGTTATTTTGGATATATGTGTCTCCACATGTTGTGATTAGCAGAAAACAGAAAATAAGTGTGGGGGAGAAGATGACGACAGAATTACCGAAAAACGATCGCGAAAACTGCATGGAACAGAAGACAACGTTACCAAGATCACGTACCACGAAGTAGGCCACGGTTGGGCCCTAAGCCCAACCGACCGGTTGGTGGACCCCACCGGTCGGTCAGGGGTTGACCCCTCTTGCCTTCTCCTTCGTCCACGGATCGGTACGCAACTACTACACTCTTTTCTGATGTTAAGCTTCTGTTCAATTAAAATCATATTCTTGCAGTTCATGAACTTTAATTAAAAAAAGAAAGAGGAAGAAGTTTGGATAGACTCATACTCATAGAATCTCACAACACCTTTTTCTGAAAACCCTATTCTATTAAAGAAACCCATATTATCTAGAGTTGTTGTGGAATATGATAGAGAATAATGAGAACTCAATTCTTAAAGTGTGAGCATTGGAGAATTTTACTTGCAAAGTTAAAAAAGAGATTAGCAACACTTCTCCTTTGTAGTAAATAAGTTACCTGCCAAGACAATCAATCAATTATTGTTTACTTTAATACTGAGTTCTTTGTTGAGAAATTTATTATGCTCTGAAGATCGAGATCCTTACAAATGAAGAAAGATTCACTCTTCCGAAGTAGTATTGTATTAGAGGCATGGGCTATGCAAAAAGTATGAGGAAAGAAAAATGGACAAGTGTCCGACATACCTCAAAAGAAAAATAGAAAAAGAAAAGTATTATGATAAAAATATGATAAAGAGAAAAAGAAGATAGCCCATGGTCCCTCTAATTGCAATATGCCAGTAAGAGTGACAAAGTTTAAAAAGATTAAATGTCTTGATCTAAGAGTATAGTGTTTTCTCCATTGACTTAGTAACATAAAACTGTTTCACATAAATAAAAAGCTTTGGTAAGAAATTGAAGTGCTACAAAAGGAGAAGGAAAGCTATGACTTGTTTCAAAACTCCAAAACTCCAATGTCTTATGCTAAAAGGAAAGGGTGATCTGTTTCAACTGTTCTATTCTCCAACTTCTAAAGGTTTTATGATAAAACACAGAAAAGCTTAATGTTTGTTATCTTATGATCCAACTTTTATCGAGGACGAGTAAAAGTCGTGTGGGGGAGCTTGTTGACACTAATTAACTCTTATTATTAAAGGTCAATTAAGCATGAAAATGGATGAATATATATACTCCACCTTAGTATAGGGATTAAAACTAATGAATTCCACGAGTTTTGGTGAATTGTGAATTCGCAGGGACTAAACCAGGAAACAGCCCTCGATTCCTTCCCCTAGAAGGAAACCTACGGGAGATAACACATTCGCCAAGTCAGGATACTTCTAGAAGACTCCAGAGGACGTAAGAAAACACCACAACGAAGGGCACCACAGGAGGCTTACCTGTGGGACCGACTGGTCCCACAGGGCCCACCGGTCGGTCGGCCACGGAGGGCCCGCGCTTTCGTCTTCTGCAAGCTACTTCCACCGACATCCAGGATGCATCTCGACCGTACCTCAAGTCGGTTTGATCAAGGGCCACGGTTGATCCTCAGGGCTATATAAACAGGCCCCTGAGCCCCAGGTCAGACAGAAGGTCCCTCTTCAGAAGACTACGCTTCAACTAGAAACCCTAGAAGAGACTTCAGGAGTTAGCTTTCAAGTAGAAGACTAGATACCCCTCTAGTAGGATTAGAACCTAGTCTTATTTAGAACTAGAGAGAGAAAGAGAGGAAGAGATCAAGAGGAAGCTCCGGCCTGTCGGATCAACTTCTTCATCTTGTACCTGTGGATTCAAGTTCTTCATCGACTTGCTTCAATGATTGTTTTGGTAATCGACATCTATATTTAAGTTTGAGCTATTGTTCTTTGTTCTTAAGGTTTATGACTCTCTTTTGAGTACTTTAATTCTAGTCGCTCTAGAGTTAGAGTAGTTGGATAGTATAAGCGTGGTGCTTAGACTTGATAGCTCATATTTACCTCCTATAACGCCGGTAGTAGTGGTTGTTCGCAAGGGTGACTCTTATAGCCTTGTTGATTCTTCTATAGTCCACTTACCCGTGTGTAGGCTCTGTAGGATTATACATTTGCATAAAAGAATCATACTCTGTTGTGACCTTTTATGGCAACTTCCCCATTAAGAATAATAAACATATCACTCTTAAGTTGGATTTAGATAACCTTAGTGATCCCCTCTACACTTTTAGCTTCTCGTCCTGTTAGTTACTCAGGGGTTATACACTTGAGACTCATCGCTATCCGTTCCTTTGGGTTCGATATTAAAACTGGGTTACTCCGGTGAAGTGCTACATCGGTAGATTTTATCTGTGTGCTTGCGGATAAAGTAGAGTGTGCATTAATTTATACCAACACCTAGCAACCGCCATTCAGCCTTGATCCACGCCACTCCTCCCTGAGCCGTCCGATGCCACTGACCTAGTGACCGAGGGCCAGGATTTGGCCTTGGGGAGGTCACACGGATCGGTGACATGGCAGGGAGTGGCACTTGGGCCAACCCAAGTGGCGGGCGCCACTTAGAGGTGGTGGGCGCCACCTAGGGGTGGCGGGCGCCACCCCTTAGGCCCATTTGGGCCTGCTGAGTGGGCTTGGCCTCTGGTGGTCTTATGTCCAAATTTGGTTCAAATCATGTATTCAAATAAAATTCTATGGACATGTGGAATTTGGTTAGTTTGAAACCTATTTGACTACATTTCATGCCTTTTTGGTGGACTTTAGGGTCAAATGTTGATGGTAAAACAGGTGTTTAAGGATCGTCAACAAGCTCCCCCAAGCTAACCTGTTGCTCGTCCTCGAGCAACAATGCGGTTTAAGCATTGAGCATGAAATGGATAGCAACTTAAGATGTCTGCAAGTGCATATTGTATAGTGAGAAATAACTTAGCATGTATCATACTCCCTCCGTCTCAGGATATAAGGCATGCACGTATTTCAAAATTCAAACTTTATTAACTTTGACCAATAATAAGTCTAATAAATAAAAAATATATAGTACAATAATGGTACCATTAGATTTATCTTTACAAATACTTTCTAATGATATTTTTGTTGTTTCCATTAGTTATATAAAATAATATAAATTAATGGTCAAAGTATAATCTTGAAGACCGCACCAAGTCAAATCGCGCCTTATATCTTGAGACGGAGGGAGTAAATCATAGCAATGTGGGGCTTATAGCTTTTCACTTCAAACATGCAAGAGTGAAATAATGCAGTAGATAGGAAACTTTTATCTTGCTTAGGTTGACTAGGATTCTGTTTGGAGGTTTTTCAAGTTTTCAAAAGATAACAACTTGCTTAAGTCCTCCAAGATTCACTCAATTACTCAATGGTGTTTAAATCCTCACTTAGGCCAAAATGTAGCCTCTCCTATTTCTAAAGAATGATATGTGGAGTATAGGTGGGCTAAGAACCATGATCAAATTGCCTGATGTTTATTGCTAAGCTAGACACTCAGATCATAAGGAGTAGCAAATCATAAAATTGATCAAGATGTGCATGTGTGGTTATGTGGAAGTGCATAGAGAGATATTTCATAATCCTTCCTAGTTAATTTCTGGGGTCTAGAGCTAATGATAATTCTCTCTCTTTTTTTGGATACAAAGTGTGTAGACAAAAAGATGTGTCCTCACATTTTCTTGGACATAGTCCTCTTTTGAGCTACTTTGCTCACTTTTTTTTTCTTCAGGACATAGTCCTTTCTTGAGCTACTTTGCTCATTTTTTTCTCTCTCTTTTAGCTCTAGATTCCCCCCAGACATCTATAGGAAAGGATTTCAGAAATGAGTAGGGAAGGGAGAGAAATGCTTATTCCCAGTGTAGGAATAAGCATAAGGCTAGCAATGGGATGTTTGGCAGGGTATTGCATATCTCCGGTGTAGAGAATAAGCAATTTATTGGTGGTTGCAAACTTCCAAAGTGGAAAGTAGGCAAATTATGGTGGGTGTACGTGAATCTTGATTCAAAAGATATGATAAGATTCTCTACTAAGATCTATGAGGTCTAACAAAGCTCAACACAAACAAAGCTCTTTGTGGTTTTGACTAATGAAACAAATATTTGGCTGGTGGTGGTGGGATGGGATAAAATCTAGGAGGAACTTTTAGCAAGGTTTTCGTAATTTTTTAAAAGAAATCCTCCAGATTAGGTCCTAATTTCACCTTAACAAGTTTAAAGAATTACTCCATTTCTTACTAACTTTATTCACTAAGCATGATTTCAGTTAAAGCATGTGCAACCCACAAAAGCTACAACTTAGATAAGACTAGTCATTCAAACCATAACAATAGCATTTGCATGACATATTTCAAATCTTATTCAGGTTTCAACTTGTTTAAGCAGATTTTATCAATTTTATTCATAGAGTGGTTATTTAGGCAAGCATGTGACATTCAAAAGATATAGAGTTTAAGAACTGAATGTAAAGTGTAGGCTTGAGACATACCTTATTGGAGCGGGAGTCTCCCCCAAGCTGGCTTCTTGCTTGGTGAAGGGTCTTCTTCTTTCTCGGTCGGAGCTCTTGTTCTCATTTTATTAAAAGGGAACTATCTAATGTTGTGAAAAGGGAAACTATCCTATTATGATATTTTATTATTCTAACTAAGTTAACATATACCTATGCATAAAACTAATGATAACTGATTTTTTTTAGTTTCATGCATGACATATGTTATTTATTCGAAAAAGGAAAATTTGAAGGGAAAAAATAAAAGTAAAACCATACCTTATGTAACACCCTAGGTGTTAAGCAATCCCTAAATGCATAATTTGGCATGGCATGAGCATAGCATCTCATCATTTCATGCGCATATGCTTGTTGAATGCTTAAGTCCTTGTGTAGTGTCTAAGTATAACCTTGTTATGCTTTTTGTTTCTGACCACATGCCTTATAACAAAGTTGTAGATCTTGATGAAAGGAACAACTTTGCTTTAAAGCACTTTCTCAGAAAAAGCTTTTAAAATGTGATTTCTTGCATTAGAAAAATGGATTAGAAGTAAATTTCTTTTTCTAAGCAGAATTTGGACTTGAGCCTTAAAGATGATTTGTTCCTTACAAAATTCTAAGCAACTTTGCTTTTAGGACCTTTTCCTAATTTGGTCTAGTTTAGGAGTTATAGAGCATCAAAGTTTGTAACCAAACTTCATTAGTTTAACCCTAGTGGGCCGGCCTGTCAGTCTCTCCTTCTTCTCCTTCGCGGACGCCGCTCCCTCCGCGCCGACCGAATCCGCCCGCAGCCGCGAGACCGCCTCGCCGGCCGGCCAAACCACCGGCACCGCCGCCCGTGGTTTGCGTCCGAACTCGCCACGTCGCTCCGGCGCTCGGTGCATGCTCGCCGCGTGGAGCGCGACGCATGGCGCCGCCGCGTCCGGTCGGGAGCTCTCCCGACGGGAACCGGCCAGGTGCAATGCACCTAGCACTTCGTTCCTTTTGCCTTCGCTCCGCCCCGTGCTCGCAACCAGAGGAGCATTCCATTGCTCACTCTCTTCCCGCTCCACTCCACTCCATCTTCACCAGAGCTCCGCGCCGCCGCCGCCGCCGAACCTCGGCGAGCGATTACTCGCTCCACCGCTCACCGCCGTTCGATTCCTCCTGCCAGTTTCTCCGCCTTGACCTCCTCTTTCTCCGGCAAGGGTTGGTTTCCCCTCTCTCCCTCTCTAGCCGCCGGAACAGCGGATGCCATCCTCAAGCTCCCGCCACCGTGACCTTCACGTGAACCGGTCATCTCCGGCCAAGCTATCCCAAGCCGAGCCATGTTCTAGTCTTCTCTACCGCCGTAGTTGCCTAGGTTTCGATGGAAGCCTCCCTGCCGCCAGGTTCAGCCGGAACCGAGCCGTGTCGCCGCCATGTCCGCCATGGCCGCCGTCGAGCTTGCTCCGGTATCCCTCTGGCTCAGCGAGTCGGTTAGTCGTGTTCGCCCCGCAAACCCGCACCCAATGATGGTCTCGGTGTCACCGGAAGCGTCGCCGTCGACGAGCTAGGGCCGGTCAACGACCACGGCGCAAAACTCCGCCGTTGACCGCCGAGCCCAGTCTCGTCTAGTCGCTTGGTTGTCTGACCAGTAAGCCTCGCCGACCGTGTCAAAGAGAGAATGTGAGAGAGGAAAAGGAAAATTTGGGTGCCGTAGGCCTCGGCAAGCCGAGTGCGCCGAGCCTTCGCCTCGAGCCTCGACCGAGTCGGTTGAGTTAGCCTCGGCTGAGTCAGTGAGCCTCGGCTGAGTCAGTTAGCCTCGGCAGAGTGTTGTAGCCTCGGCCGAGTTGGTAGGTGTGCAGAGTGTTGTGTCGAGCCTCGGCCGAGTCAGTTGAAGTGTGTCACAGCCTCGGCTGAGTTGAGCCGGGTGTGCCAAAGCCTTGTCTTGTGCCTCGGCCGAAACAAGTTGGGAGTCCGTACGTTTAGGTTTGAGTTTTCCTTTTTAATGTGTTTGCAGATTTATAAAAAGGCTTCAAAAATTCCACAAGGCTCATTTTAAGTCCAAATGATGTGAAACAAATTTTGTTAGGTCAAGCATGTTTAGATCTATCAGTGAAAACTGTTGAATGCATTCTTGGTGACATTTTTATGTGTAGATTTATTTACATTAGAAAAGTGCTGATAACTTGGAAATGCATAACTAATTATGTATAAGTTAGAAAAATGTGATTCCAGTTTTGATAGGTTTGTGTAAGTGTGTAATTTCAGAGAAAAATATAATATGAGGATGTTCTGTGAATTAATTTGGCAGTAGCTTTAAAATTGTTTAAATGCTGTTTTCTTGTGAATTTTGTAGTAATTAAAATATGTGGAATATGAACGTGGTCATTTTTACTGACTGCTCTTATGCTAGGAAGTTTTTAGAAAAATTATGAAATCTGTTGTTTGACACTTTTTGCTAGGGTGTGTAGTTCAAAGCACCTTTCATGATAGAATTTGTCTTTTTCATAGAGAATAGAGTTTAAGTCCAAATGGGGTGAAATTTGGACAGGGAGCTGGATTAGATACTGTAAATTTCCAGTAATTTCTGTAGATTTTTCTGAAGCTATCTAGGATGGGTTGCTGTTATAGGCTAGTCTAATTAGCTTTATTTCAGCAAGCAATTAGAGGTTAATAAACTCATTCACTAAACTTTGATGTGGTGACAACATAGCTTAATCAATTGACTATGATAGGTTAAGTGATTAGGATGATGTCGACTTTGCTGAGAGAGAATGCAGTAGATGACATGTGCTTATCTCCTGATTGCTGTCGATCATATGCATCACATATGCATTCTATGTGCATTCATCCTATTCATGCACTTTATGCATCATACAGGATCAGCGGAGGAGATCCAGACCCAGTCGGTACTGGAAGAGCCCAGTCCGGAGGAGAACCTGACAGAAGAAGCCGGAGGGATCGACGCCGACGAGCTACCCGAGTGCCGCGATCATCGTCCGTCAGACTTTGAGAAAGGCAAGCCCCGGAGCATTCTAACTCCTACGGTTTGCAAATGTTTTCTAATTAACCTGATGATGAATGATGCATTAGGTTATAGGAATTGATTGCTACCGTTGATGCATTATTACTTATCCTTGTCCACCTGCAATATATATCTTGATATCCCTGTTTAGGTCTAGGCTCGTTATATGCTTAGCCCTGCTTAGACCGGTAAAAGTCGGGTGATTTCCTGTCTCCCGCAATAGGTGGATACTGATCATGGTTAGCCTGTGCTATCATGAGATAACCATGTGATAATTAATTTGAGACGGAGGCGGGATGTAAGAGCAGCAGAACATGGGTTCTGTGTGCTAGTAGTCTCCCGTCTGTGTCGCCTAAGGACCCGTTCGGGAATGTAACTTTAGTCAAATTGAACGCGTCGATCACTTAACGGAGTAGGTCTGAGTACCTCCCGCGAAGCCGAGTAAGGTTATTCGAGCCGGTGATGGAGATGTTGACGCCTAACACCCAGGGCCTCAGCTGTACCGTGGGCAACTATTCTGATCGACCTGGCATGGTCCGAGGGCAGGCAGGGCCTGATCGACCTGGCATGACCGTGGGCAGTTATAGATTGAGCGACCTAGCACTGAGATAACCCCCGGTGTAGAAGGGCCCATGGCCGTCCCGCGCATTGTGTTCTCGAATTTCCTGACTGGTAGCTTACGACTGCCGTAGCCGGAATGTGCCGGGCGAGTGTGAGACATTTTATCCCCAGCTGGGTAGGAATCAATTATAATCGCCATCGCTCCTGGACAGTGAGTAATTGACTTTAGATCATCTCCCGTAGAACTTATGGAACTAAAATGGTTGTGGAATCTGAAAGGCTATTGATGAAATAGTCACTCTTGATTGATTAATTAGCAAGTGCTTGGTTAGTACAGGCGCAAATCTAGTAAGGTAGAGTTAATGACTAAAAGCAATTGCCAACATCTGAAACTGAGTTTTAGTACTAAAGCTTTCATGCAAAGGAGTATGTACAGCCAACCCCACTTATATAGCCTACATGATCCTTGGAGTCTCGTTATTTCTGGTTTTGACGGGTAAGTCTAGCTGAGTACCTTCTTGTACTCAGGGTTTATTTCCCTTGTTGTTGCAGATGGCCAGTGCTTTTATGGTTACTGCGAGAACTGCTTGTACCCGGTAACGGGTGTGATGACTAGACCAAGGGCATGGTCAACACTTGTCTCGTCTGTTGCTTTTGTGGACCCGGTCAACTGATGGCACCGTAATTATGAACAATCCAAACTTATGTTTTAAAGACTATGTTGCTTCCGCTACTGCTATCAAACTATGGTTTGTAATATTATTTCGTACTTCGATGTAATTTGAACTTTATGCAACTATGATGTAACCCGTGAGCATGTTCGTGGAACAAGTACGATCTTGGCTGAATGTCGTTGAATGATTTGAAATCCTTCGAGATTTCCAGACTATCGGGTTTGTACGAGCTTAAGTACTCGATGATTTCTGCGAGAGCGGTGGTTTTCCGTGCTTAATCTGGTGCAAATTGGTCGGTTCTGTTACAGCTGGCATCGGAGCAAGATCTGCGTTACTGTTCATGGATGTATTTTAAAAACAATATTTATAAAGGATAAAAAATATTTGCCAACTTATAGTTATATTAGGATTTGGAAAATCTTAAGGATTAAAGCTATGGTGTGCCAGTGACCAAGTCCTTATGCCCAATAGGAATTTAGGTGGCTATTTAAGTACTAACTTGGGGGTGTGCATCATATTTAAATTCTGTTATTTCTGTCGTCCATACGGCAAGGGTGAAATTGTATGGGTGCTATTCCTCGGAATAGTAATGCATGGATCAATTGCCTCTACGCCAAGGTAATAAGTGAGTTGTGAGAGCATGATTGGACAACCGCCAATCTAGGGGAGTGCTTAAATGGTACTGACATGTATACCTGTTGCACACAAGTATATGTGAAAGTATTAATTATTGTGGAGTAATACTTTTTGATGGGTGCATATACTGCTTACGTGTATACTGGGTGTGCACCTAAGCCAGTATTAGATTTAATTTTCAGCAATGCTTGATATTCATATGTGTGGGCAGGGCTGAAATGAACTTTCTGCAGGTACGCTAGCTTGCGAACGTGTAGTACGCTAGTTAACGCTATGAGTGAACGTTGTATGCCACCGTCTAGCCGTTAGATTGTTAGGCAGTGAGGACGTATGCTACGCTCATGCATCATGATCATATAATCTTGCATTAATTTACTTCCTTCCTTATGTTATCCGTCCCGATCTTAAATAAAAGTTGTTCTCAACTAATTAAAAACTATGTGGATACACTTCTTTCAGATGGTCCGCACTAAGCGTACCGCCCGCAAGTCGACTGGAGGCAGGAGGCCCAATTACATGCTGGGTCCTTGGACCAAGGAGGGATCCGAGGATTTTCTGGAGGAGTTTGGCATGCCTACTCTTTTGTGGAGGGTGCTGCACTTAGTCGGATACCAGGAGGGCCAGGAGCCGCAGTATGAGTGGCATCGAGTTCAGTTTTCAGAGGATCGCTACATGTACACAGTTGAGGTGGACGTGCCCAGCCGTGATCCGCAGGATCATGTGTGGTGCCGCAGAGTGTTTGCTCTTCAGGGCAGGACTCCTTGGGATGGAGCCAACCAAGTTGCGTACACTGTTCTTCGGGATATCATGGAGGATCATCCAGAGGTTGTTGCCCAGGCCACAGCCGATGTCTTCCCTACAGTAGATCCGTACCAGTCCGTGTGGCGTCAGCGGGGTGCTACGGTGTTGGAGGCTAGTTCTTCAGAGCGTGAGCACTGCGCAGGGCCAGCTGGGAGTGCGATGGCTGCACTCATGGCTACCTACGGGTGTCTGTCACGTAGCTACGACCACCTGGACCACATCTGTAACACCTCTGGTGTTTTAAAATGTAATTAACCTGACATGTCATCATCATTAGTCATTAATCATTCTTGCCTTGCATTTATGTTTGCTCAGTACTGGTGGTGTAGCAGTCTCTTTTCAAAACCATAAAAGCCCTAACCTTCCTATAAGGGCAAAATGGTAATTTCACCTCTGTGCCTAGCTTTGTGTAATTCTTGTTCAGTTGGATGTCTTGAAGTTTGTTGTGTGTGGCCAAAGTTCAAAAAAAAAATCAAAATCAGATTTCAAATCCCTTGCAAAACCCTGATTTCCAAACCCTGGTTTTTACCCCTCTTTTAATACTTCAAAAACTATTCAAAATTTGGGGTTGGTCCAAAAAGCAAAGTTGTAGATCTGGCCAAGAGAAACACTTTGGTATTTACAAATTTTCAAGTTTCTGTACAAAGTTTGAAGTAAATCCAAATTCATTCAAATTCCAGTTTTTGTCCCCTTTTCAACTTTCAAAATTTATTCAAAAAACTATTGAGTTTCAGAAAAAGTGTATATTAGCAAAGTTGTAGGTTTTGACAAAAGGAACAACTTTCATATTTGCAGATTTCCAACTTTCAATGTAAAATCAAAAGTAATTTTGAATTTATTCAAATCCCAAAAGTGTTCCCTTTTCTGTTTTCAAATGTGGTTCAAAAACTATTTGGATTTTGAAAATGTTCATATTGACAAAGTTGTAGATCTCTTTTTTCTTCACAACTTTGGTATTTTGAGTTTTTCCTGTACAGTTCAAATTTTGGGATAAATTTGCAAAATACAGAAAGTCAAACCTAGACCTAGCCCTGTTCATCCCCTACCTCTAGCCGGCACAGAGCAGGGGGGGCCCGGCCATGGCGCCTCGCCGGCACTGCGCACGCCGCGTGCCTGGCAGCCGCACGCGCGCCTCCAACCTGCCGCCGCTGACCCCGTGATCATTTCGCACCCGCTCGCGAGCGCTGACCCTCGCCCCCGTCCCCTACAGTGCCCAGGGCGTCGCCGCCGCGTGGCCATCACCGGCGAGCCTTCGCCCAGCCCTGGGTGCACGCCCGTCCTCCCGCCGGCTTGCAATCGAGTGCGCACGCCTCGGCCGAGCTCATCCACACCATCCCGTTCTCTCTACCGTCCCCGACCGTGCCTATAAAAGGGACCGCCGGAGTCCGAGCTCCTCACTCGTCTCCGCCGCCGTCGCCAGCCCACTCCGAAGCTCCCGCCGCCCAACCAACTAGCCCAACAGGTCCGTCTTGAGCTCGTGAAGCTTCCCACCCCTCAATTTGGTCTCTACCGCCTCCTATCGCCCGGCGTAGCTCGCCGTTCCCATCTCCGGCGAAAACCCGGCGAGCTCGGGTTCGTCAAATACTACCTCTCCGGCCACGATCATCTTCCCCTGACCCCTGTGTCAGCTTCCTTGGCTCCGCGCGACTCTAACCAGGCCCTTGCGGTCTCGTGTGTTGCGCAGGGTCGTCGGAGCACCGATCGCCGCCGTGAACCGTCCGTCGTCACCGTCGACCACCCTCCTCCGTCCATCCCCTCACCTCGCCGAGCCCCTTAATCAACGCCGGTGAGCTCCCTGAAGCTTCCCATGCCCTTGGTTTCGTCTGCCGAGCCTCGCCGTGGCCGGCGCAGCAGCGCCGCCACCGTCGGCCGGCCGCCGGCGATCGGGAAGAGCACAGTGCTCTTTTCCCTTTTTTCAAATATGTGAATAGTGTTCAGTTTTCATCTTTTTGTATGATTTTCTCTATTGCTCTAAAAATTCTGAAAATTTTACAATTGACTCTATACCATGTAGTATTTTAGAAAAATATGAAACTTGACTTTTCTGCAAGAATTTAAAAATGTAAAATCCCTCTTTTAATTAATAAATGGATGGTTTGGATTTTTAGAAAATCATTTATAACTCCAAAAATCATGAGATAAATTTTTGTGAGCTTCCTATGCCATGTTTAGTCTCTGGTGAAGTTTTGAAGTCTTTTGGAGCAAGTTGATTTTTGAGCATTTATTTTAATTGTTAAATAGTGCCTTCTGTTAATTAATGTCTGATTTTATTTGAGCACCTTAATGACCTCCAAAAATTATGAAATTGTTTTGCCACCTATCTACACCATAATGAACTTATGTGATAATTTGGTAATTTTTGGAGCAACTGCATAAAATGACCTTTTTAAATAATTAAGAAAAATAGAAAAAGTGATTAGGGTTCATGTGTATGCCCTGTTTTGCATTGTTCATGCTAGCATACTCATGTGCATGCATCATTGCATTCGTATAGTCACCGAAGAAGGAGTCAAGATCGAGGCAGCCGCTGACGAACCTGTCCCGAGGCTACCCCGAGCTCCGACAACTGCTCCGCCGCCCTCGAGCTGCCCTCTTTGCTCTTCAAGGCAAGCCCCGGTGCATTTAACTCTTTCCTTGAATTTATAAAATGATTTCCTTAAATGCTTTTGAGTTAAATTATTGCATTAGGTTTATAGGAGTTTTGTGCTATCCTAATTGATGCACTATCCACCTTGACCACTGATACACCCGATACCTGCTTTTCAAAAGTATTTGAAAAATGCTTAGCAATGCTTATTGAATTAGACTTTGCAATAAAATGCCAATTTCAAAAGTGTGATCACTTAAGAAATGTTTATGGGAATTTGGTTACTCCCCGGCTGTTGGCTAGGTATCTGATCCGTACCTAGTCAATAGCGAGGAGAGAGGTGTCCGAGCGTACGGTGCCGTCATGTTGTAGTCCGGGACTCAACAGTTGACACCGACCGGGACAGGGTTGAAAAACTGACGAGACTATTACGCTTGGGTGAGATATAACCCAGGTATAGTTCTGGGAAAATTAGGGACCATCCGTATGGGGGCCTGCTGGTCAAGACTTGTAACTATTCACATACTTCGAAAAGCTCTGGCTCCGAGAAATCCTTGATTGGGACCGACAACCGCGCACTGGGAGTGGAGAGATGGCGGAAGTAGCATGTACCCACGTGGTCGTCGTACCTGGAAAGGAGTGGTGTACTGTACTTCCAGGTGGCGTAGGACCGGGTCAATCTTGGAGGAATCGTGGTAGACGAGTTGGCATATGCAAGCTTGGGTGCGACATATGCAGTGTGGATAGGGATCCTCAGCTGAGTATTATTTATCCGGATTAACGTTGCTCCTCGGTTATGGAGACTTGGTCCACTGACTGTCAACGGAGAGTGGTTCTCAACTAGGAATGTTTTGAAATGTAAAATGAATCAGAACGATGAAGAATTGAGGAATACTGAATCTTTCAAAAATAAAATAAGGTTTACAAAAATGCTTTTCTGCAAAATACTTGATCTTGCTTAAACCTTACCTTGACTACCCTAAGCCTCTCATTCCTGAGTCTTCTCCCTTTTCTTAGTCGGGTAAGTCTTGTTGAGTACCCCAGTACTCAGGGTTTGTTACCCATGCTGCAGGTATGACAGAATCCCGATGTGTCTTGCACCCTGCTGTGTGACCATCGTCCAGGAAGAGGCCGATGAGGCCGAAGAATAGTTGTACACCTCGGACTGGGTGATTATAAGTATCTTTGCTGTTCTTCACTATGTTGCCTATGTCTATTTCTATTATCAGAACTTGGTTGTAATAACTACACCTTAATTTCTATTTGAACCCTGCTTTGTAAAACTATTGTTATTTAAGTCTTCCGCTCTTTATTCCGATATTATTTGTAAAAGTATGCAATGATGTAACCGAATTGTGAGATGATCCTGCGGACATTGGGCGCTGATGTAGCCCAGTGATGGACAGTCTTAATTAAGTGGAACATGGGATCGGCTGTCAGAGGTTGACAGGGACCTGTGGGCCATGAGATTAGGGTCGTTCCGTCACAACATCCTCAGTGAGGAGATAGCTGCACATCACCAGGGTCAGGAGGCGCATGCTACAGAGGTCGACCTTCTTACCACTCAGCTAGCTCACATGACCGTTGAGAGAGACCAGGCTCGTCAGAGGGAGCAGGAGACGGCACAGCAGCTTAGTGACCAGCAGGGTATGACGACCTTCTTATCCACCATCATGGCCGAGACTGAGGAGTCGCTACGTAATGTTTGTCTCGAGGGTATGCGCGCGACTGAGCAGAACAGGCTTCTCAGGCTACAGGTGGGAGATTTGGAGCTGCAACTTCATCATCTCCAGGACTACAATGATCGCCTACATGAGGAGGTTCATCGCCGTGAGAATGAGAGGAACCCTATCCTTCCTCAGGAGGACCCGGATTCTCATGCTTTGTCTAGTGGTTCTTCGAACATCTCGAGTGATGATGATGACAGCGACGAGGATGACGATGGTGCCATTAGGGAGTAGACTAGTTAGTGTTAGCGCGTAGTGGTCTTATCTCATATCGTAGCGCTTGATCTTTTGGTAACATGTGGATGTAAGAATGTGTGTTGGACCTATGTGCGTATGGCGCAAGACCTTGAAAAGTCCCATATGTATGGGCACCTATGGATGTTATGTTGACTTTTGTATGTTATGTGATGAACACTTTTTATCATGTGATGATGCGTGTGTGGATCGAAATTTATTATGCCTCTGTAATTGTTTGGTGAATTCGTTTTCTGAATAATTTCTGTTGGCATGGTTTATTTCTCCGCAATTTTGGCAACGTCGTTTAATGATTATGCTATCACTACATGCAGATGACGATGACTCGCAGTGGAGCGGGTGGTAGTGGTGGTAATGATGGTAGCAGGGAGGAAGAACCGCCATCCACCACCTCCTCCACCACCCACGGCCGAGCAACTCTTCGCTCAGTTCTTGGGAAGCCAACGCAACATTGAGGCGCTTCTGCGAGAGAATTAGCGTATGGCAATCAACGCCCTGAGCCGAATCAGTACAGCTCGTTCAAGGATTTTCTGGACACAAGGCCGCCAATTTTCAAAGAAGCCACAGAACCTCTAGAAGCAGAAGAATGGTTGCATACAATAGAGCAGAAGTTTCGACTGCTCAGGCTTACAGAGGAGTTGAAAGCAGAATATGCTGCACATCAGCTACAGGGGGCAGCCGGAATTTGGTGGGGACATCACCGTACCACTTATCCAGCTCGTACACCTGTCACTTGGAGAATGTTCGCGGAAGCTGTTCGCGCGGGCACTATATTCCGCCAGGCTGACTCAGATGAGATGGCTGAATTCATGAGCTTAACACAAGGAACTCGATCAGTGACCGAGTATCATCACTTGTTCAACTCTTTATCTCGCTATGCACCAGACTTTGTTGATACCGATGCTAAGAAGATAGCTAGCTTTAAGAGAGGACTGAATACTAAGATGGGAAAATCAGTGGGTACTTCATCCCGCACAGTTTTCAATGACTTCATCAGTGACTGCCTGATCCAGGAGAATCACAACAATAAGCATACTGCAAGCAAGGCTAGGAAGAGGACCCTGGAATCTGGACCATCTCAGTATAGAGGACCACCAGCCAGCGTTCGCAATACCGACCACCAGCACCTGGGGCTCGTTTCAGGCCGCCTCAGAAGAAAGGACAGCAACAAGCTCAGCGTGGTCAACGACCATACAAGGTGGCAGCAAGTCAGGCTCGAGCAGGACAAGGCAGCTCAACTGGGACCAAGCCAATAGTTCGGGGACCGTGCTTCAATTGCAACCAAGATGGGCACTTTGCAAGGTATTGCCCACACCCCAAGAAAGCAGCAGACTAATTACCCAGCGCATCTGCATAACATGGCTGCTGAAGAAGCTCGTGCAGGAGAGCCCGTGACTGCCGGTATGTGTCTCGTGAACCATCATCCTGCAGTTGTTTTATTTGATACTGGATCATCGCATTCTTTCATGAGCAAGGCATTTGCACAAAAGCATAATCAAGAAAAATCTCTGAAATGGATTATGGGTTTCGCGTGAGCTCCGTAGGGTAGTAGAGTAGCGTGTTGTCTAGGCAGATGGTGTGTAATGTGACCATCGACATTGGAGGGCATAGTTTGGAGCCAACTTAGTGGTTTTGCCGGGACTAAGTATGGATGTAGTCTTAGGAATGAGTTGGATGACTATGTGGAATGCGGTGTTAGACACTGCAAACAGGACTCTTACCTTATCTGATTATCGGACAGGTAACAAGCTTCGCGTATCTCTTCCTCGAGGTGCCTATCTTGTTGACTTATCTTGTACTCTTGCTATAGAAGACCTCTCCAAAATTCCAGTTGTTAGGGATTTTCGGACGTTTTTCCAGATGAGTTACCAGGGTTACCACAAAGAGAGCGAGTGGAATTTGTGATAGAGTTGTTACCAGGAACTGCACCAATCTCTAGGAGACCGTATCGAATGACGCCCAATGAGCTGGCAGAACTCAAGACCCAGATCAAGGAACTCTTGGACAAGGGATTCATTCAACCTAGTGTATCAGAATGGGGTTGCCCAGCTTTGTTTGTCAAAAAGAAGGATAAGTTCTTGCGCATGTGTGTGGATTATCGTCCACTCAATGCCGTGACTGTTAAGAATAAGTATCCGTTACTAGGATAGACATCCTTTTTGATCAGTTATCAAGGGCCAAGGTGTTTTCTAAGATTGATCTAAGGTCAGGGATCATCAGATTCGAATCAGACCACAGGATATTCCAAAGACCGCTTTCTCAACCAGATATGGGTTATATGAGTATTTGTTATGTCCTTTGGATTAACCAATGCTCCAGCATATTTTATGAGTTTGATGAACTCCGTGTTCATGCCAGAATTAGACAAGTTTGTGGTAGTGTTCATTGACGATATTCTGGTTTACTCGGAAAATGTAGAAGATCATGCCAAACATTTGAGGGTTGTCTTATCTAGACTCAGGGAACACAAGCTCTATGCTAAATTCAGCAAGTGCGAGTTTGGATGAGGAAAGTACAATTTCTTGGTCATATTCTGTCAGAAGAAGGAATTTCAGTTGACCCTAGCAAAGTACAGGAAGTCATGGACTGGAAAGCTCCGACTTCAGTGGTGAAATCCGGAGTTTTCTCGGTTTAGCGGGATATTATCGTCGATTTATTCCCGATTTCTCCAAGATTGCAAAGCCAATGACAAGTTTGTTGCAAAAGAATCAGAAATTTGAATGGACAGAGAAGTGCGAAACTGCTTTCCGTACCTTGCGGAAACTATTGACCACTGCTCCTGTTTAGCTCAACCGGATGTTGAGAAACCTTTGATGTCTTTTGTGATGCGTCAAAGGTAGGCCTAGGTTGTGTTCTCATGCAAGAAGGCAAAGTGATTGCTTATGCTTCGCGGAAATTGCGAAAGCATGAAGTGAATTACCCGACCCATGATTGGAATAGCTGCAGTTGTACATGCTTTGAAGATTTGGAGACACTATCTGCTGGAAATGTCTGCCATATGTACACCGACCACAAGAGTCTTAAATATATTTTCACGCAAGCAGAATTGAATATGAGGCAAAGAAGATGGCTAGAATTGATTAAGGATTATAATCTTCAAATTCACTATCATCTAGGCAAGGTGAATGTTGTGGCCGATGCTCTGAGCCGGAAATCACACTGTAATGCTATGAAGATTCTACCAGAGGATGAGTTCAGCTTAAACATGCTGCAGTGCTACATGATTTAGAGTTGCGCAATGTGTTAGTTGACCAAATTATAGAAGGCCAGAAAACCGATAAAGGGATCTATCATATTAAGGAAAGGCTCAAGGATGAAAAAGAGGCCGATAAGCATTTCGAGTTGGACGAAAATGGAGTTCTATGGTTTAACCAGCGATTAGTGGTGCCTAAGGATAGAGAACTCAGGAATCGGATCATGGATGAAGCACATTTGTCCAAATTATCTATTCATCCTGGAAGTACAAAAAATGTACCAAGATTTGCGTCCGAGATTTTGGTGGACCAAATGAAGAAAGAAATTGCTGCTTATGTGGCCAGATGCGATACGTGTTGTCGAGTAAAGGCTATTCACTTAAAACCAGCCGGAATGCTTCAGCCATTAGCCATACCTGAATGGAAGTGGGAAGAAGTATGGGATTTTATCGTTGGTTACCCACTACTCAGAAGGGTAATGATTCAATTTGGGTAATTGTGGATCGTCTCACAAAGACCGCACATTTCATTCCAGTCAAGACCAACTATAAGGCCCCGGATTATGCAGAGATCTACATAAGTCAGATGTGCGACTGCACGGTTGTACCAAAGGTTATAGTCTCTGATCGCGGACCACAGTTTACTGCACCATTTTGGGAAAAGTTGCAGAAGGAGTTAGGCAGATTTAGTCCGAAGCTCCGCCTACCATCCGCAAACATCAGGGCAGACAGAGAGAGTGAATCAAGTTCTAGAGGATATGTTAAGAGCCTATGTTTTATCAGCAAAAGGTTCTTGGGAAAATGGTTACCATTGCAGAGTTTGCTTATAACAACAGTTATCAAGAAAGTATACAGATGGCTCCTTTTGAAGCTCTGTATGGTAGAAGATGCAGGGAAACCGATAAACTAGGTAGAACCAGGGGAACGTCGGTACTATGGTATTGACTTTGTGAAAGAAGCGAAGAGAAACAAGTTAGAACGATTCAGCAACATATCGCGTCTGCACAATCTCGCCAGAAAAGCTATGCTGATAAACGAAGGAAACGCTTGAGTTCAATGTTGGTGACTATGTCTATTTGAAGGTTTCACCAATGAAGGGTGTAAAACGTTTTGGAGTTAAGAGGAAGTTAGCACCAAGATTTGTGGGACCCTATAGGATTGTGCAAAGAAGGGGAGAAGTAGCTTATCGATTGCAATTACCAGAACATTTAAAGGCTATTTCCCAGTGTTCCATGTCTCTCAACTGAAGAAATGTCTTCGAGTACCAGAAGAAGAGGTACAACCGGCCAATATCAAGTGCAATCTGATCTCACTTACTCAATTACACCATGTCGAGTGCTCGATGAAAAAGAAAGAGCGACCCGCGGAAGAATCGTGAAGCAATATAAGGTATCTTGGAGTGAGCAAGATGATCGGGATGCTACTGGGAGACGGATGACTATCTAAAGGAAGTATACCCACACTTTTATAAGAAATGGTTCGTAACCCAAATCTCGGGACGAGATTTCTTTTAAGGAGGGGAGGGTTGTAACACCCTAGGTGTTAAGCAATCCCTAAATGCATAATTTGGCATGGCATGAGCATAGCATCTCATCATTTCATGGCATATATTGTTGAATGCTTAAGTCCTTGTGTAGTGTCTAAGTATAACTTGTTATGCTTTTTGTTTCTGACCACGTGCCTTATAACAAAGTTGTAGATCTTGATATATGATGAAAGGAACAACTTTGCTTAAAGCACTTTCTCAGAAAAAGCTTTTAAAATGTGATTTCTTGCATTAGAAAAATGGATTAGAAGTAAATTTCTTTTTAAGCAGAATTTGGACTTGAGCCTTAAAGATGATTTGTTTCTTACAAAATTCTAAGCAACTTTGCTTTTAGGACCTTTTCCTAATCGGTCTAGTTTAGGAGTTATAGAGCATCAAAGTTGTAACCAAACTTCATTAGTTTAACCCTAGTGGGCCCACCTGTCGCAGTCTCCTTCTTCTCCTTCGCGGACGCCGCTCCCTCCGCGCCGATCGAATCCGCCCGCAGCCGCGAAGGGAGACCGCCTCACCGGCCGGCCAAACCACCGGCACCGCCGCCCGTGGTTTGCGCCCGAACTCGCCACGTCGCTCCGGCGCTCGGTGCATGCTCGCCGGCGGGAGCGCGACGCCTGGCGCCGCGCGTCCGGTCGGGAGCTCCCCGACGGGAACCGGCCAGGTGCAATGCACCTAGCACTTCGTTCTTTGCCTTCGCTCCGCCCCGTGCTCGCAACCAGAGGAGCATTCCATTGCTCAACTCTCTTCCTCGCTCCACTCCACTCCATCTTCACCAGAGCTCCGCCGCCGCCGCCCGCCGAACCTCGGCGAGCGATTACTCGCTCCACCGCTCACCGCCGTTCGATTCCTCCTGCCAGTTTCTCCGCCTTGACCTCCTCTTTCTCCGAAAAGGGTGGTTCCCCTCTCTCCTCTCTAGCCGCCGGAACAGCGGATGCCATCCTCAAGCTCCCGCCACCGTGACCTTCACGTGAACCGGTCATCTCCGGCCAAGCTATCCCAAGCCGAGCCATGTTCTAGTCTTCTCTACCCGCCGTAGTTGCCTAGGTTTTGATGGAGGCCTCCCTGCCGCCAGGTTCAGCCGGAACGGCCGTGTCGCCGCCATGTCCGCCATGGCCGCCGTCGAGCTTGCTCGGTATCCTCTGGCTCAGCGAGTCGGTAGTAGTGTTCGCCCCCGCAAACCCGCACCCAATGATGGTCTCGGTGTCACCGGAAGCGTCGCCGTCGACGAGCTAGGGCCGGCAACGACACGGCGCAAACTCCGCCGTTGACTGCCGAGCCCAGTCTCGTCTAGTCGCTGGTTGTCTGACCAGTAAGCCTCGCCGACCGAGTCAAAGAGAGAATGTGAGAGAGGAAAAGGAAAAGGAAAATTGGGGTGGTGTAGGCCTCGGCAAGCCGAGTGCGCCGAGCCTTCGCCTCGAGCCTCGACCGAGTCGGTTGAGTTAGCCTCGGCTGAGTCAGTGAGCCTCGGCTGAGTCAGTTAGCCTCGGCAGAGTGTTGTAGCCTCGGCGAGTCGTGGTAGGTGTGTGCAGAGTGTTGTGTCGAGCCTCGGCCGAGTCGGTTGAAGTGTGTCGCAGCCTCGGCTGAGTTGAGCCGGGTGTGCCGAAGCCTTGTCTTGTGCCTCGGCCGAAACAAGTTGGGAGTCCGTACGTTTAGGTTTGGATTTTCCTTTTAAGTGTTTGCAGATTTATAAAAAGGCTTCAAAAATTTCCACAAGGCTCATTTTAAGTCCAAATGATGTGAAACAAATTTTGTTAGGTCAAGCATGTTAGATCTATCAGTAAAAACTGTTGAATGCATCTTGGTGGCATTTTTATGTGTAGATTTATTTATATTAGAAAAGTGCTGATAACTTGGAAAATGCATAACTAATTATGTATAAGTTAGAAAAATGTGATTCTAGTTTTGATAGGTTTGTGTAAGTGTGTAATTTCAGAGAAAAATATAATATGAGGATGTTCTGTGAATTAATTTGGCAGTAGCTTTAAAATTGGTTAAATGCTGTTTTCTTGTGAATTTTGTAGTAATTAAAATATGTGGAATATGAACGTGGTCATTTTTACTGACTGCTCTTATGCTAGGAAGTTTTTAGAAAAATTATGAAATCTGTTGTTTGACACTTTTTGCTAGGGTGTGTAGTTCAAAGCACCTTTCATGATAGAATTTGTCTTTTTCATAGAGAATAGAGTTTAAGTTCAAATGGGGTGAAATTTGGACAGGGAGCTGGATTAGGTACTGTAAATTTCCAGTAATTTCTGTAGATTTTTCTGAAGCTATTTAGGATGGGTTGCTGTTATAGGCTAGTCTAATTAGCTTTATTTCAGCAAGCAATTAGAGGTTAATAAACTCATTAACTAAACTTTGATGTGGTGACAACATAGCTTAATCAATTGACTATGATAGGTTAAGTGATTAGGATGATGTTGACTACCTTGCTGAAGAGAATGCAGTAGATGACATGTGCTTATCTCCTGATTGCTGTCGATCATGTGCATCACATATGCATTCTATGTGCATTCATCCTATTCATGCACTTTATGCATCATACAGGATCAGCGGAGGAGATCTAGACCCAGTCGGTACTGGAAGAGCCCAGTTCGGAGGAGAACCTGACAGAAGAAGCCGGAGGGATCGATGCCGACGAGCTACCCGAGTGTCGCGATCAGCGTCCGTCAGACTTTGAGAAAGGCAAGCCCCGGAGCATTCTAACTCCTACGGTTTGCAAATGTTTTCTAATTAACCTGATGATGAATGATGCATTAGGTTATAGGAATTGATTGCTACCGTTGATGCATTATTACTTATCCTTGTCCACCTGCAATATATATCTTGATATCCCTGTTTAGGTCTAGGCTCGTTATATGCTTAGCCCTGCTTAGACCGGTAAAAGTCGGGTGATTTTCTGTCTCCCGCAATAGGTGGATACTGATCATGGTTAGCCTGTGCTATCATGAGATAACCATGTGATAATTAATTTGAGACGAAGGTGGGATGTAAGAGCAGCAGAACATGGGTTATGTGTGCTAGTAGTCTCCCGTCTGTGTCGCCTAAGGACCCGTTCGGGAATGTAACTTTAGTCAAATTGAACGCGTCGATCACTTAACGGAGTAGGTCTGAGTACCTCCCGCGAAGCCGAGTAAGGTTATTCGAGCCGGTGATGGAGATGTTGACGCCTAACACCCAGGGCCTCAGCTGTACCGTGGGCAACTATTCTGATCGACCTGGCATGGTCCGAGGGCAGGCAGGGCCTGATCGACCTGGCATGACCGTGGGCAGTTATAGATTGAGCGACCTGGCACTGAGATAACCCCCGGTGTAGAAGGGCCCATGGCCGTCCCGCGCATTGTGTTCTCGAATCTCCTGACTGGTAGCTTACGAGTGCCGTAGCCGGAATGTGCCGGGCGAGTGTGAGACATTTTATCCCCAGCTGGGTAGGAATCGATTATAATCGCCATCGCTCCTGGACAGTGAGTAATTGACTTTAGATCATCTCCCGTAGAACTTATGGAACTAAAATGGTTATGGAATCTGAAAGGCTATTGATGAAATAGTCACTCTTGATTGATTAATTAGCAAGTGCTTGGTTAGTACAGGCGCAAATCTAGTAAGGTAGAGTTAATGACTAAAAGCAATTGCCAACATCTGAAACTGAGTTTTAGTACTAAAGCTTTCATGCAAAGGAGTATGTACAGCCAACCCCACTTATATAGCCTACATGATCCTTGGAGTCTTGTTATTTCTGGTTTTGACGGGTAAGTCTAGCTGAGTACCTTCTTGTACTCAGGGTTTATTTCCCTTGTTGTTGCAGATGGCCAGTGCTTTTATGGTTACTGCGAGAACTGCTTGTACCCGGTAACGGGTGATGACTAGACCAAGGGCATGGTCAACACTTGTCTCGTCTGTTGCTTTTGTGGACCCGGTCAACTGATGGCACCGTAATTATGAACAATCCAAACATATGTTTTAAAGACTATGTTGCTTCCGCTACTGCTATCAAACTATGGTTTGTAATATTATTTCGTACTCCGATGTAATTTGAACTTTATGCAACTATGATGTAACCCGTGAGCATGTTAGTGGAACAAGTACGATCTTGGCTGAATGTCGTTGAATGATTTGAAATCCTTCGAGATTTCCGGACTACCGGGTTTGTACGAGCTTAAGTACTCGATGATTTCTGCGAGAGCGGAGGTTTTCCGTGCTTAATCTGGTGCAAATTGGTCGGTTCTGTTACACCTTAGGTCCATGGAGTTTCATCCTTATCGGGTGGATCTTCTTCCTTGGGCACTTCTTCTCTTAGTACTCCATCGGGTTCTTCTTCTTTTGGCACCTCTCCCTTGTTATGTGAATCACACAACTTAGGAGGAGGTGGTTCTCTCTTTCTACTCCACCCTGTTCTTGGGCGCCTCTTCTTGGTACGAACGGATTTTGCTTCCTGCATGTTAGCGGCATATGCGGGACCACGGGAGAAGGAGAATATTTCCTTCCTCCCTCCTAATGTCATTTGAATTTTACCACTTCCCACATATATGCAAGCATTAACAGTATTCAAGAAGGGTCTACCTAAGATTAGAGGCACATCTTTCTTATTTCCCATATCTAGTATTATGAAATCAGCAGGAACATAGGAGCCTCTAATATGAACAGGTAAATCATTAACTATTCCTTCTACATAGCAAGTGGATTGATCAGCTAGCACAACATAGGCAGATGTGGATGACATGGGTGGAAAGAACGAGTTTTCATAGAAATCTTTAGATAGAATATTCACACTCGATCCTAAATCACACATGGCATTTTTAAAGATTTCACCAAAGATTGAGCATCTAATTATGGGACTACCAGGATCACCCTTTTTAACAGTCATGGTTTGATCTTCATAATAGTTAAAATATTTTATTTCAACCATATTAGCAGTTTCCATGTCAGGTTTAGCAGGAATTTTGCCAGATTCAAAAGATGGTATGATAGCAGCAAGTTGAGCTAATTGGGTTTCTAACATCTTATTAAAGCTAAGTTGATTTTTCAGAACAGATGAGAAATCTTCCAATTTAGCATTTATATTCTCAAGAATTTTATCATTCGCCATTAATCTCTCTTTCAAGAAATCAGTAGTTTTACCTTATGAGTGAACTAAATTCTTCAAGAATGAGAAATTATCAGAATTATGAAAATTAGAGCGAGGGAATGAATTGTTACCTTGAGAATTGGAGTGCTGATTCCATCCTTGATTCTGTTGACGGAAACCGTTACTGTTGTTGATGAAGTTCAAATCTTCATGTAGCTCGGGGCAATGGCTCCCAGAATGTCCGGTTTCTCCACAGACTTCACAAGTCATGTAGGATTCCAGAGATTGGACACTCTCTTGTTGGTTCATCTTCTCACAGCTGTCTAGCTTCTTTGCCAGCAGGTCTATCTTGGCCACGATCATGTCGGCCTCCTTAAGGGAATGCATACCTCGCTTATGGGGCTGTAGTCTTTCGTCATTCCATCCTTGGTTTGCCACCATCTTCTCTATGAGAGCCTTAGCATCTGCAATATTCAGAGAAAAGAATGCACCGCCGGCGGCGGCATCCAAATGGCTTCTAGAGAGAGGGGTTAGGCCATGGTAGAAGTTCTGGATCAATAGCCAGTCCTCCATACCATGGTGCGGACAAGCAGTGACATACTCTTGCAACCTCTCCCAAGCCTCGGGAATAGATTCCTCGGCTTGTTGCGTAAAGCTGGAGATTTTGTTGCGCAGAGCATTCGTCTTGCCCATAGGAAAGAATTTGGCGAGAAAAGCATTGGAACACTTGTCCCATGTGTCTACAGCGTTGCGTTCGGTATAGAACCATTGCTTCGCTTTTCCTAGCAAAGAGAAAGGAAAGAGATGAAGACGGATGGCTTCTTGGGTTATCCCCTTAATGGTGAAGGTGCCGCAAATCTCCAAAAATTGGTAGACGTGAGCATTGGCATCCTCATGAGCCTTGCCACAAAACGGGCTAGCTTGGACCATCGTGATCAGAGCCGGTTTCAACTCAAAATTGAGGTTGGCATCGATCACGTCTGGTCCTATCGCTACATTAGCGGCAGAAGGAGCAGAAAATTCACGAATGGTCTTATTGGCCATCGTGAAGATAGAACGAGATAAGAAAGAAAGAAGTTGAAGAATATGAAGGAAAAAGATAAGAAGAACTAAGGAAAGAAAGAATGGGGTAAGATGGGATTCGCTAAGCGGGAGCTTGAGCGAAGATAAATTCGACACGGACTCAACCGATACACCGATTGCCTTCCCCGGCAACGGCGCCAGAAATGCTTGTTGGTAGTTCTTAGCTACACCTAGGATAGGGTAACTAAAGTAGCTATCTACTAATGCCAAGCGGGGTTGTCAGTCCCGACACTAGTAGGAGCTAGCTAGCGAGAATGCAATCTACCAAGAGGAGATTCTGCAAGCGCACAGAACTATCGTAGTAGCACTTCGCCTGGGAGTACCAGGTGTCGATTTATTTGATCCCAAGGGAAGGCTAGGGTGGTGTATGAGTTGAGTCAAGGTGGGGATGAGAGTTGAAGAAAAGAGAAAAAAGGAAAGGGGAGAAGGGAAGATGAAAGGCTAGAAAGAATATATGGGTGGATAGGTAAGGATGAAATGGATGGCTAAGGTAAGGTGGATAACTAGATAGATAGATAGTTGAAGGGAAATATGATAACTAAGGATAACTAAAGATAATTAACTACTAACTAATAACTAATCCTAGATAACTACAAAGCAAGATAACTACGAAGCGAGATAGTTACGAAGCAAGGCAGGCAAAAGACAATAAAGCAACTAAGTTGAGTAAAGTTTTATTCCTATCTTGTCAAGTATCGAGGCGTACTAGCCTTTACCACTTACTTAGGTTGAACGCTAGCACAACGAGCCTTACTGTTAAACTGGGCCAACTACATGGTGGAATTCAAGGCGCACAGGGCTGTCACCACCTGCTTGCTACCACAGCTATCCGGGGGTCCAACCGTATCTGAAGGTAAGTCTATAACTAAGCACCACGCTTAATTATATTCTAACTATCTCTACCCTAGCTTTGAATAGAGACACCCTTGCGGACGTCAGAGCAAACACTTGACTTAATAAGATAAACACTAAACTAACTAAGCAACCTATTGGCAAAGATCAAACACTAAGCTCACTAGAGATTAACTACTATGGCTAAGTGAATTGATCTGTAGGATAGCTAGACACTCAAACAATCAATCAAGTATACCACTCAATACTGATAAGTAGAATAAAGTAATACTTGAAATGATGAACTAGAATATAGTAAGTGCTTGAGTAACAAGAGCAAAACCTGAACTAGAGATGAAGGAAGACTCTTCCCAGCTCCAGAACCGATCACTCGCACGCCTCTACTCTTGAGCTAACCCTTGAGCAGCGCTACCGCGAGGGCGAAGATGCCTTGCTCTACTAGCTACCTACTTGCCTAAGCTTTCTAAGCTTATAACCTAACTCTGACTTGCTTCTCGACTTGCTTCTCTTGCTTGTGTGTTGCTCTGGGATGTTACTGGTGTGAATGAAGTGATGCCTCAGGGGGGTATTTATAGCCCAAATGAGTGAGGGGGGGTTCTTATAGGGGGCAGCCAGCCGACCTAGGGCTAACCCTAGTGGCGGGCGCCAGCCCTAGGTGGCGGCCGCCACCTCCCTCACCGTTGGATGCACCGCCTTGGCTTCAACGGCATCCAGGTGGTTGTCCAAGGCGGTTTGGAGGTCGGTTGCATGTCCTAGCAACCACCATTCAGCCTTGATCCACGCCACTCCTCCCTGAGCCATCCGATGCCACTGACCTAGTGACCAAGGGCGAGGATTTGGCCTTGGGGAGGTCACACGGATCGGTGACGTGGCAGGGAGTGGCACTTGGGCCAACCCAAGTGGCGGGCGCCACTTAGAGGTGGTGGGCGCCACCTAGGGGTGGCGGGCGCCACCCCCCCTTAGGCCCATTTGGGCCCTGCTGAGTGGGCTTGGCCTCTGGTGGGTCCATATGTCCAAATTTGGTTCAAATCCTGCATTCAAATAAAATTCTATGGACATGTGGAATTTGGTTAGTTTGAAACCTATTTGACTACATTTCATGCCTTTTTGGTGGACTTTAGGGTCAAATGTTGATGGTAAAACAGGTGTTTAAGGATCGTCAACACTTACCCATGAGCAAACTTGACAAGCAACCTAGATTCAAATTCCGTATTGCATTGCATATGCATGTGTGTTGCTTTGTCGTTTCTTTTCGGTTAAGCTTTGAGCAACCGCTGTGTTCTTCCACCGCTAGGGGCAGCATTTGAGGCTCCTAATGGTTGAGTTCCCTAGTTTTGGTGGCCACATGTTATCTCCTCGGGTTTTATCGCCTATTTTCCCTAAAAAGAATATGTAGCCTATGGCAAAATATTTATAAATTTGAGGGTTTATGCGAGGATGCTCATACTTGGTTCCAACTGGTGTTTATTTGCCTCTTATTTAAGTTGGAACTTGGTTGGGAGAGGGAGCCGCAACGGAAATCTTCGAAATGGTCCAAATTGCAGCATCGGACGCTGGCCCCAGCGTCCGTTGCCCCCACTGTACACAGCCCCAGCTAGAACAGTGTTGGCGTCGCGTCCGATGCATATTCATCGGAGCGTCTGTTGCCACAACGGACGCTGCCCAGCGTCCGATGTCGAGGCATAGGACACGTCCGATGCAAAATGGACGTTTCTGGAGCTCTCTGGACGGGCATCGGAGTGTCCGATGCGATCACATCGGCGTGTCCGATGCTCCTTTAAGCAGCGCAATAAGTCCTTTCATTGACATCTAGGACCCACACGTCATCACCTCTCAGTCGTCTTCCTCGCTCAAACCCGAGCCGCCGCCGCGTTTCACCCGAACCCTAGCAGCGCTCCCGCCATTGCAGCTCCGCCTCCCCGCGCCCTCGCCGTCGGCCGCCGTGCCCCACATCGACGGCCGCCGCCGCATCTCGCCACGCCGCGCGCCCCCACCTCCCTCGCAGCCGCGCGTGCACCTCGTCCGTCCACCGCGTGCTCGCCGGAGCTCGCCCGAAAAGCTCGCCGGAGTTGCGCATGTCCTCGTCGCCGGCCCTCTCTTCTCGACCGGAGTGCGACCCGGACCGCTTCGCCACAGCTTCCAGCACCAGAGGGTCAGCAAGCTACGGGCTCCTCTTCGTCAGACTCTGAGGCCATCTTGCAGCAGTTCGAGTTCACTCAGAGGTCTCTAGAGTCAGCTCCTGACTCATTTGCACCACCTCCGCCCTCCGATGCGTAGTTTGGTGCTTGATGCCAAAGGGGGAGAGTGGATGAGTATAGCGATAGGGGGAGCATTGTGAGAGGGATTTGCTTCTTATGCTTGTGTTATGTTCACATACGCTCTTTACTTATTGCATCTTTTGGTACTATGTTATATTCTTGTGCTATGGACCTTGTGACATGTTTGTGCTCACTATGTTATACTATATGACATGTCATTTCGTTTCACTCGTTTACTTGCGCTTAATTCTCACTTGTTATGTATTCGAGTTCTTTACTCTTGCACTTGCTATTCACTCTAACTTGTTGAGTGCAGGATGTTGGCATGATATGTATGAACTTGCCTCTAATCACTTTCTCTTATTCATTGCAAGTTCATACATGTCATGATTATAAAACCTCTTCTATCTATACTCGATCATGTGTTGTCATCAATCACCAAAAAGGGGGAGATTGAACGCATCTTGGCCCCTACTGGGTTTCGGTGATTGGATAAAACACAAGATTACTGTGACTAACGTGTGTTTTGCAGAAATAGGATTGAGTTAGGTCACGGTAATGGTGACGATACGGGCATATGGAGTTCATGTCCCCTAGCGATGGATATCGTTTCGGTTTTCAAAGGACGGACGACGAAGACGGTGGTAGACTAGGCTAAGTGTCATATGGTGTTGGAGGACACTTAGGTAGTCTTAGGTCTTTGTTTTTCCTTTGGCCATACTATAAAGGGGAGCGTGAATCAGTAGCTTGACCTAGATGAGTCTATTAAGGTAGGTGTGGTGCACACTTGTTATTTCATAGCCCTAGGTAGCTCAGAGAGATGCCTTATGTCAAGAGGATCAAAAGTCGTTAAGGCCGCGTCGCGATCCGAGTTGGTTTTGCCCTTGATATGGGCATCGGACGTTGGCCTAGTGAGCATCGGACGCATCCGATGCTCACTCAGACTAGGGTTTCGTCTGGTGCGTGGCATCGGACGCGCCGATGTGTTCACATCGGACGCACCCGTGACACTGTTCACGTGTGCGTGAACTTGGGGTAACACCGGACGCTGGCATCGGACGCTGAGGGCCAGCGTCCGATGGCCATCCAGAGAGGTTCCAGAGAGGGTAAATCTGCATTGGACGCATCCGATGTAGAGGCATCGGACGCTGCCCAGCGTCCGATGCTCCTTTAACAAGTCTGACAAGATGGTACAGTCGACCGTTGGTCGAGGTCATCGGCGCGTCCGATGACTAGCATCGGAGCGTCCGATGCCCCCGCAGAAGCACCTGTTTGGTGCTGTTTTGAATGACCGGTTGGCAGAGTATTTATACTCCTTCCTCTCATCCATTAGAGTGTTCTTGCCACTTCCATCTGCTGAGAGACACATTGTGAGTGTGATATAGTGCAAGAGCCCTAGTGAGGTTGAGTGAATTGCTAATTGAGAGAATTAGTGACCTCCTAGTGAGAATTGAGTAGCAAGTGTGCATCCATCCATCTCTTTGGCCTTGTCTTGGTCAAGTGAGAGTTCTAGCTTGTTACTCTTGGTGATCGGCATCACCTAGACGGTTGCAAATTCGTGGTTGTGATTCGTGTTTTGTTCTTGTTCTTCGCGGATTGCTTTTCTCCATGATTTTCCCGTCGATCGATCTCTTTGTTCGTTGCGTCTTTTGCGATTCCGTTTGAACAGAGATGTTCTAGATCGTGAGGCACTTCTTTCCACCGAAGGAATTCTCCTCTAACCTCACAAGCTAGTAGATCAATCGATTTTCGTTTCGGGTCAAGTTTTTCTCCCTTCCCCCGAATTTCTTCGATTCATCGATTTGGAGATAGGTTTGAGCCATGATCTCTTAGAGATAGCTCACTATCCTCCTTGTGACTCCTCTCAGCAAGTTTGATCCCTAGAGGATTCGTTTTGTGTGAGATCGAGTAGAATCGGTGGACGAACAGCACAGTTTCGGGGTGACCGGACGCATGCATCGTGGTGACCGAACACATTGACCAGAGTCCGGTCGATGAATGTATTTGTCGTGCCTTTCTGTGACTTGATCAGACGCTGGTTCCTATGAGTGACCAGACGCACACCTATCACTGTTCATCCACTTTGGTTTGTGTGACCGGACGCTCTGTGCATTGATCGGACGCTCAACACTGGTGAGTCCGGTCAGGAACAGAGAGCTCCCAAAACCGTTTTGGCTTGACCGGACGCGTCCGGTGATCCCTGACCGGACGTAGGCAGAGTCCGGTCAGTGCTGTTTAGCGCTGTTTTGTTCGTGGTTCGTGCATCCGTTGTCGGTGTTGATCTCCGGCTTTTGCGTTGGGTTTCTAGAGTTGTATAGTGTCTTGTTGTGCTTCTTGGAAGCATCCACCCTATCGCTAGGGTCATGGACACTCGCAAGCTCTAGGATTGCTCTTGGGGTGATTCTCGGGACAGTGGCGACAAGTTTCTGAAAAGAAATATTGAAGCTCCCATTCACCCCCCTTCTGGTCGCTTTCTGGTAGCACTTTCGGTCCTTCAATTGGTATCGAAGCGGGTTAAGGATCTTCCACCTTAGCCAGTTCCAGATCCACAGAAGGCGACATGGATCGCGACGTGGGCAAACCGCCGTTTTTCGATGGGACGAACTATGTGTATTGGAAGATACGCATGTCGGCCTATCTGCTGAGTATTGGTGCTTCCATTTGGGATATTTGCAACTCTGCTGATTACGTGGTCTTGGCTGCTCGTGTGACTCAGCATCATATCGATGAGCACGATGCCAATAGCCGAGCCCGTAATGCTCTTTTCTCATGCTTGAGCATGACGGAGTTTGATCGCGTTTCTCACCTCGCTACGGCTCGAGAGATTTGGGCTACCCTCATGCGTTTCCATGAGGGAACCACTCAAGTCAAAACCCGTCTCTACGAGTCGCACAAGCGAGAGTATGAGAACTTTCGACACATGCCTAGCGAGAGTATAGGGAGTTTATTCGCTCGCTTTCATGTGATTGTCAACAGGATGAGGGCTAACAAGGAGCTATTGCCTTTCGATGATCATGAGAGAGCTTTGAAGCTTTCGCACACTCTCGATCGGTCGGTGTGGGACTCGAAGGTTCAGGCGATCATTGAATCACCTAACTATGAGACCCTCACATGCGACGAGCTCTTTAGTAAGCTCAAGTCCAGTGAGATTGACGCCATGGCGAGGGCTTCTTATGAAAATCCTTCTGGCCCGTCGATGGCTTTGCTTTCTGGCTCTTCTGCTAACCCCTCTGGAGGCTTTGCACTCTCTTCTCTTCTTTCTGTCACAGAGGAGCGGCTGGAGTTCATGGGGGATGACGAGTTGGCTTTGCTCGCCAACCGGTTCTCGCGGTTCCACAACAACCGCATGAACCGTCGCCGCGGAGGAGGACACTCGGGATGTTTTGAGTGCGGCGACCCCAACCACTTCATCGCCAATTGCCTGAAGAAGAACAAGCAGACCTTCGGCAAGGCGGATCATGGGCACAAGTACAATTCCGGCAAGCGCAAGGAGAAGTACGTCCCCGCGAAGCACAAGCGGAAGGGCGGCTTCAACAAGGAGTACATCAAGACGAAGTTCTTGGAGAAGGCCCAGGCTGAGCAGCGTGCGTTCTTCGCCACGCTCAGCGACGTCAACGACTCGGATGACGACTCCGCTTCCTCAAGCGACGACAAGTCCGAGAAGAAGAAGAGGATCAAGGACAACCTGAACGGCCTCTGCTTCTTCGCCGACGACGAGGGCTTCTGCACCATGGCCCTCGGCAAGGAGGTCAACGGCGAGCTGGAGGACATCCCTCGGAACGACGACGACACCTCTCAGGTATCTCAGACCCCCGATGAGCTTTATGCTGAGGTCGAGAAACTTACTGCCGCTCTCCTTAGTCTAGACAAGCTGCTTAGGCGCGCTGCTAGAGAGAGGAAGGAGTTTAGGCAGAAGTGGGAGGATACGGTGAAGGAACTTGAATCTGTCAAGTCCACCATTGTTGTCACCAAGGAGGAGGAGTGTGAGATGTGCTCCACACACATGACTGACCTTCTCACATTGAGGAGTAAGTATGCTGTGTTGGTAGGAGAGGTGGATGAGCTTAAGGCTAGATCCTCGCTGTTGGGTGCGTGCAAGTCCTGTGCGGGCTTGCAATCCGAGTTAGCAGAGAAGAATGCCAAGATTGTGTCTCTTGAGAAGGCCAGCTCGGGTAGCACTTGTGTGTCTAGATGCGCTTTGTGCGAGGGTTTGGAGATGGAGATTGCGAATGTGAAGCATGACAAGATGCAAACCGAGGAAGGAAACACATACCTTCGGACCATCTTGTCATGGGTGTCTAGTGGTGAGCCGCAGCTGGGGATGATGATCTCCCAATTCAAGTGTGCTGCTGGAGGTCCAGGTGTAGGCTTTGCTTAGGGTGTTGAGTGCGCTTCATCTTTTGGCAAGATTGGAGAGTCGAGTGGTCTGAACCAATGTGAGAAGCCCAACTCCACCACTACTCCCAAGCTTACCAAGATTCCACCCAAAGAGCCTCTAAAGCCTAACACCAAGGATGGAGTATTCGTTGAACCTCCGAGAGCTCCACCCAAGAAACAGACATGGTCTCCTAAGCCCAACCACCTGAAAAACAAGCTTGACACCATGCCACCTATCCAAGAGGAGCTTATGCCACAGAAGGGCAAAGTGATCCACACCCACTACCGTGAGTAGCAACAACCCCCTATGAGAGCGGTGAGGTACCATTGTGAGCAATGTGGGAGAGATGGACACTTGAGTGAGTTTTGCTTTCGGCGCAAGAGAGAGGCGTGCCGTGCAAAGGAGATGAACAACACGGACATGTACCATCCTTTCCATGATGTACATGTGCCGAATGTTCAGAGGTGTGCTGCTAGGCCTAGAGGTCCAAAACCTCAAGTTCCTAGGCCTAGGCCGCGAAGAGAACGTGCCCGGCGGGAGCCTGCAGTTGTGGGCTATGGACCCCGTGGCGGTGACTTTGTAGTTGAGCGTTTTCCCCCATCGCGTTTTGAGTATCGCGATGGACGCTCCTCCCTTAGCGGACCACGTTTTCCTCTACGTGGTGATCGCTCTTCCCGTAGGCGTGCTAGGAATGGTTTTTCTGCTAACCGTTCTTTTGAGCAGCCGGCCCAACACTGGTATTCTTCCTACTTCACTAACCCCAGTGTTGGACCGTATGCTCACCTTATGTCTTTTTATTGATGTAGGTAAAACGATTGGAGAACGTTTGGTTGGTGGATTTCGGTTGCTCGAGGCACATGACCGGAAATGCTAAGTGGTTCTCCAGTCTTAGTCTGGTCGCCGGAAAGGAGTTTATTACCTTCGACGACAATAGCAAAGGTAAAGTGTTGTCTCGTGGGTCGGTGCGAGTTAATGAGCACTTTGTGTTGCGCGATGTTGCTCTTGTTTCTAACTTGCATTTTAACCTTCTTTCTGTTTCACAACTTTTCGATGACGACTATGAGATTCGTTTTAAGCCGAATCTCAGTCGCATTTTGGATCCTCAGGGCAATCTTGTTTGTTTGATTTCGCCCTTTGGGAAAGTCTTTCGTGCGAATTTCTCAGAGTCGTTTGGGATTTCTTGTTGTCTTTTGGCTGGACCTTCCTCCTCTGATCTTAGGAAGTGGCATAGGAGACTAGGACACTTGAGCTTCGACTTGCTTGCAAGGCTTAGTTCACTTGGCCTAATCCGAGGATTGCCCAAGTTGTGCATGGAGAAGGATCTTGTTTGCCATTCTTGTAGACATGGGAAGATGGTTGCCGCTCCCCACCATCCAGTGACTCAGGTCATGACCAAGCGCCCTGGAGAGCTTTTGCACATGGACCTTGTTGGTCCGGCTCGGGTGAGCTCGGTTGGGGGGAAGTGGTATGTGCTTGTTGTTGTTGATGACTTGTCGAGATACTCGTGGGTTTTCTTTTTAGCTGAGAAAACTGAGACTTTCTCTTTTGCTCGCAATCTGATTTTGCGTCTTCAGAATGAGTTCCCTATGAACTCAATGCGAGCTATTAGAAGTGATAACGGTTCCGAGTTCAAAAACTCAGATTTTGAGAAGTTTTGTAACTCTTTGGGTTTAGAGCATCAGTTTTCTTCTCCCTACACACCGCCTCAGAATGGTGTTGTAGAAAGGAAGAATTGGACCCTTGTAGAGATGGCCAGGACGATGCTCGATGAGCATAGGACTCCTAGGCGATATTGGGCCGAAGCTATGAGCACTACATGCTACATTTCCAATCGCATTTTTCTCCGAGCTTTTTGAAAAAGACTTCTTATGAGTTGCGTTTTGGAAAACAGCCCAAAGTGAGTTATTTTAGAGTTTTCGGTTGCCACTGTTTTATACTTAAGAAAGGCAACCTGGACAAATTTGAGTCTCGTTCTTCTGACAGTGTATTTTTGGGTTATGGCACTCGCACTCAAGCTTATCGTGTACTTAACCTTGATACTAACCGAGTCATGGAGACATCCGATGTCACCTTCGACGAGACCATGGTTTGTCCTTCTTCTCGTTTTGAGCGTGCAGGTGATCATGAGGTTGGCGAGCCTCTTTTTGATGATGAGGAAGAGGGTGCTGAAGGGATGGATGACCCAGCACCACCTCTACCAACTGTGCCGCAAAGAGCGGCCTCTACTACCACTCACGGCCCTGACCCTTCTTCTTCGACTACTTGGGGGCCGTGGGATCTGCCACCTCGAGCGGTACCTTTTGTACCCGAGGAAGCACCAGCTGATGTTGAGGGGGAGGCTACATCAGCTCGGGAGGCACCATGACACATTCAGCGCCAACACCCGCCTCAACAGATGATCGGCAGCATCGGCGAACGTGTCACTCGGTCTAGGTCACAACAAATCTCTCACTTAGCTCATTCTGCATTTGTTACTGATTTTGAACCCCGAGAAGTTGGACATGCTTTGACAGATCCGGATTGGGTCAATGCTATGCATGAGGAGCTTGAAAACTTTGAGAGAAATCGGGTTTGGGTTCTTGTTCCTCTTCCTCCTGAGTGTCACCCTATTGGGACAAAATGGGTTTTCAAAAAAAAACAAGGAGAAGATGGCCATGTTGTGAGAAACAAGGCTAGACTTGTAGCCCAGGGGTATAGTCAGAAGGAGGGGATAGACTATGAGGAGTATTTTGCTCCTGTAGCTCGTTTGGAGGCGATTAGGATACTCTTGGCTTTTGCTGCATCCAAAGGGTTTAAACTTTTTCAAATGGATGTCAAGAGTGTCTTTCTAAACGGCTACATAGAAGAGGAGGTGTATGTGAAACAACCCCCCGGTTTCGAAAATCCCAAGTTTCCAAACCATGTTTTTAAACTTCACAAAGCTTTGTATGGTTTGAAACAAGCCCCTAGAGCCTGGTATGATAGGTTGAAAACCTTTTTGCTTGCTAAGGGTTTTAAAATGGGATGTGTGGATAAAATGCTCTTTCTCCTCAAGCAAGGCAATGACACTCTCTTGGTCCAGATTTACGTGGATGATATCATTTTCGGTGGTTCTTCTCACGCTTTGGTTGCCAAGTTTGCAGATACTATGAGCAGGGAGTTTGAGATGAGCATGATGGGCGAGTTGAAGTTTTTCCTCGGGTTGCAAATCAAGCAATCCCGAGAGGGAACGTTCGTGCACCAGGGCAAGTACACCAAGGACGTTTTGAAGAAGTTCGATATGGGTGAGGCCAAGCCTCTTCCAACACCCATCTCGACCACGATGGCCCTGGATGCGGACAAGGAAGGAGAAGCTGTGGACCAGAAGGAGTACCGGAGTATGATCGGGTCGCTGCTGTACCTGACGGCGACACACCCGAACATCCAGTTCGCGGTGTGTCTTTACGCGTGATTTCAGTCGTCGCCGCGCACCTCTCACCGTCAGGCGGTCAAGCGCATTATGAGGTACTTATGCTTCACTCTAGAGTTTGGGATTTGGTATTCTGCTTCCTCCACCCTCTCCCTTTGCGGTTATTCTGATGCTGATTTTGCTGGTTGCCGAATTGAGCGCAAGTCCACTTCTGGGACTTGTCAGTTTATTGGTTCTTCTCTTGTATCGTGGTCTTCTCGCAAACAATCTAGTGTCGCCTAGTATACCACGGAGGTTGAGTATGTTGTTGCGGCTAGCTGTTGTTCGCAATTGCTTTGGATGATGGCCACTTTGCGTGATTTTGGTCTGAGTTTTTCTCGCGTTCCTTTGCTTTGTGACAGCACGAGTGCTATTAGCATTGCTAAGAACCCCGTGCTGCATTCAAAGACCAAACACATTGATGTGCGCTTTCATTTTTTGCGAGACCACTATGAGAAGGGTGATATCGACCTTCGCCATGTCGATAATCATCATCAGTTGGCTGATATTTTCACCAAGCCTTTGGACCAATCAACTTTTGCTAGGTTGAGAGGCGAGCTTGGTGTGTGTTTCCCCTTTTAGTTGGGGGAAACATTTTGACTCGTGTATTATAAACTGACTTTGTGTTTTTCAATTGGTATTGTTCCATCATGCATCATTGCATTTCATCTTGCATATTTATATTCAGAGCTTCATGTATATAATCTTTAAAATGTGACTATGCTCTGATTAGTATATGCTCCGATGCTTTATGATGATGCTTGTAGCTTATGCTCTTTCTGATCACTAATACATGTTCTACACTGAGCTATTTTAAGAATGGTGAACTTGCTTAATAACCTTACAACCTGAAACTGTTCACCATTGAGATATGCAACTAGCATGTGTAGGATGTGTTGAAATCACTTGTGCTTGTCATATATGCTAGGTTGCTATGTCTCTTGTTCTGAGTCATTCACTTGCTTGGTATGTTCATATTCTGTTTTAAATTTGAACCAAGTTAAGTGAATTAGAAAGATCGAGATGGGATTGCTTGTCAACACATCACAGTATCGAGACTGTTTCTCGTTGCACTTTGAGTTAAACTTGAGCTGTGTAGTGTATGACCGAAACTGTTGCTTTAAGCTTCTAATTGCTTTTGCATAGGCTTCGCACAGTTGAAAAGTTAGGCAATGACAAGCTTTCAACCTCTCGCACTCACATGCTGAAATTTGAACTTGTGTAATTTAACCGCTGCAACTCTGATAAAATTTGAATACACAAGTCTATGTTTCATTCTTTAGCATGATGATAGAACTTTGCTAGGGGTAGTTCACCTTGTATACATGTTTAGCACTTGTTTGACTTCCTGTCTATATGTGCTTAGTGCTATTTTGATGGTGAATACCTTTTTGGCTAAAAACTGCTCATTTTGCTAACTGCTCATTTTGCTCCAATGTTCAGATTTCGTATTTGGTGATCAGTTGAAACCTTTGCTAGCATTCTGTGCATTTTATGAGTCATCGGATCAGTATTTTGTTGAGCATCTTCTCATTCTATCGACTATATTCCTGAAGCTACTAACTTGCATTTTAACTCATTTGCATTTGGAGGGGAGATACTTGATGGTGCATTTTCAACTAAGGGGGAGAAAATATGGCAAATCATGTGCTTTCCGAGTTGATCTAAGGGGGAGAAATTAGATCAACTACGGGGAGATTTCCTGGTTGTGTGCACTAATTGAGGGGGAGTTTGAGCTGGCTCGGATTTTGAGGATTTTGAATTTCCCAATTGATTCAGAGCTTTTCTGAAGCCTCTACTTGCTTCGGAGCATTTTTGGCAGCTGGTTGTGTTGAGCCTTTGCCTCTTTCTTGAGGGACTAGCAACTTTGTCTTTATGCTCTTCAGTTGGTATCGAGGTTTCCTCAGTTGGTATCGAGCTTCCTCGCTAGCGGTGTTGAGCCCGTTCTGCCTCTTCTTGAGGGCTAGCTCTGTTTTGCTTGAATTTCAGTTGATCCTTCAATTGGTATCGAGCTTTCTCGCTAGAGGTGTTGAGCATGTTCTACCTCTTCTTGAGGGCTAGCTTTGCTTTGCTTGGTTGCGTCGAGCCATTGCCCATGTCTTTGGGAACCAAGTTGTTTTGCTCTTTCACTTGACCTTCTTCGGCTTTGTTACGCTTTTGGGTCATTTGGTCGAGTTCTCTCTTTTTCTTCTTCCTTCCTCTATTCCATTATGATTTGTGTTGGTAGTTGCCAATGCACTCATCAAGGGGGAGATTGCGGATACATGGGTGTATGCCGAGTCTCTGAGTGATGAGTGATTGTCAACTGGGATAATGCGCATGTTCTTTGGCTTGTGTTGTGCAGGTGTCGAGCACGGATACAGTGATCGAAGGCAAGGTGAAGGTCAAGTAGAGACGTGCCGTGCCGATGGACCGAGAGTGGCGAAGGGCGGACGTGAGGCTTGGACTGAGGGACCGGTGGCCTGAGGATCAGCTGTGGTGGCTGACAGCCTGGGACAGTGATGAGCGAAGACTTGCGGGCACGGTGTTGCTTGGGTCGTGGACCTGGGGACACGTGTCGGTGGACGGGGTGCACGGGCGGTGCATCCCCTCTATGGCTCGGTTTGGTGGTTGAGCCACAGAAAAACCACCGAGTGGACGGTTTCCAGGTTTGGGCCTCAAAACCTGGACGCTGATGGTTTCCGAGTTTGGGCCACAAAACTCGGGCTGAGGACGGTTTCCAGGTTTGGGCCTCAAAACCTGGGTGCTGCGGGTTTTTGAGTTTGGGCCTCAAAACCGGGGGTTGGTCATGAAGGCTGGTTTCCCGGTTTGGGCCTCAAAACCGGGGGCGAAGTCCAGGAAAAGGACAAGCAGAGCGGTGGCGGCACGTGGCGGCAATCGGTGAGGTTGCGTCGAGGCAACGCTACCTATTGTGCGGGCGTGGCCGTTGGATCACCACCTACCTTGAGTTGGTCCAGAATAACCCTAGGGTTTAGCTGGTTCGCTCTGTAATTAGTTAGGGGTAGAGTGGGAATTAGAATTAGGATAAGTAGAGGGAGACACCCACCTCCCATCCTATCTGAGTCATTTGCTCTTTGCCTTCTAGGTTTTCCTGCTCTCCCAATCCCCTGCTGTAGCAACTGAGATCCGCAGAGAACCATACCTCTGTGTACTAGAGATTTTGAGGAAGTGAGACCGTAATCTCACTGTTGTAGCGTGTGGTAGTCACACGGTTGCAAATTCGTGGTTGTGATTCATGTTTTGTTCTTGTTCTTCGCGGATTGCTTTTGTCCACGATTTTCCCGTCGATCGATCTCTTTGTTCGTTGCGTCTTTTGCGATTCCGTTTGAACAAAGATGTTCTAGATCGTGAGGCACTTCTTTCCACTGAAGGAATTCTCCTCTAACCTCACGAGCTAGTAGATCGATCGATTTTCGTTTCGGGTCAAGTTTTTCTCCCTTCCCCCGAATTTCTTCGATTCATCGATTTGGAGATAGGTTTGAGCCATTATCTCTTAGAGATAGCTCACTATCCTCCTTGTGACTCCTCTCACCAAGTTTGATCCCTAGAGGATTCGTTTTGGGTGAGATCGAGTAGAATCGGTGGACGAACAACACAGTTTCGGGGTGACCGGACGCATGCATCGTGGTGACCGGACGCATTGACCAGAGTCCGGTCGATGAATGTATTTGCCCTGCCTTTCTGCGACTTGACCGGACGCTGGTTCCTATGAGTGACCGGACGCACACCTATCGCTGTTCATCCACTTTGGTTTGTGTGACCGGACGCTCTGTGCATTGACCGGACACTCAACACTGGTGAGTCCGGTCAGGAACAGAGAGCTCCCAAAACCGTTTTGGCTTGACCGGACGCGTCCGGTGATCCCTGACCGGACGCAGGCAGAGTCCTGTCAGTGCTGTTCTGCGCTGTTTCGTTCGTGGTTCGTGCATCCGTTGTCGGTGTTGATCTCCGGCTTTTGCGTTGGGTTTCTAGAGTTGTATAGTGTTTCACTGTGCTTCTTGGAAGCATCCACCCTATCGCTAGGGTCGTGGACACTCGCAAGCTCTAGGATTGCTCTTGGGGTGATTCTCGGGACAGTGGCGACAAGTTTCTGAAAAGAAATATTGAAGCTCCCATTCACCCCCCTCTGGTCGCTTTCTGGTAGCACTTTCGGTCCTTCATAGGAGTGGCATAGACTTGGTCTTTTGTGCGGTAGAATAGAGAGAAACACACTTCTAGGCACAAGGGGGTTAATTGGGCTTAATAGGTTTTAATTCTTGCTAAAGTTTTAGAAAAGCCCAATTCACCCCCCTCTTGGGCATCTTGATCCTTTCAGCTCCGAATATGGCAAGTGGCATGTCTGTTGCCATCGTCTCGACGAGCTTGTCACAATGGTGTGCTCTGATTCTTCACTTGAGATACCTTCTTATGATGAAATATTGAATATCCTGCAAAACAAGTGAGATTACACAACTCATGAAACTCGTTAGAATCAAACCCTATAGCTACACTCTTTGGATCATTGCGGGTCATTTATGAGGTTAGTTAACGGTTTAAAATAGGAGTTATCTACCGTCGACAAGTTTCCCCAAGCTTAACCTTTGCTAGTCCCTTAGCAAACATTTAGATGATATATTATGATGGATCAGGAGTTGCTACTATGCTTTCACGCCTTAAAAGTACACAAGTGTTCAAACAAAAAAATTTCCTCCGAATTAGAATCAATCGTTTCAACTTTCAAACTTACCTCTTACCTTTAACTGTGGTGCTTGTGGCTTTCACTTGGGTCTTGAGCAATTTGAAAAGCAGAACAATCAAGTTAAACACTATATCTCAAGTTCTTCGATCTACCTTTATTCTGGAGTTTTGTAAGATTTTCAAAATAAAACTCAGAGATTCCTTCATATGATCCTTTCAAGTCTCTCATTTGTGGTATTTGTGGATTCTCTCCAAGGCAGTGAATGTTGTGCCTTCTCTCACCCTATAACTAATAAGTTTTTTGTGGAGTTCATAGGTGGGAGACAACCTATACATACTTACATAGCATATATTGCAAAGTCAAAGCTTGGATCCATAGAAACTTGGCATACAATCAAATCAAGATGTGCATGTGTGTGGACCTATATGTGGAATGGATGTATATGGTGCACTACTGCACAAAGCTTAACCGCAGCGGGCGTTTTGGCTTTACCGCAGCGGGCAACAGCGTCCGCTGCGGTGCTAAGGCCACGGTTAATCGTGGCCATTACCGCAGCGGGCGCTGTTGCCCGCTGCGGTAAAAGCCTTAACCGCAGCGGGCAACATAAACAGCCCGCTGCGGTTAATAGCATTTACCGCAGCGGACAACCTAAAGCGCCCGCCGCGGTAAATCATTAACCGCAGCGGTCGTTTTAGGTTGCCCACTGCGGTAGTTGCGTTTAACCTTAGCGGGCAGCTTATGTTGCCTGCCACGGTTATTAATTCTGGATTAAAAAAATAAATAATGCAGCCAGCAGAAACAGCAGGATATGAATTCAAATCTGCAGTTTTCAAATAATTCCAGATTTCTAACAGATATATATATATATATGCACATATAAACCATCTGGACATAACATACAAAGTGACTTAGTTGTTTGTTGTCATCATATACACATTGACTTAGTTGATTTGAAATTCAAATTACAATTCATATTTCAACTTGAAGAGCATAATCTGTCGGACGAAGCATTGTGTTCCATTTGCGGAACTTTTCGTATTGGGGTAGCAACGCCAGCTCGGATTCGTTGTCAAAGAACGTTTCTCCTTCGAGAATGCATTTCTCCATTACAAACTTGCATATGCCCGCCTTGACTTGTTTAAAGCACATCCTGCGGCTCGGCTGCTCTCCCCAATACTTGACACCTTCCTTGAGCTTCTTCTAGCTATTGGTGTACTCCTTGCTTTCCCTTAGAAACTCGCATGTGTACAAGCCACATGTCTTCGATCCTAGTGGCTGTTTGGCGCACTGCATGATTGATACACAAGCATTAGAACCCATATATATGTATGAAACATGAATTGAACCTTTGAAATACTTACCTGGAAATCTCGTCGGATTTTGAGGTGGTACCTATGCTTGTCCTTGAACTTTTGAGTTCTTCGGTCCCAGAATTCGGGCACCTTTTGGTATTCCTTATAAGCGTTGTACAAAATATAATAGTTTTCGCCACAATTTAAAAACATATTGTAACCGTAACTGATGAAAAAGCTGGATGACTTACTTTTTCAGACAATCTTCGAATGCCTTGTACCCTTGCTTGTTTGGTACGCTCAAGGAGTCAAACACACAGGCCCTGCCATCTTGAGGGTATATGATAAAAGCGACCCAGTGGCCACCCACGAGGCCCTGGCTGCACCATTGCAACAAAATAGAGTTTATGATGACTAGAAGGCATGATATGCTAGCGACTTAGGTGTACGTACATGTATTTGACTTACCCATAGTGATAGGCAGCCATTATACACTCTGACCCATCTGGCTAGATCTTCTTCATGCATTCTAGTTTGTAATTTTGTAACTTAGTCTTCTCGGCTTTCATATTTTCTTCATATTTCTTCTCTCGCTGTCGAACTGTCATCTCCGGATCAGTGATCTCAAAACCCTTGATGACTCTTTCGGCAATATGTGCAGGAGAGAGGTAGAGTACAGAACGTGTCTTTTTATTACTTACAGTGACCGTCATGCTGCACGGACAAGTCATCGTGACATAATAAGTATAGAACTATGGAAAATACGAATGTAGTGATCTGTGGAAGTTGCATTCATCGCTTACAGTGTGAATAGGGTGATTTGAACGATGTCCAGGTCTTCTTCCCACCTCAGGTTGTACATGCTCTAAAGTCGACGGGTAGGTGCATTTCGTTACCAGCGGGCAAGTGGAAGTACTCCGTGGGAATCTTGACGTTAAAACTTGACATCCCGGCTTTTGCAGCTTCCATGTACCATAGATGGAACCTCCTTGTATCCCACTTTTCCTCGTCGATGAGCTGGGCCATGGGAATCATGAACTTCCCGCACACATAGTGGCCAGGGCAGTCTTCGGCCTCATCAAATAGTTGACGGGTAGTTTCAGGCCTGGCAAATGATGGATAGGGATGTTAGTAGCATATATACTATGGACGTGGTATTATGCTCAATGTTACCATACCTTTCGAACGTGAGCGTGTACGAGAGCTTGTCGGTGGACGTTCTTGGATTCTTGGTGGGCGGGGGAGGACATTGGCTTGTGGTTGACGGAGGAGGTGTCTTCATCCCTGTTGCCTCCCCCGTCGTGCCTCCCTGTTGCTCGTTCGTGCTTGGCTGGCTTGTCGTTGTCGTGTTGTCGCCCTTACCAGCCTCTGAGCTTCTTGCCTCATGGACCGGGCCGATCGACGGACTATTTGAAGGCGGGGGAGACACAGTTCCCATGTCAGTGCCCTTTTCCTTTTCCCCGCCATCACCTTCTACCTTTTCCTTGTCACCGCCTTCGCTACCGCCTTCTCCTTTGTCGTTTCCCTTGCCCTTGTCCCCGCCCTTTTCTTCATCATCATCGCTGTCGTGATCTGGATCTTCCGGAGGACAAGATCCGGCGGCTGATGGTTGTGATGCTGGAGTTGGCGTCCGAGCAATGATCTCGATGTCCTCGCGGTTCCATAGGACTTCCAATCCAAGTGTCTGCCCTAGGTGCCTGGCCGGTTGTAGGTTGGGATGGTCCAATTCAAAATGTTCCTGGTCGAGAACGTGCCATAACGGGCTCACGACCACATAGTCTTCAGGGGTGTTGTCTTTGTTGAAGTCGTGAATATCGTGGGGTGCAAGAATGCATCCCTCAGCCACCACCATCTTCTTGGACCTTCCGAACGGGATGAGGAGTTGGATGTGCTGGTTTTCCTTGAAGTCCTCGTTCGAGACCCTTGGGCGATCCTCGTTCATCGGCAGTAAGGCTTTCTTTTCATTTGCTTGAGGATTGGGCAGGCCATGGTGATCAAACATCTTCGACCTCATCGCGACCATCTCCGGGTCGTTGCTCGTGAAGGCTTCCTTTATTGAGCTTTTGATCATTTCAGCCATGCCTTCATTGAAGCCCTTGTTATATAGCTCATCTTTATACCTCTGCCTGGACTTGTATGTGGCCGCGTCGGATTGCCATGACTCAACTGACTTCCAGCTCATCTTCGACCCGACACCACGAACGCGGCCGCGGTGCTCGGGGGTTCCTAGGACCTCGGTGAGCAAGTCGTGGCCCCGGCGGACCACGATGTTGTCCTTAAGCTTTGCTTTCTCCATCAAAGTCTTCTCGACGTCCTCGAGGTGGGGCTCGTTAAACTTGGTCGCCCCGGGCTTCAGCCTCTTTGGAATGCGGGCCCTCATGTAGTCCTTTGCCCTTGGGTCGATGCCCTCATACGGATCTGGAACCCCGGCAGCCTGTCTTGCTTGTTCTTCTTGCTGCCACTTGGTCCTCTGACCGGCAAAGCCAGTCATGCCCAAGTGGTGAGGATTCTTGTTCCTCTTTGCGAGCTCACTGAACTTAGCACTCTTTTCCTCTGCTTCTTGCGTCTTTCTCATTTCGCAGAAAGTGTCCCACACGTGTGCCTTGACCATATTGTACTTCAGCAGTGGTGACTTCCCCTTCTTCAGATAATTTCTGGTCAGCATGGACCTGAAGTTGCGAAGCGCAGTCGACGCCACGTGCAAAGCCCACTCTTGGCACTTCTCCATGTCAGCTGAGGGCGGATATCTGAATCTCCTTGTCACCTCACCCCATACATTGTTTTTTATGTCTTTCGGTACATCGTGCCAGTTGGGCCAAGTGATCTCCACCTTCTCCTTGGCTATACACGCCACTTGATTGCTGAACTTGCCAATGACTGTATCTGGAGCTATTGGGTTTCCCTCTGGCCCCACCGCATCGATGACATGCACCTCGTTTTCTTTGTCCAACTTGTGCCTCCCGTGTTGTCCCCTCGCCCTCTTCTGGCCCTTAGATTTGGACGAAGAGGTTGCCGTAGAGGGAGCGGGGGCTTCTTCCTCCCTGACCGTGTCTTCGTCCCTAAACTCGAGCTGACGAGGCACAATCGGCAGCTGTTGACAAGAGTGACGAGCCTTTAGTGATTCACATGTGTCTTTGTACATGTTAGAAAGCCATCGTGTTGCGTAAACCTCGAGACTCTCTGCTCCGTCCGCCCCTGGTTCGTACGTGGGATCGTTGCCCTCCTCTGTACGCTGCTTCTTCGGCGGTGGAGTCACGGACACCTCACTCATCAAGCTGGTTGACGAGGAGCTAGGGGTAGGGTCCCTCCATTCGTTTGTTTTGTCTTCCGCCATTTCAGTTCTACATATACACAGACGCGTATATAATATGATCAGTTCAAAGCTTTTGAATAAAAAATGACACGTATAAGTTTTTGGCTCAGATTTGCCCCTAGGTCAACACGTCACTGCTAAACTGGTTAGTTGTAAAATACAAGCCATCCTAGTCTAGCAGCTGACTCAGCATAGAAAGTAGGGGGGCAATTGATCATCATCGCCGCTGCCTCAGCATAGATCGAAAGGGGTCACATCATCGCATTTGCCACTACCTCAGCTTACAAGTTCGAAAAAAATCATCAATGCAAATGCCATAGTAGGGAGTAGGGAGAGTAGTAATAGAGAGTAGTAGTATGGAGAGGAGTAGTACAGTAGTATAGAGTAGTGGGGAGAGGAGTAGTAGGGAGAGGAGTAGTAGGGAGACGAGTAGTACAGTAGTATAGAGTAGTAGGGAGAGGAGTAGTAGGGAGAGGAATAGTAGGGAGAGGAGTAGTACAGTAGTATAGAGTAGTAGGGAGAGGAGTAGTAGGGAGAGGAGTAGTACAGTAGTATATATAGAGTAGTAATGAAGCACTAGTACAAAGTAGTAGTAGAGAGTAGGGAGAGGAGTAGTACAGTAGTATAGAGTAGTAGGGAGAGGAGTAGTAGGGAGAGGAGTAGTACAGTAGTATATATAGAGTAGTAATGAAGCACTAGTACAAAGTAGTAGTAGAGAGTAGGGAGAGGAGTAGTACAGTAGTATAGAGTAGTAGGGAGAGGAGTAGTAGGGAGAGGAGTAGTAGGGAGACGAGTAGTACAGTAGTATAGAGTAGTAGGGAGAGGAGTAGTACAGTAGTATATATAGAGTAGTAATGAAGCACTAGTACAAAGTAGTAGTAGAGAGTAGGGAGAGGAGTAGTACAGTAGTATAGAGTAGTAGGGAGAGGAGTAGTAGGGAGACGAGTAGTACAGTAGTATTGAGTAGTAGGGAGAGGAGTAGTAGGGAGAGGAGTAGGGATAGTAGTAGAGAGTAGGGCATTTGCATAGTGTAAAAAAAACATCACATGGCATCATAGGTCGCAAATAAAAAAGCATCAGATGGCATCATAGGTAGTGACATTTGCATAGTAGGCATCAAAGTGCATCATAGGCAGCAAATAAACTCTGAATTAAAGCATCACGAGACATAAGATAGGTTCCATCTGAAGACAAGTAGTAACCAGTAATAGTGATAACATATGACTACCAAAGCTATCACTAGCTAATTGTACTGCTCATGGCCAGACAAAATGTAACAGGCTGCAAAAGAAGAAATACAAGATACTTTGATTAACTCTGAATTTAACAGGCTACAAAAGAAGAAATTAGTTTGATTAACTCTGAATTTAATGCAATGTCAACTTATCAAATCATGATCTAAACCATTCTGTAAAGCTTATCAAATCCTCTATAACTTTCTTATTATACCCCAGAGATGATTCATAAGCTAAATGCACCTAACAGTTCGGTTTTCCAAAACTGTCCAGATTCTGGACAGTTTTTTTGTCCAGATAAAACAGAACATATCTCCCAACTCATACATCCAAAAATTACGAAATTTTAGGAGCAGCTAGGTATACAAAAGTGCTACAACCTTGTTATACAACATTTCAACAGAAAACCTCATTAACATAGTGATATCTCATTCCCACCAGAACTGATCCAGAAAATCACAGGGACATTGCAAGGGCAAGTTTTTAGTCAACAACATGATTAACAATGGTCAAGAGCTTATCCTTTAACATGATCATTCAGTAGAGATCTAACAAGAATACAAATGCAACTCTGAATATCCTGATTCTTTTCCATAGTAATTAACTCATTCATTATTAATAAATTGTTAATTAAACATTTAGCTTGTTAGACAACACAATCATGGTGACATCAAAGGTTTTTATCTAACCAAAACTTTTGTGTGAATTGAACCCTGTTCCAACCCTGTTCCTAACTGACGAAACTAAATGGTTCCTCATTCAGTTTTGACAGAACATAACTGAAACCCCAAATTCAACTTAAAACTGTTTAGTCCATTCAGTTGAACATATGAGAATTGCATCATATCAAATTGCATCATATGGACTAAACCATATGCGTGATGAACAATATAATAACAAATATTACTAAATTGCAAAACTTATTAATAATATTGGTTCACTTATTGCAGAATAAATATTTTACTTTTTGATAATTATTTCCAGGCTCACTATTTTATTACAAAACTTGTCTACAATACTATTACATCACTTGTCCACTACATTATTACATAGACGTGTGGCATATGTACATCCTATTTTGGTGCGGGGGCTTTCATGGACCGCTTCTCACCATCGGGACGGGCCCAGGGCTTCATACCGCTCTTGTTGCAACGGTCCTCGATGGCCTTGATCTTCTTTGCAAAATCGATAAAAAGTTGGAGCTCTGCATAGTTGTTGTATTGTTCTGGGCTTTGGACCCCATCAACTCCAACAATCCGCTGCTTTCCAGACACGACCACATGCCTCTTTGGGTCCTCCGGATAGATATAGTAGGCCACTTGCGCGACATTGGTTGCGAGTACCCATTAGTCATCTTTGTACCCGATACTTTTGAGGTTCACGGTGGTTAGCCCAAAATTGTCGACCGCAACCGCTTTGGGGTTTACCCAGTGGCACCGGAAGACGGTTACGCATACGTCCTTGCCATAGTCAAGTTCCCATATTTCTTCGATCTGGCCATAGTATTGCGTCCTCGTGTTTGTGGCCTCGTCGACGCCCTCATATCGAACACCACAGTTCTGTGTCGCGCTCTTCTTGTCCTTCTCTTTCGTGTGGAACCTATACCCCTTCACATCGTACCCTTGCCACGTCGTGATTTGGCTTGACGGGCCTTGCAGAAGCTTCTGCACGGTCTCCATATCTTCATCATCAGGGCATCTTTCTAGGGGTACGTGTTGCTCTTTGAGCCAATCTATGAAACTGTTCCTGTGCTCATTCTGGACCCATGCCTCTGTGCGTTGTCCGTCATTAGCGACGCGGATCTCTTCTATGTGCCTCTCGACATATTTCTCCATGCTCATCAACTGATGAAGGATGTTGTAATGAGCTTGTTCAATCTCCTTGTATGGTATATCCGTGCGAACTTTTCGGCCCGTGCACCCCATGCCCGCGGTTCTGCCCTCGTGCTGATGGACAGGCAACCCAATCGCCCTCCCATCTTTTATGTACCTCATACACCAGTTCACTGCCTCTTCGGTTGTGTACACCTCGATCATAGAGCCCTCCGGGTGAGCACGGTTATGAACATATCTGTTGAGGGTGGACATGAACCGCTCATACATCCACATCTCGTGTAGGTACACGGGGCCTAGTTGCTCGATCTGATCCACCATGTGCATCATTAGGTGTACCATAATATCAAAATATGATGGGGGAAAGCACATCTCAAGCTGGCAAAGGGTCTCCGCGATGAAGTCCTTAAGGGCAGGGAGGTCAGCCTTAGCGATGACCTTCTGCGTGATGCAGTTAAAGAAGTATGATATCCGAGTGACCACCATCTTCACGTACTCTGGACCGATAACCCTTATCACAATTGGAAGGAACATCATCAGCATGATGTGGCAGTCATGTGCGTTGTAGCCAGTCAATGTGATGTCTTTCAAGGAGACGAGGCTTTTAATGTTGGAAGAGAAACTGGTAGGCACCTTGATACCCCTGAGAAGGTTGAGCATAGCAGTCTTCTCGCCATGCCTTAGGTTGTAGGCTGCACCTGGAAGATCGACTTTACCATTATGAGGTGACCCAGGGTGAAGGTCCTGCCTGATGCCCTGGTTGAGAAGATCCGTCCGTGACTTCAGACCATCCTTCGTCTTTCCCGGGATGTCCAGTAGGACACCGATCGTGCTATCAAAGACGTTCTTCTCGAGATGCATACAGTCGATGGCATGGGGTGTTTTCAGTGTCTTCCAATATGACAGGTACTCGAAGAAAATCGACCTCTTCTTGAAAGGAACAGAGGGGACCTGTGACGCTTCCTCCGTCGTGTCTCGCTTTCGCTTCCTCGTTTGTTTTGTCCCCTCCTCTGGTGGCTTCTTCTTCTTCCCAAACTCGATCTGATCAATATCCTTCACCATCTCATACACCTTTGGCCCCCAACTAGTCTGCGTCGGTGGTTCACCCTGTGGCTCGCCCTGATCATCGAACAATTGATTCATGACACTTCTTCTATATCTGTGCCTTTTCGGAAGGAACCGCCTGTGCCTCATGTAGACCATCTTGTTCGATCCCTTGAGGTAAGTGTAGCATGTCTCGTCGATGCACATTACGCAGCCGGTCTTCCCTTTGATCTGCCCCGATAGTGAGAAGAGGCCGGGGTAGTCGGTGATGGTGACAAAGATGATGGCTTTTAGGGTGAACTTCTCCTTGAGGGACGCATCCACCATCTCGACCCCAACATCAAATAGCTCCTTCATTTCCTCCATTACCGGCTCCAGGAAAACATCGACATCATTGTCGGGCTGCTTCGGTCCCGAGATAAGCATGGTCAACAGAAGATACCTGCGCCTCTGACATAGATGGGGAGGTAGGTTGTAGATGGTCAGTACGACCAGCCAGGTGCTGTGGGAGCTGCTCAGCTCGCCGAACGGATTCATCCCATCGGTGCTAAGCGCGAACCGAACGTTCCTGGGATCTTTGCCAAATTGCGGGTAGGCCTTGTCGAAATCTTTCCACTGCTGGCCATCGGAGGGGTGCCACAGCATGCCATCATCCTTCAAGCGGTCAGTTGATGCATGCCAGGACATGAGCTTCGCGTCCTCTGGGTTCCCAAATAGCGCACGGAGGCGGTCGATCACTGGCATGTACCACACCGACAGTGTCGGACTTCTCCTCAACGTGTAACCCTCTTCTTCCTCGTACTGCTGAAGAGCCGAGATGCGATTGGCTGCAACATTGCTCTTCTTGACACCCTTCTTCTTCTTCCTTTGACCACCTCGCAAGGCCTCATCGTTGTCTGCATCCATGCGACAGCCAGCATTTCTCTTGTAGCGACTGGCGCCACAGTGCGGACAGCTCATCAAATTCTCATACTTTGTGCCCCGATAGAGGATGCAGTGGTTAGGGCAGGCATCGAACTTTCTAAGCTTCATCGCCACTGGCCGGATAAGCTTCTTCGCCCGATACGTATTTGCTGGAATCTTGTTACTCGTCGGGAATGTTTTAGCAAGGTAACCTAACAGCTCATCAAAGCTACTATCTGACCACCCATGCCGAGCCTTCATCATCAACATGTGGAGGTTGAAACGGAGCACCGTGCAATCCTTCAGACATTCCTCGCCGTCCTTATATAAAGGATCAAGTGACGCCTGCTTCATCTCTCTGAAATTTTCCAGCCACTTCAGGGAGCCATACACGACGTCGTCTTCGTCGATGTGGTTGAGTAAATCCTGAAACAGCTACACATCCGCAGGGTCCTACACCGTAGCATCCTCAACATCTCCACCACCATCATCTGTCATATCCTGGAATACATCCGCCTCCACAGCGATGTGGTCACGACTACTGTCACTGAAGGCAGGCGCTACTGTTGCTGATGAGACGTGCGCTCTAGGATCTTGGTTCACCATCGTCGTCGACGCTGAGCTTACTCCAGATGCCGCCCTGACACTCGGATCGAATCTCTCGCCGTGATGAGTCCACACCGTGTAATCATCCATGAAACCAAAATGAATCAAATGAGATTGCACTGTGCCTTCGTCTTTGAAGGCGGTCAGATTCTTGCAGCGATGACATGGACATATGATTGGCGTCTGGTTCGATCTCTCACGGTCAGCTTTTGCAGCGGCAATAAACTTTCTCACTTCAACGATATACCGCACATCAAGTACTCTATTGATCTTATACATCCATTCCGACCGGTCCATCGTACCTGCGATCCTTAATTAATTACACACATCATGAATCACAAAACAAAGATGAATTAGAAAAAAATAATAATTTAATATATTTATGTTAAATCTGGGGATAGAATTAATAACGGCAAATAAAATTAATGCATCCATGATGAACTTAGCGAAACAAATACCAGTTTTCTCTCTCCTACATGAAACTAGATCTAAAAGGGAGGCTAAAAAGAGAGAAAAAGAGAGGGAAAAGAGGGTGGAGATCATCTAGGTACCTCTTGTGGAGTACTTCTCCTCCAAATCAAACAAATAAACCTCAAAAACAAGTTATTTGGGACAAAAATTCGGCAAAACTTCTTCCCCCGTTTTTGGTCTAGAGGAAGAAGATGATCGGGTTCCTTTCTGCTGGCGGCGGCGGCTTAAATAGCAAGGAATAACCGAAGCGAGCAACATAAGGAGCCCGCTGCGGTTAATCTTATTTAACTGCAGCGGGCACGTTACGTCGCCCGCTGCGGTTAATCATTAACCGCAGCGGGCATATAAGGAAGCCCGCTGCGGTTAAAGAAGATTAACCGCAGCGGGCGCTTTGGCGGCCGGCCGCTGCAGGCCGGCCACCGAATAACCGTGGCGGGCAAAAACTGTGCCCGCCACGGAGCCCATTTAGGTAACGTTGCGCAAGTTCTTTTTTGTAGTAGTGGTGGAACAGTGGTGGTAAACAAGTGTGAGGGTGAAAAACACAGTGATGACGATATAAACATAATGATGGATAATGGGTGTAGACCTTTGCTTACTTTACTCCTTGTAGATACTTCTCTCTTTTATAACTTCTGCTAGAGACAACATGGGCTATCATCTTTCTTTTTTTCAGGTGGGTATCGATATACCCCTAATTCTACTGTCGGACACTTGTCCATTTTTTCTTTTCTCTTTTTTTAGATAACTTTTGCATAGCTCATGCATCTTTTTGCAGTACATTTGCAGAGATAACGATGATAAATTGGAGCATTTATGAATGACAATGAAGGCATAAAAAGGTCATATGGATGAAGGGAAATATTTTTGGTTGCTCACTCCCAGGATAGGAATGAAACATTTTTGAGTGGATCATTGGAAGGCATGTTGTTGCGTACTCCCAGTGTACGAGCAGCATATTTGGGTGGTGTGTACGTGATCTTGATTTTAACTGTATGATGAGTCTCTAAGGGTCAACATGATTTGACAATACTCAATGCATATGTAAGCAGTAAATATAAAGAGTGGACTTCCTAGTCTAACAGGCATGTATATCAGGTTGTGGTAGGAATTTCAAACACTCATCATAGAGGATCTCATCATGTAGCATTTTAAGTTTTCAAAAGGATAAATATCCAGAACTCTAGTATCACTAGGAACAAGATAAATAGCAGTTCAAACTTTTCATATCATACTCATCAAACACCTAGACTTAGGTCAAACTTTCGCAACCACAAGTCTCAGATTCAAAGCAAATTCTCATGTTAAAACAATCTCATCCAAAACTCGGGAAAATTCAAGACTGAACACTAGGCACTTGAAAAGAATTATAGCAGAGCAACTATTCATCATTTCCATCCAAATTAATTTTATTATCCTAGAGCTCAATTATTTCAGGACAAGTTTTTATTCTAGATCATCATTGTTCTTTTACTGACTCTAATATTAAACACACACACTCTAACAAATATTATATAAAAACTAATAGTAGTAGTAGTAGTAGTAGTAGTAATAGTAGTAATAAAGACATACCTTAATAGCGAAGATAACGGGGGTGCGTCTCCCCCAAGCTAATCCCTTTGATAGCGTCGAGCCTTCATGTGCCCAAATATTTTTGTTCTTTTTATTTTTATGGGTGAGCCTTCATGTGCTCACATATTTTTGGTGTTTTCTATTTTTATGAAAATTAAAAAAATAGATAGATTACCTCGGATAACGGGGGAGCCTTTTCCCCCAAGCTGGATGCTTGCGTGTTCGTTCTCTTAGTAGCGTCGATGTACTTCACTCCTCTAGTCCTTAATGGAAGGTTATTTATTTTAGTCTCTCCAGAGTGGATGAAGTTATTTAGCCTTCTCATTGATTCCTGCTAAACTCAAATAGACAACAAGGCTCGTGGAATTGATTAAGCGTTAGTAGAAAAACCATTTATGTCTTATCGAGCCTTATAGATGTTTAAGCAAGCGTGATTCAATAAGAGTTTAATATTTTTGGATTTTTATTTTTATATGCAGATGCAAAAAGTAAGAAACATTTTTTTGTGCCTCCACAGTAAATAGTTGAATATTCACATGGGGCTTTAAGATTTTTCTTTTTAGATGCAATATGATAATGCAACATGTTTATTTTTATTTTCTTTTCTAATGCAATGCAAAAATTAAAATACGTATGGATGATTATGCAATTATTAAATATGATGTAATAAATGATTAAGAAATATGCAAAAAAAAGTAAATATGAGGATAACTACCGATTTTACCTTTTGGCGAAGGTTCGGATATTAAGGTCCGACGAACCGGACATTCCTTGGTTCAGACCTCCCAAGGTGTGTCAGACGTTTGGAAAGTTGTTTCTGATTGTTCCTCTTCAGGTGTTGTCTTTTTCTTCCATACTTTCTTGGTATGAGTCTTCACTTTCTGTTGTTCGTTGTCTTGAGGTGTCTCTTCTTCTTTCCTTTCTGGGATAGTGTCACTAGCTTCTTCTTTGTGATTGGGCTCTCCATTCTTGATGGCTTGTCTTCTTTGGCGTTGAGAGCGGCGTCTTTCACTTCTACTCTTCTTAGGTGCTTCATTAGGTATGTAGTTGATGAAGTAGCATCATATCTTCTCTCTTGGAAAGTGAAAATGGATCTCCCCTTGCTTCACATATATAATTGCACTTGTAGTGTACAGGAGCGGTCTTCCTAGGATGAGGTGGACATCATCGTCTTCTCCCATGTCGAGAACCAAGAAGTCTATGAGGACTTCATGACCTCTAATTCTGACTATGACATCTTCCACCATTCCTTCCGGAAATCGAAATGTTTGGTCTGCTAGCTTTATCTGCAATATGTTGGGTCTAGTGGTGCATCATGAAATAAATATTTATACGTTACCGTAGACATGATGTTAACACTTGAGCCGATGTTGCAAAACGTGTTGTAGAAGGTGCTCTCCTTGATCATGCAGTCGATGGTAGGTACTCCTGAATCGTACAGCTTCTCAAGGCGTAGTGGAGGTTGAGTGGGGTCTTGTGGTGGTTCAACAGTGTTGACCATCCATATTGGTTCTTGCTCTTGTGGCTTCGTCTTGTTCCTCCTCCTTCTATTGTTGTTCTTCTTCTTCGGGGCAGCAGGTGTACTCATATGGTGACTGAGGGTGTACAGGAGTCTTGAGTGTGCGATTCTTGAAACTAAACCTCTCCTTCCTATTGTTGATCGTGAAGCAGATCTTGACGCTTTCGGTGTAGATGATGGCTTTAATTGTACTTAAGAATGGTCTTTCCAAAATGATGGGTGCTCTTTCATCTCCTCCTGTTTCCATAATCACGAAATCTACTAGGACAGGTGATTGTCCAACTTGTACTTGAACATCTTCAAGGATTCCCTTGGGGTAGCAAAGTGTCTGATCTGCAAGCTGCAAACACATAGTTGTGTACAACAAAGGTTGACCATGAATTTTCTCATAGATTACCTTATGCATAATGTTGACACTTGCTCCAAGATCAAAGATGGCTTCATCAAAGGTATGGGGTCCAATGGTCATAGGGATAACAGGTCTCCCTAGATCTCCTTTTTCTCGGGCAGATTCTCATCTCCCCATCCTCTATACTTCGACCTTGGCGGAGCTGTGAAGTAATCCCCTACATTGAAAATGTCTACAAGATTTGCAGTTTCTAATTCTTCCAGATTCCCCGGAATCTTACCTTTTTCGGTCACAGGTACTGAAGCGGCTAGCTGAGAAATTTGTGATTCTATCATCTTATTAAAGCTAAGCTGATTCTTAATAGCAGAAGTAAAGCTTTCCATTGTATTATTAATGGTTTCGAGTATTTTATCATTGGAAGCTATCTTTCTGGACATATTATCAATAACTTTATTTTGATTAACAATCATTTCTCTTAAAGGCGGTTGGTTGAAGTTGTTACCTTGGTAGTTACGTGAGTGATTACCTTGGTAGTTGGGCCTCTGTTGCTGATTCCATCCTTGATTCTATTGAGGACGATAGTTATTGTTGTTGTTGATGATGTAGTTCACATCCTCTTGAACTTCAGGACAGTTGCTTCCTATGTGGCCAGTGCCTCCACACTCTTCACAAGTCATGCGAGAATCGTGGATGTGCATGACTTCCTTTTTCTCATGGTGTCGTTCGTCGAGCTTCTTTATCAGTAGGTCCATCTGAGCAGACATCATGTCTACTTCTTTGAGTTCATGCATTCCTCCTCTCTTCTTCGGTTGAGTGCATTCTTCGTTCCATCCTTGGTTGGAAGCTATCTTCTCGATGAGAGCAGTTGCCTCTTTGATAGTGAGTGACAAGAACGATCCTCCAGCAGTTGCATCGATATTGTCACGGTCACTCAAAGTGAGCCCATGGTAGAATGTCTACATAAGTAACCAATTCTCCATCCCGTGGTGTGGGCATTCTGATATGTTGTCTTGAAAGCGTTCCCATGCCTTAGGGACAGATTCATCATACTGTTGCTGAAAAGTTGAAATCTTTGCTCGTAGGGCATTCGTCTTGCCTACGGGAAAGAACTTTGCTAGGAAAGCAGTGGAGCAGATCTCCCATGTAGTGTTTTTATCTTTGTTGGCGTAGAACCATTGCTTCGCTCTTCCCAAAAGTGAGAATGAGAATAGGCGGAGGTAGATGGTGTCCTTATTGACTCCTTTGATAGTGAAGGTGCTGCATATCTCCAGGAAGTGTTGGAGATGGGCACTCGCGTCTTCATGTGCTTTCCCACAAAACTGGCTAGCTTGCACCATGCTGATCAGAGATGGCTTGAGTTCGAATCCTCGTTTCCCACATTAACTATTGGTCCAGTCCTGATGTTGGCAGTGGTGGGCGCAGAGAAATCACGGAGAGTCTTGTCAGCCATGTCTTCTAACACTGGTGTTGAGCATCTTGCCTGAGTGTCTTCGGTTAACGTGGTTGGAGGTTTCCTAAGCATGGCGTTGGCTTTGGCTTTTCGGATCAAAACTTCAGGATCATCAATGTAGTTTTCTGGTCGATCAAATCCAGTCATACATCACCCTGCAATAAGATATTCAAGAAACTAGACAAAAGACAGGGTGAGCCTGTTTGAGTGAAGATCAATAGTGTGTCTCGATTATCATAAACATGTGTGTAGAGTTTTTCCTAGGTATTCAACTTATGTCCTATTATCTCATGTTCTTCTCTTAGAAACTTAGAGAACTCAGCAAAATGGCTTCGGCAATGGGATTTCCTTAAGGGATTTTCCAAACAATGGGGAATGTGCTTTGGAATCACTGTTGACATCTCTTAGCATCACTTCAGATAACGGCGCTAGAAATGTAGGTAGACAAATCTAACAATATTACCTTTAACGCTAGGCTGTCACCACTAGCAGCGACACTAGAGATGTGGATGGTATTTATGATCTTGCCCTTATAAAATATGAAATGAGATTATCCGCAAGCGCACAAATAAAATACATCCGTTGTAGCATTTCACCAAGGAAAGAGTTTCCAAGGTATCGTTATTTATAACGGAGCAATGCATATCATGAGCTAACTGGTAGGAGATAAACATCTATAACTATGACACACATGTATGATTATGATAAGAGTTCCACTAGATCTATACTCAACATAGGAATTAATCATAAATGATAAATATGATAAATGCAATAGAACAGAGTAAACCATATAAAAGTGTTCCAACAGAGCATTCCCACCCAAGGTCGGATTGTAGCCAAATCTAGAAAGAGATAGATTAACTTCCTAACATGGTTCTAACTATAGGTCAGAGACTACGTCAATTAGTGCAATTATGTTTAGCAATCATGGTTAGAATAACTTATATTTATACATAGGAGACATCACGCATGAAGGATCAGATCCAGAGTCTATGTCCTTCGGGTGACCAGGTCTTACTTGTCCTATATTCAGGGAGTGGACTACAAAGGACTCAACGAGGCTATAAGAGTCACCCTCGCGATCTACCACTTGCTGGCCCGGAATATAGGGTGCATTCGCAGGTAAACAACGTATAAGCACCACGCTTACACAATGTTGACCACTCACCCCGCGATCGACAGAATGAGCGCTATACGACAAGAGCATAAACATAGAGATATCCTAGCTATGCTAGACATATAATCAAAGTAGACGATGAACATTATAATTATGAACACGAAATAGTAACAAGTCATGACATGTATCAACTAGAACACAAACTAGAAAATGAATAAGAACTAGATGAACAATTAGAAGTAGATTAGAACACAGAGATGAACTAGAGAGATAATTAGAACTAGATTAGAATACAGAGATGAACTAGAGAGATTAGAAGATGAACTAGAACATAATTAGAACACAAGATAATGAACTAGAACACAATTAGACAATTAGAAGAACAATGTTGATACAAGAGAGATACCAGGCTAATTACCTAGATCCTCTTGACTAGATCCAGAATCCGAGCTTCCCTCGACTCTTCTAATTCTATTCTAGCTACGCCCTTGGATGGTGGAGCTCCTGGTTGTCTAGGCTATCTCTAAACTAACGATTGATTGATTGATCTGGTGATGATTTCATGAGGGGGGTCTCGAGTTTCTTATATAGCCCGGTGGGATGAACCGCAGCCCTCGGATCAAACTGACGTTGAACAACAGCCAAGATACAAAGTAGAGGTCGGTTAGGTCACGCCGCACGAAGGAGGGGTGGATGCCAGGTGGGCCCAGGCTGGCCGGCCTACGGTTGAGGTCGGCTGACCTCCCCTTGCCGTTGCCTGCCTCCTTCTTCAATCGGAAGTCTCCTGGTACCTTCCTTATTCTCCTAGAGCCCTTGTTCGGTTGGTTTGCGCAACGAGTCATGGCGTGGATGGATTCCTTGTTGTCTTCTTCCTGTCTGGTCCCTGGATAATTCTGGTATTTTGTAGCTGTTGGAATCTTGTCTGTTACACCCCTGATCTTTGTATGGATAATGCTTCTAGAGGGTTCCAGAGTCTTCCTAGTCGTATTCATCGAGGACTCTCACTCCGGGGCTCCAAATATGGAAAGTGGTATGTCTGTTGCGATCGTCTCGACGAGCTTGTCACAATGGTGTGCTCTGATTCTTCACTTGAGATACTTTCTTATGATGAAATATTGAATATCCTGCAAAACAAGTAAGAACTCCACAACTCGTGGAACTCGTTAGAATCAAACCCTATAGCTACACTCTTTGGATCATTGCGGGTCATTTATGAGGTTAGTTGACGGTTTAAAATAGGAGTTATCTACCGTCAACAATCACACATTTGGTTCCCCGGCAACGGCGCCAGAAATGCTTGTTGACATCTCTTAGCATCACTTCAGATAACGGCTCCAGAAATGTAGGTAGACAAATCTAACAACATTACCTTTAACGCTAGGCTGTCACCACTAGCAGCAACACTAGAGACGTGGATTGTATTTATGATCTTGCCCTTATAAAATATGAAATGAGATTATCTACAAGCGCACAGATAAAATACATCCGCTGTAGCATTTCACCAAGGAGAGTTTCCAAGGTATCGTTATTTATAATGGAGCCATTCATATCATGAGTAAAGAGAATGACAGGAGATAAACATCTACAACTACAACACACACATGTATGATTATGATAAGAGTTCCACTAGATCTATACTCAACACAGGAATCAATCATATATAATAAATAAGATAAATGAAATAGAACAGAGTAAACCATAAAGAGTTCTAACAGAGCATTCCCATCCAAGGTCGGATCATAACTAGATCTAGAAAGAGATAGATTAACTTCTAAATATGGTTCTAACTATAGGTCATAGACTACGTCAATTAGTGCAATTATGTTTAGCAATCATGGTTAGAATAACTTATATTTATACACATGAGACATCACGCATGGAGTATCAGATCCAGAGTCTATGTCCTCCGCATGACCAGGTCTTACTAGTCCTATATTCGGGGAGTGGACTACAAAGGACCCAACGAGGCTATAAGAGTCACCCTCGCGATCTACCACTTGCTGGCCTGAAATATAGGGTGCATTCAAAGGTAAACAACGTATAAGCACCATGCTTACACAATGTTGACCACTCACCCTGCGATCGACAGAATGAGCGCTATATGAACAAGAGCATAAACATAGAGATACCCTAGCTATGCTAGACATATAATCAAAGTAGACGATGAACATTATAATTATGAACATGAAATAGTAACTAGTCATGACATGTATCAACTAGAACAAGAACTAGAAGATGAATAAGAACTAGATGAACAATTAGAAGTAGATTAGAAGCACTAGGATGAACTAGAAAGATAATTAGAACTAGATTAGAACACTGAGATGAACTAGAGAGATTAGAAGATGAACTAGAATACAATTAGAACACAAAGATGATGAACTAGAAGACAATTAGACAATTAGAAGAACAATGTTGATACAAGAGAGAAGACAAGGCTAATTACCTAGCTCCTCTTGACTAGATCCGGAGTCCGAGCTTCCTCGACTCTTCTAATTCTATTCTAGCTACGCCCTTGGATGGTGGAGCTCTTGGTTGTCTAGGCTATCTCTAAACTAAATGATTGATCAATGTTCTAAGACTAAGATTGGATTATGATTTGATGTCTCCAGGAGGGGGTCTGGGGTCTCTTATATAGCCCGGTGGGATGAACCGCAGCCCTCGGATGAAACCGACCTTGAACAACGGCCAAGATACAAAGTAGAGATCGGTTAGGTCACGCCATACGAAGGAGAGGTGGCTGCCATTTTAGCCCAGGCCGGTGGGCCTAGGGCTGGCCGGTCGGCCTCCCCCTGCCGCTGCCTGTCTCGTCCTTCTATCGGGACTCTTCTGGTACCTTCCTTATTTGCCTAAAGTCCTTGTTCGGTTGGTTTGCGCAACGAGTCGTGGCATGGATGGATTCCTTGTCATCTTCTTTGTGTCTGGTCCCTGGATAATTCTGGTATTTTGTAGTTGTTGGAATCTTGTCTGTTACACCCCTGATCTTCATATGGATAATGCTTCTAGAGGGTTCCAGAGTCTTCGTGGTCGTATTCATCGAGGACTCTCACTCCGGGGCTCTGAATATGGCAAGTGACATGTCCGTTGTGATCGTCTCGATGAGCTTGTCAGAATGGTGTGCTCTGATTCTTCACTTGAGATATCTTCTTATGATGAAATATTGAATATCCTGCAAAACAAGTGAGAACTACACAACTCGTGGAACTCGTTAGAATCAAACCCTATAGCTACACACTTTGGATCATTGCGGGTCATTTATGAGGTTAGTTGACGGTTTAAAATAGGAGTTATCTATCGTCAACAGTGGTCTCGCAAGACTACAAGCCCCTCCGATGTACAATCAATGGTGCGTGCAAGCACTGGTAGGTAAGAGGTATGCAATCCTCACTAAACACTAGGCCTAACACCTAGAGCAAGCACAAAGCGATGGTCTAACTAGGCTAAGCACTTCGCAAAGCACCTACACTAATCACCTAGTATATCACTTAAGCACTTTGGTGGCTAGAGCAACTAAATATGTGTCTATACACTTGGTACACTTCCTTGAGCTCCAACCTTGTGTTCTTGGCCGGCCATGGGGGTATATATAGAGCCTCAAGCAAATAGAGTCGTTGGGCAAAGAGATGGACTTTTCTGACATTGACCGGACGCACTTCACGACCTGACCGGACGTGTCCGGTCTCTCACAATGGCTAGTTGGCTGACTGCACAGGCATGGATTGGACTCTACATGAGTCCGGTAACATATGATCGGACACGTCTGAAAGCCCTAGTTTGGTTTTGGCTAATTGATGAAACCTATTTGGTCTAATCCTATTGCTAAGCATGTGTGTAGCTTTTTAGAAAGGATTGAGACCAAACCAAGTGGTGGAGCAAGCAAGGTGGCAACCATGGAGGATGGTGATGTGAAAGGTCCTAGTTTGGTTTTGGTAATTGAGTGATAACTTAGGTGGACTAATATGTGTTTGAAGTGAATTACACAGGTGATTAGTCCATAGGTGATCATGTGTGAGCAACATATGTCATAGAGGTGAAATGGCTTCGAAGATGTTGCAAGGCTCACACATGTGATGAAGGAGCTTAATGCACATGAAACATGACATGGAGTCATGTGGCTAAGATGGTGAAGATCAAGGCAAGACTTGGCTTGATGGACCGGTTGCGAAGGTGAAGGGCAAGTTGGAGGCTTTGAAGTCGTTGGTACCGAGTGTCGGGAGGCTTAAGCAAGATTTGGCGCTGAAGGACCGAAGCGATGGTGAAGAGCAAGTGATGTCAAGATCGATGGACCATGGAGGCCATGTGATGATATGAAGTGGATCATATCATTTGGAGATAGATTAGAGCATGTGTTGCATCAACACCGAAGGAGATGGAATGGAATGCGCAAGGCAAAGGTATAATTGTAGGGCATTTCATTTCACCGGTCATAGGTGTGTAGAGAAGATTATGACCGGGTTTAGGATAGATGGTCGTACTATTAAGAGGAGCAAACTTGTTTGCATATCGGTCATCTAGTGCCACTTGAGTGATCTAACTTTGCGATGTTGCTAGGATCGAGTGGCGCGGTAAGAGCAAGTGAAAATCCTTTGAAAACATTTGTGAAAATGCTAACACACATGCACAAGGTTGTATACACTTGGTGGTGTTGGCACATTTGCAAAGGAGAAGGTGTTGGAGTTGAATTGAATCAACTCGGAGAAGTTTTCGGAGAAACCTTTGGTTGAAAAAGAGAAGCGATGGATCTTGGATTGGAATTCTGTACTAACCCTTTGTGAGTTAGATTAGCTTTGTATGTGGGATGTGTAGCCCTCTGAATAAGCTTTCCAAAATGTCTAAGATCATCGAAATTGGAGTTCGGAGCTAAGAGTTATGGCCGTTTTAGCGAGGAGTTCAGGATGTTGAAGTCAGTAGTACCGCCATAAGACCGGTAGTACCGACCCTACTACCGACCCCTCTGTGGGCAGCGCGCAAACTCTCTGTTCGGAGGAGTTTTGGCCTAGAGGTAGTACCGCCATAAGGCCAGTAGTACCGACCCTACTACCGACCCCCCTGTGTGCAGCGCGCAAACTCTCTGTTCAGAGGAGTTTTGGCCTAAAGGTAGTACCGCCATAAGGCCGGTACTAACGACCCTCGGTAGTACCGACCCCGGTCGGTAGTACCGGCGATCGAAGTCGTTTTGAAGGCTCTCTGTGTAGATCTAGATTTGGCCTAAAGGTAGTACCGCCATAAGGCCGGTACTACCGACCCCCCCCCGGTCGGTAGTACCGACGTTTGGAGGAAGTTTGGAGGCGTTCTGTGTAGATCTAGATCTGGCCTACCGGTAGTACCGCTATAGGGGCCGGTAGTACCAACCCTACTACCGCCCGTGTTAGAAAGGCGATTCTAACGGTCTTTTGGACCGCCGGTAGTACCGACCCTCGCCCCGGTAGTACCGACCATAGGCGTGGGAGCTCGGGAAAAGGGAAAAACGGCTAGTTTGTGGCTCCCCTCTATAAATAGAGGGGTGGCCGGCCCTTGGACAAGGTTCAGCACCCTAGGGACTTTGTGTCCATGGTTGGGAAGTGCTTAGGAGCCCTGTAACTCGCTTGTGCTTGCTAGTGTGCGAATCTATTACGAGTGAGCGATTCTAGTGCGTTGCTTTGAGAGATTGCAACGAGTGGCACTAGGTGTTCGAGTTGCAAGCCGGTGGTGCTTATTACTCTTGGAGGTTGCCACCTCCTAGACGGCTTGGTGCGTGTCTCCGTCGTGAAGCCCGCGTGAAGATTGTGCGTGGCTCCGAAGAAGCTTTGTGAGGGGCATTGTGCTCGCCCCGCGGGAGATCGCGAATGTAACACCTCTGGTGTTTAACTGTAATTAACCTGACATGTCATCATCATTAGTCATTAATCATTCTTGCCTTGCATTTATGTTTGCCTAGTACTTGTGTAGCAATCTCTTTTCAAAAACCCTAAAAGCCCAAATCTTCCTATAAGGGCAAAAATGGTAATTTCACCTCTGTGCCTAGCTTTGTGTAATTCTTGTTCAGTTGGATGTCTTGAAGTTTTGTTGTGTTGGCCAAAGTTCAAAAATCAAAATCAGATTTCAAATCCCTTTGCAAAACCCTGATTTCCAAACCCTGGATTTTATCCCTCTTTTTGTAATTCAAAAATTATTCAAAATTTGAGGTTGGTCCAAAAAGCAAAGTTGTAGATCTGGCCAAGAGAAACAACTTTGGTATTTACAAATTTTCAAGTTTGTGTACAAAGTTTGAAGTAAATCCAAATTCATTCAAATTCCAATTTTTGTCCCCTTTTCAGTTTTCAAAATTTATTTAAAAACTATTGAGTTTCAGAAAAAGGGTATATTAGCAAAGTTGTAGGTTTTGATAAAAGGAACAACTTTCATATTTGCAGATTTCCAACTTTCAATGTAAAATCAAAAGTAATTTTGAATTTATTCAAATCCCAAAAGTGTTCCCTTTTCTGTTTTCAAATGTGGTCCAAAAACTATTTGGATTTTGAAAAGATTCTTTTTGATAAAGTTGTAGATCTCCTTTTTCTGCACAACTTTGGTATTTTGAGTTTTTGCTGCTCAGTTCAAGTTTTGGAAGTAATTTGCAAAATACAGAAAGTCAAAACCTAGACCTAGCCCTGTTCATCCCCTACCTCTAGCCGGCACAGAGCAGGGGGGGCCCGGCCATGGCGCCTCGCCGGCACTGCGCACGCCGCGTGCCTGGCAGCCGCACGCACGCCTCCAACCTGCCGCCGCTGACCCCGTGATCATTCTGCCCCCGCACGCGCGAGCGCTGACCTCCGCGCCCGTCCCCCACTGTTCCCTGCACAGCGCCGCCGCGTGGCCGTCACCGGCAAGCCTTCGCCCAGGCCCTGGGTGCACGCCCGTCCTCCCGCCGGCTTGCAATCGAGTGCGCACGCTTCGGCCGAGCTCATCCACACCATCCCGTGCTCTCTACCGTCCCCGACCGTGCCTATAAAAGGGACCGCCGGAGTCCGAGCTCCTCACTCATCTCCGCCGCCGTCGCCAGCCCACTCCGAAGCTCCCGCCGCTCAACCACCTAGCCCAAAAGCTCCGCCTTGAGCTCGCGAAGCTTCCCAGCCCCTCAATTTTACCTCCCCCGCCTCCAATCGCCTGGCGTAACCCCATCTTCCCAAACTCCGACGAAACACCGGTGAACACGGGTTCGTCAAATACTACCTCTCCGGCCACGATCATCTTCCCCTGACCCCTGTGTCAGCTTCCTTGGCTCCGTGCGACTCTAACCAGGCCCTTGCGGTCTCGTGTGTTGCGCAGGATCGCCGAATCGCCGGAGTGCCGCCGCGGCCGTCTCCTTCCTCGAGCCTCACCCTCGAGCCTCACCCTCGAGCACGTGTCGAGCCTCACCCTCGAGCCTCACCCGCGAGAACGTGTCGAGCCTCACCCTCGAGCCTCACCCTCGAGCACGTGTCGAGCCTCACCCTCGAGCCACACCCTCGAGCACGCCTGCGAACCGCGCTCCCTCGAAGCAGCCGAGCCCTGCCTCCGACCCGTGGTAAGCACTCGAAGCCCCGGTCTCTGCTTCCACTCCGCTTCGCCCGAGCCTACCGGCCAGGCCTCGGACAGACGCTTGTCTCCGCTTCGCCCGAGCCTACCGGCCAGGCCTCGGACAGACGCTTGTCTCCGCTTCGCCCGAGCCTACCGGCCAGGCCTCGGACGGACGCTTGTCTCCGCTTCGCCCGAGCCTCCCGGCCAGGCCTCGGACGAAACGCTTGTTTCCGTCTCGCCCGAGCCCTGCTGTCCGCCTCGCCGCGATTCGCCCGAGCCCCTGCAAGGAAGGAGCACAGCACTCTTTTCTTTTTCCTTTTTGAAAGAGTGTGAATAGTGTGCTGTTTTCTCTTTTTTGTGTGAATTAATTTGTTGTTCCTTAAATCCTGATAAAATTATGGTATGCTCCATGCACTGTGTAGTATTTTAGAAAAATATGAAACTTGACTTTTCTGCAAGAATTTGAAAATGTAAAATCCCTCTTTTAATTAATAAATGGATGGTTTTGGATTTTTAGAAAATTATTTATAACTCCAAAAATCATGAGATAAATTTTTGTGAGCTTCCTATGCCATGTTTAGTCTCTGGTGAAATTTTGAAGTCTTTTGGACCAAGTTGATTTTTGAGCATTTATCTTTAATTGTTAATAGTGCCTTCTGTTAATTAATGTCTGATTTTATTTGAGCACCTTAATGACCTCCAAAAATTATGAAATTTGTTTTGCCATCTATCTACACCATAATGAACTTATGTGATTAATTTGGTAATTTTTGGAGCAACTTCATAAAATGACCTTTTTAAATAATTAAGAAAAATAGAAAAAGGGATTAGGGTTCATGTTGTATGCCCTGTTTTTGCATTGTTCATGCTAGCATACTCATGTGCATGCATCATTGCATTCGTATAGTCACCGAAGAAGGAGTCAAGATCGAGGCAGCCGCCGACGAACCTGTCCCTGAGGCTACCCCGAACTCCGACAACTGCCCTGCCGCCCTCGAGCCTGCCCTCTTTGCTCTTCAAGGCAAGCCCCGGTGCATTTAACCCTTTCCTTGAATTTATAAAATGATTTCCTTAAATGCTTTTGAGTTAAATTATTGCATTAGGTTTATAGGAGTTGTGTGTTATCCTAATTGATGCACTATCCACCTTGACCACTGATACACCCGATACGTGCTTTTCAAAAGTATTTGAAAAATGCTTAGCAATGCTTATTGAATTAGACTTTGCAATAAAATGCCAATTTCAAAAGTGTGATCACTTAAGGAATGTTTATGGGAATTTGGTCTTACTCCCCGGCTGTTGGCTAGGTATCTGATCCGTACCTAGTCAATAGCGAGGAGAGGTTGTCCGAGCGTACGGTGCCGTCATGTTGTAGTCCGGGACTCAACAGTTGACACCGACCGGGACAGGGTTGAAAAATTGACGGGACTATTACGCTTGGGTGAGATATAACCAAGGTATAGTTCTGGCTGGAAAGTTAGGGACCATCCGTATGGGGGCCTGCTGGTCAAGACTTGTAACTATTCACATACTTCGGAAAGCTCTGGCTCCGAGGAATCCTTTATTGGACCGACAACCACGCACTGGGAGTGGAGAGATGGCGGAAGTAGCATGTACCCACGTGGTCGTCGTACCTGGATAGGAGTGGTGTACTGTACTTCCGGGTGGCGTAGGACCGGGTCCAATCTTGGAGGAATCGTGGTAGACGAGTTGGCATATGCAAGCTTGGGTGCTACATATGCAGTGTGGATAGGGATCCTCAGCTGAGTATTATTTATCCGGATTAACGTTGCTCCTCGGTTATGGAGACTTGGTCCACTTACTGTCAACGGAGAGTGGTTCTCAACTAGGAATGTTTTGAAATGTAAAATGAATCATGAACGATGAAGAATTGAGGAATGCTGAATCTTTCAAAAATAAAATAAGGTTTACAAAATGCTTTTTCTGCAAAATACTTGATCTTGCTTAAACCTTACCTTGACTACCCTACGCCTCTCATTCCTGAGTCTTCTCCCTTTTTCTTAGTCGGGTAAGTCTTGTTGAGTACCCCAGTACTCAGGGTTTGTTACCCATGCTGCAGGTATGACAGAGTCCCCGATGTGTCTTGCACCCTGCTGCGTGACCATCGTCCAGGAAGAGGCCGATGAGGCCGAAGAATAGTTGTACACCCGCGGGCTGGGTGATTATAAGTATCTTTGTTGTTCTCCACTATGTTGCCTATGTCTATTTCTAATATCAGAACTTGGTTTGTAATAACTGCACCTTAATTTCTATTTGGAACCCTGCTTTGTAAAACTAATGTTATTTAAGTCTTCCGCTCTTTATTCCGATGTTATTTGTAAAAGTATGCAATGCTGTAACCAAATTGTGAGATGATCCTGCGGACATTGGGCACTGATGTAGCCCGGTGGCGAACAGGTCTTAATCACATGGAACATGGGTTCGGCTATCAGAGGTTGACAGGGACACGTGGGCCATGGGATTAGGGTCGTTCCGTCACAGCGAAGAGCAACTCTAGTGGAGAAGAGGCGTGAAGACCGCCAAGTGGTCCGGCCGGATCGAAAGCTAGAGCTCTTGGTGAGCACTACATCGTGGAGAGGTTGGCTTAGTGTCACCACTAGCGAGAGGATCGGCGGCAACCTTGGGCTTGCTTCAACGGGGACTAGCTTGGTGGCAACCAAGTGAACCTCGGGATAAAATCTTGTGTCCCCATCTCTTGTTGCTCTTATTGTTCTTTGTTCCTTGCATATTACGCTTGTTTGTGTTCTTTGTGTTCTTCCTCCCTCCTTCACTCTATCTTAGGTTGGGAAGACTCGATCTACCTTTTGGCAAGGAATCAAGACGTGGGGAAGCTACATTCGTCATCTACATCATCTAGGGAAGTGGGGTAATTGCTAGATCTGAGATTGCATCTCATCCCCTTCGATTTTGTAGCTCCCTGCAGGTGCTCGGTAGTACCGGCCTAGAAGCCCGGTAGTACCAGTGTCGGTAGTACCGGCCTATAGCCCGGTAGTACTGACTGCCTGGTGTTTACACTAGCTTGTATTGCAATACTATCTCTTGTGCTAGTGTTTAGTTGCTTAGTTTGTGTAGCTAAGTTGAGCTCTCTAATTTGGCTTGTGTAGCCTTGTTATTGAGCATTGCTAGTGAGCTTAGGGTTTGTGCTTTGCTTGCTAGATTGCATAGGAGCTCCCCCGTGCTTGAAATACTAGTTGCATAGGCTTGTGTGACCTTGCTTCTAGAATTGGTTAGGTGAGCTCTAGCTAGCCCGACACCTTATTTGCATTGATTAGGATCTTTTGTAAGGTGTCATAGAGTATAGGTAGAGGGGTGTAGTCTTGGCTAGACCGATAGTTTTAATTCCACATTTGTTTCGGTTAGCAGCTACGTTTAATTTTAAAAAGGACTATTCACCCCCCCCCCCCTCTAGTCCGCCATCTCGACCTTTCATGATGGCCGCATGCAATCAAAGTGATCAAGTGCTCTACCATTGGTGAAACAAAGGAGAGAAGAGATGGAGCAAAGAGGCCCGAAGGCAAAAGTATAACCTATAGGGCTCTTTGTTTTGGTGATCAAGACACTTAGCGAGTGTGATCACATTTAGGATACATAGCCGTACTATTAAGAGGAGATAATTCATGGCTTATGCGGTGTTCAAGTGCCACTAGGAGTTCTCTAACATATTGATGCTTTAGACCTAGTGAGAGACTAACAAAACCCTTTGAAAATGCTTTGCAAAATGCTAACACACGTGCACAAGTGTTGAAACACTTTGGTGTTGGCGCATGGGAGCAAGGGTAGAAGTTAGAAAGCGAAAGGTGCTGAGTTTGATGCATCAGATGCTGAAGGCGGCAGCATCGGACGCTGGGCCGAGCGTCCGATGGCTAACCCTAGCTACAGACTGATGCTGAAGGAGCATCAGACGCTGGCAACGGACGCTCAGGAAACACTGTTGCAGAGTCCGATGGTAATGACGTGGCGCGAGCGTACTTTCTAGGGAGCATCGGACGCTGGCCTACGTCCGATGCCGAACCATCGGACACGTCCGATGTGTTTTGACCCTTTCTGGAACCTCTCTGCATGGTCATCGGACGCAGGGGTAGATCGTCTGATGTGAAGGTGCCTGCGCGTCCGATGTGACGCCGTTTAGTGCTGAATTGAGCAATGCCATCGGAGCGTCCAATGCCTGGCATCGGCGCGTCCGATGTCACTTTAACCGTGGCGCGAAGGATTATGACCGTTGGGATCGGGCGGCCTGAATTCGTATCAGGGGGACACGTGGTGCTCAACAGAGCATCGGACGTTGAGGTAGCGTCCGATGGTCCCGACACCTGCGCGTCTGATGGTCGCGTTTTCTGCCCAACAGCTAGGCCGTTTTGAGGGGCATATATAAGTGGCTTGGCCGGCTCACTTGGGTTCTCTCTTGCACAATTTGATCCCTAAGCATCCTTGTGAGCATAGCCAAGCCTCCCCACTCATCTCTAGAATTGATTTGGTCAAACTAAGCGAGATTGAGTGATTAGTGCTAAGATTTGAAAAGAGTTCAGTCTAGTGGCGCTAGTTCTTCGCATCGGCTTTGAGTTGCTTGTTACTCTTGGCATTTGTCGGTCCCTAGACGACTTGGAGGAGTTGAGGTGGTTGATTGGCAAGATTGGTGATTGTTCTTGGCCACCACCGTTCGTGATTGTGAGAGGTTTTGGAGCCTCACCTCGCCGAAGCGGCAAGAGGCATCCTTAGTGGATTGCTCGTGTCATTGAGCTACCTCGCTAGCGGTAGATTCTTGTGGTGCTTTTTGTGAGCTTGGCTTGGTGCCAATTAGCCACTGGATCACCTAGTGTTGGTCGACACAACAGGGAGTAGCATGCCGGCAAGCACGTGAACCTCGGGATAAATCATTGTGTCTCACGTGCTATTTGTGATTGTGTTTCCATCTTGGTGATTGGTCTTCATATTCACATCTTTGGTGATTGGCATTACAAGTGGAATTCACCGGTGATTGGTTCTCTACAAGGCGATCCTGAAGGCTCGGTGAAACCACTTCTATCTAGCTCATTCACTTTGTGCATTTAGTTTGAGCTATTTCATTTGTTGAAGTTCCTTATGTATATTGTCTTGATATATCTCTTGTGTAGCTAGTTGTGTTTAGTTATCTAGATTTGTCTATCGCACTTACTAGTCTCATATACATTCTTGTATATCATACTTGAGCTAGAGTTAGTTTGTTCTTTCCGTATTAGATACTAACTCTAGTTGTTTGTGTGACATATAAATATTAGATAGAATTGTTGGTTAGGTGGCTTGCAACACACTATTAGGCTAGCGCAAAAAGCTTCGCTATTTGTTATACTAATAGTGTTTGCCTAAGTGATTTTGTAGATTTTTAATTAGGCTATTAACCCCCCCCCCCTCTAGCCAATTTGGACCTTTCAACATCCGATCACGTTTTTGTGCCTCTGGAACCTCTCTATAAACGACCGGACTCAGCTGAGCTGCAGCGTCCGATCAAACACGTAGCGTCCGGTCACGCGGACGCGCTGAGGAACAGTTGCATCGATGCGTCCGATCGCAACTGACGCAGCGTCCGGTCACACAAATGTGGCGCTGTTGGCTTGAGTTACTGACCGGACGCATCCAGGCCAGCATCCAGTCACTGCGAAAGCAGCGTCCGGTCACTTCTATTTCCCGCCTTTCACTTGTTCTTTGCGCCTGACTTGGTTCCATCCTTGTGCCTTGGACTTTGCTTGATCTTTGAGAGTCTTCTACTGAGCTTCTAATGTATTGCTTGAGGTGTTGATCATCGGATCATCACGTCGCCTTTGTCCAAGTCACATTTGCACCCTATTGAACTACAAAACAAACACTTGCAAACACATTAGTCCAATATAGTTGTGTTGATCATCAAACACCAAAATCCAAAGTCAAATGGGCCAAGGTCAATTTTCCTTACAATCTCCCCATTTTTGGTGATTGATGACAACACGACCAAAGCAAGCAAATAATAGATACGAAATTTAAAATGCAATCTACTTGCTAGGATGCAATGCAAAGACAAGATCATATGATGTTAAAAGATACCAAATTGAACCAAAACTTAATAAAATATCTTGTCCTTGCCATAGAGTCCCTTTGTGGCATTATGGATTTAAGCCTCCCCCTAAGTCCATAATCCACTTCCTCCCTTTCTCAGACCATCCCAAAAGTAACCACAAAAAAAATTGATTTTCTTTATTTTGGTTATTTTGTTTGTTTTAGTTTGGGCTTGTTTTTGGTCCCTTCAAATTCTCCCCCTTTGGAATCAAACACCGAAAAGGAAGACATTAGAAGCACAAGGGAGGGTCAAATTTTGTGATCCTTTTTATGTGGAGTGGAATTGATCACAAAACTTGACTCTCATATTATTAAACTAAACTCCTCCTAAGTGTATGCATACATATGGTGTAAGGCAAAGCATATGCATAACCGGCAAATTAATGCACAAAGGAGTTTAATTTATACAATACACGGAGAAAGCATATAAGAGTATCAAAATGAAATCAACATAATGATATCAAAAGGAATACCACATGTAGATACAAAATGAATTATTGCCACACACGATGCTTGTCTCCGGGAACTCCATTTTTCTTGCAATGAGACTACTACACACATGATAAACTTGAAGATAGTGTTAGTCTCAAAGCTTCCAAATTGTAGAATAAACTCCCCCTAAAAGTGTGCATACAAGTTTGAAATACTTGTAGGAGACATGCACATTGACTTATAAGGTCAAACTACCATTTTTGCAATATGACCACTAAAAATGTGACACCAATTGAAGATGGTAATCGAGGTAGTTTATCTACTATTTGGACTATGGAACATATAAGATAAATACAAAGTAAAAGAAGCTATGTGCCGTGCTCCTAAACAAATTAAACCATGTAGGTTTGCTCCAAAGATAAGACATGATATCGAGCAAAACTACCATATGATAAGTCTAGTGTATGCATGACAAAGAATTTAAAAAATTCAAATGCAAATCTAGGCAATGGAAGGAACTAGATGCTAAAAAGGATTTGCAAGAATTTAAATCTAGTTACCTCACATGGGTAGGGGAATTTGGGACCATAGTAGCCACTAACATACTTGGCAATGACATGATCCAATGTGATGCATCCCATGATATGCACCCAAAACTTTGCCAAGTCTCCAAATTCCCCGTAGTCCACTTGACTACTCACTTCCCTTTCGGGACCCAAACCTTTTTGGTGCTCCTCATAGTTGAGATAATGTCCTTTGGCACCCAAATGCGTTTGGCCCCATTGTTGGCTTGCTTGTTTGCTTTGACGGCCACCACCTTTTCATTCTTCTTCTTCTTCTTCAAAAGATAAGGTGTGGAGGCCTTCTTGTTCACCTTGTTGGTGTAGGTGTTGGAGAGCTTGCTTGTTTGCTTTTTGTTTTTCTCTTTCTTCTTTTCTCCCTCATGCTTCACCTTGCACTCATAGGACTTGTGCCCTTCCTTGTGGCACACATAACAAACCATAGTTTGCTCCTCATCAAGCTTCTTCACTCCCTTGATGGTGTTATCTTGATGAGTTCGGGTTTGATTTGTTTTGCCTTTTGCTTGAGTCAAGTCCATGGTGAGGCGAGCCACTTCTTGCTTTAGTAGCTCATTCTCCATTGCAACTTCTTGTGTACATGTTTCTACAATCACATTCTCAACACAAGCTTGTTTGCACGTGGGTGAGTCTAAATCAAGTAAATCAATGCAAGAAGTAGAAGCATCCTTTTTAGGCATATCAAAGATTGATTTTTTAATGTTAGGTGCCTTGGTGGGGTTTCCTCCGATGGTTCCAAGATTAGCAACTTTGTTAGTTAGCTCATCACGATGTTTGCACATGATTTCCATTTTAGCAAGCAAACTTTTGTAAGCGTCTTGTGTGCTAGCTAACTTTGCTTTTAATTTTTCATTTTTCTTAACAAGTTGCTCATCATTGCTTGTGCTATCACTTGTGCTTACACTAGCCTCAAGTTTCTCAATTTTATTAGATAGCTCAACATTTAAGTTTGAAAAAGTTTCATATTGATCAAGCATAGCATTGTAAGCTTGTTGAGAACTATCTAATTTATCTTTTAAATCATTAATTTTCTTTTGTTGGCTAGTGCAATCCTTAGCATAGTTGAGATTATCTTGCACAAGTTGATTATAAGAAGGTAGCTCATCATCACTATCACTACCACTATCACTATCACTAGACATAGAGTTTGTGTTACCTCGTGCCATAAGGCACACACGTGAGGAGCTTGATGATGATTGCTTGTGACTGCGCCTTTTATGTTGGACTTCATCATCACTTGATGAATCATCCCATGTCTTGATGGTGGTGAGGGCTTTGGCCTTACATCCCTTCTTTTTCTTGTCCTTGGGTGTGGGCTTTTGTTTTGTGGCAATCCTTCACAAAGTGCCCTCTCTTGCCACATTTATAGCATCCATTTTTCCTTTGCTCTCTTCTTTGATTGGTGAAGAGGCAATCTTCAATATTGATGGACACACCCTTGACATTGAGCTTGCAGATCATCCTCTTCACTCCTTGCATTAGCTTGATTGTTTCTTCTTCATCAAAGGAGGAGTCAGATGAGGTGGAGGCTTGATCATCACCACTTGATTCTTCATCATCATCATCCTCTTCTTCTTCCTCATCACTAGAGGAGCTTGAGCTTGTCTCAATTTGCTTCTTGCCCTTCATCTTCTTGTGCTCATCACATGTGAGAGCTATGCCTTTGCTTGATGAAGTGGCTTCTTCTTGACCCATCTTGCGTGACATCTCAAATGCCACCAATTTACCAATGACAATGGTCAGGGTCATTGTGCTCAAGTCTTCCATGTTGTGGAGGATGGTGATGATGGTTGCATATTTGTTCTTTGGAAGCACGGAGATGATCTTCCTCACAATGTCCGCATCACCTAGCTTTGTAATTCCTATAGAATTGAGCACATTGATAATTAGATTCAAACAAGAATACATATCACGAACAAGCTCATTTTCATTCATTTTAAAGGAGTCATAACTTGATTTAGCTAGGTGATGTTTTTGCTCTGTAACATTACTAGTACCATCATGGAGCTCATGGAGTTTTAACCAAATTTCATGAGATGTTTGTAAGTTAAAAACTTGGTTAAAAACATCCATGCTAAAAGATTCAAACAAGCAATTTTTAGCTCTAGCATTAAGATGAATTTCTTTTTCATCACCCGCGGTTAACTTGTTGGGATTCTTGGGGGTTCTCATCCCATTGCGGGTGACTCTCCAAACACCTTGATCAACTACTTCTAGGTAACAAGCCATTCTAACACTATAGTAGGGGAAGTTTGTGCCGTCAAAGTGCGAAGGCCTAGAGGTATCCATCCCAACCACTCTTAGGGGCGTCGGCTCAAAGACGGTGAAGCCAAGAGTCCACAAATGAGCCAACCGACTCCGATACCAATTGAAAGGACTGTGACGCCTAAGAGGGGGGTGAATTAGGCAACTTAAAACTTCTACTCTAAACTATGGCCTCTAATTTCCAACTAGTCAAAATCTATGCAACAAAGTAAACTATTCAATGTGCAACTAAGGTTTTGCTAGGTGTTTTGCTATCTCTACCGCAAAAGAGTTTTGCAACCTATCAACTAGCCTATCAACTAAGCTAGGAAAGGTAAAGCACACAACAAAGGTAGCAAGTAAATGCGGAAGCTAAAGAGTGTGGTAGAGATGCAAACTCCCATCGACGACTCCGTTATTTTTACCGAGGTATCGAGAAGCACGCAAGCTTCCCCCTAGTCCTCGTTGGAGCCCCTCGCAAGGAATCCCTCGCAAGGGCCAAGCTCCCGGCCAGGTAACTCTGTGGATAGCCCCGGGCCTTCCCCATGCACAAGTGGGTCTCCGGTTAAGCCACTCGTGGCAAAGCCTTTCCCGGATGCTCCCCGCCGTCTTCACTATTGTTTACACCATATTTTGGTTTGCAAAAAGGATCACTATTTTGTAAACACAAACAGCTGATTTGTTAAGGAAGGAATCGACCTGAAAAAATAAAAGAAGCCCGCTTGATCCAGACACGACCAGAGGATCATGTGGGCCAGGCGTGATGAAGGCGTATTGAGCCCAGCCAAAGAGCTCGGGTCCGGGTTAGCTTCTTATTTATATGTATCCTAGTCGTATTAGAATAGGAGTCTGCCGGGTTATAAAAAGCTAGAAACCCAATTTTTGTAAGACAATCAATCAAACACATCGGCCACCGGCCAAAACCCTAGGAGTAGGAGTAAGGTAGAACTCGGCGGAACCTTCAACCAAGCAGGGCTGCATCGGCTAGATCGACCTCCGGTTTGCTTGTAAGTTTCACCAATGACTCGTGTTATTGTTCAATAAGGCTATATTTGGCATCGACCAAACTCTTGTTTAGCTATGACATGGGTTAGTTATCAGTTTAAGTTCGTCTTTTGTAAGACTGTCTTGACTCTGATCAATCTCTTGCTTTAGTCGATCTTGACTAGTTATCGGCTCTATTAGTTTTGGCAAGCTAATAGATTCATTAAGTTATCGATGTTGTTTATGCTTTTTAGTGTTTTATTTAGATTTAAACAATATCTTGCCCAATCAAGATTTAGCTTAAGCTTAAATGTTGTTTAGTTTCAGCTGTTCGAAGGCTTTATACGCTTACACCAAGGAAAATAGCCGATCTAAGCTTATCATTGACTATTTTGTCAATCTTGATTGTTACATGTTGTGCGTTCGAGATATTCGATAAAATTGCGGTTTGATCTAAGAAAAAGGTAGATCTGATCTAGCATGTTTATTATGGTTGTATTTCCGAACCCCACTGATACGCATGATAGATTAGATTTGCTTGATCTTAAACCAAATCATGGTTTTATCGGATAGATCTTGTTCGTGCTTCATGGATCCTGTATCGGCTAAAATAGCCGATCCAGTTACGCTTTCGTCATAATGTATGCTTTTAAGTGACGTAAAATCAATGGATGTACTCGTTGCATCAGACGTGATCTAGCTTGGTCATCATTATGGCTGCATGGAAACACCCCACTGTTGATGTTCAAGTTACTTTATCGATCTATTTGTTATTATGGTTGCATGGAGACACCCCATTGTTAACAAATAGAACTGCTTATGCAATTAGTCGATTTGTTGATTTCATGTCATTTAAATGTATACATAGATCTCTGTTCTATTTACATGTTTAAGCTTATCGGCTGTTCTTTATTCTAAACTCTTTCTTTACATATACATTTGCCGTTTCGCTTCAAATATTGTCAATGCTTTAATCTTCTCTTGGGAGTTGACTTTGTAGTCAATATCCTGTAACAGTGGCTATGTCAGAGCCGTATAATTTGGAACTGTCTGGCATCAAACCGGCAGGTTCCATAATTTGACGTATTTTCTTTTCCTTGACAATTACAGGTCAAATTGACTGGCACGTCCGGAGTCGTTCTCACCAAGATTCGGTATCGCCATCTCTTGAAGGTCTAGGAGGTCAAGACCTTGCTCTGCACGGCCTCTAAGGACCGTGGTCGAGTGTGTTGACCCTTCGGTCAAATTTTCACGTCAAAGTAGTTGGAGTTGAGGTTGCGCTGCTGCAGCGCCTGGAGGCGGCGGAGCTTGGCGCCGGGGAAGAGCTGAGGTTGAGCTTGGTGCCGAGCTTGGCCTGCGACGACGCCGGCGGCCCGCGCAGCGGCTCGAGATCCGGCGTCCAGCGGCTTGGCCTGCTGTAAGTGCCTCCATTCCAACCATTGTTGCCTCCATAGCTTTCAAGTGGATCTCCCATTGTTGCCTCCATAGCTTTCAAGTGGATCTCCCATTCCAACCACTAAAACTTGAAAGAGAGGACAGCAAAACTCGATTAGAGAGCAGATCCATTGATTCCCAAAGTCTCAAGAGCATTGGTTCACGTTTGGCCGGAGGTTCTAGGGTTTATTACTCTTGGAGCTTGCTCCTAGCCGGCTAGGCGTCGCCCTTGAGCTTGCCATCGATTGTGGTAGCCTAGGGAGGTTTGTAACCAACTACTTGCAGCTAAGAAATCACCCCTCATCTCAAGAGTTAGGTCTCTTGACTTGAGAACGAGGAAAGGGCAAACCTAAGTGGTGAGCTTGAGCCTTGGTGGCATACCTCAACAACGTGGAGTAGGTTAACCTTAGTGGTGAACTGAACCGCGGGATAAATCTTTGTGTCACCTTGTGCTTTAGTTTACTTTCAATTTGTGAAGTGATTTCTAGGGTTTCATTTCAAATATGTGCTTTCTGTTTCTACTATATCTATGAACTGTTTGATCCTGCAAGAAACTTACTCTCTCTGTGCTTAACATTCTGTCTTATACTCGCGCAGCACAATTTCGTTTTTGTCTAGATCGGCAGTGCCGACCAAAGGATCGACAGTGCCGATCAGGGTTCTCACCGAGTTGATTTTTGAGTTTTGACAGACCTATTCAACCCCCCTTCTAGGCCTCCAGAGACCTTACAAGTGGTATCAGAGTAGGTTGCCTTATATACGCTTCACCGCGTAAGGTATGGAGACCGGAGATGGTTCGGGAGGTGTGAAGAAGGCGGATGTGCACCTTGAGGATGAGAGCAGCGAGCTCAGCGCTTCCACAGCGCATGACCATCCTCTTCCTCAAGCCCCAACCCACGTCGACAAGCCTGTCAATCCGGTTGAGAAAGAGAGGAAGAAGGAAGAAAAGAGACTAAGAAGAGAAGCTCGTGAAAAGCAAAGAGAGATTGATAGATTGCTCCAAGAGAAGAGAGAAAGAAAAGAGTTGAGAAGAAAGATCCGAGCAGCAAGAGAAGAAGAAAAGAAGGAGAAGGCCAAAGAAAAATCCAAGAAGAAAGCCGATCCTCCACCAAGTGACTCATCAAGTAGCTCCGACGATGGAGATGATGATGAATCCTACCATAAGAAGAAAGGCAAGAAGAAGGAAAAGGATGAGGACAGCAGCAACAACAAGAAGAAATACTCCATTGTATCCTTCAACTATTCTTATTTGACTAACCATGATCGCAAGTCTTTCATCAACGTGCCCGCGGGAAAGTTGCCTCATTTCGATGGGACCAACTTTGCCAAGTGGAAGCACTTGATGAGGGCTTATCTTATTGGTCTTCACCCCAGTCTTTGGGAGATTTTGTGTAGGGGATTTTTGATCCCGAAGATCCCACAAATGAAGAGATGGTGGTTTTCCATCTCAATGGACAAGCCACAAGTGTGCTTCTAAGTGCACTAGATGGTGAAGAATACAATAGAGTGATGGGTGTTGATGTTGCCAAGCAGATTTGGGACACCTTGCACATTGCCCATGAAGGAGTGGACAAGGTGAGGAAGGCTAGAGTTGACTTGTTGATGGCCAAGCTCAACCGGTTTGTGATATTGAAGAATGAAGGGCCACAAGAGATGTTTGATAGATTGATGACCATAGTTTTAAAGATTAGAGGCTATGGTTGTGATGAGTTGGATGACCACAAGGTAGTGAAAGTAATGTTAGAGGCATATCTACCAAGAAATGAGACTGTGGTCACTTTGATTAGAGACAAGAAGAAGTTTGAGAAATTCACTCCAAATGATGTGCTTGGAAGAATATTGACACATGACATGCAAAAAGAAGAAGCAAATGAGAGAAGGAAACTTGGTGAGTTGCAAGCCAAGTTGGATGGGCTCAAGATCAAGGATGTAGCACTAAAGACAAAGAAAACAAGCAAGCCAAACACCTCAAACAAGAGCAAGGGCAGCAATCAAGCAACTACAAGCAAGTCAAAAGCAACAAAGCAAGATCAAGTACAAGAAGCTACAACATCATCATCAAGTGAAGATATAAGTGATTGAGAAGATTGTGAAGAAATCGATAACATGGCTCTTTTCATAAAGAAATACAACAAGAGTTTGAGAAGGCAAGGCTACAAGTTCACTAAGAGAAAGTTTCCAAACAAGAAGAAGAGACTTTGCTACAATTGTGGTAGCACCGAGCGCTTTATTGCAAAGTGCCCACATGAGCTCAAAGATGGCAAGTACAAGAAGGACAAGAAAGAGAGCAAGCATGAGTACAAGAGAGGTCATAAAGACATGGGAGAAGCTCACATTGGTCATGAATGGGATTCAACAAATGAAGCATCAAGTGAGGAGGATGAGAAGATTGCAACCGTAGCCATTCAACATTCATCCTCCACACCAAAGCTATTTGACAACTTGACCGATGACGAGGACCACAACTCTCACATTTGTCTCATGGGCAAAAGTGAGAAGGTAAAATCAATTCCCACTCCCTCTCTAACTCTAAATGATATCTCTAGTAGTGATCTTAGTGATACCTCTAGTGATGATGAATCTAGTGATGAAGAGTTGGATAATATAACTAGAAACTTGGATAAAAAGACAAAACTCTATATCACTAAGCTATTGGAGGAACTAGAGAAAGTTCAAGTTGAGCTAGCAACTAGAGATGATGATCTCATTGCACAAGAGAACATTTACATAGCTAGCAAGGAAACTCTTGCATTAGAGAAGTGAGGTGGCTGCCTTGCGCAAGGCCTTGGCCAAAGAGCAAGAGAGCCATGCTATCACAAAGAAAGAAAATGTTGCACTCAAGCAAAAGTATTGTAACTTGGATGAAAAGTACAAGGAGCTTGAGCTACAATATAACATTCTTTGGGATAGCAACTCACATCCCTCTAAGGCAACGAATGACTCTACTCCCTCCACTAGTCAAGGATGTGGAAAATGTTATAATCTTGATGTGAATGCTTATTCCACTAACCTTGCAAACATGGAGGCAATGAAAAAGGAAATTGCTAGGCTCAATGAGATGATTGGTCAAGGGTGCAACAACAAAGGTATACACATAGGTACCAAGAAGGTGAATGATCAAAACAAGCCCAAGTACATAGATGGAAGACATCCTTTCATCAAGAATGGTTTGGGTCACACGAAAGGAGGCAAAACGAATGCAAGAAAGAAGGTAAATGGCTATGAATGTGTGCAGTTCATGAGCAAGGGCAAGATTGGTACAGATCAGCCTGCACAGATGTCGGCACGGCAACCAGCCAAATCAGCACTGCCTCGCAAGGTCGGCAGTGCCGATGGTTTGGTCGGCAGTGCCGATCCCCGCAAGAATGGGAAGGCTACCAATCATGCCCCTGGTCAGAACAAGCACAAGAAGATGGTGTATCTGCCCAAGAAGGATGCCCAAAAACTAAAGAAATCAATGTGGGGCAATCCAAATGCCTACAAGTATCAACCAAAGGCACAATCCCCTCGACAAAGCTTGTCATCCTGTTTTGTCATGAAGAACAACATCAAGGGGGATGTGTATGCCAAGTATATTGGCAAAGGAACTAATGTTTACTTGCATACCTCTATTTGGGTTCCAAAGATTCTTGTGACTAACATGCAAGGCCCCAAAAGTACTTGGGGACCTAAATCAAGGAACTAATTTGTCTTGCAGGCATACTCCTCCGGTGGATCAAGTTGGGTGCTTGATAGTGGATGTACAAATCATATGACCGGAGATAGGAGTATGTTCATCTCATACTCTCCCATGATCAACTCACATGACAACATTGTCTTGGGAGACAATTCCAAAGGGGGAGTAAGAGGTCTTGGTAAAATTGTTATCGCACTTGATCATACACTTTCAAATGTTTTACATGTTGATTCGTTGGGATACAACTTGTTGTCTGTTTCACAACTTTGTGAGATGGGCTACAATTGTCTCTTTACGAATGAGGGTGTAGAAGTCTTTCGAAGGGAGGATTCCTCTATTGTCTTTACGGGTCATCACAAGAACAAGCTTTACCTAGTGGATTTCACTAAGGGAAAGTCAATCTCAAGACTTATTTAGTGGCAAAATCTAGCATGGGTTGGCTTTGGCACCGCCGGCTAGCTCATGTTGGGATGAGGAACTTGGCCAAACTTCTAAAAGATGAACACATCCTTGGACTAACAAATGTTCATTTTGAGATAGATAGGATATGTAAAGCATGCCAAGCCGGAAAGCAAGTAGGTGTACCTCACCCACCAAAGAGCATCATGACCACAACACAACCATTGGAGTTGATTCACATGGATCTCTTTGGACCGGTCGCCTACCTTAGCATCGGGGGTAACAAATATGGTCTTGTTATTGTTGATGATTATTCCCGTTTCACTTGGGTGTTCTTTTTGTATGACAAGAGTCAAGTGCAAGAGAAGGTGAAGATATTTGTGAGAAGAGCACAAAAGGAATTCGGTCTTCCTATTAAGAAGATAAGGAGTGACAATGGGACCGAGTTCAAGAACACCCCCGTTGAAGTGTTTCTTGATGAAGAGGGCATCAAGCATGAGTTTTCAACTCCCTATACCCCTCAACAAAATGGTGTAGTAGAGAGGAAGAACCGCACGCTCATTGACATGGCAAGGACAATGCTAGATGAGTACAAGACACCGGACATCTTTTGGTGTGAAGCCGTCAACACCGCTTCAAAGCCATCAACCACCTCTACCTACACAAGAAGTTGAAGAAAACCTCATATGAGCTCTTAACCGGTAGCAAACCAAAGGTGTCTTACTTTAAAGTGTTTGGGTGCAAATGTTTCATACTTAACAAGAAACGCAAAGTCTCTAAGTTCGCACCCAAAGTTGATGAAGGTTTCCTACTTGGCTATGGATCAAATGAGCATGCCTACCGTGTCTTCAATAAGACTTCCGGTCGTGTTGAAGTAGGGATAGATGTGACATTTGATGAATCTAACGGCTCTCAAGAAGAGCAAATTGATCCAAGTGTTGTAGGAAAGGAGGATCCACCTTGTGAAGCAATCAAGCAATTGGCTATTAGAGATATAAAGCCACAAGAAAATGAAGTTGTTGATCTAGAGACTTCACCAGCAGCTGCCACAACTACTTCCGCTAACGTACTTGATGCAGGTTTGCAGCAGACCCCTGCTGCAAGCAGGGTGGTCGGCAGTGACGACCCTCCCTCTGCAGCAGCAGCTAATTCATCTCCAGTGCCAAGACTGAACCTAGAGCCCATATTTGAACAAGAAGAAGATGAAGGTTCAGAAGATGTACATGAAGAAATTGAGCATCCCAACTAAGGCAAACGATACAACGGGATCACCCCGTTGACAACATTCTTGGGAGTCTTCGAAAGGGGGTAACAACATGATCTCAATTAACAAACTTTTGTCAATTTTACTCGTTTGTTTCCTCCTTGGAACCTCTTAAGGTAGAGCAAGCACTAGATGACCCAGATTGGGTCATGGCCATGCAAGAGGAGCTCAACAACTTCGAGAGAAACAAGGTGTGGAAGCATGTGGAAAGGCCAAGTACCAATGTCATTGGCACCAAATGGGTCTTCCGCAACAAGCAATATGAAAATGGCGTGGTGACAAGGAACAAAGCAATATTGGTTGCTCAAGGGTTCACTTAAGTAGAGGGCTTGGACTTTGAAGAAACATATGCACCGGTAGCTAGACTTGAAGCAATTCGAATGCTTCTAGCCTATGTTGTCCATCACAACTTCAAGCTATTCCAAATGGACGTGAAGAGTGTGTTTCTCAACGGCCCATTCAAGAGCTTATATAGGAGCAACCATCGGGATTTGAAGATCCAAAGTTCCTCGATCATGTCTTTCAACTCCAAAAGGCGCTCTATGGGCTTAAGCAAGCACCAAGAGCATGGTATGAATGCCTTAAGGAATTCTTGCTAAAACAAGGCTTTGAAATAGGCAAAGCCGATCCTACACTCTTTACTCACAAAGTTGGAAATGATATATTTGTGTGCCAAATATATGTCGATGACATAATATTTGGTAGTACTAACCTTTCATTGTGTGAAGAGTTTAGTAGGGTGATGACCAAAAGATTTGAGATGTCCATGATGGGTGAATTGAAGTTCTTCCTTGGATTTCAAATCAAGCAAATGAAGGAAGGAACTTTCATTAGTCAAACCAAGTACACTCATGATATGCTAAGAAAGTTTGACATGGCGAATGCCAAGACCATCAAGACCCCAATGCCAACCAATGGGCATCTTGATCTCAATGAAGAAGGGAAAGTCGTGGACATTAAGGTATATCGCTCCATGATCGGCTCTCTACTTTACTTATGTGCATCTAGGCCGGACATAATGCTTAGTGTGTGCATGTGTGCTAGATTTCAAGCTAACCCGAAAGAGTGTCATTTAATAGTCGTTAAGAGAATCTTGAGATATTTAGTGCACACTCCTAACCTTGGCTTGTGGTATCCCAAGGGCTCCAAGTTCGATTTGCTTGGGTATTCGGATTCCGATTACGCCGGTTGCAAAGTAGATCGAAAAAGCACTTCAGGAACATGTGAATTCCTTGGACGGTCCTTAGTGTCTTGGAGCTCTAAGAAACAAAATTGTGTAGCCCTATCCACCGCCAAGGCCGAATATGTTGCAGCTGGAGCATGTTGTGCTCAACTACTTTGGATGAGACAAACTCTTTGTGATTTTGGATGTCATTTTACCAAAATCCCATTACTATGTGACAATGAGAGTGCAATCAAACTAGCAAACAATCCCGTAAGCCACTCAAGGACAAAACATATAGACATCCGACATCATTTCTTGAGGGACCACGAAACAAAAGGAGATATCGAAATTTGCCATGTGAGCACCGACAAGCAATTAGCCGATATCTTCACTAAGCCACTTGACAAGACAAGGTTTTGTGCTTTGTGTAGTGAGCTAAATATACTTGATTCTCGTAATGTGGTTTGAAATATAGCATGCCTCTGTTTGCTCAACTAGCGACATAGGAAAATGTTTTGCAAAATCTTCATATTATGCTTCAAAATGTTTGAAAAATCACCTCTAAGGACCATGACCATAGCCCTGTATTGTTTTTCTGTGTCTGGTCATGACTCTTAGAGGACACATAGACATATCCGATATGAAATAGGTTCTTCAAGTTTCAGTCATTTCCAGGCAATTTGGGCTGGTCGGCAGTGCCGACCATTGAATCTGCTGACAGGTTCGGGCCCACTTGGCCAGGCCATGGGGTGCCTTTCTTCTTTCCTATCTGCACCCCGTGACCATTGAATCTGCTGACAGGTTCGGGCCCACTTGGCCAGGCCATGGGGTGCCTTTCTTCTTTCCTATCTGCACCCTGTGACCCCTCTCTCTCAGTCGAAACGGCTAGCACCATCTCCTCTTCTCTCTTTCACCCTAAAGGAGGAGATTTCTAGGGTTTGGATTACCCACTTCTTCGGCAGTGCCGAGCCAAGCCCAACTGTCATGCTCGTCCTCGGGCTGTGCTGGTCCTCTCCCTCAAGCCTTTGCTCCTTCCCTCAAGTTCTCTCAAGGTAACAAGGTGTTTTCCCCTAAATCTCACCCGATCTATGCAATGGATGGTTTCTAGTCATGAATTTGTGTTGCTGGTTTGTCACAAATGTGTTGGGAACGTGTTTAGGGGGAGGAATAGAGTGGATATGGAAATCTATTGTCGGGGTGAATAGCAGACATCAGCACTGCCGATGTCCTGGTCGGTAGTGCTGACCTCTGCAGCCTCCTCTGTTGCAGATTCTGTTGTTTCCTCGGTCAATGGGCATCCAAATCTACCGGATTCCTCATTCAAAACTTGTTTCCAACAAATTTTGTTTTATGACCTAATCCATGGCTTGAAACCCTAAGTTATTGTTTCAAATCAGTTATGTAATTGCACCTATGTTAGAAAGAACGATGTGATGCAGAGAAAATTAGGGAAAAGAAGTAGAATTAGAATAGGGGGTGTTGTGCAGATCGGCAGTGCCGACCATGGAGAGAAATTTTTCTCTCGGCAGCAACTTGTGTTTTGAATCTAACTCTTTTTCTTAGTTACCTCTGTATCACAGAAATTCTTTCTACATGCAGTTGCTTACTTGATTCCTTTCAATGCATAGATGGAGGGTGGTGATGACCATGGCAAGAGGAAGATTACCTCCAAGAAATGCACTCGTCGTGGTAGGGGAAGGGCTTCATACACCATGAGAACACAAGAAGAGCAGCAGCAGTACAATGAGGAGCAGGCAGGTCATATTGCGAGATATGTGCTTTCCACTCCACTTCACCTCACAGAGTTTGATGACAGCTATATGAGGGATAGCACTAGTGAATTTGAGATAATGGAGCCACAGAACAGAAGGAGAATCCATGTGACCGACTACTCCAGAAGTGTTGCAGAAACCACCAGGGCTAGATAGGAAAATCCCTTCGAGGTGCAGAAAGATCATGATTTGGATTACAGGTTTTGGAATTCTTTCCATTCCAACTTCTACACTACCTGCATTATTGGGAGAAGCAAGGCAAAGGTGATCAAGATGCAGTACATTGACTTCTCTGATATGCAGGATAGGAATGATCCTGATTTTGCTTCAGCTGTGACACTTTGTGACATATATGAGTTGTCTGACATAATGAGTTTCAGATATGATTGGAACCGGGAGGTCCTTGCCCAGTTTCATGCCACTTTCTACAGGGATAGGGATGCGGATGAGATTCACTGGTTGACTGATGGTATTCACTATCGAGTTAACTTTGTGACCTTTTGTCGCATTCTTGGTTTTGGGCAGCAGCACAGGTCCTACAGTCGCTTTCATGATGATCATCGCTTCATGCCGCATGAAGTGATTTTTCTATGGGAGGATCCAGCTGCAGCTGATGGCAGGAGGACAGAGTTGAAGAGCATATATTACATCATGAACAACCTTATCAGAAGCACAATCAATCCAAAGGATGGTGCAGCCACTGATCTCAATGGGTACATTACCAATGTCTTATCTCGGTTTCCTAATGGTGCCAAGTTTAATGTGCCTAACTTCATTTGGGTTGAGCTGAGTTGTGCAGTGGAGGATGGTAGAAGGGAGCTGCCCTATGCCCCTTACATCATGTTTATGATTGAGAGAGTGACTGGGTTCAGGTGTCCCAAGGATGGGACACACAAGACTAGAGGCGGGGCAGCTACTTCTCAGGTGCATAGGAGTGCTTCATATGCTCATAGAGAGGCTCCTAAGTCTTCCAGAGGTGGTGGCAGGAGTGGCAGGAAGAACAAGAAGTTTTGGAAGCTTGGATCTTGGATCAAGGCTATCTTTGCCACTTGTTCTTATCAGAGTGATGCAGTGTACAGGACTCACAGGTCCATGTAGGAGATGAGACAGGCTCAGGGACTTGCACCCATGTCTCCCTTGAGATCTCCTCCGAGGTTCAGTCTTCCGAACCTTTCTGAGTCTGATGATGATGATCAGCAACAGCCACATCAGTCAGAGCAGTATCAGGCAGAGCCTGAACACAGTCACCACAGTGCTTGGGAGTTTCAGACGCTTGCAGGCTATCAGTAGTAGTATCAGTATCAGCAGCAGCAGGAGGAGAAGCAGCCTCCCAGGAGGTCCACCAGACGGTCCACTCGCTACACGGCGACCTCTCACCGTGGTGGGCGTGCTCGCATAGACTCGGATTCAGACGATGATGGCGGACAGCAGGCTGGTACTAGTGGCGCTGGTGGTGGTGTTGATTGGGATGACATCCAGGATTCCGACGATGAGTGATCTTCTCTTCTCTTTTTGGCATTTGATGTCAAAGGGGGAGAATTGAAGGTCTGGGGTCCAATCTTTTCGACGTCATCTCGCTGCTGAGTTTGTGTTTTATCCGAGAAGTATTAGTTAGGTTGTGAGATTGAGAGGTTATCTATGTAATAATTGACTACCCTTTAGACTTGTTTCGTCTCGGATATGGACTTGTGTTTATTTCTGTTCCAGCTTGTCTTGTTTGTGCTAGTAGCTTACTTTTATGTCTATTGACTGCTATTTAAATTTCTCTGTGATCTGGCTGTTGAAGCTAGGTCGGCAGTGCCGATCCTCTGGTCGGCAGTGCCGATCTGTGCAACAGCTGCCAGACTTTGCTGTGCATAAACGGTCATTTGCATCACGTATTATTCTGTGACACTATGTTTCTTGCACCTCACAGCAGGCATGGATATAGGGGGAGGCCCCAATATCACTAATATGTGAAAATTGACCTCTCATGTCAATTTCTAGAAATTCAAATTCCATTCACATATTTAGGGGGAGTTCTCTACATCCATGACTCATAAATCTCAGCACCTTTATATCTTTTGTAAGCTCTAATTGGGTTGCCATCAACTACCAAAAAGGGGGAGATTGTAAGTGCAATCAAGCCCTAAGTGGGTTTTGGTGTTGATGACCACCGAATTAGACGGCTAATGAGATTTGTTGAGTTGACGAGCAGGGAATAGCAAACGAAAGGATGGCATACATGACTGATGGGTATCCAATTGTTTTCATGATGGTTTCTGACTCAAAGGAGGTTTAATTCATTTTTATTTCAAATTTGAGTTTAGGAATGTCGTACTATCAAGAGGGATTCTAGCGCCCACAGTCGAATTGTGTTACCAATGCTCAATCTTTGCCAGAAAGATACACATCCAGCCACCTTTCTAACCCCACAAGCTTCATATGGATCAGATCATTCTGAGGAGGTCGGTAGTGCCGACCCTTATGATTGGCAGTGCCGATCATAACCGGACCATTGGAACCAGACTAAATATACCTTTTCAGAAAGCCCAAAAACGGCCCAGTCAACCAGTGCTTCTTCCAGCTCGCGATTCTGACCGTTGCTAAAGGCTCTCTCTCCCTCTCTCACTCCTCCATTGTTGCCTCCATAGCTTTCAAGTGGATCTCCCATTCCAACCACTAAAACTTGAAAGAGAGGGCAACAAAACTCGATTAGAGAGCAGATCCATTGATTCCCAAAGTCTCAAGAGCATTGGTTCACGTTTGGCCGGAGGTTCTAGCATTTATTACTCTTGGAGCTTGCTCCTAGCCGGCTAGGCGTCGCCCTTGAGCTTGCCATCGATTGTGGCAGCCTAGGGAGGTTTGTAACCAACTACTTGCAGCTAAGAAATCACACCTCATCTCAAGAGTTAGGTCTCTTGACTTGAGAACGAGGAAAGGGCAAACCTAAGTGGTGAGCTTGAGCCTTAGTGGCGTACCTCAACAACGTGGAGTAGGTTAACCTTAGTGGTGAACCGAACCACAGGATAAATCTTTGTGTCACCTTGTGCTTTAGTTTACTTTTAATTTGTGAAGTGATTTCTAGGGTTTCGTTTCAAATCTGTGCTTTCTGTTTCTACTATATCTGTGAACTGTTTGATCCTGCAAGAAACTCACTCTCTCTGTGCTTAACATTCTATCTTATACTCGCGCAGCACGATTTCGTTTCTGTCTAGATCGGCAGTGCCGATCAGGGTTCTCACCGAGTTGATTTTTGAGTTTTGACAGGCCTATTCAACCCCCCCCCCCCTTCTAGGCCTCCAGAGATCCTACACCTGCGGGTGCGCCCGGCTTGGTACTCGAGAACGGCGGCGAGGTAGACGGGGGCGCTGTTGCCAACGTGCTGTGCGTAGCGGCCCTTCTTCAGGTAGCGCCCGATGCGACCGACGGGAACTGGAGCCCGGCCTTCACGAACCTCGTCACCGACTTCTTCTGGCACAGGTGAGGAGCACAAGGAGCAGGGCGGCAGTGAGGAGCAGCGCAGGTGAGGAGCAGGGCGGCGGCGTTCGGAGGGGAGCCTGGGAGCGCTCGGGTTGTTGGCTGGCGGAGTGGATAAGGTTTGGTCGAGTGGGGGAGACGATGGCAAAATCTCATAATTTCTTGTGAAACTTGGGGGCAAATATGTACCTCATCTGTTGTGTCTGACCAAGGAGCCGGTAGAAGCTCGTTTTTTTTTTGGCTCCGACGGACTGCTCGTTTGTGTGAGAGCGCAAAACGCGTGGATTTTAGATGGGAGCACCTCACGCAAATACGTTTGGTGCTCGGAGAAAAAAAAACAGCTCTGGGTGCTGGTCCAGAATCCCTACCAAAGGGCTCCTAGATATTACGGTAATTCTCCAAAAATGGAATGCAAAATTAAGAACATGAAGCAAAATACTATAAAAATGAAGGCAATTCTGGCACTCTAAAGACAAAAAAAAACTCTGCAACATTGCCCGGTGGCGGAGTCGAACGAAAGTGCAAGGAAAGAAGCCTGCCGCGTTCTGCAATCCAATCTGACGGATATATAATCAATATTGTATAGTAGACTAGGATGTTCGTAGACTGGGAAGAATTTTATTCCTGTCACATGGATGTTACGATCCTAATTTAATATGTTAAAAATAAATAAATTATAAAAATAATTTACTAACCGAGAAGACTGATTCACGAGACGAATCTAATTTAATATATTAAAAATAAATAAATTATAAAAATAATTTACTAGCCGAGAAGACTAATTCACGAGACGAATCTATTAAACTTAGTTAGTTCATGATTTGATATTACGGTGCTACAGTAAATATTCAGCTTAGTTAATTCATGATTTGACAATATGATGCTACAGTAATATTCGTTAACGATAGATTAATTTATCTTAATAGATTCATCTTGTTAGTTAGGAAAAGGTGAGATTATTAGTTTTATAATTAGTTTATTTTTAATAGAGTAAATTAGTATCCCTACATCCAATGTGATCTGCTAATTTTTTTTCCAGAACAGCGAAAAAAACATATGCTGAAGAGAGGTCTCGGCACGGCATCTCGCTGCTTGGAGAATGGACTGGTGGGTGGTGGCTGCCACCGAGTCACTGTCACTTGGCTATCTATCCGTGAATGAACCGAAACACTTAGCGATGTATGATCCAATCCAATACACACTTAGCGATGGGATTAATTAATTCGACATTTTTCAACTCCTCAGACGAGGATCTCAAGTCTCAATCTCAACATCAATACCGCCGCAATAAACGAAGGTGAAGAAGGTATTGTAGATGGCAAGCGGTTCATAAAGTAAAATATTTAGGACACCATAACGAAGGTGAAGAAGGTAGATGGCAAGCGCAGCAGCCGGCCAAATGACTGGCCGGATCAGGTCCGATCAGTAGTCGTCGCCGCCATAGTCGTCGTAGCCACCCCCGTAGTCGCCGCCTCCGTAGGAGTTCTCCCTCTCCAGGTTCTCTTCCACCCTCTCCGACACGCGCTCCTCAAACTTGTCCTCGAGGTAGCTGGCCCCGCCGGCCAGCGCCAGCCCTCCGAGCACGCCCGCCGCCGCGCCCACTGCCAGCCCCGTCCCCATCCCCATCTTGTTCTTCTTCTTGCCGTCGGCACCAACAGCGCCGGTTCCGTACGCGGCGGTGGCAGCGACAGGAGGAGCGCCGTACGCGGCAGTGGCGGCGACAGGAGGGGCGCCGTACGCCGGCTGAGGAGGCGGCGGCGCGGAGCCGTAGGTGGAAGGGTACCCCGCCGGGGGCGCCGCGGTGTAGGGCTGCGGGGCGCCGTAGCCGCCGCTGCCGCCGTAGGCGCCACCGGAGCCGTAGCCACCTCCGGAGCCGCCGTAGCCGCCTCCGGAGCCGTAGTAGCCGCCAGCAGCGGCGGCGGACGAGCCGTAGGGGTCACGGGTGCCGGCGTTGGCGTAGCCCGCGGGGGCCGGGTAGGGGTTGGGGTCGTAGTACCTGGACGGCTCCTTGACGGCGACGCGGACGTCGAGGCGGCCGTGGGGGCGGCCCGAGGGGCGCTTGAGGCGGAGGTTGCGCGACGCCTTGCCCCCGATCCCAGCGTCGTCGAGGACGTCGCGGAGCGGGAGGCGCGCGGAGCCGACGAGCGGCTTGACGCCCTCGGCGGCGTTGGCGTGCACGACGTCGACGTAGAGGACGGCGTCGTCGAGGCGGGAGGAGGGCGGGAGCGGGACGAGGAGCTTCTCGTCCCACACGGGGTTCTCGCCGTTGTCGAGGTCGACGCGGGTGGAGCACTTGGCGCCGGAGTCGATCCACACGACGGCGTACGGCTTGAGGTCGCCGTGGCGCCAGTTGACGTTCTTGAGGTCCCGGGCGGTGCCCACGGTGACCTCCACCTCGTAGCGGGAGCCCATGGCTGGTCCGCTGGTGCCCGAGCGGGATGGATCAGGGAAGGGAAGGAGAGAAGGGACGGAGGAAGAGGAAGCCTTTCGCTTTCGCTTTCGCTTTCGCTTTTGCGGTGGCTGCACAAACTGGAGCAACACGAGGAGGAAGGCGACCCGTATAAATAGGGACTTGACGTGCGAATGTTACCACGCGCGCGGGCCGCGCGGGGTCGGGGAAGACGACGCCGGCCCTGACGGAGTGGCGGCTCGGCTGGGGAGTGGTGTCAGTTGGGACGGTGGGATCGACGCTCCCGAGTCCGGTCTCCACGCGGCTTCCTGGCCTGGTCTACTGTGTGCGCGTGTGCCACTTGCCAGGGCAAGGCGGAACCGCGGAAGATGCTTTTGCCTCGGGCTGCCACGTTTGACCAGACTGACCACGGCGATGCGAGGTCTGCAGTGCACCCCACCAGCTTTGGTGGCTTGCAATGGATCAATGCGGGCCCACCCAACCACCCCCGCGCCAGGACCACTTGTCGTAGCTTTGGTGGCAAGCCGAACGGAACGGCTACCACGGGCCACGGCCCGTTTCCTTGCTCGTCTTCTTCCTCTTGCGTGCCTGCGGTCTTCCCTGGTCTGCGTTGCTGTTTTCATTTCGGGTGTCTTTGTTTGCTTAGCTACGAAGGAATGACGACATTGCCCTCGTTAGGTGCATGCAGGCTCGGTCCACCGTGCATTCTCTTCTTTCCTTCCACGGTAGGATAACATTGACTAGCACAGGGCACGCGCCTTTGCGCGTGTCGGTAGGGAAAGGAAATGTTTTCAAATTAGGCAATGTACTGGATATATAGACTATGATATGAGTAGTAAGAGAGGTAGATGTGCATGTAGAATGTGCATTTTCATGTGTATATATTACATAAGTTGTTAGAGAGATGCATGTCCTTCTATATAGACATAGTACACTAAACATGGTACATGATAGTTTACATCTGAGGATATATATGGAGTCTTCCAATGCAGAACCAAACCATTGAATTGGTGCAGTTTTGCTCAGCAGCTCAAACGATCTAAGGTTACATTTCTTCTAAAAGGAGCCAATTGTCTAGTAAGAGGAAAGGATCATTATTGTGAATCAAGCATTGTTGGAGAAAGTAACTTGCAATTACATTTACTTAAAATATTCAACACGGGGAGCATGATATATAATAAAAGTAAGGAATTTATGTAGTGTTAACATACAATACAAAGATATCTGAGTAAACAAGGGCTGTAAGTCCAGGAAATTATTTTGCATGCAAAAATGGAAGATGCAGCAAGACAAAAATACATACAAACTTGAAAGCATAAGTTGGTTACCTGAAGAACAGTGTAAGCAAGAAACTCAGTTTTGTAGCTGAACAACATTTAACAAGAATAATGAAATCCATGCTTCAGAATGAACTTGAAGCACAGGGATATTATTGCTTCGACAACAACGATTTTGAATTCATATATCTTGCTCTTTTTTTCTTTGTCATTACAAAACAGCTAAATCGAGTTTGAAATTTGTACCATCTTAGTGAGTATAATTTGAAGTTTGAATTGACCCAAGTATCAAACTCACTGAAAAAGGTAGTTTTAAAATTCCAACTACAGAATAGTATTGCCAACAGAAATTTATCCAGACAAGATCCTGAAATTTTGGGATCCATTCATATAGCGTGAATTTAAGTTTAGATGAAATGCAAATCGCTTTTAAGACTCATTCAGATAAGTGCACAGGTAGATTTTCGTACACAAAATTGTAGTTGAGAACAATAGCTTCTGCACTAAATACAAAATTATCAGTCCATGATCCCTAGGAACATAATAAGGTGTTGAGTCACTGACCTTTGCAAAACTCGAAGCTCCATGAGATGCCTAAGAAAGCTTGAGATCAAAATAAGGGAAAACTAACACAAGAAACATAAGCAATTCCCTGTTGGCGTGCTTACACTAGACATTGCACGCACATGTAAAAGAAAGTAAACAAATACAACAAAGCTTCTAATTTTATATTAGCCCAAAAATAGATATAGAATGACAATATATAAGCATACCTAGTAAAAAGGAAATATGGATAGTGTCACAGGATTCGCATACTCAGCGCAATGACAAAAAGATTTATTGGCTGGACTACTCCAGTCTGAACAACAAAAGAGCATTGATTCAGTTAGTCATCGGGGGGTGGCGGAATGGAAGGCTACAAAATTAATATTCTAACATGAGTTCGAACATGATACCAGCATATTGAAGATCATTTACGAAATTAATAGGTAAATTGAGTGTAATAAATCCAAAGAAATGTTTTGTAACACCTCTGGTGTTTAACTGTAATTAACCTGACATGTCATCATCATTAGTCATTAATCATTCTTGCCTTGTATTTATGTTTGCTTAGTACTTGTGTAGCAATCTCTTTTCAAAAACCCTAAAAGCCCAAATCTTCCTATAAGGGCAAAAATGGTAATTTCACCTCTGTGCCTAGCTTTGTGTAATTCTTGTTCAGTTGGATGTCTTGAAGTTTTGTTGTGTTGGCCAAAGTTCAAAAATCAAAATCAGATTTCAAATCCCTTGCAAAACCCTGATTTCCAAACCCTGGATTTTATCCCTCTTTTTGTAATTCAAAAATTATTCAAAATTTGAGGTTGGTCCAAAAAGCAAAGTTGTAGATCTGGCCAAGAGAAACAACTTTGGTATTTACAAATTTTCAAGTTTCTGTACAAAGTTTGAAGTAAATCCAAATTCATTCAAATTCCAGTTTTTTTGTCCCCTTTTCGGTTTTCAAAATTTATTTAAAACTATTGGGTTTCAGAAAAAGGGTATATTAGCAAAGTTGTAGGTTTTGATAAAAGGAACAACTTTCATATTTACAGATTTCCAACTTCCAGTGTAAAATCAAAAGTAATTTTGAATTTATTCAAATCCTAAAATTGTCCCCTTTTCTGATTTCGTATTTAATTTAAAAACTGTTTGGAATTTGAAAATATTCTTTTTGACAAAGTTGTAGATCTCTTTTTTCTAAACAACTTTGGTGTTTTGAGTTTTTGCTGCTCAGTTCAAGTTTTGGAAGTAATTTGCGAAATACAAAGAACAGCCCAAAGTCAAACCCTAAGACCTAGCCCTGTTCATCTTCAACCTACAGCTAGGGGACCCCGGCCATGGCCGCGCGCCAGCGCCGCCTGCGCCACGCGCGCCTGGCAGCCGCACGCCCGCCCCCGACTTGTCGCCTGCGCCCGCGCCATCATGCCGCCCCCGCACGCGCGCCAGTTGACCTCCGCCCCGTCCCCCACTGCTCCCAGTTCGCCGCCGCCGCGTGTCCAAACGCCGGCGAGCTTGCGCCCGGCCCCTGGGCAACGCTCCTGCCCCGCTGCAGCGTACAATCGAGTGCGCGTGCTTCGCCCGATCTTATCCGCGCCCGCGCGACACCCATCCGTCCCTGCCCGCGCCTATAAAGGCCACCACCGGCTGGCCGGAGAAGCCACCCACCTCCGCCACCGTGGCCAGCCCACTCCAGACCCTCCGCCGCTCAACCACCTAGCCCGAAAGCTCCGCCTTGAGCTCGTGAAGCTTTCCCACCCCTCAATTTCATCTTCCCGTCTCCAATCGCCCGGCGTAACCTCATCTTCCCAAACTCCGACGGAAACCTGGTGAACTCGGGTTCGTCAAATACTCCCTCTCCGGCCACGATCATCTTCCCCTGACCCCTGTGTCAGCTTCCTCGGCTCCGCGCGACTCTAACCAGGCCCTTGCGGTCTCGTGTGTTGCGCAGGATCGCCGACTCGCCGGAGTGCCGCCGCGGTCGTCTCCTTCCTCGAGCCTCACCCTCGAGCACGTGTCGAGCCTCAGCCTCGAGCCTCACCCTCGAGCACGTGTCGAGCCTCAGCCTCGAGCCTCACCCTCGAGCACGTGTCGAGCCCTAGCCTCGAGCCTCACCCTCGAGCACGTTCCCGAGCCACACCCTCGAGCCCTGCCTCCGACCCGTGGTAAGCACCCGAAGCCTCCGGTCTCTGCTTCCACTCCGTTTCGCCCGAGCCTCCCAGTCAGGCCTCGGACGGACGCTTGCTTTCCGTCTCGCCCGAGCCTTCCGTCTCGCCCGAGTCCGCTTCGCCCGAGCCAAGCCTCGGCGAGCGCATGCTCTCCGCTTCGCCCGAGCCTCCGGGCCAGGCCTCGGACGAAGCAGTCGCTTCCGTCTCGACCGAGCCCGTTTCGCCCGAGCCCCGCGCGTTTCGCCCGAGCCCCGCGCGATTCGCCGAGCCCTTCATAGAAGGAGCACAGTGCTCTTTTCTTTTTCTGAAAGATGTGAATAGTGTTCCGTTTTCTCTTTTTTGTGTGAATTAATCTGTTGTTCCTTAAATCCTGATAAAATTATGGTATGCTCCTTGCACTGTGTAGTATTTTATAAAAATATGAAACTTGACTTTTCTGCAAGAATTTAAAAATGTAAAATCCCTCTTTTAATTAATAAATGGATAGTTTTGGATTTTTTAGAAAATTATTTATAACTCCAAAAATCATGAGATAAATTTTTGTGAGCTTCCTATGCCATGTTTAGTCTCTGGTGAAATTTTGAAGTCTTTTGGAACAAGTTGATTTTTGAGCATTTATCTTTAATTGTTAAATAGTGCCTTTTGTTAATTAATGTCTGGAATTATTTGAGCACCTTAATGACCTCCAAAAATTATGAAATTTGTTTTGCCATCTATCTACACCATAATGAACTTATGTGATTAATTTGGTAATTTTTGGAGCAACTTTATAAAATGACCTTTTTAAATAATTAAGGAAAATAGAAAAAGTGATTAGGGTTCATGTTGTATGCCCTGTTTTGCATTGTTCATGATAGCATACTCATGTGCATGCATCATTGCATTCGTATAGTCACCGAAGAAGGAGTCAAGATCGAGGCAGCCGCCGACGAACCTGTCCCCGAGGCTACCCCGAGTTCCGACAACTGCTCCGCCGCCTTCGAGCCTGCCCTCTTTGCTCTTCAAGGCAAGCCCCGGTGCATTTAACCCTTTCCTTGAATTTATAAAATAATTTCCTTAAATGCTTTTGAGTTAAATTATTGCATTAGGTTTATAGGAGTTGTGTGCTATCCTAATTGATGCACTATCCACCTTGACCACTGATACACCTGATACCTGCTTTTCAAAAGTATTTGAAAAATGCTTAGCAATGCTTATTGAATTAGACTTTGCAATAAAATGCCAATTTCAAAAGTGTGATCACTTAAGGAATGTTTATGGGAATTTTGGTCTTACTCCCCGGCTGTTGGCTAGGTATCTGATCCGTACCTAGTCAATAGCGAGGAGAGGTTGTCCGAGCGTACGATGCCGTCATGTTGTAGTCCGGGACTCAACAGTTGACACCGACCGGGACAGGGTTGAAAAACTGACAGGACTATTACGCTTGGGTGAGATATAACCAAGGTATAGTTCTGGCTGGAAAATTAGGGACCATCCGTATGGGGGCCTGCTGGTCAAGACTTGTAACTATTCACATATTTCGGAAAGCTCTGGCTCCGAGAAATCCTTGATTGGGACCGACAACCGCGCACTGGGAGTGGAGAGATGGCGGAAGTAGCATGTACCCACGTGGTCGTCGTACCTGGAAAGGAGTGGTGTACTGTACTTCCGGGTGGCGTAGGACCGGGCCCAATCTTGGAGGAATCGTGGTAGACGAGTTGGCATATGCAAGCTTGGGTGCTACATATGCAGTGTGGATAGGGATCCTCAGCTGAGTATTATTTATCCGGATTAACGTTGCTCCTTGGTTATGGAGACTTGGTCCACTGACTGTCAACAGAGAGTGGTTCTCAACTAGGAATGTTTTGAAATGTAAAATGAATCATGAATGATGAAGAATTGAGGAATACTGAATCTTTCAAAATAAAATAAGGTTTAGAAAAAATGCTTTTCTGCAAAATACTTGATCTTGCTTAAGCCTTACCTTGACTACCCTAAGCCTCTCATTCCTGAGTCTTCTCCCTTTTTCTTTAGTCGGGTAAGTCTTGTTGAGTACCTCAGTACTCAGGGTTTGTTACCCATGCTGCAGGTATGACAGAGTCCCCGATGTGTCTTGCACCCTGCTGCGTGACCATCGTCCAGGAAGAGGCCGATGAGGCCGAAGAATAGTTGTACACCCTCGGGCTGGGTGATTATAAGTATCTTTGCTGTTCTCCACTACGTTGCCTATGTCTATTTCTATTATCAGGACTTGGTTTGTAATAACTGCACCTTAATTTCTATTTGGAACCCTGTTTTGTAAAACTAATGTTATTTAAGTCTTCCGCTCATTATTCCGATGTTATTTGTAAAAGTATGCAATGCTGTAACCGAATTGTGAGATGATCCTGCGGACATTGGGCACTGATGTAGCCCGGTGGCGAACAGGTCTTAATCACATGGAACATGGGTTCGGCTGTCAGAGGTTGACAGGGACACGTGGGCCATGGGATTAGGGTCGTTCCGTCACAGAGTGGTATCGGAGCATCTCACTTTAACGTTGCAGTGTTCGTTTTTGCGAAAACTTCAAAAGACCTTTTTAGTCCAAACAAACAAAACTTGACTATTTTGAGTCCAAATTGCTTCTCTCATCTTGTCTCTCATATGGCAACACTAGCTAGTGGAACAACATGTCTTAAGCCCTATGTACTTTATTTATTTATTGCATTGCTTTGTTCCGTAGGAACGATTCATGCATCATGTCATAATCACTTAAGTTAACTTCCTCTCTAAGTTCGTTGGGGTAGTATGCCTTTACCTGTTCTTGCTAGCCTTTCTCATCCATCTTCTCTTATCCAGACATGGCCCGTATCAAGCTGACTGCCCGCAAGTCGACTGGACCGCATGGTGTGCCACGCCACCAGCTGGCACCACGCGCTGGGGAGGAGACTGGAGAATCTTCCAACGGTCGTCGCTTTTCCCGCCGCACCCGCAAGAACCTGAAGGAGGAGATCAAGGATCTGAAGGCTGAGATGAAGAACTTGGAGCATGACTTCTACCACTCACGCCTGGAGTTTTATGAGGCACGAGCTTCCCTGGAGCAGGCCAATCGGAATACGGTTCGCGCTATCGAGCAGCGCAATGATGCTTGGACCCGCGAGGACATTACCAGAGCCCAACACCACGGACTGCAGCAGTACACAGCTCAGATCGAACAGTTCAATGATATGCTTCATGAGGAAGTGCATCAGCTGTATGATCAACTCCACCCCTTGGTACCCCCGGTTATGGAAGACCCTGAGGACGGAGTTGTGGAGGAACCAGAAGTGGAACAAGGGCCAGGCGAGAACGAAGAAGTTGAACCTGTCGAAGACGTCCACGCTGAAGACGAGGACGAGGAGGAAGAGCCTGAGCTCATCCTCGAAGAAGACGACGACGAAGACATGATCATCATCGAAGACGACTAGACTCGTAGTGTCTGTACCATCTGCTTACCTAAAACCTTAGTCTAGGTTTGGGGGCGTTAGTCTGTCTGTTGCCAAGTCTGGCATGTATCTTTCTTTTCGCATCTTTTCCCTTTATCGGTCTGTATCATCTGTCAGTCACCTTATCAAGTCATCAGCCTTTGTATCAGAAGAAGCTATCAGTCGTGTTGTTTGATTCTGGTGCATCGCATTCCTTCATCAGTCGTACTTTTGTCATCAAACATGAAATATCAATTGAGGATTTAAAAGAAAGTTTCTGCATATTTTCGCCTGGAGGGCGTATAAGTACTAAGGAAGTGGTTCGCAGTATACCAGTAAGGTTGGGGGAACATGTATTTCCCACCACCATGATAGTGCTTCATGATCAGGAGATAGATGTCATCCTAGGCATGAATTGGATGTGTCAGTATAAAGCCATGATCGACATCCTGAATAGAGTTGTGAGAGTGGATATTCCTAACAGTACCACCAAACTCCTTCTCCAACTTCCAATGCCTCAAAAACCAGCAGCCACTCAAATAAATACCGCCTATGTTCTGGAAACCCGGGACATCCCCGTGGTTCGTGAATTCCCTGATGTTTTTCCTGAGGATTTGCCTGGTCTGCCTCCTGACCGTGACATTGAGTTTGTCATAGAGCTAAAGCCCGGGACTGCTCCTATATCCCGCAGAGCTTATCGAATGCCTCCCAGAGAGTTGGCAGAACTAAAAATCCAATTACAAGATTTGTTGGACAAGGGTTTCATTCGCCCAAGCTCGTCTCCTTGGGGCTGTCCTGCAATCTTTGTAAAGAAGAAAGACAATACTCTCAGAATGTGCATTGATTATCGCCCACTCAATAAGGTCACCATCAAAAACAAATATCCCTTGCCTCGTATTGATCTTCTCTTTGACCAGTTAGCTGGAGCCAAAGTATTCTCCAAGATCGATCTCAGATCTGGCTACCACCAAATAAAGATTCGTCCTGAAGATATTCCTAAAACAGCTTTCACCACCAGATACGGCATATATGAGTACTTGGTCATGTCCTTCGGTTTGACCAATGCCCCTGCTCATTTCATGTACCTCATGAACTCTGTGTTCATGCCAGAGCTTGATAAATTCGTGGTCGTGTTCATTGACGACATCCTTGTCTACTCAAAAACCCCTGAAGATCATGTCGAACATCTTCGTATCGTTCTATCCCGTCTCAGAGAGCATCAGCTGTATGCCAAGTTCAGTAAATGTGAGTTCTGGTTAGATCAGATACAGTTTCTAGGTCATGTCCTTTCCGCTGAAGGTGTGTCAGTTGACCCTGGTAAAGTGGCAGACATTTTGGATTGGAAGCCACCTACCACTGTTCATCAAGTCCGCAGCTTTATGAGAATGGCAGGATATTATCGTCGATTCATCCCAGATTTCTCAAGAATCGCCAAGCCTATCACTGAGTTAGTAAAGAATTCTGTGAAGTTTGTCTGGTCACCAGCTTGTGAGCAAGTCTTTCAAACGTTGAAGAAACTGTTGACCACATCACCAGTGTTAGCCCAGCCGAACATCGAGAAGCCCTTTGATGTCTACTGTGATGCATCTGGTACTGGCTTGGGCTGTGTTTTGATGCATCTGGTACCTGCACACGAAATTGCTCATCTTCTTAGCTATCCACAATATTGTCTTTGTGACCTCCAGTATGTACTGCGCAATGAGCAAGGCATTTATTTTAACTAATTCAAATAGATATACCATGACTACTCATGTGATTCCCTAAGGCATTGGCTAATGGGAGAAATTACCCATCAACATAACCACTAATACCTACCTTCTCACATGCATGAACTAAGGCAGTAGGTAGGCACATGAATCCTCTTACTGCAACATCGTTAATGCATGCAGATGAATCAGCTGAAAAAATGGAATTTGAACACCTATGTCATAAACTTAAATCTGGCAAAGTAACTTCCAGAACAAAAATGGTTAAAAAACTACAGTCATTTGAGCAATGGAAGAAAAGATATCTAGGTATGTTTAAAAAAAAAATCAGATATCTAATGTGCAGGGGTGTCGTTTTAAATAAGACAACATATCAATGATGACAAATAATGCAGACTTATCATAGAAAGAGATGTGCAAATGGAAATTTAGAATGAAGCTCATGTACACAATTTTTTCATCTGCACAATAAGTTTAGCCCCTGATCTTCAGTTTTCATCTACAATTTATTCTCATCTATCAATATAAATTTAGCCTGATCCTCATCGTCGTAGTGGTAGAATTAAGGCATACAGTAAGAAAGTGGGGCCTTGCTATGAGTGAAGTAAATAAATGGTCTGGTGTCTGTCTATTTTCTCCCTCTGAATCTGTTCGGGTTTCAACTGGAGGGGAGGCTAAAAATATAATTACAGGGCTAGTGACTTACTGCGAGTCAAAGAAATGAAGCCAAGATGTAAGAGATCCTTGAACTTCGAAGGGAAAAACATTGGTACTGATCCAGCATAGAAGAATCCATAATCTTTTAGCAAGGCAGAGTTTGCAGTCTGAAACTTCAAGTAGGAATGAAGCCTCTTAGTAAGTAATATTTTTAGAAGCTCATAAACCAACTAATACTTTTTGTCCTTCTGAACCTGTGAAACAGCTGGCGTATTGAGCAAATCACACTGCAATTACAGAGAAGTTCATTTAATCAGGCACAACGATTGGAAGTACAAAGCTGCTAAAGAATTTTTTTTGTGTGTCCAGACCACAACTCAATATATTCATTATTCACAGTTATTGCTGCCATACAAGAGATAAAGTGACATTTTGGAAGAGTAGTTGGTTAAGTTCAAAACATATATATGATCCATGTACATACAAGATGTATGTATGTATGTATGTATGGAGGACAAAAAGGAAAAATAATAGAACTTGGACTGATATCTATGTATCCATATCAATTCTGCCAACTTACATTGAACGGTCTGATAAGAAAAAACATATTTGGAAAAATGATATAAGAACAGCATCCTATAATGCAAAGAGATGCTAATGAACAACTGAGGAGAAAATCATCTTTCTTAGGACTGTATCTCATGTTTTTTTTCTAATAAAATCGATATTACTCATGTTGTTAAGAACATGGCCATTGCTGCCATACAAGAGATAAAGTGACATTTTGGAAGAGTAGTTGGTTAAGTTCAAAATATATATAGGATCCATGTATATACAAGATGTATGTATCTATGGAGGACAAGAAGAAAATAAAATAGAACTTGGACTGATATCTATGTATCCATATCAATTCTGCCAACCTACATTGAACGGTCTGATAAGGAAAAACATATTTGGAAAAATGATATAAGAACAACATCCTATAATGCAAAGAGACGCTAATGAACAACTGAGGGGAAAATCATCTTTATTAGGACTGTATCTCATGTTTTTTTTTCTAATAAAATAGATATTACTTCTGTTGTTAACAACATGGCCAATGATATAGATTGAAGATAATAAATAAGATCACAGCACCATCCAGGTACCCTATCTAATCCTAAAAATGGAAAACAACTATAAGGGAAACAACAGGCAAAAAAGGGGAAGAATCCATCGCTATGTTCTAAACTAAGTATCCACCACATAAAGAAATATAGTCTCAAATATTCAGTTTTGTCACACTGTTGTCCGTGAGGCATAACTCAAAAGAAGAATACAGTAGCACACACACAACCGGTCCTCCAGGCCGACGCTCACAGGGCCGCCTGCGCTGGGGCAGCAGGACGACCCACGGGGCTAGGCGTGGCGGAGAGGCCACGGCGCCGCAAGCCTGTGCATGGCTCGCGCAGGCTGATGCGCACGGGGTACAGGGGTCGGGTGAGGTAGGGGAAAGGAAGCAAACCCTAGGTGGCCGCCGCACTGGTTGCCGCCGTCGTCGCGCTCGTGCAGCACGAGCAGGGCGTGGAGAATGATAATGGCGGCCGCCAGCACGCCGACGTGCATCCGTCGCGGAGGTCCGCTGGCGCCGCCGCGCAGCCCGCGTCGAGAGAGATGCGGAGAAAGAGAGAGAGGGAGGGGAGCAGAAGAGACCGTCGGGACTCACCGTCGCGAGGAGGAAGAGGCGCGGGGAAGAAAGGAAAGGGGTGCCGTCGTGCCGCCTGTGGGGGCGCCATTGGGCCGACCGCCACCGGGAGGGACCGAGGGAGAAAGAAGATGGGGATAGTTCCGTGTTTTTTTTTGCGGTGAGGGAGAGAGCGTCAGGGTTTTTTTGCGGTGAGGGAGAGAGCGCCTTTTTTTTCTTTGGGCGGAGAATTCCGAGCGACGTGGCGACGTGGAGAAAGAGAGTCGGAGGTAAAGCAGCTGATGATCTGGCCGTCAAAAACAGATCAAACGGATGAGAGAAAAAAATAGTGACGTGGATACCCTGGTGTTGGTTCAATGCGTTACATTTTTTACTAATATCTCTATTTTATTGTAGCTACACGCAGTGCTGACCAGACCACGTACTACACGAGCAACTTGCCGCCTCTAATTTTTATACCAATTTGAATTTTCTGCACTTTATCATGACTAGGTAAAATGCTCGTGCGTTGCAACGGGTAAAAATTATACTTCCTTCGTCTCTGAAAGAACCAATTCATAGAATCCGTATTAGTCAAACTTTTTTTTAACTTTGACTAACTTTATAGAAAAGAATAATAACGTCTATCATATAAAATAGACATACGATGAAAATATATTCTATGGTATATCTAATGGTATGAATTTGGTATATCAATCTTGATAGTTTTTTTGTAAAAATCTGGTCAAAGTTTAAAAAAATTGACTTAAGATACCCGTGCCTTGCAACGTTATATACCGTTTGTTGAGTACTCCCTCTATGTTCCTAAAGTAAGTCGTGTTGAGATTGTCTGAGGTCAAATATTTTAAAGTTTGACTATAAACAATTTTTTTGGTAGAGTTTGAAAATATAAAAGTGATGATGTAAATAGATTTATCTCAAAATGTACTTTTATATTATAAAAAGTATATATATATACTTTATTTTATAAATATTTATAGCAAAAACAGCTGTCAAAATGGTGTACATGTGTACCCATATAAAAATCTACGGAAGATAGACTTTTAGTTACGTATAAGATAGGGATATAGAATTTGAGTCCCATTAAGGACTCAACTAATGCAAACTAACAACTTAGTTAAACGATATAACAATGTTTTGGGAAAGCCCTAAAACAAGCTCATAGAATTCTATAAATAAATGTGTATAATTTATTTATTTATATGCTTGCTGATTTTTTAAAAGGAAAAAAAGAAAAAAAATAGAGAAAGCAACTTACGCACACGACATAACCCACGAGGGAGTAAAGGACGCGTTCTGCACGGCAACCGACGCCTTGCGGCCCTGCCTCATCCTCCCGACCTCCCGTCCGCTTGTCTGTCACCTCCTTCACTACTCCTTTCCCTCTTTTCTCTGCCTCATCTCTTCCTGCTCTAGCACCCAAATCGATGGCGACTCACTGCTCGACTCTATTCTTCCCCTGCTGCAGCAGATCTCTCGTGAGGCCGCGTCCTCAGCGGCAGCAGCCAGCAGGAGAGGGCGTGTCTCCGACAGATCGCGAGAGGGCTCGGGATACCTCCGGCGGTGGCAGGTGAGAGCGTGTCTTGGCAGTTCGCAGCTTGCGAGGGTTCGCGCGAGAGGGGTGGATGCAGATCTCGCTGGACTGGCAGCGGCGGGCTCCAAAGCGATCTGGTGTGCAGCGACCCATAACAACCAGATCTGCAATGTCTTTCGCACGCAACGTCGGGCGATAACCTGGCCGTTTTTATTTTTTGTGTTTTTTTTTTTGCTATATATAATGGTTGGTAGCCTCGATTTGTTATGCATTTGATTTTGATTTGGTATTTTACTCTATTTGGTCTTGATCTAAATTATGCTTGGCTTTGATTCGGTTCTGTACTCTTGCGTCACGTGGGTCTTAATTCATGGAAATCTTCCTAACTCATAGTTTGTGGTGTGTACGAGTCAGAGTTCTGATTCATACGTGCTCCCCTTGTGGCGGATCCGATTGTTGACCGACCGGATCTGGCCACCCGTGCTCCCCGGTGGACGGATATGGTTTCCAATTCTGCTAGTTATAAAAGTGTGTATGTATCTGATTTGGATTTGTAGGCGTGAGAGATTCGAAGTCAGCGATACTCGGTCATGTGAAACGGAAAAAAAGCGAACATGGATAGAACACGGAGAGGGGAGAGGCCAGACGAAAATTTTGGCTGAAATTTTGCCTCGATTAGAACAACAACAATGTTGTAAACAGATTAGGACTTCTAGTTATCTTTACATTCACAGAGGTAGTTATAGGAGGCCATACAAAAAAATGATACCAAAAAAGAGGCGGAATTTTTGCCTCTTTATTATTAAGGGGTATATATATAGATATATACTCCAGGTTTTATAGAAAAAATTGACATTTTTTATTGTGATTTATCGTAATAGATTTGTACCATTAAATGAAGATTTGATGATTGTTAGTCGCCGTCTAAATCAGGGGCGGTTCCAGGCCTAGGGCCGTCGTCCTAGTCGTGGTCCAAGTTTTTTAGCAACAAGTTTTTAGATTTTATCCCAACAATGAACAAATTTGTTTGGAACGCGGGAAAAAATTTCTATACGTACGTTTTTCCTGTAAAATCGAACTGATTCCTATAAAATTCCTACATGATTCTTGTGAAATTCTTGCATTCCAAATAGGCCCCCAATAAAAAGAGTCGGTAAACTTCTCTCTCGCTCAAGCCCAACGCCTCTTCAGTGTTCTCGTTCACGCGCGGTGTTTCCTCTTCCTCTTCTCCATTCTCTCTCACACGTCGCACCAGCAGATCGCTGCGTGCATGTGTCATCGGAACCCATCACCAGCAAAGCCCGCTTGGTACGTCGTCTGGCTACACGCCTGCGCGGTGCGCGCTGCGATGTGCCCCATCCGGCGTCACCACGTCGGGTGCCGGTCACCGCCATTTCTTCGCATCTTTGCCTACACACTGCGCTGTGACCCGTCCGGCGTCGTCGCGTTGGGTGCCGGCCACCGCCATTTCTTCGCATCTTTGCCTGCGTGGCTGCACCGTCACCAATCGGCCTCCGCCCTGTTCGCTTGCTGTGCGGAGCGGCCGAGGCGGCGAGCCAGAGCTCTGCACGGCCGAGCGCTAGAACTGGCCCAACAGTGAGCAGAAACACTCAAGAACCAAGGACTTGGTGAAGCATTTTTTATCTTTACTTTAATTGTCTGCTAATTTTAATTCTAACAGGTATGTTTATAATTTTAATTTAATTTTTGATTCTAATTAGAATATAATTTTATATTTCTCTATAATCAATTTATATGATGAAAGGACCGGTAACTAGGACTTTAGCATCATATAGACGATTGTTGTATTTTGCTAATGGAATTTGGCCCTAGTCGTCACAAAATCATAGGTCTGCCACTGGTCTAAATTGAAACTATATTTTATCTAAAATATAGCATATCCCTATATACTTTCTCTGTTCCAAATTACAAGACATTCAAAGAATTTTAGAAAGTCAAAGAATCTCAAGTTTGACCAAAATTATAGAGAAAAATAAAGATTTATATAATTAGTTAAGTATATTATGAAAATATAATAATAAAACATCTAATGATACATAGTTGGTATCATAAATGCTATTATCATTATATAAATTTGGTCAACTTGAAAACTTTGACTCTCCAATATTCTTGAAATGACTTATAATTTGGGATGGAAGGAGTAGCATGTAATAATTTATAACAAAGACCAAAGACGAAATGGCAGAGGTAAAGCAAAACCAACTCTTTTGAAATGGGTTCATAACACTCAACACATCCTGAGATTCATAAAAGAGTAAAATACCTCATGGTCTTTGAACTTCTCATAGATTCACACTTAAGTCTTCTAGATAAAAAAACAATCATCTGAATTCTCCATCTCTTTCTATATATCTATATCTATATCTATATATCATAAACCACATTAACATTCTATCTCGACACAAAAGGTGTTCACCGCAGCAATCCTCTATCATATGTAATTATAGCCCACCAGCATATACAGTTATAATATCCATATCACAGAGACATATCATCTGCTAACAATTTTTCAATTGTCCATATCATCATGCACGTCGTTCACTAACATTATAGACTATACCTGAATAGGAGACCGAACTAGCAGATTTTTCTGCAATTTCATAAAACCACGTCACGCCCGGCGGCCATGGCGGAGGCCACGCCCGGTGGAACCCGCTACTGAAGCTCGAGTAGGAGGAGCACTTTGCCGAAGTCGAGTGGAGCGCTCGCCGGAGTGTGTAGGGTCGCTCGCCGGACTCGCTCACCGGAGTGGATGGCTTCAGACGCTCGTCGGAATTGGGAGGCCAGCCTCTAGATGCGACGCAAGGAAGGAAAAGAACGGGAAAAAAACGAACAAAAAAGAATAGATTGAAGGGGTACGCACATAACCAGTGGCAAGTAGGTAATTTTTTCCCCTCAAACACCAGTGAAAGCAGGGGTAGATCTGCTTTTAGATTTGTACTACAACAAAAGCACTTGTGGCTTTTGAACCCTTTGGTTGGCTTTTAGCTTTTGCAAAAGCAAAAGCAAGTTGGAAAGCCCAACCAAAAGGGGCCTTATAGGCCACTTTTGTATCAATTTGAAGGTAGAAACACCAGCGACACCTCTTGGCCTCTCCTTTGCAGCGGCAGCACTTCCCTTTGTTGTTTAAACTTCATATGCTACCTACTCCCTCCATACTCATATTAGTTATCGTTTTAGACAAGGTTTGAGTTAAACATTGGGATTATAAATCAACAAAAACTATTAAGTTTCTAAGTTTAAAAATATAAAAATTATATAAATAGATTTGTCTTGAAAAATACTTTCATAAAAGTATACATATATCATTTTTCATAAATTTTTTTGGCAAAATAGCCATTTTGGCCCCTCAACTATTGTGCAAGGCTCAGTTTGGCCCCCGAACTATCAAAACATCCACTTTAACCCTTAAGCTTATGGTTTCTGACTCAATCTCATCCACTTTGACTTGATGGCTGGACATCTAGACAGATGACATGCAAAAATGTCTAACCTGCCCCTCCCTTATTTCTTTACGAGGCAGACACCCCCTTCACGTCTTTTTTCTCCGCCCTTTCCTTCCTTTTCTTTTCCTCATGGTGGCTGCACGAGTAAGTTACGTTTTTGGCTTGGGGAGAAAAATGAAAGACTCCATAACAGGTAATTACTAATATATCAGGAAATATTGAAAGGTCCACCAAACTAATCTGCTAGAAAGAAAATATGGAGGAAGATCACGTATAGAAGCTAATTCATCTAAGCTCACGTGCCTTTCCTTTTCAAAATGTTCATAAGCAGATCGTGCATGTTTGCTCCCATCTATCAAAGCTAAAGGTACCCCTTGTAAACAACGAACACACAATACTCATCAACACGACGCAACAAGGCTAACGCCGATGGGACGTAAAGGCTATTACTTGACTACGAGTCAAGGGCCCGAACCAGTATAAAAACTGTTCGTCCCGAATAACTGTCCCGAGTACCCCCGTGGCAGGCTATCAGTGATAAAAACATCGACAACGGGTGGTTGTGGATCCACGAGCAGTTGGCCTCCACGACTCCAATGAAGCAGATGAGGGAGGGAGAGGGAACCAGATCCCAGTGACTTGCCTCCACAAGCGCCCTACAAATCGAGGAGTGTAAGGACCTGTGTGGCCTAGAGGGGGGGTGAATAGGCCTGTCAAAAATCACAGGTCAAAACTTAATTAGATAGGCCTGGCACTACCGCTCTGTGCCCGGCACTGCCGTTCCCCGGCACTGCCGGCCTCAGCCCGGTACTGCCGCGCAGAGTAGAACCTGAGCCTGCAATTTGAAATCCAGCCACAGCAAACCGAATCTATATGAATATATGAATGGAAATGCTACAATAAGTTTCCTGAACCAGCAGAACCAACTCTACCAAGTCAAATATGTAGTATGAAGTAGATCGGGCCAAACCCTAGAATCTATCACAAGCTCACAAGTATGAAATATGAAAGCAAGTAAGCACAAGAGACAAGTGATTTATCCCGTGGTTCAGCTCGCCACCAAGGCATGCCTACCTCCACGTTGTTGAGGTTGACCACTTAGGTCATGAGCTTTGCAACTCTTCCTTGTTCTCAAGTCAAGGAACCAAATCCTTGAAGTGAGGGGTAATAATACTAGCTGCACGAGTGATTACAAACCTCCCAAGGCTGCCACACAAGTTGGCTAGCTCAAAGGCGACGCCTAGCCGGCTAGGGTTCCAAGAACCCAAGAGTAATAGAATCAAATCCACTGGCTATGGCTCAAATCAAGTGCTCTAGGGAGTAGATCTCAGCTAGGGCTTCTCTTTGATGAAGGTTTGAGGCTCTAACTCACTTGGAATTAATGAGAATCGAAGATTGGGTGAGAGAGAGCATGAGAGCCTTCAATGGGGAGAGGGAGCCTTGTCTGGAGGTAGGAGAAGATTAAATGGTCGTGGGTGACCGTTGGGGTGGCAGGAGGATAGTGTAAATACCCTTTGCCATCCAACGGCTGAAACAAGTCGCGGCAGTGCCGGCCTTAGCCCGGCACTACCGCGCTCTGGGCGGCACTGCCGCGCCTACCAGACAGATAGAGAAGGATCTGAATTATGTGCAGCTGTCTTTGGTTAGAAACAAGGATGGCTTGGGTTGGTTTGAGCACATATCATTCAGCCATAGCGATGCATTTGCATTCCTCCTTGATAGTACGGCAAACCTATAACTCAAATTCATAATAAAAAGTTCGTTGTAGCACTTTGAGTCCGGAACCGATGAAATGTAGTATGAGGGGTCCACCAACACATATGTACCATCCTTTCTTATTATCAACTTGCTTGTCATCTTGATAAATCTCATTAGTTCTCCAATCATGTGGTCATTATCATCAAAACCCAAAATTAGGGCTTGATTGCACTTACAATCTCCCCCTTTTTGGTGATTGATGACAACACAATTGAAGCTTACAAGAGAAAGGTACAATACTTGAGATTTAGAAGCTTAGGTGTGAAACCTCCCCCTAAATGTGTGAATGAGAGCTGAAATCTCAAAATGGCATTAGAGGCCAACATTCACATATTTAAAAGTGTAAAGAGGGTTCAGTTTCACATCTAATAACTTTGTGGGGTGCAAAACACTGTGTCAAGATCAAATACGTGATGCGAACGACAGTTTAAGCACATCAGAGTGGTTTGCTGTCTGTCAGCCAGAGCGGCAGGCGCGACACTGCTGGAGCCCGGCACTGCCGGCCCTGGAGCGGCACTGCCGCTCAAGCTTACAGGCAGCAAACGCAGCGGAAATTAAAACAACCACAAAGCATAATAAACAACAGGTCTAAATAGAATATGACAAGCTAGATAAGCAGATAAAAGTACATGTCCACATCCAAGTCTAAGAAGTAGCAACATAGAGTATTACAAATTAGAGTTTTGATCGAAACAAACTCTCTCACAACTCAAAACTACTAAAAGATGGGGACATGAACAAGAAAGTGTTGTACCCCCTTCTCTTCGCCTAATTCTCCCCCTTTGGCAACAAGTCACCAAAAAGAGAGAAGTAGAGAGAAGAGAAGAGTGTCCAAGCACTCACTCATCATCGGACGCTATGGTGTCCCACTGAATCTCGGCCTCATCATCATCATCATCGTCGTCATCGCCATCGCCATCGTCGTCATCGGACTCTACAACAGCCTTCCCATGGCGATGGGTAGTGCTGGTGTAGCGTGTCGAGGTGCGCGTAGAACGACGAGACGGCTTAGACACTATCTCCTCCTGCTCCTCGTCACCATCTGAGTCTATATCATCTGAGTCGAGACTGGAGAGGTCGAAGTGAGGTGGAGAGCGGGGTGGAGGTAACGGCGAACGACCCGCCTGCTCTCGCTCTGCACGCTGCTCAACAAGTGTCTGGTGAGCTGTCTGGGCTGCGTAGGTGCAAGTAGAGAAGATGGCCTTGATCCATTTGGCCAGCTTGCTCTTCTTCCTCCTCTGGGAGGAAGGGTGGGAGCTCTCTGGCCTATCAACTGCTGCGGCTGCCCCTGCTGCGGCTGCCCTCTTCTTCTTAGCTCTATAAGGCTCATGCAACCCATCCTTGGCGAAGGTGAAACCGGAAACCATCTCTATCATGTACATGATGTAGGGGGCATAGAGCACTGCCTTCCTAGCATCCTCGGCTGCCACCAGTAACTCAGTCCAAATAAAGCTGGAGATGGAGAAGTGGTTTGCCCTGGGGGCCATCCTAGCCAACATGTTCCTGCCATATCCATAGAGGTTAGAATGAGAACCCCCTTTGGGGTTGAGAGTCTGCCTGAATAGGTTGTTCAACATATAGTAGTAGCCCTTCAGCCCCTTGACCAACCCATCTGCCTTCCGAGGATCCTCGTACATGAAAGCAATCTCATTATCTGTCAGAGTCCTCTCCTGGTGCAGACTATCAAGCTCTCTATCCCCGCTGCCCAAACCGAGGATCCTAGCAAAGGTCTCATAAGGGACATTGTAGTGATGACCCTCGGTCATCCAGTGCATCTCCTCCACCACATTATCCACATAGAGTGTGGCATGAAACTGATGGATGATCTCGGTGTTCCAATTGTAGCTGAAACCCATCAAGTCATACATATTTCTCTCCTTGCAAGCTGCCACCACCTTGTTAATGTCACGATCATGCTTGGCCTCCAAATGCTCCCAATCAACATACTTCATACTCAGAATCTTTTGCTTCTTGGCATTGTACAGGACTGAATGGTAGAAGTCGGAATGGAACTCATTCCAGAACCTGTAGTCAATGCCCATATCCTTCTGAGTGTTGTATGGATTGAGCTGGCGCTGTGTCTTCACTGAGCTAAACTGCTGGTAGTAAGACACGGGCTGCCTGTCTTTGGTATCCTGTGGAGGCCTCTCCTGCACGTCCCCTGTGTACGGCTGCAAGTGGGCTCTGCTGACCTCTGCAAGATGCTCTGGAGTGTTGGGATAGAGATGTTCTCGAATCTATCGCTCTTGCATCTGCAGGCGAGCCTCGTCACGGATCTGCTACCGTGCTGATACATCCCCTTGAGAACTAGAGCCACCTCGGCGAGATGGCTGCTTGCTCCTCCCCCTGAGCGGATCCATCCTTTGCTTCACCCTTCTCTCATCACCTCTTCCGCCCGACATCTAAAATATGGAAACTGTGAATTAGAAGACTGCAAACGAGCTAGTAGGTTATAGTGAGGCAATAGACTTTGATGGATAGGGTGTTACTTGGATCAAACCCCTGCTCATGGTCCGGCACTGCCGCTCGAGGAGCGGCACTGCCGGGGCCTGGCACTGCCGCGCGGGCAGGCCAGATCTGAGCCAAGGAACACCACATCCATCACTCCTACTTCCTCCCTATCATCTACAAACCCTTCTACAACCTCTAAGTACAACTGCCATGGCGCATTTTATAAAACGGGAAAAACTAGGGTTAGGGATTTGAAATATCACCTTGAGATGGAGAGGAAAGGGAAGGAGAGCCCTTGGGGAAGGGAGACCGAGCTGCAACAGAGGGGAGCACGGAGCTGCACCGCTGCAGGCTGGACACGCCGGGATGGAGCCCGGAGGGAGGTCCGGCCGCCGGTCACCCTCTTGGTCGCCCGAGAAGGAGAAAAGGATGAGGTTCACGGGCTAGGAGTGAATGAGGGAGAGAGAGAGGGTGAGACCGCAAGGTAAGAGTAGAAAAGGTTTTCCCTTTGGCCCCACACGGTAACAGCCGGCTCAGGCGGAACCGACTAGTCGCGGCACTACCGCGCCCAGCGTGGCACTGCCGGGGCCCGGCAGTTCCGCGGATGGCCCGGCACTGCCGGACAGTTACCTACAGAACAGATTTGTCTCTAAGCTACTACATCTCTTCCTTGGAGTGGACACGTACAGCTTGCATGTTATGACCAGTAACAATCAATCAACACAGAACAATGGTCATTTCAAGCAAGTTTCTTTCTCAAAGATTTTGAAACGCAATGTATGAAAGTTTTAAAATTGGTTTTGCCTAGGTCATACTAGTTGATCAATCAAGCATGCTAGGTTTCAAACTATGTTACGAGAGTCAAGTATATTTAGTTCACTTCTCAAAGCACAAAACCTTGACTCATCTAGAGGCTTAGTGAAGATATCGGCTAGTTGTTTGTCGGTTCTCACATGACGAATTGCGATATCTCCTTTGATTTCGTGATCTCTCAAGAAGTGATGTCGGTTGTCTATATGTTTGGTCCTTGAGTGACTCACTGGATTGTTTGCAAGTTTTATGGCACTTTCATTGTCACACAAGAGTGGGATATGGGTAAAATGACATCCGAAATCACGAAGGGTTTGCCTTATCCAAAGTAGTTGCGCACAACATGCACCTGCAGCAACATACTTAGCCTCGGCTGTGGAAAGGGCTATACAATTTTGCTTTTTAGAACCCCAAGACACTAAGGAGCATCCAAGGAATTGACATGTCCCCGAAGTGCTTTTTTGATCTACTTTACAACCGGCGTAATCGGAATCCGAATAGCCAAGTAGTTCGATCTTGGAGCCCTTAGGATACCACAAGCTAAGGTTTGGAGTGTGAACTAGATATCTCAAGATTCTCTTAACGGCCACTAGCTGACACTCTTTCGGGTTAGCTTGAAATCTAGCGCACATGCACACACTAAGCATAATATCGGACCTAGATGTGCACAAATAGAGTAGAGAGCCGATCATGGAGCGATATACCTTAATGTCCACGGCTTTCCCTTCCTCATTGAGATCAAGATGTTCATTAGTTGGCATGGGAGTTTTGATAGGCTTGGCGTTCACCATGTCAAACTTTCTCAACATATCATGGGTGTACTTGGTTTGGCAAAGAAAAGTCCCTTCCTTCAATTGCTTGATTTGAAAACCAAGGAAGAACTTGAGCTCACCCATCATAGACATCTCAAATCTCTTAGTCATGATCCTACTAAACTCATCACAAAAGGATTTGTTAGTACTACCAAATATTATGTCATCGACATATATTCGGCACACAAAAATATCTCCATTGACTTTATGAGTGAAGAGAGTAGGATCGGCTTTGCCTATTTCAAAGCCTTGTTTAAGCAAGAATTCCTTAAGGCATTCATACCATGCTCTAGGTGCTTGTTTAAGCCCATAGAGCGCCTTTTGGAGTTTGAAGACATGGTTGGGGAACTTGGGATCTTCAAAACCCGGTGGTTGCTCAACGTACACCAACTCTTGTATAGGGCCATTGAGAAATGCACTCTTCATATCCATTTGATATAGCTTGAAGTTGTGATGGGCTGCATAGGCTAGAAGAATCCGAATGGCTTCAAGCCTTGCAACCGGTGCATATGTTTCTTCAAAGTCCAAACCCTCTACTTGAGTGAACCCTTGAGCTACCAATCTTGCCTTGTTCCTTGTCACCACTCCTTCTTCATCTTGCTTGTTGCGGAAGACCCATTTGGTTCCAATAACATTGGTATTTGGTCTTTCCACAAGTGACCATACTTGATTACGCTCGAAGTTGTTTAGCTCCTCTTGCATGGCCATCACCCAATCTGGATCTTCAAGAGCTTCTTCCACCTTGAGAGGTTCCAAAGAGGAAACAAACGAGTAATATTGATAGAAATTTGCCAAATGAGAGCGTGTCGTTACCCCCTTTCGAAGACTCCCAAGGATGTTGTCAACGGGATGGTCCCGTTGAATAGTTTGCTTGAGCCTTGGATGATCTATGAGTTCTGCTACATCTTCGGCATCTTCTTCATCTTGTTCGAAGATGGGTTGTAGGTTCACTCCACGAAGTGGAGTGGCTGCAGCTGCCCTGGAAGTGCCCGGCACTGCCGGGGTTGTGGCCGGCACTGCCAGGGACTGTATGTCACCAGTCCCAGCAGGGGCTTCAGCTTGGGGACTATCCTGATCAGTAGCCTGCTGTTCTTGTGGTCTAATATCACCAATGGCTAATTGCTTGATTGCTTCGCAAGGTGGTTCCTCATTTCCTACAACAACTTCATCAACTTGCTCTACTTGAGAGCCGTTAGTTTCATCAAACGTCACGTCTATCGCTATTTCAACCTTGCCGGAGGCCTTGTTGAAAACACGATAGGCATGCTCGTTTGATCCATAGCCGAGAAGAAAACCTTCATCAACCTTGGATGCGAACTTAGAGGCTTTGGGCTTCTTGTTCAATATGAAACATTTGCACCCAAAGACTCTAAAGTAAGACACCTTTGGTTTGTTACCGGTAAGCAGCTCATAGGAGGTCTTCTTTCTTCTCTTGTGGAGGTAGAGGCGGTTGATTGCATGGCAAGCGGTATTGACGGCTTTGGCCCAAAAGATGTCTGGCGTCTTGTACTCATCTAGCATCGTCCTTGCCATGTCAATGAGTGTTCTATTCTTCCTCTCCACCACACCATATTGTTGAGGGGTGTATGGAACTGAAAACTCGTGCTTGATGCCCTCCTCATCAAGAAGCTCTTCCACTTGGGTGTTTCGGAATTCGGTTCCATTGTCACTACGGACTTTCTTGATGTTGAAACCGAATTCCCTTTGAGCTCTTCGTATGAACATCTTGACCTTCTCTTGCACTACACTCTTGTCATGCAAAAAGAATATCCAAGTGAAACGAGAAAAGTCATCAACAATAACAAGACCATGTTTGTTACCGCCGATGCTAAGGTAGGCAACCGGTCCAAAGAGATCCATGTGGATCAACTCCAATGGATGAGTAGTAGTGTCATAGCTCTTTGGTGGGTGAGGTACGCCTACTTGTTTTTGGGCTTGACAAGCTCCACATACTCTGTCTTTCTCAAAATCAACATTGGTTAGTCCTAGGATGTGGTTGTCTTTTTGAAGTTTGGCCAAGTTCCTCATCCCAACATGAGCTAGTCGGCGATGCCATAACCAACACATGCTAGATTTTTCCACTAAACAAGTCTCAAGTTTGGCTTCACTTTTGTTGAAATCAACTAAGTAAAGCTTCCCTTTCAAATGACCCGTAAAGACAATAGAGGAATCCTCCCTTCTAAAGACTTCCACACCCTCATCCGTAAAGAGACAATTGAAACCCATCCCACACAATTGTGAAACGGATAACAAGTTGTAACTCAACGAATCAACATGTAAGACATTAGTAATTGAATGCTCAAGTGTGATGGCAACTTTACCAAGTCCTAACACATCCCCCTTGGAGTTATCACCGAAAATGATGTTTTCACTTGCATTTGAAGTTGGGGAATATGATGAGAACATACTCCTTTCTCCGGTCATATGATTTGTACATCCGCTATCAAGCACCCAACTTGATCCACCGGAGGAGTATGCCTGAAAAACAAGTTTAGTTCCTTGATTTAGGTCCCCAATTGATATTGGGGCCTTGCAAGTTAGTCACAAGTATCTTAGGAACCCATATAAACTTGCCGGCTGTCCTCTTGTTATCACCAACATATTTTGCAACAACTTTACCACTGTTGTTGTGTTCTAATATGTAACAAGATGACATGCTCTTCCTTGGGGCTTCTATCTTGGGTTGATGTGCAAACTTGTTCTTGGTCATCCAAATTGATTCCTTTGGTTTCTGAGATCCTTGCTTCAGGTTGGGCACCTGCTTGTGTTGTGTGTGAGACTGAGCAGAAGGGAAACTGGTAGCCTTCCCTTTCTTGGGGCGCGGCACTGCCGTCCTGGGGGCGGCACTGCCGGGGCCCGGCACTGCCGCCTTCTGGCGCGGCACTGCCGCGGTCTGTGCAGGCTGAACTGTACCAATCTGACCCTTCTTCTCAAACCTCACACACTCATAGCCATTCACTGTCCTTCTTCCATTAGTCTTGGCTCCTTTTTCGTGCCCCAACCCATCTTTTATGGAAGGACGCCGTCCATTCTTGAACTTGGGCTTGCTCTTCTCTTGAGTCTTCTCATTAGCACTTGTGGTAGATTTGACACAACCACTTGCAATGATGTTTGTCAATCTTGCTATCTCTTTTCTCATGGCCTCCATGTTCACAAGGTTAGTGGAATAGGCATTCAAATCAACATTATAGCATTTTCCACAACCTTCACTAGTGGAGGGAATAGAAGTGACATTTGCTTTAGGGAGAGGTGAGTTGCTTTCCCAAAGAACATTATATTGCAACTCAAGTTCTTTGTGCTTTTTATCCAAGCCACAATACTTTTCCTTGAGTGCAATATGAGTCTTCTTTAGGGAAGCATGTTCATCTTGCTCTTTGGCCAAAGCCTCATGCAAGATGTCCAACTCACTCCTCTCTAATGCAAGAGCCTCCTTGCAAGCAATATAGAGGTCCTCTTGTTTGATGAGGGCATCCTCTCTTATTGCTAACTCGGCTTGTACACTCTCTAATTCCTCCATTAGCTTAGTGATAAAGAGTTTGGTTTTCTTGTCCAAATTTTTAGTTATCATGTTTATCTCTTCATCACTAGAATCATCATCACTAGAGGAATCACTAAGTTCACTACTAGAGATGTCACTAGGTGGAGGAGAAGGTTTAGGAGTCTTTTTCACCTTCTCTTTCTTGGCCATGAGACAAATGTGGGAGTTGCAATCATCATCATCAGACAAGTTGTTGAATAGTCTTGGTGAAGGAGATGACTTTTGAAATGCTATTGTTGCTATCTTCTAATCTTCTTCACTTGAGGTTTGTGCGGTTGAGTCCCATTCATGTCCAATGTGAGCTTCTCCCATGTATCTCTTGTTGTGCTTCTTGTAAGTGCATTTGTCATCTTTCTTGCCCTTGTTGTAATTGTTGTCCTTCTTCTCATGTGGGCAATGTGCTATGAAATGATCGGTGCTACTACAATTTTAGCAAGTTCTCTTTTTCTTGTTTGGAAACCTTCTCTTCACAAACTTGTAACCTTCCTTCTTGAGCCCCTTGCGGTATCTTCTCATGAAAAGAGCTATGTCTCCAATTGTTTCAAACTCTTCACCTTCACTTCCACTTTCACTTGAGGATGATGTGTTGTCCTCAACTTCTATTTTCTTCTTTTGTTGCTTGGGCTTGCTTGTAGAGGCTTGCTTGCTTGATTTTGCCTTGCTTGATGTTGCTTGCCTTGTTGGCTTGCTAGCCTTAAGTGCCACATCCTTGATTTTCATCCCATCTAGCCTAGCTTGCAACTCTCCAAGCTTCCTTCTTTCATTTGCCTCTTCTCTTTGCATGTCAAAGGTGATGATCCTCCCAAGCACATCACTAGGTGTGAATTGCTCAAACTTCTTCTTGTCTCTAATCAATGTCACAACGGTCTCATTCCTTGGTGAGTATGCTTCCAACATGATCTTCACAACCTTGTGATCATTGATTTCACTGCCACCTAGCCCTCTAATCTTGCCAACAATGACCATCAACCTATCAAACATCTCTTGTGGGCCTTCACCATCACAAATCACAAACCGGTTGAGCTTAGCCATCAACAAGTCAATCTTGGATTGCCTCACTTTGTCCACTCCCTCATGAGCAATGTGCAAAGTGTCCCAAATCTCTTTTGCAACCTCAACTCCCATGACCTTGTTGTACTCATCACCATCCAAGGCACTATGTAACACACTAGTGGCTTGGGCATTGAGATGAATGTTGCGGAATTCATCTTGAGTGGGGTTCTTCGGATCAACCGGTGCTTCAAGTCCATTGTGCACTATTTCCCAAATACCTGGATGGAGACCAATAAGATAGGTCTTCATAATGTGCTTCCACTTGGCAAAGTTAGTCCCATCGAAACAAGGTAACTTGCCCGCAGGCACATTGATGATAGGCCTAGAATCATGGTTAGTCATAGAAGAATAGTTAAAGGATATGGCTCCATATGACTTCTTGGTCTCCTCCTTCTTCTTGTTGTTGTCCTTGGGCATATAGGAGATGTCATCGTCTCCATCTTCGGTGCTACCTGAGTCATCACTCAAGTTCACACTCTTCTTCGCTTGAAGCTCTTCGTTCTTCTTCTTTTCTTCTCTTTTCTTGGCTCTTTCTTCTCTTCTAATCTTTCTTTCTTCTTTTCTTTGAGCCTCCTCTTCTCTAGCTTTTCGAGCCGCTGCATCTTCTCTTGCTTGGGATCTTGCTTCTCTTCTCAACCTTCTTTCTTCCTTTCTTCTTGCGAGCTCTCCGGCCGACACATCCAATTGAGGAAGTGTCCTTTCACTTGCTGTGGAGATGCTTTTGCTGCAGCTAGTGGTGTGCACTTCCACTTCGAGTGTGGGTTGCACAACACTAGCGTTACCCGTTCCTCCGTCGGTGGCCATTCTCTCGCACGGTGAAGTGCTGCGTGAGAGACCAGGCTCCGATACCACTTGTAAGGACCTGTGTGGCCTAGAGGGGGGGTGAATAGGTCTGTCAAAAATCATAGCTCAAAACTTAATTTGGTAGGTCCGGCACTACCGCTCTATGCCCGGCACTGCCGGCCTCAGCCCGGTACTACCGCGCAGAGTAGAACCTAAGCCTGCAATTCGAAATCCAGCAACAGCAAACTGAATCTATATGAATGGAAATGCTACAGTAACTTTCCTGAACCAGCAGAACCGACTCTACCAAGCCAAATATGTAGTATGAAGTAGATCGGGCCAAACCCTAGAATCTATCACAAGCTCACAAGTATGAAATATGAAAGCAAGTAAGCACAAGAGACAAGTGATTTATCCCGTGGTTCAGCTCGCCACCAAGGCTTGCCTACCTCCACGTTGTTGAGGTTGACCACTTAGGTCATGAGCTTTGCAACTCTTCCTCGTTCTCAAGTCAAGGAACCAAATCCTTGAAGTGAGGGGTAATAATACTAGCTGCACGAGTGATTACAAACCTCCCAAGGCCGCCACACAAGTTGGCTAGCTCAAGGGCGACGCCTAGCCGGCTAGGGTTCCAAGAACCCAAGAGTAATAGAATCAAATCCACTGGCTATGGCTCAAATCAAGTGCTCTAGGGAGTAGATCTCAGCTAGGGCTTCTCTTTGATGAAGGTTTGAGGCTCTAACTCACTTGGAATTAATGAGAATCGAAGATTGGGTGAGAGAGAGCTTGGGAGCCTTCAATGGGGAGAGGGAGCCTTGTCTGGAGGTAGGAGAAGATTAAATGGTCGTGGGTGACCGTTGGGGTGGCAGGAGGATAGTGTAAATACCCCCTGCCATCCAACGACTGAAACAAGTCACGGCAGTGTCGGCCTTAGCCCGGCAGTGCCGCGGCCCGGCACTGCCGCGCCTACGAGACAGACAGAGAAGGATCTGAATTCTGTGCAGCTGTCTTTGGTTAGAAACAAGGATGGCTTGGGTTGGTTTGAGCACATATCATTCAGCCATAGCGATGCATTTGCATTCCCCCTTGATAGTACGGTAAACCTATAATTCAAATTCATAATAAAAAGTTAGTTGTAGCACTTTGAGTCCAGAACCGATGAAATGTAGTATGAGGGGTCCACCAACACATATGTACCATCCTTTCTTATTATCATCCTGCTTGTCATCTTGGTAAATCTCATTAGTTCTCCAATCATGTGGTCATTATCACCAAAACCCACAATTAGGGCTTGATTGCACTTACAAGGAGGAAGAGGGAGCTAGGTACCAGCGGCTGGCCTCCACGGGCACCCTAGAATTGAGGAAGTAGATGGAGCTATGGACCTAGTGGCTGGCCTCATATAGCGTCTGATGAAGAAGAAAAGAGTGGGCGACGCCGAGAGGAGGAAACGGTGGAGACGGTATCTCCGTGAACGATCACGCGAGGTGAAGAATTAAGGAGGGGCAGGAGAGTCATTTTGCATCTAGAGTTGTCCACATGTCGAGCAATGAAGGAGCATGGATGAGATTGAGATGCAAATCAGAAGAATGAGGACTAAATTAGACGTTTTGATAGTTCAGGGGCTAAATTGAGCCTTGTGCGATAGTTGAGGGGCAAAAATGGCTATTTTGCCAAAAAAAATTATGAAAAAAGAGATCAAAGTTATATTTTGAACATTGTGCCGCTGTTGGTAGTTCTTAACTTCACTAAAGATAGAACTAGGCAACTATCCCCGGTAACGGCCCAGAAATGCTTGTTGACACTTGCCAACGTCGTGACTAGGAGTAGACTATAGAATCTACCCCTGGCAACGGCGCCAGAAATGCTTGTAGCAAGTCCAGTCACTATACCTAAAGGAATGAAGCTAAAGCAGCTATCTACTAATGTTAAATGGGGTTGTCAATCCCGACACTAGTAGGAGCTAGCTAGAGAGATTGCAATCTACCTAGAGGAGATTCTGCAAGGGCACAGAACTATCGTAGTAGCACTTCGCCTGGGAGTACCAGGTGTCGATTTATTTGATCCCAAAGGAAGGCTAGGGTGGTGTATGAGTCGAGTCAAGGAGGGGATGAGAGTCGAAGAATAAGAAAAGGGAAAAGGAGAGAAGAGAAGAGAGGAGATGAAAGGCTAGAAAGAATATATGGGTGGATAGGTAAGGATGAAACAAATGGTTAAGGTAAGGTGGATGGATAGATAGATAGGAGATAACTAAGGATAACTAACTAATAAATAATAACTACTCCTAGATAACTACGAAGCAAGATAGGCAAATGTCAATAAAGCAACCAAGTTAAGTATAGTTTTATTCCTATCTTATCAAGTACCGAGGCGTACTAGCCTTTACCACTGACTTAGGTTGAACGCTAGCACAACGAGCCTTACTGTTAAACTAGGCCAACTACGTGGTGGAATTCAAGGCGCACAGGGCTGTCACCACCTGCTTGCTACCACAGCTATCCGGGGGTCCAGCCATATCTGAAGGTAAGTCTATAACTAAGCACCACGCTTAATTATATTCTAACTATCTCTACCCTAGCTTTGAATAGAGACACCGTTGCGGACGTCAGAGCAAATACTTGACTTAATAAGATAAACACTAAACTAACTAAGCAACCTATTGACAAAGATCAAACACTAAGCACACTAGAGATTAACTACTATGGCTAAGTGGATTGAACTGTAGGATAGCTAGGCACTCAAGCAATCAATCAAGTATACTACTCAATACTGGTAAGTAGAATAAAGTAATACTTGAAATGATGAACTAGAATATAGTAAAGTGCTTGAGTAACAAGAGCAAAACCTGAACTGGAGATGAAGGAAGACTCTTCCCAGCTCCAGCACCGATCACTCGCACGCTTCTACTCTTGAGCTAAGCCTTGAGCAGCGCTTCCGCGAGGGCAATGAGGCAAGGATGCCTTGCTCTACTAGCTACCTACTTTCCTAAGCTTGGCTAAATACTAAGCTATTAGCTCTCTAGCTCTAGCCTTGCTTTCCTCTTTGCTTCTTCCTTGTTTCCTTGCTTGAAATGAAGTTGAAAGGATCAAGATGCCCAAGAGGGGGGGGGGGTGAATTGGGCTTTTCTAAAACTTCTTGCGATAATAAAACCTATCAAGCCTCAATTAACCCCATAGTGCCTAGAAGTGTGATTCTCTTTATTCTACCGCACAAAAGACCAAGTCTAAGCCACTCCTACTCTAGCAAAGCAATTCAATAGAGAATGAACAACAAGAGTAATGCGGAATTGAATTGCTTGAAAGTAAATGCGTAAGTAAAAGAGTAGAGATGACTCGACGATCTTTTTGCCAAGGTATCGAGGTGTCGGCACACCCCCTAGTCCTCGTTGGAGCACCCGCGCAAGGGTATCGCTCCCCTTGATCCGCGCAAGGATCAAGTGCTCACTACGAGCTGATTCTTCGCCACTCCGGCCCGGTGAATCGCTCACTACCGGTCACAAGCTTGCTTGGGTCATCCACAATGCCACCGGATGCTCTCCAAGCTTCACGATCGCCACCAAGCCGTCTAGGTGATGCCGATCACCAAGAGTAACAAGCTAGAACTCTCACTTGACCAACACAAGGCCAAAGAGATGGATGGATGCACACTTGCTACTCAATTCTCACTAGGAGGTGTCTAATTCTCACAATTAGCAAATCACTCAACCTCACTAGGGCTCTTGCACTCACTCACACTCACAATGTGTTTCTCAGCTGATGAAAGTGGCAAGAACACTCAAATGGATGGAGGGAAGGAAGTATATATACTCCCCCAACCGGCCATCCAAAAACAGCACAAGACAGGCATTCTGCGGGGGCATCGGACGCGCCGATGCCTAGCATCGGACGCTCCGATGACCTCGTCCAACGGTCTACTATACCTTCTTGTCAGACTGTTTAAAGGGACATCGGACGCTGGGCAGCGTCCGATGTGGATTTGACCTCTCTGGAACCTCTCTGGATGGCCATCGGACGCTGGCCCTCAGCGTCCGATGCCAGCGTCTGATGCGGCCTCCAGTTCACGCCCACGTGAACAGTGGCACGGGCGCGTCCGATGTGAGCACATCGGCGCGTCCGATGCCACGCACCAGACTAAACCCTAGTCGGGGTGAGCATCGGACGCGTCCGATGCCCACCTGGCTAGCGTCCGATGCCCATAACTAGGGCAGATTCAACTCGGATCGCGACGCGGCCTAAACGACTTTTGATCCTCTCGACTTAAGGCATCTCTCTGAGCTACCTGGGGCTATGAAATAACAAGTGTGCACCACACCTACCTCAATAGACTCATCTAGGTCAAGCTACTGATTCACGCTCCCCTTTATAGTACGGCCAAAGGAAAAACAAAGACCTAAGACTACCTAAGTGTCCTCCAACACCATATGACACTTAGCCTAGTCTACCACCGTCTTCGTCGTCCGGCCTTTGAAAACCGAAACGATATCCATCGCCAGGGGACATGAACTCCATATGCCCGTATCGTCGCCATTACCGTGACCTAACTCAATCCTGTTTCTGCAAAACACACGTTAGTCACAGTAATCTTGTGTTTCATCCAATCACCGAAACCACTAGGGGCCAAGATGCGTTCAATCTCCCCTTTTTTGGTGATTGATGACAACACGAGATCGAGTATAGAGAGAAGAGGTTTTTAAATCATGACATGTATGAACTTGCAATGAATAAGAGAAATTGGTTAGGGGCAAGTTTAAACATGTCATGCCATCATCCTGCACTCAACAAGTTAGAGTGAATAACAAGTGCAAGAGTAAAGAGCTCGAATACATAACAATTGAGAATTGAGCACAAGTAATCGAGTAAGGCGAAAAGACATGACATATCATATATCATAGTGAGCACATACATGTCATAAAGGTCCATAGCATAAGTATATCACATAAATATGCACAAAAGATACGATAAGGAAAGAGCGTATGTGAACATAACACATCAAAAGAAATCGACACACTCTCACAATGCTCCCCCTATCACTATACTCATCCACTCTCCCCCTTTGGCATCAAGCGCCAAACTAAGCGTCGGAGGGCGGAGGTGGTGCAGACGAGCTAGGTGCCGTCTCCGGAGAGTGCTGAGTAAACTCAAACTGCTGAAGATACTCCTCGGAGTCGGAAGACGAAGCGCCGGTAGCCTGCTGACCCTCTGAAGCTGGAAGCTGCTGTGAAGCGGTCTAGGTCGGCTCGGGTACTGACTGCTCTGGCTGCTCTGGCGCTGTCTGCTCTGCCTGCTCTGAAGCTGTCGCAGTCACGGTAACTGTGTCAACCTGAGTATCGGAGTGCGGAAGCTCTAGGATAACTGACAACTCAGGCTGAACTGTCGGGGTCGTCTCGGACTGCACAGGCTCTGTCTGCTCTGAAGACGCGACTGAGCTCGGGAGGGTCTCTGTGGTGGAGGCCACTAGAGCTGTCGACGTCTGCACTGGATCCGGAAGATCGGGAGTGGGGAATCCAGTAAGCTCACTGAAAGTGGCGGACAAGTCTCGAGTCTCAGAGGTCGTCGTTGCAAACAGACTCTGTCGGCCTAGGTGTGAAGCCGGTCCACAGTGGACTGAAGAGCGGGGCCCCGACTGGAGGAGTGGTGAAGCTCATGAACTGAGAGGAGCTGGGGCCCGTAAACTGCTGCAGAAACGGCGGAGGCTGTCTGAACTGTGGCTGCGACTGAGAAGGGACATGTGGCTGCCACTGAAGCTGCTGCTGAGGTGGAGGCTGCTGCCACTGCCACTGGGGAGGTCCGCTGGCGAGTCTCTCCATGAAGCTCAATGTCTGCTGCTGTAAAGCCATCATCTGGCGCTGAAGGGCATCAGACCTCTCCTGTGTCTGCTGCTGTGCGAGGGCCTGGGCCTGGGCCAACCTCTGCTGCTCCTGAGCAAGCCGCTGGACATCCTGAGTGACTGTCCTCTACTGCTCCTCCATCCGTGCAAGAATAGCAAGTAAAGCGGGATCGGAGGAAGCAGTACCACTGGACCCTGCCTGTGAGTCGTGAGCACGTGGCTGGAAGCGAGGCGGGAGCTGGTAATCCTCATCTGAGCTATCTGTGGGGTCCTCTGCGACGTAAGTGTCTCCTCCCTCGAGCTCTGCTAGCTCCTGCTCTGCAAGTGCTCGGACGGCCTCGTCCTGCTCCTGGAGTGACTCTGGAACCGCTGGCCTCTGGCGCGAGCTAGACGGGGCGTCCTGCTGCTGCTGCCTGCGATCCTGGCCGTGTCCCAGTAGCTGACTCATGTTATACGCAGGGAACACGGTCGCGGATCCGGTGAGTGTCTCGGCTGGGCATGCTCCTGTAGTGACAGCGACCTTCCAAAGGATATACGAAATCCAGTGAGCGTAAGGAAGCTGCCTGCGGGCCTTGATGCCCTCTACCACTGTGTCCTCCATCTCGCAGATAATCACATCCATGATGTCAAAATCCCGCTGCTGAATCAGGTAACTGAGTAACCACAGCTGAAGCCTGGAGATCGCCTCGCGGAACCCAACACGGGGCAGCAGAGTGCGCCGGAGCACCTCGTGGAGGATCCGGGCTGCAGGAGTGAGATCCTTCGGCGCATGGCTCGAACCCTCTCTGAAGGGCTCCCGGAAGCAGGGGCGCACAAGGTCTGTAGGTGGCTGCTCACTGCCGTGAGGGCGCCTCGGAGGCTCTGTCTGACCGTAGCACAAATCATGGATCCGGGGCTCAGAGCGACGGAGTCCAAACCAATCCCGGATCTCGGACACAAACAACCGGTAGTGCTCTCCACCAAAAGCAAACTCCAAGGTCTCTCGGTCTGGGTGAACCCAAAGAGATGCGTAGAACTGAAACACCCAGTCCTCTATGTAAGAGCCAGACCGCCCCAACAGGTCTGAGAAGCCTGGTAAGTAAGTGAGGCTGGGACGGAGCTGCTCGGACGCTGACACAAGAGCCTCTAGAGAGCACACACGCTGGGAACGAATGCTAATCCCGGCATTCCTGTAGCCGCGGTAGAAGTCCTCCTGGAGCACAGTGAAGAACTCGGCCCCTGCCTGCTCCTTGCGCTCCCTCGGGAACCACTGCTCAACTGGGACTAGCCGGAGTGCCTGAATCTGTGAGCAGGTGGCCGCCCGGAGGTCCAGTCGCGGGATCGACGGGGGCGCACGCCTCGATGGAGCACGTGCTCCCCGCAGAGGGACATCGGGCCGGGGTGGCACCGCTGTCCTGCGACACATGGACCGACGCTGGGGAACCTCCTCATGAACCTCCTCCTCTGCCTCTGCCTCGGGAGCCTCTGCCTCAGGTGCCTCTGCTGTCTCTGCCTGTGCTGCCTCAGACTCTGCCTGGCCCTGCTGCGAGCTCTGGGGCTCGACTCCTGGGGAGGTGAACGTCGTCCGACGACTGGCAGCCATAAGCGTGCCAGTCGGAGAGTGGTGGAAACGCTCAACCTCCTCGACTGCCCTGCGCTGCTAGGGGGACAACTGGTCCTCAATCCGGAGTCCGCCCGAACTGCCACCGCGCTCTGCACGCTCTGCGGCGGCGGCAACCTCGCGAGCCTGGTCTGCCTCTCGCTGCTCCCTGGAGCGCTTCCTGCGTGTAATCAACTTCGCCTTCCTGGGCCGCTGACCGGGAGGGGGACGAGGAGGGGAGTCCCCCAGGCCACCGCCGACATTCTTGCAGCGCGGCATGGCTGACAAGAACGAGGGGTACTGCACCGAAGAAGCTCTGAACTGCCGGGACTGCCACTGAAAGGAGCAAACAACCTGACAACCCAACTGACGCTGAAAGCTCGGTCAAAGAAACTCCCCCTGTCACTGAGAACCTCTGCCGCTGTCACTCGCGAGGCTTGGCCTCGATCCGTACCCGCGGGCTTGGCCCCGGGTTAACTGTCACTGCTCACTGACAACTAACGAGCTGACAACTGCCACAGACTCGAACTCGCTGCGAGAAGAGATAGGATATATAAGAAACACATAATCTAGGGATAAGAGATCCTATCGGAAGCAAAGCATAGGAGATAAGAAAGTAGAAGGCTTCGCTACCTGACGAACCGACGAAACGACCCAAGCAAAAGGGAAGCACAGATGTTCCGACACCCACACGTCACGCCAAAGTGGTCTGCATGAACAACGGCCAAAAACGGGGGTCAAAAAATAGAGGGAACAGTCATTGAGGCATATCATCGAGCACCTTATGAGCAGGGAAAAAGAAGAGGGTGGAGGTGCTCACTGCTAGGGGATAGGTCGGCCGGGGAGATCATGCCGGAGACAGGAAGAGGCGCGGGGACGAACGCGAGCGCTGGTGAGACAAACTCCGGCGAGCGGGGCGGTCGCCGGCTTGGATCTCTGGCGAGGGGGCGAGAAGCTTCTGTGGTCGGGGGCGGCTGCGGGTGCGCACACGTGGTGGGAGGGGTCGACGGCACGGCCGCGGCGAGGAAGGCGGCGCACAATGGTGCGGCGAGGGTGGACGGGAGCACGGCGGTGCAAACACGGCGGAGCTAGGGTTAGGGTCGGGACGGCGGCGAGGAGCGAGCTTAGCGGTTGGGCGCGAGGAAGAAGGAGACAAAGACATGTGGGTCCCGGATGTCATTAGAAGAACTCAACGCGCCGCTTAAAGAGGCATCGAACGCGCCGATGGGTTAACATCGGACGCTCCGATGCCTGTCCAGAGAGCTCCAGAAACGGCCATTCAGCATCGGACGCGTCCTATGCCTTGGCATCGGACGCTGGGCAGCGTCCGATGGGGCACCGGACGCTCCGTTGAGGGAGCAACGGACGCTACCCTGACACTGTTCCAGCCGGAGCTGCAGACAGTGCAGGGCATCGGACGCCGGAAGCGTCCGATGCAGCGTCCGTTGCAGCGTCCGATGCTGCAATTAGGGCAGTTTCAAAAACCTCTGTTGCGGCTCCCTCTCCCAACCAAGTTCCAACTCTAATAAGAAGCAAATAAGCACCAGTTGGAACCTGGTATGAGCGTCCTCACGTAAACCCTCAATTTTATAAATATTTTGCCATAGGCTACATATCCTTTTTAGAGAAAATAGGCGATAAATCCCAAGGAGACAACATGTGGCCACCAAAACTAGGGGTCTTAACCATTAGGAGCCTCAAATGCTCCCCCTAGCGGTGGACGAACACAGCGGTTGCTCAAAACAAAACCAAAAAGAAACGACAAAGCAACAACCATGCATATGCAATGCAATACGGAATTTGAATCTAGGTTGCTTGTCAAGTTTGCTCATGGGTAAGCTTCTTCACACGCTTTTTAGGGCAGTTATCTTAACCATGTCTGACAAGCCTATGTGCATAGCATAATTTAAACATGGCATATTATACAATGCAATGCAAAGACAACCCCCTTTCACCTTTTGACAAAGTTACTTAGATCAAACACATTAAGCTCACTTCGCAATCTACAAAGGGTGTTCTCATCTAGGGGATTTGTGAAGATATCCGCCAATTGATCTTCGGTTCTAACTCCCTCTAAGGATATATCTTTCTTGGACACATGATCTCTAAGGAAGTGATGGCGAATATCTATGTGCTTTGTGCGAGAGTGTTGAACTGGGTTGTTAGCAAGCTTAACCGCGCTCTCATTGTCACACAACAAAGGTACCCTTTCTAGAACTACACCATAGTCTAAAAGGGTTTGTTTCATATAAAGGATTTGTGCACAACAAGCACCCGCGGCTATGTATTCCGCCTCGGCGGTAGACAAGGCCACACTATTTTGCTTCTTAGAACTCCATGAAAGGCACCCTCCGGATGTGCTTTTTCTATCTACTTTGCAACCCGCGTAATTCGAATCGGAATACCCAACGAGTTGGAAGTTAGCTCCTTTGGGATACCAAAGGCCAAAGCTTGGGGTGTGCTTTAGGTACCTAAGGATTCTCTTCACCGCTATGAGATGTGATTCCCTAGGATCGGCTTGAAAGCGAGCACACATGCACACACTAAACATGATGTCGGGCCTAGATGCGGTCAAATATAACAAGCTACAAATCATAGAACGGTAGAGAGTTTGGTCAACCGGGTTACCTCCCACATCTAGGTCGAGATGTCCATTTGTTGGCATTGGAGTCTTGATAGGCTTGCAATCATCCATGTTGAAGCGCTTGAGGAGGTCTTTTGTATACTTCTCTTGAGATATGAAAGTCCCCTCCTTCAATTGCTTGACTTGGAAGCCTAGGAAGAATGTGAGCTCTCCAATCATGGACATTTCGAACTCCTTCGACATCAAGTCACCAAATTGCTTGCAATATGCTTCATTTGTTGACCCGAAGATGATATCATCAACGTAGACTTGACAAATGAAGATCTCTCCATCAAGCTTCTTGGTGAATAGTGTGGTGTCAACCATCCCAATGGTGAAGCCCTTCTCAATGAGGAAATCCTGGAGGCGCTCGTACCAAGCTCTTGGGGCTTGCTTGAGCCCATATAGCACCTTGGACAACCTATAAACATGATTAGGATATCTAGGGTCTTCAAACCCGGGAGGTTGATCAACATAGACTAGTTCATTTATGAAGCCATTTAAAAATGCACTTTTCACATCCATTTGTTATAATTTAATGTCATGATGTGATGCATATGCAAGGAGGATACGAATGGCTTCGAGTCTTGCAACCGGTGCAAAGGTCTCTCCAAAATCCAAACCTTCAACTTGAGAGAACCCCTTTGCAACTAGCCTTGCCTTGTTTCTAACAACCTTGCCTTGATCATCTTGCTTGTTTCTAAACACCCATTTTGTTCCAATGACTCTTGCGCCTTTGGGTCGCTCTTCAAGTGTCCAAACTTGGTTGCAGGTGAAGTTGTTTAATTCTTCATGCATAGCATTCACCCAATCCGGATCACCTAGAGATTCATCTATAATGGTAGGCTCAACAAGAGACACAAAGGAGTGATGTTCAATAAATAAAGCAAGTTTTTGAGATCGAGTCATTACACCCCTTGTTGGACTCCCTATGATGAGATCTTGAGGATGAGCTTGTAGTAGAGTAGTAGTCCTTTGATCAACCACTTGAGGGGCCGCTTGTGGAGCATCAACATCTTGAGCTTGTACCACCATTTGATCATGGGAGACATGAGTATCTTCAAATGGATCCTTCTCATCTTTGTCATCAACGAGTCGTATATTGGATGAGGATGGCTTGTCAATGACTTGCACATCATCATCATCATCTTTAGGCTTGATGGCTCCAACCGTCATGTTCTTCATTGCTTCCCTCAATGGTTCATCACCTACATCATCAAGATTTTCATGCTCTCCTTGAGAGCCATTAGATTCATCGAATTCCACATCATATGTTTCTTCTACCATCCCGGTGGCATGGTTGGATACTCGATATGCTTTGGATTTCAATGAGTAACCAACAAGAAAACCAATATCACATCGGCGTTGAAACTTCCCTAGGTGTTGGCGCTTCTTGTAGATGTAGCATTTGCACCCAAACACTCTAAAGAATGATGCATCCGGCTTCTTGTTGTTGAGTAGCTCATAGGGGGTCTTGCCAAGTAGACGATGGGGGAACAATCGATTTGATGCATAGCAAGCGGTGTTGATTGCTTCCGCCCAAAATCTTTCCGGTGTAGTGTACTCATCTAACATAGTCCTTGCTAGGGTAATTAGAGTTCGGTTCTTCCTCTCAACTACCCCATTTTGTTGTGGTGTGTAGGTTGCGGAAACTTCATGCTTGATCCCAACTTCATCACAATATTGCTCAATGTGGGTGTTGTCAAACTCTCTTCCATTGTCACTTCTTATCTTCTTGATCTTCAAGTCAAACTCATTTTGGGCTCTCTTGGCAAACTTCTTGAATGAAGGGGTTGCTTCGGATTTGTCATGAAGAAAGAATACCCAAGTGTATCTAGAGTAGTCGTCAACAATCACTAGGCAATAGAGATTTCCACCCAAGCTAGCATATGTTGTTGGTCCAAATAGATCCATGTGAAGTAGCTCTAACTCTCTTGATGTTGGCACAAAGGCTTTGGTTGGATGTGTATTTGCAACTTGCTTGCCGGCTTGACATGCACTACACAATTTGTCCTTCTCAAATTTGACATCCTTCAAGCCCCTAACCAAATCCTTCTTCAATAGCTTGTTGAGAGTGTTCATTCCAACATGTGCCAATCTTCTATGCCATAGCCAACCAAGTGATTGCTTAGTGAATAAGCATGTCTTCAAGTTGGCATCTTCGGAGGTGAAATCCACTAGATAGAGATTGTTGTATCTAAAGCCCTTGAATATCACTTGTGTATCATCTTTCTTGGTCACAACCACTTCCTTGTCGATGAACAAACATTGAAAGCCAAGATCACATAGTTGCCCAACGGATAGCAAGTTGAAGCTCAATGATGCAACTAGAAGCACATTGGAGATGGTATGATCATTTGATATAGCCACTTTGCCCAATCCCTTGACGTTGCTCTTTGAGTTGTCACCAAATGTAATCTTTTCTTGGTCATTGACATTCTCTTCTAGTGAGGTGAACATCCGGGGATCACCGGTCATATGTTGTGTGCAACCACTATCAATCACCCAATGAGATCCACCGGTCTTGTAGTTCACCTACACACACAAGAAATCAAGCTTGAGCTTTTGGGACCCAAACTTGTTGCGGTCCCTTAACCTTCTCTACTAGTGACTTTGCAACCCAAATTTGCTTTGGCCTATTCTTGTTAGGAGGCCCCATGAACATAACTTTCATCTTGCCACTAGAGTCTTGTCTAAGCATGTAGTGAGCATTGAAAGCAAAGGGCCTAGCATGCTTGGGCAAGGGTGTCGGCTTTGGCTCTTCACAATCATGAGCAAAGTGACCTTCCTTTCCACACTCATAGCATCTTCCAATCTTCTTCTTCTTTGGCTTTGTGATCCTCTTTCGTTGCTTCATCTTCTCCTCAAGGAAGCCAATGCCATTTCTATTGGTCTTCATGACCGTGTTCATGAGTAGCTCACTTTGAAGACATTGTCCCTTGGTGAATTTCTTCAACCCGGTGGTGAGGTGCTCCTTCTCTTTCTTGAGCTTGTCATTTTCTTGTTGGAGCTCTAATTGAGATGGTGTCATCTTGTAATCTCTCTCCATCTTCAATCTCTTGTTCTCTTCTTTTAGCATGTCAAGCTCAAGTGTCATGCTATACTCATCATCTTGGGTCTCAACAATGACTTGCTTTGTGGTTGCTAGCTTCTCTAGATCAATTTTGAGCTTTGCATTCTCATTCTTGATCTTGACATAATCATCATAGTGATCGGCCACAACCACACTCTTGCCTTTGCCACTAGTTCTTTGCTCATCATGCTCACTAACCAAGTCCTCACAAGATGTTGCTATGTCACACTTAACAACAAGGTTAGGAGCATCATGTGTCTCATGTGAAAGCATATCATAAGTAATGGTGAGAGCATCATAGTCAACTTTCACTTGAGTATATTGTTCTTTTAGCAAAGCATAACTAGTGGTAAAGTCACTATGCATCTTATCAAGTTTCTCATTTTTAGCTTTGAGCTCTTTGTTGGAGGACTTGAGCTCTTTGATAGTGGATGACATAGTTGCAAGTTCATCTTTTAGTTCATCACTAGCATGAATAGCATGATCACATTTCTCAACAAGAGATTCATTTTCATCAACAAGCTTTTCATTTTTAGCTCTAGTCTTTCTTATGATTTTGGTATAGTTGTTTAGCAATGTAACAAGCTCATCATAAGTAGGTGACTCAAATTCACCATCACTATCACTATCACTAGAGTCATCATCATTGCGGATACATGGGTGTATGCCGAGTCTCTGAGTGATGAGTGATTGTAACCGGGTTTGATCGCATGTTCTCTGGCTTGTGTTGTGCAGGTGTCGAGCACGGAGACAGTGATCGAGGGCAAGGTGAAGGTCAAGTTGAGACGTGCCGTGCCGATGGACTGGGTGCGATGAAGGATGGGCGTGCCGTGCGGCGGACGTGCCATGCCGATGGATCGAGCAGCTAAGGGCGGACGTGAGGCTTGGACTGAGGGACCGGAGTGCCTGAGGATCAGCTGTGGTGGCTGGCAGCCTGGGACAGCGACGAGCGGAGACTTGCGGGGCACGGTGTTGCTCGGGTCGAGGACCTGGGGACACGTGTCGGTGGACGGGGTGCACGGGCGGTGCATCCCCTCCACAACTTCGGTTTGGTGGTAGAGCCAGGGAAAAACCATCAGATGAACGGTTTCCAGGTTTGGGCCTCAAAACCTGGGCGTGGACGGTTTCCGAGTTTGGCCACAAAACTCGGGCTAAGGACGGTTTCCAGGTTTGGGCCTCAAAACCTGGGCGCGGATGGTTTGCTGAGTTTGGCCTCAAAACTCAGACGCTGGTGGGCTGGTTTCCCGGTTTGGGCCTCAAAACCGGGGGATAGCTGGAAAAGGCTGGTTTCCCGGTTTGGGCCACAAAACCGGGGGTACAGAGCGAGGGCGGCACGTGGCGGCAATCGGAAGGTTGCGTGGAGGCAACGCGGACGACTTGTGCGGGCGTGGCCGTCGGATCTACCTACCACTTGAGTTGGTCTAGAATAACCTTAGGGTTTAGCTGGTTTGCTCTGTAATTAGAATAGAGAGGGGTAGAGTAGGAAATAGACTCAGTCTAGAATAGGATAAGTAGTCAGGGGAGACACCCTCCTCCCGCATCTCAGTCATTTGCTCTTTCACACTTAGGGTTTCTTGCTCTCCCATCCCCTGCTGTAGCCTGCTGAGATCCGCAGAGAGACTTGACTCTATGTACTGGTGATTTTGAGGAAAGGAGGCCGTAACCTCCTTGTCGTAGCGTGTGTTTGCGTTTCGGCTGCAAGATCGTGGTTGTGATTCGCGTTTCATTGGTGTTCTTCGCGGAATCCTTTTTCTCCACGTTCTTCCCGTCGCTTGATCTCTTTGGTTGGTTCATCTTTTGCAAAACCGTTTGAACCAAGTTGTTCTAGATCATGAGGCACTTCTTTCCACCGAAGGAATTAACCTCTAACCTCACGGTCTAGGAGATCGATCGATTTTTGTTTTGGATCGTGTTTTTGCTTCCTTGTCCCGAAATTTCTTGATTCACCGATTTGGAGTTAGGTTCGAGCCATGATCTCTTAGAGATAGCTCACTAACATCTTTGTGACCCCTCAGATCGAATCCTAGGCCTAGAGCTTTTGATTCGGAGGAAATCGGGTTGAATCATCAAAGAACCGCACAGTTTTCGGGGGCATCGGACGCTGACACGGGAGCATCGGACCCTAGGGTTCTAAGCGTCGGACGCTCCGGTGACGCGTGTCACTTTCTGAGCGTTTGTAGTGGCATCGGACGCTAGGCATCGGACGCGTCCGTTGGCCATCGGATGCGCCGGAGCCAAAGCATCGGACGCTGGTTGTTCACTGTTCACAGCGTCCGATGATGGAACAGTAAGGTTCCCGAGAGGCAGTTTTCGCATCGGACGCGTCCGGTGGTCTGGCATCGGACGCAGGCAGCATCCGATGCTACTGTTTTCACACGGTCTTGTCCGCGGTTCGCTCGTTCGTTGACGGAATTGATTTCTGTCTTTTGCGTTGGCTTTCTAGAGTTGTCTAGTGTCCCGCTGTGCTTCTTGGAAGCATCCACCCTACATCTAGGGTCGTGGACATTTGCAATCTCTAGGGTTTGCTTCGGGGGTTTATTCTTGGGACAGTGGCTACTAGTTTCCGTAAGGAAAATTTGAAGCTCCCATTCACCCCCCCTCTGGTCGCTTTCTGAGTGCTTCTCGGTCCTTCAATTGGTATCGGAGCAGGTTAAGGATCTTCCACCTTAGCCGGTTCCAGATCCACAGAAGGCGACATGGATCGCGGCGTGGGCAAACCGCCGTTCTTTGATGGGACGAACTATGCGTATTGGAAGATACGCATGTCGGCCTATCTGCAGAGTTTGGGTGCTTCTATTTGGGATATTTGCAACTCTGCTGATTACGTGGTCTTAGCTGCTCGTGTTACTCAGCAACAGATCGATGAGCATGATGCCAATAGCCGAGCCCGTAATGCTCTCTTTTCTTGTTTGAGCATGGGTGAGTTTGATCGTGTTTCTCACCTCGCTACGGCTCGGGAGATCTGGGACACCCTCATGCGTTTCCATGAGGGCACCTCTCAAGTCAAAACCCGACTCTACGAGTCGTTCAAGCGTGAGTATGAGAACTTTCGACATCAGCCTGGCGAGAGCATAGAAAGTTTATTCGCTCGCTTTCAGGTGATTGTCAACAGGATGAGGGCTAACAAGAAGCAGTTGCCTTTTGACGATCATGAGCGTGCTTTGAAGCTTTTGCACACTCTTGATCGATCTGTGTGGGATTCCAAGGTTCAGGCGATCATCGAATCGCCTAACTATGAGACCCTCACATGCGATGAGCTCTTTAGTAAGCTCAAGTCCAGTGAGATTGACGCCATGTCGAGGGCTTCTTATGCGAATCCTTCTGGCCCAACTATGGCTTTGGTTTCTGGCTCTTCTGCTAACCCCTCTGCCGGCTTTGCTCCTTCTTCACTCTTTTCTGTCACAGAGGACCAGCTTGAGTCGTTGGGGGATGACGAGTTGGCAATGCTCGCCAACCGGTTCTCGCGGTTCCACAACAACCGCATGAACCATAGCCGCGGAGGAGGACGCTCAGGATGTTATGAGTGTGGCGACCCCGAACACTTCATCGCCAACTGCCCCAAGAAGAAGCATTCATCTAGGAAGGGCGATCATGGGCACAAGTACGACTCCGGCAAGCGCAAGGAGAAGTATGTCCCCGCGAGGCACAAGCGGAGGGGCGGCTTCGACAAGGAGTACATCAAGAAGAAGTACTTGGAAAAGGCCCAAGCTGAGCAGCGTGCGTTCTTCGCCACGCTCAGCGACGTCGACGGCTCGGATGACGACTCCGCTTGCTCAAGCGATGACGAGTCTGAGAAGAGGAAGAGGATCGAGGACAAGCTGAACGGCCTCTGCTTCTTCGCCGACGACGACGGCTTTTGCACCATGGCGCTTGGTGATGAGGTCGACGGCAAGCTGGAGCACACCCCTCGGGACGACGACGACGACGACACCTCCCAGGTATCCCTCACCCACGACGAGCTTTCTGCTGAGGTTGAGAAGCTTACTGCCGCGCTCCTTAGTCAGGAAAAGTTGCTTAGGCGTGCCGCTAGAGAGCGCAAGGAGTTTAGGCAGAAGTGGGAGGACACGGTGAGAGAGCTTGAGTTTGCCAAGTCCACCGTGGTCGTGTCGGAAGAGGTTGAGTGTGAGATGTGCACCACGCACATGACTGACCTTCTCACTTTGAGAGGTAAGTATGCTGCGTTGGTAGGAGAGGTGGATGAGCTGAAGGCTAGACCTTCTCTATTAGGTGCGTGCAAGACTTGTCCTGTCTTGCAATCTGAGTTGGCAGAGAAGAATGCCAAGATTATGTCTCTTGAGGAGGCCAACTCAGGTAGCACTAGTGTGGCTAGGTGCGCTTTGTGTGAGGGTTTGGAGATGGAGATTGCGAATGTCAAGCATGACAAGATGCAAACCGAGGAGGAAAACACATACCTTCGGACCATCTTGTCATGGGTCTCTTGTAGTGAGCCGCAGCTCGGGATGATGATCTCCCAATTTAAGCGAGCTGCTGGAGGTTATGGTGTAGGTCTTGCTCAGGGTGTTGATCTTTCTGCTTTTGGGAAGATTGGAGAGTCGAGTGGTCTGAATCCTAGTGAGAAGCCCAACTCCACCACTACTCCCAAACTGACCAAGCTTCCATCCAAAGAGCCGGTCAAGCCTATCACCAAGGATGGGGTGTTTGAGGAACCTCCGAGAGCTCCACCCAAGAACCAAGTGTGGCATCCCAAACCCAATCACCTAAAAAACAAGCTGGATACAATGCCACCTATCCATGAGGAGTTGCCACAGAAGGGCAAAGTGATCCACACCCACAGTCATGAGTACCAACAACCCCCTTTGCGTGCGGTGAGGTATCATTGTGATTTCTGTGGGAGAGATGGACACTTGAGCGAGTTCTGCTTTAGGCGCAAGAGAGAGGCGCGCCGTGCTAGGGAGATGAACAACCCGGACATGTACCATCTTTTTCATGATGTACATGCGCCGAATGTTCAGAGGAGAGCACCGAGACGTACTGCTTGGCCTAGAGGCGCAGTGCCTCAAGTTGTTAGGCCTAGGCCTCATAGAGAGCGTGCCCGGCGGGAGCCTGCAGTTGCAGGTTTTGGACCCCGTGATAGAGGCTTTGTAGTTGAGCGCTATCCCCCACCGCAGTTTGAGTGTCGCGGTGAGCGCTTCTTCCCTAGCGGACCACGTTTTCCTGTGCGTGGTGATCGCTACCCCCGTAGACAGTCTAGGAGTGGTTATTCTGCTAACCGTTCTTTTGAGCAGCCGGCCCAACACTGGTATTCTCCTTACTTCACTAACCCCAGTGTTGGACCGTATGCTCACCCTATGTCTTTTTATTGATGTAGGTAAAACGGTTGGAGGACATTTGGTTGGTGGATTCCGGATGCTCGAGGCACATGACCGGAAACGCCAAGTGGTTCTCCAGCCTTAGCCCTGTTGCCGGAAAGGAGTACATAACCTTCGGCGACAATAGTAAAGGTAAGGTGTTGTCTCGCGGATCGGTGCGGGTTATTGAGCACTTTGTGTTGCGCGATGTTGCTCTTGTTTCTAACCTGCATTTTAACTTGCTTTCTGTTTTGCAACTTTTTGATGATGACTACGAGATTCGTTTTAAACCGAACCTTAGTCGCATCTTAGATCCTCAAGGCGATCTTGTATGTCTGATTTTGCCCTTTGGGAAAGTCTTTCGTGCGAATTTCTCGGAGTCGTTTGGTTCTTCTCGCTGTCTTTTGGCTAGTCCTTCTTCCTCCGATCTTTGGAAGTGGCATAGGAGGCTCGGTCATTTAAGCTTCGACTTGCTTGCAAGACTTAGCTCACTTGGCCTAATCCGAGGATTGCCCAAGCTTTCGATGGAGAAGGATCTAGTTTGCCATTCTTGTAGACATGGGAAGATGGTTGCCGCTCCCCACCATCCAGTGACTAAGGTCATGACCTCGCACCCTGGAGAGCTTTTACATATGGACCTTGTTGGTCCGGCTCGGGTGAGCTCGGTTGGTGGCAAGTGGTATGTTTTGGTTGTTGTTGATGACTTTTCGAGGTATTCGTGGGTCTTCTTTTTGACTGAGAAGACTGAGACTTTCTCCTTCGCTCGCAATCTGATTTTGCGTCTTCAGAACGAGTTCCCTTTGAACTCGATGCGAGCTATTAGAAGTGATAATGGTTCCGAATTCAAAAATTCGGATTTTGAGAAGTTTTGTAACCGCTTTGGTTTGGAGCATCAGTTTTCTTCCCCCTACACACCGCCCCAAAATGGTGTTGTAGAGAGGAAGAATCGGACCCTTGTTGAGATGGCCAGGACGATGCTCGATGAGCATAGGACTCCCAGGCGCTATTGGGCCGAAGCTATGAACACTGCATGCTACATTTCAAATCGCATTTTTCTGAGAGCCTTTTTGAAGAAGACTTCTTATGAGTTGCGTTTTGGTCGCCAGCCCAAGGTGAGTTATTTTAGAGTCTTCGGTTGCCACTGTTTTATTTTGAAAAAGGGGGAACCTGGACAAGTTTGAGTCTCGATCTTCTGACGGGGTATTTTTGGGTTATGGCACTCACACGAGAGCATATCGTGTACTTAACCTTGATACTAACCGAGTCATGGAGACATCAGATGTCACCTTCGACGAGACTCTTGTTTCTCCTTCTTCTCGTTTTGAGCGTGCAGGTGATCATGAGGTTGGAGAGCCTCTTTTTGATGACGAGGACGAGGGTGCTGAAGGTATGGATGATCCAGCACCCCCTCCACCTGCCGTGCCGCAAAAAGCGGCCTCGACGACGACTCACGGCCCCGACACCTCTTCTTCCTGGGGGCCGTGGGATCCTCCACCTCGTGCGGTACCTTTTGTACCCGGGGTGGAACCAGCTGCTGATGAGGGGGAGGTCACTTCATCCCGGGAGGCGCCACGACACATCCAGCGCCAGCACCCCCCTCAGCAGATGATCGACGATATCGGCGAGCGAGTCACTCGCTCCAGGTCACAGCACATCTCGCACTTCGCTCACTCTGCTTTTGTTGCTAATTTTGAGCCCCGAGATGTTGGACACGCTTTGACGGATCCGGATTGGGTCAATGCCATGCATGAGGAGTTAGAAAACTTTGAGAGAAATCGGGTTTGGGTTCTAGTTCCACCTCCACCTGACTGTAAGCCTATTGGGACAAAATGGGTTTTCAAAAACAAGCAAGGAGAGGATGGCCACGTTGTTAGAAACAAGGCCCGGCTTGTAGCGAAAGGCTATAGTCAGAAGGAGGGGATAGATTATGAGGAGACGTTTGCTCCTGTAGCTCGTTTGGAGGCTATTAGGATACTCTTGGCTTTTGCTGCATCCAAAGGTTTCAAACTGTTTCAAATGGATGTCAAGAGTGCCTTCTTAAACGGCTACATAGAGGAGGAGGTTTATGTTGAGCAACCCCCCGGTTTTGAAAATCCCAAGTTTCCAAACCATGTCTTTAAACTTCACAAAGCTTTATATGGTTTGAAACAAGCCCCTAGAGCCTGGTATGATAGGTTAAAAACCTTTTTGCTTGCTAAGGGTTTTAAAATGGGATGTGTAGATAAGACGCTCTTTCTCCTCCGGCAAGGCAAAGACACGCTCTTGGTCCAGATTTACGTGGATGATATCATTTTCGGTGGTTCTTCTCACACTTTGGTTGCCAAGTTTGCAGATACTATGAGCAGGGAGTTCGAGATGAGCATGATGGGCGAGCTGACATTCTTTCTCGGGTTGCAAATTAAGCAATCCCGGGAGGGGACGTTTGTGCACCAGGGCAAGTACACGAAGGACTTGCTGAAGCGGTTCGATATGGGTGAGGCCAAGCCCCTTCCAACACCCATGTCGACGACGACTGCCCTGGATGCGGATGTGGATGGAGAAGCAATGGACCAGAAGGAGTACCGCAGCATGATCGGGTCGCTACTCTACCTGACGGCGACACGCCCGGACATTCAGTTCGCGGTGTGTCTGTGCGCGCGCTTTCAGGCGTCGCCGTGCACTTCTCACCGTCAGGCGGTGACACGCATCTTCAGGTACCTTCGTTTCACACCTGAATTCGGGATTTGGTATTCTGCTTCCTCCACCCTCTCGCTTTGCGGTTATTCCGATGCCGATTTTGCTGGTTGTCGCATTGAGCGCAAGTCCACTTCTGGGACTTGCCAATTTATTGGATCTTCTCTTGTTTCGTGGTCTTCTCGCAAGCAGTCTAGTGTCGCCCAGTCTACCACGGAGGCTGAGTATGTTGCTGCGGCTAGCTGCTGTTCCCAGTTACTCTGGATGATGGCCACTTTGCGTGATTTTGGTTTGAGTTTTTCTCGAGTGCCTTTGCTTTGTGACAGCACGAGTGCTATTAGCGTTGCTAAGAACCCCGTGCTTCACTCGAAAACCAAACACATTGATGTGCGCTTTCATTTCTTGCGAGACCACCAGGAGAAGGGTGGTATCGACCTTCGCCACGTCGATACTCATCACCAACTGGCTGATATTTTCACCAAGCCTTTAGACGAATCAACCTTTAATAGGTTGAGGGGTGAGCTTGGTGTGTGTTTCCCCTTTTCGATGGGGGAAGCATTTTGAGTTGTATCCTAGTCTGACTCTTTTACTTAGATCTTCTTTTCTGTTGCATTTTAGCATACGCATTTACATTCTGAGCTTCATGTTTATAATCACTAGAATGTAACTATCCTCTGTTTAGTATGCTCCGATGCTTATGATTGATGCTTGTAGCTTATGCTCCTTCTGATCACTAATTCATGTTATGAGCTGAGCTATTTTTGAAATGGTCAAGTTGCTTAAATGTATATATAAAATCTGGAAATGGTCACCATTGAGATATGCAACTAGCATGTGTAGGGTGTGTTGAGTCCATTCCTGCTTTTCATATACGCTAGGTTGCTATGTCTCTAGTTCTGAGTCATTCACTCGCTTGGTCTGTTCATATCATGTTTAAAATTTGAACCAAGTTTAGTGAATTGAAAAGATCGAGATGGGATTGCTTGTCAACACATCACGGTATCGAGACGGTTTCTCATTGCACTTTGAGTTAAACTTGAGCCGTGTAGTGTATGACCGAAACCGTAGCTTTAAGCTTCTGATTGCTTGGCATAGGCTTCGCTCGGTTGAAAAGTTAGGCAAAGACAAGCTTTCAACCTCTCGCAATCACATGCTAAATAATTGAACTTGTGAATTCTTTACCGCTGCAACTCTGATATAAAACTGAAATCACAAGTATATTCTTCATTCCTATGCATGATGATTGAACTTTGCTAGGGGTAGTTCACCTTGTATACATGCTTAGCACTTGTTTGGATTCCTACCTATACATGTGTAGTGCTATTTTGATGGTGACTATCTTTTTGGCTAAAAACTGCTCACTTGCTCATATGCTTCATATTTTGTATCTGTGATCAGTTTGAGCCTTCGCTATTTGAGTGCTTAGTTGTGTCATTGGAGCTATACCGACTAGAGCATTTTTGCACTCTTTTGACTATATGCCTGAAGCTGCTAACTTGCATTTCTAACTTCATATGCATTTTGGAAGGGGGAGTTGTGTTGGCTCAAGAGAAGAGTTTGTGCTTGATAAGTGCATTTTCAACTAAGGGGGAGAGTTTTTGCAAATCATATGTCTCCTGGAGTTCAACTAAGGGGGGAGCTTTTGCTAAGGGGGAGTCCCGGGTTGCTTGCAGGTGTCGAGGGGAGTTTTGCTAGTTGTGTTGAGAGTTTTGCTAGTTGTGTTGAGCCGTTGCCTCTGTCTTGAGGGACTAGCAACATTTTCCTCATTTGGCGTCGAGGTTGATTTTGATTGGTTCGGAGACCTTTCGGTTGTTTTTCAATTGATTCGGAGTGGTTTTCGTGCTAGTTGTGTTGAGCCTCTGTGCCTCTATCTTGAGGGACTAGCATTTTGCCATTTTTAGCTCTGATTTCCAATTGGTATTTTGCTAGCGGTGTTGAGCCTGTTCTACCTCTTCTTGAGGGCTAGCTTTGCTTTGCTTGGTTGCGTCGAGCCGTTGCCCATGTCTTTGGGGACCAAGTTTTCGCTTCTTCCACTTGACCTTCTTCGGCTTTGCTATGCTTTTGGGTCATTTGGTCGAGTTCTCTTCTTCTCCTTCTTCTTTCTTTTCTCTTTCTCTCATTATGATTTGTGTGAGTAGTTGACAATGCACTCATCAAGGGGGAGATTGCGGATACATGGGTGTATGCCGAGTCTCTGAGTGATGAGTGATTGTCAACGGGTTTGATCGCATGTTCTCTGGCTTGTGTTGTGCAGGTGTTGAGCACGGAGACAGTGATCGAGGGCAAGGTGAAGGTCAAGTTGAGACGTGCCGTGCCGATGGACTGGGTGCGATGAAGGACGGGTGTGTCGTGCGGCTGAAAGGTCCTAAATGGCTAGAGGGGGGGTGAATAGCCTATAAAAAAATTCTACAACAACACTTAAACAAACTTGTTATACAACTAAATGGCGTAGCAAAGATAGCGCTAGCTCTACAAAAGTGCAAGCCACCTATCCACAATATGAATCACTACACAAGATAGAAAAACTGGAATAGCAACAACATATAAATAATACTTGCAAGAATGTAACAAAATAAGTACAAGAGATAGGAGTGTGTATACCGATCCGGCAAGAGATTAATAAATGAATATCAATGAATACCACGGAGACAAGTTGACACAATAATTTTTCCTCCGAGGTTCACTTGCTTGTCGGCAAGCTACGTCCCCGTTGTAGCGATACACCCACTTGGAGGTTCACGCGCTAATAGGCAGCACACGCCTAACCCTCAATAGGGTGCCGCACAACCAACACAAGATGGGGATCCACAAGCTACGAGCAATCCACTAGAGTTACCTTTGGCGCTCCGCCGGGGAAGGTACAAGAAACCCCTTACAAATCACCGGGAGATGGCCACGAACAATCACCACTCGTGCCTGATCTCCTCCGCTGCTCCAAGCCGTCTAGGTGGCGGCAACCACCAAGAGTAATAAGAATATCCGCAGCAACCACAATCGCCAAGTGCCACTAGATGCAAACTCACAAGCAAATGCACTTGGATCTCTCGATCTCACTTGGATTCGCACTAACAAGCAAAGAGATCGGAGGGAGGGATTAGATCTTACTCAAGAGGATGTTCAAGAAGTCAGAGAGTCAAGAAGATCCCCCAAAGGCGGCCAAGTTCAATATATAGGGAAGGGGCGGCGGCGGCCCGAACCCTACCTTTCTGCGCTTGGTCGGTAGTACCGACCCCTCCTGGGCGGTACCACCGACAGAGTCAAACTAGCCGTTTTCCCATATCCCGCTGATTTCGGCAAACCACCGACCCCTGGTCGGTTCCTCCGAGGTCGGTAGTACCGATGTGATAGCGGTACTACCGCCAGGCCAAAAAGCGCCGCGACCAGAGAGCTCTGCGAAAAAACAGTCACTACCGCCTTGCGTCGGTACCACCGTGGGCGGTAGTACCGAGGTAATGGCGGTACTACCGGCAAGCCATTTTTCAAAAACAACAGAGAGCTCAGCAAAAAACTCGCCAACCACCGACCTTGGTCGGTAGTACCGGGCGCGGTACTACCGAGGTAATGGCGGTACCACCGCTAGGCCAAAAACGCCCCATCACAGAGAGGTCTGCACGCTGCCTCCTAGGGCGGTACCACCGACCCCTCCTGGTCGGTACCACCGGCTTCACACAGAAAAACCCATTTTCATCTCTGAGTTGATCCAAAACTATTTCAACAACTTCTCCTTTGCAAATGTGCTAACACCACCAAGTGTTTATCATCTTGTGCAAGTGTGTTAGCATTTTCACAATCATTTTCAAAGGATTCGAGTTAGCACACTAGGTCCTAATGCATATGCATGTATGAATTCACCTAGTGGCACTTGATAACCGCGGTCACTGAGATATTCCCCTCTTAATAGTACGGCTATCTATCCTAAACGCACTCACACCCTCTATGGTGTCTTGAGTGCCAAAACAAAATTCCTGTTTATACCTTTGCCTTGATCTCCATAGGATTTTGCTTTTCTCTTCTTCGTCTTCCAAATGTGAGGCACTTGATCTATCTTTCGGCCATCACCACCAATATCATGATCGTCATTTAGCTTCCACATATGGTGTGTACCAACCTAGCTCATAAGCACTTCATGACATGGTTAGTACACTAGGTGACATCAATTACCCAAAACCAAACAAGGACTTTCAATCTCCCCCTTTTTGGTAATTGATGACAACCTTTTACAAAGATATATATTTGAAAATTTGAAACACCTCTACTAGTATTAGCTCCCCCTACATATGTGCTATAGTGTTTGGTTCAAGTTCGGCACATATGCATAGATATGAAATGTGGGAGAGTAATACTCTCAAATGATGCTAAGGTGTAAAGAATGGACCTTTGAAGCGTGATACCAATCGGAGTTGCCAATTTTCATCATCCTTAGCACCATGGTTAGCTAGACTTAAAAACAAACACTAGATACCTCATGAGATCAACATTATATGAAAGGATCTAGTATCACTTGTAAAAGCAACTTACATCTAGCTACCACTTATGCATGCTAGTGCACAAATCATCATTCAAAATTTATTTCTAGCATACATCACACAAGCATGTGTATTGAATTTAAACTTTTGCAATGCAATCACTCATATGAATATGCACATTCAAATGCAACAATAAGTTCATGAGCTTGCTCCCCCTACTTGTGTGCTCAAATTTTAATTGATCCTCCCTTTGTTATATTGATCCTCCCTTTGTTATATATATATCTATCTTGACCATTTCTCCCCCTTTGTCATTAAGTACCATAAAAGGCACACCAATTTTAGTAGGAGTTAAGTTAAACAAAAAAAAAGGTGATCAAGTTTGGTTCAACCTAGCAAACAAACATAAGATATTTAACACGGTTTGCTCTAGAGTAAGCTTCTTCACACATCTTCCAATGGTTATCTTACTCACGTCGGTTAAACCCTTGAATGCTTGTTTCCAAGATCAAACACTAGGTTCACAAGCCCATAAACATGTCATATGCTACCACTAGATCATATCAAACATAGAAGCAATAGTGGTACCATATGTACATCCAAAGTATTTTATTTTCATGAATGAGCCTATAAGATGCAAGGAATGACTAAATGCACTAAACATATCCTTAGCAAGAATGAATGTCATGCCACACAATTTTACCTTTGCTTTGTTGAAGGAGAGGCACGTCATATAGCGGAGGGTGCATCAACTCATATTTGAGAAATCAAGTATATTCAATTCATTCCTCAGCTTGCAAAATCTCTTTTCATCAAGTGGCTTGGTGAATATATCGGCAAGTTGATCATCGGTACCAACATTCTCAATTGAAATATCACCCTTTTGTTGATGGTCTCTTATGAAGTGATGGCGAATGTCAATGTGCTTTGTTCTTGAATGTTGTACTGGATTGTTGGTGAGCTTTACTGCACTCTCATTGTCACATAGCAATGGTACTTGTTTGAATTTAATTCCAAAGTCATCCAAAGTTGCTTTCATCCAAAGTAATTGAGCACAACAACTTCCTGCGGATATGTATTCTGCTTCGGCGGTTGAAAGTGCAACACTGTTTTGCTTCTTCGATGACCATGATACAAGTGATCTTCCAAGTAATTGACATGTGCCCGATGTGCTTTTTCTATCCACTTTGCATCCTGCATAGTCGGAGTCCGAATATCCAATCAACTCAAAGTTTGACCCCTTGGGATACCACAATCCAACATTTGGTGTATGCTTCAAATATCTCAATATTCTTTTAGTTGCCTTCAGGTGACCCTCTCTTGGTGAAGCTTGAAATCTTGCACACATGCATACACTAAACATCACATCCGGCCTAGAAGCGGTCACATAAAGTAAGCTTCCAATCATAGACCGATACAACTTTTGATCCACCATGTTGCCACTAGCATCACTATCCAAATGTCCATTTGTTCCCATAGGTGTGCTAATAGCTTTTGCATCATCTAGACCAAACTTCTTAAGCATATCTTTGATGTACTTGCCTTGACTCACAAAAGTACCTTTCTTCATTTGCTTGACTTGAAGACCAAGGAAGTAACTAAGCTCTCCAATCATAGACATCTCAAACTCATTTGCCATCATATTCCCAAACTCTTCACAAAACTCTTGGTTGGTTGACCCAAAAATAATATCATCAACATATATTTGCAACACAAACAAGTCTTTGCCAGTCTTCTTGGTGAAGAGAGTAGTATCAACCTTGCCCATCTTGAACCCTTTAGAGAGTAGGAAATCTCTCAACCTCTCGTACCATGCTCTTGGTGCTTGCTTCAAACCATACAACGCCTTCTTGAGCTTGTAAACATGGTTGGGCTTCTTGTCATCTTCAAAACCGGGAGGTTGTTCTACAAATACTAACTCATTGATATACCCATTGAGAAATGCACTTTTGACATCCATTTGATATAACTTGAAATTATGAGCACATGCATAAGCCAATAGAATTCTAATTGCTTCCATTCTTGCAACCGGTGCATATGTTTCTCCAAAATCAAGACCTTCAACTTGAGTGTAGCCTTGAGCTACCAATCTTGCTTTGTTTCTTACTACTATCCCATCTTGATCTTGCTTATTTCGAAATACCCATTTTGTTCCAATTACATTGTAGTTCTTTGGTCTCTCAACAAGTTCCCAAACTTGGTTGCGGGTGAAGTTGTTTAGCTCTTCATGCATAGCGTTTACCCAATCAACATCCATCAATGCATCTTCTATCTTGGTTGGCTCAAATGATGACACAAAAGAAAAATGCTCACAAAAAGATGCCAATCTCAATCTTGTTTGCACACCACTTCTAATATCCCCAACAATTTGATCTATGGGATGATCTCTTGCAATATTGGTTGGTTGGAGGATTTGCACTTGATTGCTTGGTTGAGATGAACTAGCTTGTTGATCTTCACTAGCACTTGATTGATCATGAGAACCACTAGCTTGATTTGCATCAACTTGCACATTTGAGGAGAACATCTGGTCATCTTCATTATCATCCACTTGTCTTGGCCTAATATCACCAATATCCATATTCTTCATTGCATTTGACAATTGAGTGCCTCTCACATCATTAAGATTTTCATTTCCTTCTTGAGAGCCCTTAGTTTCATCAAATTCAACATCATGCACTTCTTCAATAATACCACTAGCCAAGTTCCAAACTCTATATGCTTTGCTTGTTGTTGAATATCCAAGTAAGAATCCTTCGTCACACTTCTTCTCAAATTTGCTCAATCTTGCACCTTTCTTCAATATATAACATTTGCATCCAAAAACTCTAAAGTATGCGATATTTGGCTTTCTTCCATTTAATAGCTCATATGGTGTCTTCTCTAGCATGCCATGGCAATAGAGACGGTTGCTACAATAGCAAGCCGTATTGATAGCTTCGGCCCAAAAGGAATGACTGACATTGTATTCACTGAGCATAGACCTTGCCATATCAATCAAAGTTCTGTTCTTCCTTTCAACAATCCCATTTGATTGAGGAGTATACTTGGGTGAGAATTGATGTCTAATGCCAAAGTCATCACACAACTCATCAATTCTTGTATTCTTAAATTCACTCCCATTGTCACTTCTAACTTTCTTGATTGTTGTTTCAAACTCATTCTGACATCTCTTGACAAAAGTTTTGAAGATCTCAAAAGTTTCACTTTTATCACTAAGAAAGAAAACCCATGTGTATCTAGTGTAATCATCCACTATCACAAAGCCATATTTACTTCCACCGATGCTAGTGTATGTTGTTGGTCCAAATAAATCCATGTGCAATAACTCAAATGCTTTACTGGTACTCATCATGCTTTTCTTAGGATGGGTGTTACCAACTTGTTTTCCAGCTTGACAAGAGCTACAAAGTTTATCCTTCTCAAATGTGACATCTTTCAAGCCTCTAACTAAATCATGTTTCACTATTTTGTTCAACTGTTTCATTCCAACATGACCAAGCCTTCTATGCCATAACCAACCCAACCTGGACTTAGTGAATAAGCATGTTGACAATTGTGTTCCACTAGCATTGAAATCAACCAAGTAAAGGTTCTCATATCTAAATCCTTTAAATATCAAATTTGAGCCATCTACACTTATGATTTCTACATCATCAACTCCAAAAATGCATTTGAAACCAAGATCACACAACTGAGCAACTGACAGTAAATTGAAGTTCAAGCTCTCAACTAGCAACACATTTGAAATGCTCATGTCATTGGATATTGCAATCTTACCAAGCCCTTTAACCTTGCCTTTTCCATTGTCACCAAATGTGATAGAGTCAAAACCATGATTGCCACTTGAATTGATTGAATCGAACATTCTTGAATCTCCTGTCATATGTTGAGTGCACCCACTATCAAGCACCCAATGCCTTCCTCCGGCTTTATAGTTGACCTACAAGAACAAATCAATTCTTTTTAGGTACCCAAACCTTTTTGGGTCCTCCAAGATTAGTGACCAAACTCTTTGGTACCCAAATGGCTTTCTTCTTTGAGCCCACAATTGGTGCACCAATGAATTTAGCTTTCACACCATTAACACCTTTGGTAAGCAAATAGCAAGAATCAAACTGAATAGAGGATACATTAGCAATCTTGTTCTTGTTTTTGCAATATAGCTCTATATGCCCACTTTGCTTGCATCTAGTGCAAAACCGACCATTGTTCTTCACAAAACTAGTTTTGTGAGTAGCAAAAGCCGCCTTGCCATTCTTGGGGGTATAGCCCAATCCCTCTTTGTGGAGAGAAAAGCGTTGGCTACCCAAGCACTTAAGCAAGCGGGCCTCACCACCATAGGCTTTACCCAAGGCGTGAGTGAGCTCATTTACCTCCTTCTTCAATGTCTCATTTTCAACCATGAGTGAGGCATCACAAGTGAAGCCATCATCCATAGATGAAGTAGTAGTGGTAGATGATGAGCTACATGAAGGGTTAGTAGCAGCAACAATAATAGGCTTATAGAAAGATTCATCAATTATATCACAAGCTATGCCTATGTCACATGTTTTAACCACTTTTTCAGTTTTAGCTTGATCAACAAGTGAGGAGTGAGCTTCCTTAAGCTTAGTGTGAGCATTGCCAAGCTCCTCATGGGCTTCCACTAGCCTCTCATGAGTAGCATTGAGCTCCTCAAAGGATTGCTCAAGAGCTTTTAGTCTCTTTTGCAATTCTTTGCACTCCTTTCTCTTTTTATCAAAATGTTCTCTAGCATCATCAAGCATTTCAATTAATTCATCTTTAGTGGGTTCATCATCATCACTATCATCACTATCACTCTCATCATCATCAGATAGTACCTTTGTGGCCTTAGCCATGAAGCATGATGGAGTATCGAAGATTGAAGGCTTGTTGTTGATAGCAATACTTGCAAGTGCCTTCTTCTTGCTTGTCTTGTGATCTTCGTTATCACTATCTTCATCACTATCACTTGTGGAAGCATCACTATCCCAAGTGACCATGTATGATTGCCCCTTCTTCTTCTTCGTGTAACTCTTCTTTTCTTTCTTCTCCCTCTTCTTGTCCTTCTTGTTGTCATTGTCATCATTTTCACTGTTGTATGGACATTGAGCAATGAGATGGTCCTTGCTACCGCACTTGAAGCACCTTCTTGGTTCATCCTTATTCTTGTATGATGTCTTCTTCCTTCTTGCCCGGTAGCCCTTCTTCTTCATGAATTTGCCAAATCTTTTAACAAATAAGGCCATCTCTTCATCTTCATCGTCACTAGCATTTGAGCAATCATCTTCACTTGATTCTTCCTTCTTTGCTTTTCCCTTGCTCTTGGTCTTGGATGATGATGTTGTGGCTTTGAATGCCACACTTTTCTTCTTTTCATCCTTCTTCTCTTCTTCTTCATTTTCTTCTCTATATGCGTCATCGGTCATCACATCTCCAAGTACTTGGTTTGGTGTCATTGTGTCCAAACCACTTCTTACTAGCAAAGTAACCAACATACCAAACCTCTTTGGGAGGCATCTCAAGAACTTGTGTGAGAAGTCCTTGTCCTTCACTTCTTCCCCAAGTGCCTTTAGATCATTGACTAGCACTTGTAGCCTATTGAACATCTCCGGCACACTTTCATCTTCCTTCATCTTGAAGCTTGCAAACTTCTCCTTGAGAATATAAGCCTTTGCTCCCTTGACTGCTTGAGTGCCCTCATATGACTCTTCTAGTTTCTTCCATGCCTCATTAGCCAGTTCCATGCCCTTGATTTGCTCAAACACATTTGCATCAATAGCATCATGAATAGCACTGAGAGCAATATCATTGTTTTGCATCTTCTCTTCTTCGGCATTGGTGAGATGCTCTGGATCGACTATCTCAATCTTTGTTTCTACCACACTCCAAATTTTTCTATTGATTGACTTGATGTGAGTAGTCATCTTTGCCTTCCAATAACTGTAATTTGTGCCATCAAATTGGGGTGGCCTTTTAGTGTTGTTGATATGAGCCATTTTGACACCGAAGGTTGTTAAGCCTTGAATAAACGGTGACCTTGCTCTGATACCACTTGAAAGGTCCTAAATGGCTAGAGGGGGGGTGAATAGCCTATAAAAAAATTCTACAACAACACTTAAACAAACTTGTTATACAACTAAATGGCGTAGCAAAGATAGCGCTAGCTCTACAAAAGTGCAAGCCACCTATCCACAATATGAATCACTACACAAGATAGAAAAACTGGAATAGCAACAACATATAAATAATACTTGCAAGAATGTAACAAAATAAGTACAAGAGATAGGAGTGTGTATACCGATCCGGCAAGAGATTAATAAATGAATATCAATGAATACCACGGAGACAAGTTGACACAATAATTTTTCCTCCGAGGTTCACTTGCTTGCCGGCAAGCTACGTCCCCGTTGTAGCGATACACCCACTTGGAGGTTCACGCGCTAATAGGCATCACACGCCTAACCCTCAATAGGGTGCCGCACAACCAACACAAGATGGGGATCCACAAGCTACGAGCAATCCACTAGAGTTACCTTTGGCGCTCCGCCGGGGAAGGTACAAGAAACCCCTTACAAATCACCGGGAGATGGCCACGAACAATCACCACTCGTGCCTGATCTCCTCCGCTGCTCCAAGCCGTCTAGGTGGCGGCAACCACCAAGAGTAATAAGAATATCCGCAACAACCACAATCGCCAAGTGCCACTAGATGCAAACTCACAAGCAAATGCACTTGGATCTCTCGATCTCACTTGTATTCGCACTAACAAGCAAAGAGATCGGAGGGAGGGATTAGATCTTACTCAAGAGGATGTTCAAGAAGTCAGAGAGTCAAGAAGATCCCCCAAAGGCGGCCAAGTTCAATATATAGGGAAGGGGCGGCGGCGGCCCGAACCCTACCTTTCTGCGCTTGGTCGGTAGTACCGACCCCTCCTGGGCGGTACCACCGACAGAGTCAAACTAGCCGTTTTCCCATATCCCGCTGATTTCGGCAAACCACCGACCCCTGGTCGGTTCCTCCGAGGTCGGTAGTACCGATGTGATAGCGGTACTACCGCCAGGCCAAAAAGCGCCGCGACCAGAGAGCTCTGCGAAAAAACAGTCACTACCGCCTTGCGTCGGTACCACCGTGGGCGGTAGTACCGAGGTAATGGCGGTACTACCGGCAAGCCATTTTTCAAAAACAACAGAGAGCTCAGCAAAAAACTCGCCAACCACCGACCTTGGTCGGTAGTACCGGGCGCGGTACTACCGAGGTAATGGCGGTACCACCGCTAGGCCAAAAACGCCCCATCACAGAGAGGTCTGCACGCTGCCTCCTAGGGCGGTACCACCGACCCCTCCTGGTCGGTACCACCGGCTTCACACAGAAAAACCCATTTTCATCTCTGAGTTGATCCAAAACTATTTCAACAACTTCTCCTTTGCAAATGTGCTAACACCACCAAGTGTTTATCATCTTGTGCAAGTGTGTTAGCATTTTCACAATCATTTTCAAAGGATTCGAGTTAGCACACTAGGTCCTAATGCATATGCATGTATGAATTCACCTAGTGGCACTTGATAACCGCGGTCACTGAGATATTCCCCTCTTAATAGTACGGCTATCTATCCTAAACGCACTCACACCCTCTATGGTGTCTTGAGTGCCAAAACAAAATTCCTGTTTATACCTTTGCCTTGATCTCCATAGGATTTTGCTTTTCTCTTCTTCGTCTTCCAAATGTGAGGCACTTGATCTATCTTTCGGCCATCACCACCAATATCATGATCGTCATTTAGCTTCCACATATGGTGTGTACCAACCTAGCTCATAAGCACTTCATGACATGGTTAGTACACTAGGTGACATCAATTACCCAAAACCAAACAAGGACTTTCAGCGGCGGACGTGCCATGCCGATGGATCGAGCAGCTAAGGGCGGACGTGAGGCTTGGATTGAGGGACCGGAGTGCCTGAGGATCAGCTGTGGTGGCTGGCAGCCTGGGACAGCGACGAGCGGAGACTTGCGGGGCACGGTGTTGCTCGGGTCGAGGACCTAGGGACACGTGTCGGTGGACGGGGTGCACGGGCGGTGCATCCCCTCCACAACTTCGGTTTGGTGGTAGAGCCAGGGAAAAACCATCAGATGAACGGTTTCCAGGTTTGGGCCTCAAAACCTGGGCGTGGACGGTTTCCGAGTTTGGCCACAAAACTTGGGCTAAGGACGGTTTCCAGGTTTGAGCCTCAAAACCTGGGCGCGGATGGTTTGCTGAGTTTGGCCTCAAAACTCAGACGCTGGTGGGCTGGTTTCCCGGTTTGGGCCTCAAAACCGGGGGATAGCTGGAAAAGGCTGGTTTCCCGGTTTGGGCCACAAAACCGGGGGTACAGAGCGAGGGCGGCACGTGGCGGCAATCGGAAGGTTGCGTGGAGGCAACGCGGACGACTTGTGCGGGCGTGGCCGTCGGATCTACCTACCACTTGTGTTGGTCTAGAATAACCTTAGGGTTTAGCTGGTTCGCTCTGTAATTAGAATAGAGAGGGGTAGAGTAGGAAATAGACTCAGTCTAGAATAGGATAAGTAGTCAGGGGAGACACCCTCCTCCCGCATCTCAGTCATTTGCTCTTTCACACTTAGGGTTTCTTGCTCTCCCATCCCCTGCTGTAGCCTGCTGAGATCCGCAGAGAGACTTGACTCTGTGTACTGGTGATTTTGAGGAAAGGAGGCCGTAACCTCCTTGTCGTAGCGTGTGTTTGCGTTTCGGCTGCAAGATCGTGGTTGTGATTCGCGTTTCATTGGTGTTCTTCGCGGAATCCTTTTTCTCCACGTTCTTCCCATCGCTTGATCTCTTTGGTTGGTTCATCTTTTGCAAAACCGTTTGAACCAAGTTGTTCTAGATCATGAGGCACTTCTTTCCACCGAAGGAATTAACCTCTAACCTCACGGTCTAGGAGATCGATCGATTTTTGTTTTGGATCGTGTTTTTGCTTCCTTGTCCCGAAATTTCTTGATTCACCGATTTGGAGTTAGGTTCGAGCCATGATCTCTTAGAGATAGCTCACTAACATCCTTGTGACCCCTCAGATCGAATCCCAGGCCTAGAGCTTTTGATTCGGAGGAAATCGGGTTGAATCATCAAAGAACCGCACAGTTTTCGGGGGCATCGGACGCTGACACGGGAGCATCGGACGCTAGGGTTCTAAGCGTCGGACGCTCCGATGACGCGTGTCACTTTCTGAGCGTTTGTAGTGGCATCGGACGCTAGGCATCGGACACGTCCGTTGGCCATCGGACGCGCCGGAGCCAAAGCATCGGACGCTGGTTGTTCACTGTTCACAGCGTCCGATGATGGAACAGTAAGGTTCCCGAGAGGCAGTTTTCGCATCGGACACGTCCGGTGGTCTGGCATCGGACGCAGGCAGCATCCGATGCTACTGTTTTCACACGGTCTTGTCCGCGGTTCGCTCGTTCGTTGACGGAATTGATTTCTGTCTTTTGCGTTGGCTTTCTAGAGTTGTCTAGTGTCCCGCTGTGCTTCTTGGAAGCATCCACCCTACATCTAGGGTCGTGGACATTTGCAAGCTCTAGGGTTTGCTTCTGGGGTTTATTCTTGGGACAGTGGCTACTAGTTTTCGTAAGGAAAATTTGAAGCTCCCATTCACCCCCCCTCTGGTCGCTTTCTGAGTGCTTCTCGGTCCTTCAGTTTTGTACCTTCGGGTCACCCTTGGCCATAAGGCATAGGTGTGTAGATGATGATGGCGATGGTGGTGGTGGTGTAGAGGAGGCAATGACTAGAGCGGCCACCTTCTCCTTCTCATCATCACTATCTTCATTTGATGAGCCACCGGAGGAGTCAATGTCGGTGAGCCAATCACCAACAATGTAAGCCTTCCCACCTTTCTTGTGGTATTGCTTCTTCTTCTTGCCATCCTTCTTGTAGTAGGGCTTTTCATCCTTCTTCTCATCTTCACTTGATGAGTCATACTTCTTGCCCTTGTTCTTGTTCTTGTAGCTCTCTTTCTTGGGCTTGGTGCATTGATGAGCAAGATGGCCAAGCTCACCGCAATTGTAGCAATCCATTTCGGAGATTGGCCTCCTCTTGCTACTTGTGAAGAACTTCTTCTTTCTTGAGTCAAAGTTGACTCCATTCTTGTGAAGCTTCTTCAACATCTTGGTGGTCCTTCTCACCATGAGAGCAATGTTGGAATCATCTTCTTCATCACTTGAGTTCTCATGATGCACCACAATAGCCTTGGACTTGCCCTTCTTGTCATGGCTAGCTTTGAAAGCCAAATCCTTCTTCTTGTCGGTGGAGGAGCCACCACTTGGTGTGATGTGCATGTACATCTCATGCGCATTGATCTTTCCCAAGATTTGAGTTGGTGTAGCGGTGGAAAGATCACTTTGATGTAGCACCGTCATGATGTGTCCATACTTCTCAATTGGAAGGACACAAAGAATCTTCCTCACTACATCGGATGGTTGCATTTGTGTGAGGCCAAGTCCATTGAGTTCTTCTACAAGAACATTCAAGCGTGAGTACATTTCATTTGCACTTTCATTAGCATGCATATCAAATGAATGAAGTTTTTGCATAACTAAATGATATCTCTCCTCACGCTCACTCTCGGTCCCCTCATGGAGAGCACAAATGTTATCCCATAGATCATGGGCATTCTTGTGGTTCCGGACGCGGTTAAACACATCCTTGCAAATGCCTCTAAAGAGAATGTTTTTGGCCTTTGCATTCCACTTCTCATTTTCTTCCTCATGTGGCGTGAGGCTAGTGCCCTCCTTGGGTTTAGGGAACCCGGTTATGGCGGCATCGCGGCATTTCACATCAACCGCTTCTAGGTACAACTCCATACGGATTTTCCAATATGGAAAGTCATCTCCCTCGAACATGGGAGGTGGTCCATCACCTCCGGACATCTTAACTCTAGGCGGTTAAGCCTAAATCGAGAGCACGAGGCTCCGATAGCAATTGAAAGGATCAAGATGCCCAAGAGGAGGGGTGAATTGGGCTTTTCTAAAACTTCTTGCGATAATAAAACCTATCAAGCCTCAATTAACCCCCTAGTGCCTAGAAGTGTGATTCTCTTTATTCTACCGCACAAAAGACCAAGTCTAAGCCACTCCTACTCTAGCAAAGCAATTCAATAGAGAATGAACAACAAGAGTAATGCGGAATTGAATTGCTTGAAAGTAAATGCGTAAGTAAAAGAGTAGAGATGACTCGATGATCTTTTTCCCGAGGTATCGAGGTGTTGGCACACCCCCCTAGTCCTCGTTGGAGCACCCGCGCAAGGGTATCGCTCCCCCTTGATCCGCGCAAGGATCAAGTGCTCACTACGAGCTGATTCTTCGCCACTCCGGCCCGGTGAATCGCTCACTACCGGTCACAAGCTTGCTTGGGTCATCCACAATGCCACCGGATGCTCTCCAAGCTTCACGATCGCCACCAAGCCGTCTAGGTGATGCCGATCACCAAGAGTAACAAGCTAGAACTCTCACTTGACCAACACAAGGCCAAAGAGATGGATGGATGCACACTTGCTACTCAATTCTCACTAGGAGGTGTCTAATTCTCACAATTAGCAAATCACTCAACCTCACTAGGGCTCTTGCACTCACTCACACTCACAATGTGTTTCTCAGCTGATGAAAGTGGCAAGAACACTCAAATGGATGGAGGGAAGGAAGTATATATACTCCCCCAACCGGCCATCCAAAAACAGCACAAGACAGGCATTCTGCGGGGGCATCGGACGCGCCGATGCCTAGCATCGGACGCTCCGATGACCTCGTCCAACGGTCTACTATACCTTCTTGTCAGACTGTTTAAAGGGACATCGGACGCTGGGCAGCGTCCGATGCCACCACATCGGACGCGTCCGATGTGGATTTGACCTCTCTGGAACCTCTCTGGATGGCCATCAGACGCTGGCCCTCAGCGTCCGATGCCAGCGTCCGATGCGGCCTCCAGTTCACGCCCACGTGAACAGTGGCACAGGCGCGTCTGATGTGAGCACATCGGCGCGTCCGATGCCACGCACCAGACTAAACCCTAGTCGGGGTGAGCATCGGACGCGTCCAATGGCCACCTGGCCAGCGTCTGATGCCCATAACTAGGGCAGATTCAACTCGGATCGCGACGCGGCCTAATCGACTTTCGATCCTCTCGACTTAAGGCATCTCTCTAAGCTACCTAGGGCTATGAAATAACAAGTGTGCACCACACCTACCTCAATAGACTCATCTAGGTCAAGCTACTGATTCACGCTCCCCTTTATAGTACGGCCAAAGGAAAAACAAAGACCTAAGACTACCTAAGTGTCCTCCAACACCATATGACACTTAGCCTAGTCTACCACCGTCTTCGTCGTCCGTCCTTTGAAAACCGAAACGATATCCATCGCTAGGGGACATGAACTCCATATGCTCGTATCGTCGCCATTACCGTGACCTAACTCAATCCTGTTTCTGCAAAACACATGTTAGTCACAGTAATCTTGTGTTTCATCCAATCACCGAAACCACTAGGGGCCAAGATGCGTTCAGAAGTGACGCCTCCAGGGGGGTATTTATAGCCCAAGTGAGTGAGGGGGTACTTATAGGGGGCAGCCAACCGACCTAGGGCAAACCCTAGTGGCGGGTGCCAGCCCTAGGTGGCGGCCGCCACCCCCTGGCCCTTGGATGCACCGTCATTGATCCTACGGTCTCCAGGGACTCCTCCAAGGCGGTTGCATGTCGGTTGCATGTCCAGATAACCGTCATTAGGTCATGATCCACGCCACTCCCCTCCTGAGCCCTCCGATGCCACGGACCTAGTGACCAAGGGCCAAGATTTGGCCCTGGGGTGGTCACACGGATCAGTGACGTGGCACGGGGAGTTTGGGCCTCTCCCTGGTGGCGGACGCCACCCAGGGGTGGCGGGCGCCACCCCACTAGGGCCCAAATGGGCTCTGGTGAGTGGTCTCGGCCCCTGGTGGATCCATGCTCCAAATTTGGTCCAAATCCTGCATTCAAATAAAAATCTATGGACATGTGGAATTTGGTTAGTTTGAAACCTATTTGACTACTTTTCATGCCTTTTTGGTGAATTTTTGGGTAAAGTGTTGATGGTAAAACAGGTGTTTAAGGACCATCAACAAGCTCGCCCAAGCTAACCTGTTGCTCATGCGGTTTAAGCATAGAGCATGAAATAGATAGCACTTAAGATGTATACAAATGCATATTGTCTTGTGAGAAATAACTTAGTGTATATCATTAATCATAGCAATGTGGGGCTTATAGCTTTTCACTTCAAACATGCAAGAGTGAAATAAAATAGTAGATAGGAGACTTTTATCTTGCTTAGGTTTGACTAGGATTCTGTCTGGAGGTTTTTTAAGGTTTTCAAAAGATAAAAACTTGCTTAAGTCCTCCAAGATTCACTCAATGGTGTTTAAATCCTCACTTAGGCCAAAATGTAGCCTCTCCTATTTCTAAAGAATGATATGTGGAGTTATAGGTAGGCTAAGAATCATGAGCAAATTGCCTAATGTTTATTGCTAAGCTAGACACTCAGATCATAAGGAGCAGCAAATCATAAAAATTGATCAAGATGTGCATGTGTGGTTATGTGGAAGTGTATAGAGAGATATTTCATAATCCTTCCTAGTTAATTTATGGGGTCTAGAGCTAATGATAACTCTCTCTCTCTCTCTCTTTTTGATACATCATGAGTAGACAAAAATGTGTCCTCACATTTTCTTAGGACATAGTCCTCTCTTGAGCTACTTTGCTCACTTCTTTTTATATATATATATATATATATCTTTTTTAGCTCTAGATTTCCCCAGATTGTCTATAGGAAAGGATTTTAGAAATGAAAAGGAGGAAGAGAGAGAAATGCTTATTCCCAGTGTAGGAATAACATAAGGCTAGCAACGGAACGTTTGTCAAGGTATTGCATATCTCCAGTGTAGAGAATGAGCAATTTATTTGGTGGTTGCAAACTTCCAAAGTGGAGAGTAAGCAATTTATGGTGGGTGTGTGTATCTTGATCAAAAGATATGATAAGCTTCTCTACTAAGATCTATGAGGTCTAACAAAGCTCAACATAGACAAAGCTCTATCTGGTTTTGACTAACAAATATTTGGCTAGTGGTGGGATGGGATAAAATCCAGGAGGAACTTTTAGCAAGGTTTTCATGATTTTTAAAAGAAATCCTCCAGATTAGGTCCTAATTTCACCTTAGCAAGTTTAAAGAATTACTCCATTTCTAACTAACTTTATTCACTAAGCATGATTTTAGTTAAAACATGTGCAACCCACAAAAGCTACAACTTAGATAAAACTAGTTATTCTAACTATAACAATAGAATTTGCATGGCATATTTTATTTCTTATTCAGGTTCCAACATTTTTAAGCAGATTTTATCATTTTTACTCATGGGATAATTACTTAGGCAAGCATATAAAATTCAAAAGATATAGAATTTAAGAACCGAACATAAAGAGTAAGGTTGAAACATACCTTATTGGCGCGAGGATCTCCCCCAAGCTGGCTTCTTGCTTGGTGAAGGGTCTTCATCTTTCTCGGTCGGAGCTCTTGTTCTCATTTTATTAAAAAGGAAACTATCTAATGTTGTGAAAAAGGGAAACTATCATATTATGATATTTTATTATTCTAGCTAAGTTAACATATATTTATGCATATAACTAATGATAACTGATTTTTTTTAGTTACATGCATGACATATGTTATTTATTTGAAAAAGGGAAATTTGAAGGGAAATTTAAAAGTAAATCCATACCTTAAATCCATGGAATTTCATCCTTATTGGGTGAATCTTCTTCCTTGGGTGCTTCTTCTTTAAGTAATTCATCGGGTTCTTCTTCTTTTGGCAGCTCTCCTTTGTCATGTGAATTGCACAACTCAGAAGAAGGTGGTTCTTTCTTTCTGTTCCACCTTATTCTTGGGCGCCTCTTCTTGGTACGAACGGGTTTTGCTTCCTGCATGTTAGCGGCATATGCGGGACCACGGGAAAAGGAGATATTTCCTTCCTCCCTCCTAATGTCATTTGCATTTTACCACTCCCCACATATATGCAAGCATCAACAGTGTTCAAGAAAGGTCTACCTAAGATTAGAGGCACATCTTTCCTATTTCCCATATCTAGTATTATGAAATCAGCAAGAACATATGATCCTCTAATATGAACAGGTAAATCAGTGATTATTCCTTCTACATAGCATGTTGATTGATCAGCTAGCACGACATAGGCAGATGTGGATGACATGGGTGGAAAGAACGAGTTTTCATAGAAATCCTTAGATAAAATGTTCACACTCGATCCTAAATCACACATGGCATTTTTAAAGACTTCACCAAAGATTGAGCATCTAATTATGGGACTACCAGGATCACCCTTTTTAACAGTCATGGTTTGATCTTCATAATAGTTAAAATATTTTATTTCAACCATATTTGCAGTTTCCATGTTAGGTTTAGCCAGAATTTTGCGAGTTTCAAAAGATGGTATGATAGCAGCAAGTTGAGCTAATTGGGTTTCTAACATCTTATTAAAGCTAAGTTGTTTTTTCAGAGCAGATGAGAAATCTTCCAATTTAGCATTTATGTTCTCAAGCATTTTATCATTTGACATTAATTTCTTATTCAAAAATTCAGTAGTTCTACCTTGAGAGTAGACTAGATTCTTTAAGAACGAGAAATTATCAGTACTTTGGAAATTAGAGCGAGGGAATGAATTATTACCTTGAGAGTTGGAGTGCTGATTCCATCCTTGATTTTGTTGGCGGAAACCGTTGTTGTTGTTGTTGATGATGATGAAGTTCAAATCTTCATGTAACTCAGGGCAGTGGTTCCCAGAATGTCCAGTTTCTCCACAGACTTCATAAGTCATGTAGGATTCCAGAGATTGGACACTCTCTTGTTGGTTCATCTTCTCACAGCTGTCCAGCTTCTTTGCCAGCAGGTCCATCTTGGCCACGATCATGTCGGCCTCCTTAAGGGAATGCATACCTCGCTTACGGGGCTGCAGTCTCTCGTCATTCCATCCTTGGTTTGACACCATCTTCTCTATGAGAGCCTTAGCATCTGCAACATTCAGAGAAAAGAATGCACCGCCGCCGCCGGCATCCAAATGGCTTCTAGAGAGTGGGGTTAGGCCATGGTAGAAGTTCTGGATCAATAGCCAGTCCTCCATACCATGGTGTGGATAAGTAGTGACATACTCTTGCATTCTCTCCCAAGCCTCGGGAATAGATTCCTCGGCTTGTTGCGTAAAGCTGGAGATTTTGTTGCGAAGAGCGTTCGTCTTGCCCATCGGAAAGAAATTTGGCGAGAAAAGCATTGGAACACTTCTCCCATGTGTCTACCGCGTTGCGATTAGTATAGAACCATTGCTTCGCTTTTCCTAGGAGAGAAAAGGGAAAGAGACAAAGACGGATGGCTTCTTGGGTTATCCCCTTAATGGTGAAGGTGCCGCAAATCTCCAAAAATTGTTGGAGGTGAGCATTGGCATCCTCATGAGCTCTGCCACAAAACGGGCTAGCATGGACCATCGTGATCAGAGCCGGTTTCAACTCAAAATTGAGGTTGGCATCGATCACGTCTGGTCCTGTCGCTACATTGGCGGCAGAAGGAGCAGAAAACTCACGAATGGTCTTATTGACCATCGTGAAGGTAGAACAAGATAAGAAAGAAAGAAGTTGAAGAAGATGAAGGAAAAAGATAAGAAGGACTAAGGGAAGAAAGAATGGGGAAAGATGAGATTCGCTAAGCGGAAGCTTAAGCGAAGATAAATTCGTCAAGGACTCGAAGGATACACCGATTGCCTTCCCCGGCAACGGCGCCAGAAATGCTTGTTGGTAGTTCTCAACTTCACTAAAGATAGAGCTAGGCAACTATCCCCAGTAACGGCCCAGAAATGCTTGTTGACACTTGCCAACGTCGTGACTAGGAGTAGACTATGGAATCTACCCCTGGCAACGGCGCCAGAAATGCTTGTAGCAAGTCCAGTCACTATACCTAAAGGAGTGAAGCTAAAGCAGCTATCTACTAATGTCAAATGGGGTTGTCAATCCCGACACTAGTAGGAGCTAGCTAGAGAGATTGCAATCTACCTAGAGGAGATTCTGCAAGCGCACAGAACTATCGTATTAGCACTTCGCCTGGGAGTACCAGGTGTCGATTTATTTGATCCCAAAGGAAGGCTAGAGTGGTGTATGAGTCGAGTCAAGGAGGGGATGAGAGTCGAAGAATAAGAAAAGGGAAAAAGAGAGAAGAGAAGAGAGGAGATGAAAGGCTAGAAAGAATATATGGGTGGATAGGTAAGGATGAAACGAATGGTTAAGGTAAGGTGGATGGATAGATAGATAGGGGATAACTAAGGATAACTAACTAATAAAATAATAACTACTCCTAGATAACTACGAAGCAAGATAGGCAAATGTCAATAAAGCAACCAAGTTAAGTATAGTTTTATTCCTATCTTATCAAGTACCGAGGCGTACTAGCCTTTACCACTGACTTAGGTTGAACGCTAGCACAACGAGCCTTACTGTTAAACTGGGCCAACTACGTGGTGGAATTCAAGGCGCACAGGGCTGTCACCACCTGCTTGCTACCACAGTTATCCGGGGGTCCAGCCATATCTGAAGGTAAGTCTATAACTAAGCACCACGCTTAATTATATTCTAACTATCTCTACCCTAGCTTTGAATAGAGACACCCTTGCCGACGTCAGAGCAAATACTTGACTTAATAAGATAAACACTAAACTAACTAAGCAACCTATTGGCAAAGATCAAACACTAAGCACACTAGAGATTAACTACTATGACTAAGTGGATTGAACTGTAGGATAGCTAGGCACTCAAGCAATCAATCAAGTATACTACTCAATACTGGTAAGTAGAATAAAGTAATACTTGAAATGATGAACTAGAATATAGTAAAGTGCTTGAGTAACAAGAGCAAAACCTGAACTGGAGATGAAGGAAGACTCTTCCCAGCTCCAGGACCGATCACTCGCACGCTTCTACTCTTGAGCTAAGCCTTGAGCAGCGCTTCCGCGAGGGCAATGAGGCAAGGATGCCTTGCTCTACTAGATACCTACTTGCCTAAGCTTGGCTAAATACTAAGCTATTAGCTCTCTAGCTCTAGCCTTGCTTTCCTCTTTGCTTCTTCCTTGTTTCCTTGCTTGAAATGAAGTGACGCATCCAGGGGGTATTTATAGCCCAAGTGAGTGAGGGGGGTACTTATAGGGGGCAGCCAACCGACCTAGGGCAAACCCTAGTGGCGGGCGCCAGCCCTAGGTGGCGGCCGCCACCCCCTGGCCCTTGGATGCACCGTCATTGATCCTACGGTCTCTAGGGACTCCTCCAAGGCGGTTGCATGTCGGTTGCATGTCCAGATAACCGTCATTAGGTCATGATCCACGCCACTCCCCTCCTGAGCCCTCCGATGCCACTGACCTAGTGACCAAGGGCCAAGATTTGGCCCTGGGGTGGTCACACGGATCAGTGACGTGACATGAGGAGTTTGGGCCTCTCTCTGGTGGCGGGCGCCACCCCACTAGGGCCCAAATGGGCTCTGGTGAGTGGTCTCGGCCCCTGGTGGGTCCATGCTCCAAATTTGGTCCAAATCCTGCATTCAAATAAAAATCTATGGACATGTGGAATTTGGTTAGTTTGAAACATATTTGACTACTTTTCATGCCTTTTTGGTGAATTTTTGGGTAAAGTGTTGATGGTAAAACATGTGTTTAAGGACCATCAACAGCCGCTATTCTAAACGATAACTAATATGAATATGGAGAGAGTATTTAATTTCTCCACCATCATCCTTGTCGTATGTCTGCGAACTTCCACAGTTCACTACTAGAGAACAGGTCTTTGGACGATCTATCAACTGAGCTTTAGTCTCGGCAAAAAATTGCGTTCGGGACTAAAGACTTTTAGTCCCGGTTGGTAACCTTTAGTCCCGGTTGGTTTTACCAACCTGGAATAAAGGTCCCCAACCTTTAGTCCCGGTTGGTAATACCAACAGGATTAAAGAGTGACCTTTTAGTCCCGGTTGTTACAAACCGGGACTAAAGGTCCTTCACGAGTAAAATTAAAAGGAAATACATTCAGAACTATATCACATGAGTTGTGTAGCTCAGTTGGTAAACGTGCGTGAGACGAGAGGTGTTTCTCGTGGGAGCTTTTAGCCCCGATTGAAAGCATCCCGGACTAAAGCCTGTAGTAGTGGTTCCACTACCAATCCAGAATCTAGCAAACTCATCGAAGGTCGCTTCATCATATATCCTTCGGCTTATAATGACTACCGCCCACCTCTACTTGGTCTCGAGAGAGCTTAGAGCCAACGTGAATCTTCCCTACCGAGCTAGCGCTGCATATATACTGTAACACGCTAGACTTTGAATTTTACAATTTTCTAAAATTAAGTAGAAATTAAATTAGATCATAGCCAAATATTAGATAGAAGAAAATATTAGTTTAAAAATTTAAAATTTATTATTGTTACATACATGCCTCTTGCATTATTTTTATTGAGTGAAAAGTAATTTATTTAAATTTAAATTAGGATGAATTGATTTTGCTCTATTTATAAAATAAAGGATTAAGTCCACTTTTGGCCCCTCAACTATGTTCATGGTCTAATTTTAACCCCCAACTCTAATACCGTCCAAACTAGGCCCCTAATCTTAACAAACCGTACAACTTTGAACTCTGGGCGGGTTTGGGGCTGTTTCGGGGTGACTTGGAAGTGGTTTTGCATGCCAATGTGGCACTGAGTGCCACGGTGGACATATATGCTGTCGCTGGTATAAAAATGGCAGCACGCAAGTATTCAAGTTGTAAACTGTACGGTATTAGAGTTGGGCCACGTCGCTGGAATAAACTTGAATACGCTGGTAAAAATGGCAGGAGCTAAGTGCCACAAAATGAGGCATGTACCTTTTCTCTCAGCATGAGTTACCAGAATTTTTTTGCATCTAAGTGCCACAAAAATGGCAGCAGCTAAGTACCAGAATTCAATCACGTTCCTGAGCATGAAGCCACGCAAACATGAGTTACCAGAATTCAAACACAAATGAATTTTTAACAGAAATTCAACACACACCAAACGAGTTCAACACCAATCGAGTTCAACAAGACGATTTTCTAGAATTCGCCACACACATGACTTTAACAGAAATTCTGAACATAAATCTCAGACTTGAGAGCTTGGGCCTCGCGGCAACAGTGATGAACAATGGGCGCCCTTGTCATTGTGTGCCTTTGGTCCTCCTTCCCTTGAACGCTTCCTGCTATTTGCTCCTGTGGCCGAGACAGTTACCATAGAGCTAGAAGGTCCAGTAATATGGACAGTAGCTTTGGAATGTTTGCCAGGCAGTCCTGGTGCAGTGGCTTCGAGGGTGAACTTAGCTTGAGCGCCATTCTTCAGTGTTGTCCTTACTCTAGCAGATGAGGACATACCCATTTGCCCATCCTAAAAAGATAGAGTTAGTACACTTGTTTATAGACGAAAGAAATGCTTATTTGCACACCCTGCACCTAATAACAGTCCCTTTTTTGGACAGCCTACCCCGAGTTGGCTTCTTTTTCTCTCCATCCTGCCTCTTCCTCTCCTTCTTAGGTCTTCCAGGCATCCTAACAAACTTTGGGGGCAATGGCTTCTCTCTGTCAGATACTGGCCAGAAAGCCTTACATTCCACTGGTTGAAGGCAATGTGCATACGTCTTGTTGTACTCCTCTACAGAATAGCAGTTGGCTACAAAATCTTCAACACAGCTCCCTGCATAATAGATGCATGAAATAGCATGAGGACAGGGCAGACCTGACAACTGCCAGAACCTACATGAGCAAGTTTTATCGTTCAAGTTGACAGTGAACCTATGGTCCCAGTAAGTGACTTCATAGCAATTGTTGCCGTTACTAATGGCATGGCAAAAACCACTTGCTTGGATGTACGTCATCAACTTCTTATTTGTGTTTGGACAGATTGGACTTGTCCACTTTTCTGCCTTGGTCCTGTTTTCATGGATTCTGACCATCACTTGGCGTCTTATTCCTTCTAGCATACTTATAATTGGAAGAAACCTTGATTTCAGAATCCAATGGTTGAAGCACTCACACATGTTATTATCCACCGAATCACAGAACAAACCAATTTTAAACCAAGCTCTACTCCAATGCTCTGGATCAGTTTTCAATATTGCAGCAGCCCCCAATGGTGTCTCCGCCTTCAGTTTATTCAAGTTGTAGTTGAAAAGATTCATGGAAGATGACTTTGCACACCTCCAAAACATTTTCTGATACTTTTTGTTGGTGAATTTTTTCCTCCAGTTAGCATATATATGTATAGCACACATCCTATGCTCCACCTTTGGTGCCCACTTGTTCACAGCATTGATGAGGCCCTTTTGCTGATCAGATATGAACACCCAACCATCTCCATCCCCAAACTTTAGATCATTGCTTAGCAAAGCCAAGAAAAAATCCCATGAATCCTTGGTCTCTTTCTCTACAACTGCCCAGGCTATTGGGTACATTTGGTTGTTGGCATCCCTACCTAGTGCACATAGTAGTTCTCCATTGGTCAGTCCCTTGAAGAAACAACCATCCAGTCCAACAACCCTCCTGCATCCAGCAAGGAAACCCTTCTTACAAGCATCAAAGCACACATAAAACCTCATGAAAGTTGGCTCTGGCTCTTTAGTATCAAGCTTGACAACAATAGTGCTTCCAGGATTGCTTCTAAGCAATTCCAACTGATAATCAAACACCATGGCATACTCCCCTTTGGTTGCATCGTACATCCTCTGCATCACAATTGACTTGGCTCTCTTAATCTTTGAGTTACTCACATCTGCAAACATTTCTTCCTGAATTGTTTGTTTCATGCTCTCTATTGACCACTGTGGGTTAGCCATAATGAATTTCTCATACTTGTCTGCTATTCTCCTTGATGTCACCAGAGAGTTGTCCCTCCTTGCTGGGCATGTGTGCACATCTGTGCATGTTGCAATTGTCCAACTTTGTGACCTTGATGTCTTGGATAGATGCAACACCCGTGGACAATTTGTCCATGTGCATACTGCTCTACACTTAGTACCCTCATTTTTCACAAACTTAATGACCTTCCTTGCTGCAAGCCCATACTTGATGACAGCCTCCCTGAATGCTGATTTGTCAGAAAAAGGCATGCCTACACTAAAAGTAGGAACTGCAGCATTGCCATCATACTTAGGGAATTCCCTCTTCTTCCTAACCAACTCTCCATCAGATGTTTCATCATAGGAATCATCATCTTCATCAGTGTCCACATCAGTGCAACTAGCATCATCATTCAGATTAGAAGCAAATGAATTGGATGCCATCTAGTTCTCTACATTAACTTCATGCCCTTCTTCATCAACCACCACCATGCCTGTGGCTTTCAATTTGTTCTTCAATTGCTTCAAGTCAGCTTTAATTTGCATTGCCTCTTCATCATCTTCACTACTTTCATCGTCGCCAGCCAAATAATCCTCGTCATCCTCTTCACTACTCTCATCACCCTCCATAAGAGCTGAAGGCTGAACTGAAACTACTTCTTGCATTACTGCCTTCTCTGCCTCAATAACCTTGTTTGAATCCTCCTTGTTTGGAACCCAATTCAAATACTGAGTGGCTTCCACCACAATAACCTCAACAAAAACATCAGCAGCGTCTGGACCAGTAATACATGAACACATATCTTGACAAGCCTTGTCATCTACCAAGGTTCTAAGCCCAGTGCGAAAATCCTTCCCAGGGATCAACCAATGCAAAAGAATAGGTTCTGTTTGATTGAAGTGGTCGCTAAGATGTCCTATTACTTCAGGCAAAGATATCTTGTCATGGTCAATGCATGAGACCCTCTCTGCTCCACCAAGATACTGCATCTTCTTCCCATCATTGACAAATTCACCGCCAAAATGAAATCGAACAGCAAGAAATTCCAAAGAGTCCATTGCTACAACATAACAAAGAAATCTCAGGCCTACAGAACCTGAGTTCATCTATCATATCAGGGGAAAAATGGAGAAGGAATGAGTCGTACCATCACTTGGCGGGACTGCTCTGCGGGGAAGACGAGCGGCCGGCGTCGGTGCCTCCTGTGCGGGCAAGACGGGCGGCCAGCGACGGGCGGGGCCGCGAGGAGCTGGGTGGACGGCGTTGGGTGGGTCGGGCATGCGGCGGCGGGCCGAGCCGCGCGGTGTCGGGCGGACGACGACGGGTCGAGCCGCACGGTAACGGCAGCCGGCGTCGGGCGGCCGACGGACCGCGGGGCAGCCGGCGTCGGGCGGCCGGCAGACCGCGGGGCAGACGGGGCGGTGCCGGGTGGCCGGCGTCGGGCGGCGGGGGGGGCGGTCACCGGCGGACCGCGGGGCAGACGGGGCGGCGGCGGGCGGTCACGGGCCGGACCGCGGGGCTAGAGTTCGAACTTGTTTTTTGGTCACGGCGCGGTCATGACGACTTGCGTTCCCCATTCCATCGTCATGCCAACATGGCAGTCAATGCCACAGTGGCAGTCAAAACCGCGTCTATGTCAGCATTAAACAGCCACAAAGCGTCCCAGGTGCTATAGTTAAACGGTTTTGCAAATTGGGGGGCCTAATCTGGACGGTATTAGAGTTGGAGGTTAAAATTAAACCATAAACATAGTTGAGGGACTAAAAGTAGACTTAATCCTAAAATAAATAAAATACTTATAAAGTTTTCTGAAAACTAGCCCAAGTTTTATTTCTAAATCTCAGAAATATTCCAAAATATTTTAAAAATGTATTTGGTCTATAAACCTTTTGATTTTTTTTACATGAAAAACCTTTTGAATTTGAATGGAATTTGCAAAACAAAAGAAAAAAAAAACGGGGGCTGAGCCCTCCATTAGTCCATCAGGCCGCGCTAGGCTGATCGCAGCTTCAAGAAACAAGGGTGGCCTTCTGTGAAACGAGTTCGGCTTGTTCCCAGGAAAATTGCGGCCCATTAAAGCCCACCTCCTCTTCTCTCGAAAACCCTAAACCCCCTCCCCTTTATCTTCGCTTTGCCTCCCCTGCTTCCAAGCCACAGCCGCCGTCTCCCTCTCCCCTTCTTCGCGGCGCAGCCAAGAGCGGCGACCAGTTGTGCTAAGGTGAGCTAAGGTCTCCTTCTTCCTGCCCTTCCCCTCAACGTATTCTGATTGCTGTTCCTTTCTCTTAATTAATTTTAATTTACTGTCGCGTGTACGATTCTTCCTAGATTTGATCTCGAACAGTAAGCACATATCGAAGGCTTTCTAGGCGTCAATCGGCCTATTGAGCTCAAAGTTTGTGCCATATGAATCGTACTCGTCATCTCCACTTCAGATTGACATGATTTCCTGCCACCTTACGTGGAGGCCAGGACTCTCTTGGTCATGTCATATTTGGGATGACGCTGCACATTATGGTTCGCTTGAACAGCAAATCATTGATTTCTCCGGTATGCTTTATTTCTGCTTCCGACGATGACACTCCCCTTTGCCTTACGCTTGACAGAGCGAAGCCTAGAAGGCATCATCCGCCATGGCCAAGAACCCCAAGGTGTTCTTCGACATCCTCATCGGCAAGTCCAAGGCCGGTCGCGTCGTGATGGAGCTCTTCGCCGACAAGGTGCCCAAGACGGCCGAGAACTTCCGCTGCCTGTGCACGGGCGAGAAGGGCCTGGGCTCCTCGGGGAAGCCGCTGCACTACAAGGGCTCCGCCTTCCACCGCATCATCCCCAGCTTCATGTGCCAGGGCGGTGACTTCACCCGCGGCAACGGCACCGGCGGGGAGTCCATCTACGGCGCCAAGTTCGCCGACGAGAACTTCAAGCTGCACCACACGGGGCCAGGCGTGCTCTCCATGGCCAACGCGGGGCCCAACACCAACGGCTCCCAGTTCTTCATCTGCACCGCGAAGACGTCTTGGCTTGATGGCAAGCACGTCGTCTTTGGCAAGGTGGTCGATGGCTACGCCGTTGTGGAGAAGATGGAGGCTGTTGGCTCTAGGTCCGGTGCCACGGCCGAGAGCGTACTCATCGAGGACTGCGGCCAGCTTGCTGACGATTGAGTCCTCGCTGAGCTGTGTGAGTTTCATGTAGCCAAATGAACGGATAAATAAATTTGATTTGATTAGATTTGTTTTATGATGATGCCCAGATTTTGTAGTTTGCTGACGATTGAGTACTTCCGTTGCCCTTTGTCGGCATCCAGACATCCAAGTGGGCTATCCACATACTCCCTCCGTCCTGATATAATTGTCGTCGAAGCTACAGCGCCTTGTCCCGAAATAAGAGTCGCTGCCTACACGCGCTAGCCGGCACAGAGGCCCGTACAGCACCGGTGGTAGTGATTTGCCATCAGCCCACCCAATCTTGTTCCCAACGACCTCCCCAACGACCTCAAAAAAAAAGAAAAAAAAAATCGCACCTTTATCCCATCGGCATCCTTATCCCTGAGCTGCCCTCCGCCATGATGCTGTAGCGCGCCGCGAAGTCGTCCTTGCCCAGGCTGCTGAAGCCCTTCGCGGCTGCTGGCGAGCGGACCTCCGCCCAGCCGGAGAGCAGCAGTAGGCCACCTCGCCAAGGCTGCTGAAGCCCTTCGCGGCTGTTGGCGAGCGGACATCCGCCCAGCCAGAGAGCAGCAGTGGCCACCTCGCCCAAGCTGCTGAAGCCCATCGCGGCTGCTGGCTAGCTGACCTCCGCTCAGCCGGAGAGCAGCAGTAGGCCAGCTGCTGGCAGACGCCCTCCGCCGCGCGGGATCCGCCACGCCGCCCTTCGCCGCGCGGGATCTGCCACGCCGCCCTTCACCGCACGGGAGCCGCCCTCCACCGCGCGGGATCTGCCACGCCGCCCTCCGTCGCGCAGGATCCGCCCTCCGCCGCGCGGGATCCGCCACGCCGCCTTCTGCCGCACGGGAGCCGTCCTCCGCCGCGCGGGATCCGCCCTTCGCCGCGCCGCCCTCCGTCCTCCGCAATCTCAGTGCGCCACCCCCCCTCGCCTGGTCCGCAATCTCCTCTGCCCCCTCCGCCGTCATCCCCTTCCACCGCCCTCAGCTCCATTAACTGTGCCGCCTCCACATCTTGCACTGCATCCCCCTCTTCCCCTTCTCCATCCATGAAGGGAGCTTCTCCATCCACGAAGGGAAAAGGCCTCGCGCATGAAGGGTGGTTCGCGGCGCCGCCCTTTCATCACCCCTATGGGTTGGATGCAACGGAGGCGCTCTCATGTTGGCGTGAAGTTGGCCAGCTACAGCAGCAGCGATGGGAGCCCCGAGCGCCCAGTTAAGGTGGTGGTCGTCAGTGACGATGCGGGCAGCGACGGTGATGGGAGTCGTGTTTGTGTCCCTGTGTTTGGGGAAAGCGGACCAAGCTCTGCGTCTCTACCCAAGATGGCCGCCAGTGGTGGAAGGCCGAACGAACCAGTGAAGCTCGAAGTCTGCGATGGTGGAAGGTCAAAGGAAGCCGTGAAGCTGGGGCTCGGCGGTAGTGATGGAAGCCCGGAGCACGTCATCAATATTGGCTGCAGTCGCATTCTCGTTGACAACCTCGGTCAGCTTTACGTGCCTGACTCTGAAGATGAAGGCACTGACATGGTGGCGAGCTGTGGTGGGCGTCGACAGCAGAGCGCAACTTGTGCCCGTCTGGCTGCAGCTCGTGCTGCCGGCTACAAGCGTGGACGTGCGGTGGTTCCGAATCTGGCAACGGAGATGGCCATGATCGCGGATCCAGGTCCAGATGTTGGAATGGCTGCGGACGTCCCTGTGGGGAATGTCGCCGCCCCCGACGAACTGCACCCAGAGCTGAAGGTACAGCTTGCCAAGATGGATCCCGTCTTACACGACACCTTTATCACCTTCCTTGAAATTCTTTTGCCTGCATGCTTCAAACCGTAGTGATATGTGTATGTTTGTGATGATACGATGCTGCTTTTGGGTTGATCTGTCGGTAATGTGTGACGATGAAATGGTATGTAGGTATGCTGATGTGTATGGTTTGGTTTCAACTTGTTAGAAGAATGTTGGCTTTTGGGTAGGAATTATGCCAGTGATCTTAGATGTAGTGAACATGTGTGCTCCAGTCTAAAATTAGTACCTTGACGTTGGCTTATGACTAGAGCACATTGCAATTTAACATGTCTGTGAAACTCTTAGCTGTGAAAATGTATGTTGCGAAAAGAATGAACATGTGCACTCCCTTTGGAATTTACTGTTGAGGTCTTACGGTGCTGGAATTTTTTTGGCATTTTGTCACATTTGTACACAACTACTGATGGGTGCTGGTACTAACAAAAGCAACTTCAGCCTTGTTTATATGTACAACTCAAAAGCCCTTTGAACTAGCTAACTATCACAAGTGATGTTTACATGAACATAACCATTAATTGTTCAACAAAAGTACTTGCTGAATAACGCAAAAGCATCATAAGCGATGTTTACATGAACATAACCATTAATTGTTCAACAACTCAAAAGCCCTTTGAACTAGCTGACTATCACAACTTAGAGCTTCAGGAAGCATGCCTAGTGCCTCTAGCCTTTCTTTGCTCATGTGAGGGATCTTGTACCTATTGCCTCCACCATCTTTCGTAACTTCAATCATGCATCCTTGTAGTGTGAGGAATACCCTATTCAAAACGACGGGGTTGTAGTTTTCATATTCCGTGATCACATTCTGGATAAGTTCATCAATGTTTCTAGATGTCGTTCTTTCCGTTAATGACTGAAGAGAAGCAAAGAAACCAAGGTCAAGGCAGTTCATATCAGGCGAATTAGCAGGCTGGTTAGTTAGGCGTATATCTAGGCCTGTTCGGGCTACCGCTAGCTTAAAATCTGCATCATCTTCTCGTACATGAGAGGGAGCATTGTCTTGTTGTATCCATATTGTCTCATGCCTTGATTGTGCAGGTCAACAAGCTTCTATAGCTGGTATTAGTTTATTGATCATATAAAACCTCATAGTTTGTCTATCAACCTTTATGGTCTTTTTGATAGGTGTGCCCCTTGGTCTGTTATCACTTCTTCTTTTTGCTGGTTCCTATAATTATAAAGAATGTTCAGCCAAATATCTAAAAATAGATTCCAAGTACTATGTAGAGAATGACTAGTACCTCACGCACAAAAGGCCATAAACCTACAAGCCCACTAAAATAGCATCTCCCTTCATCATCAAACCTAGGCCTTCCAACAGCAGAATAAAACATGACTTTGTGAATGACATTCTTGTTTTGCACTGTCCTATGTGGGTCTTGTTCATCTGGATGCAAGTACATGGTCTTCATCTTCTGTCTACCATTGAACCACTTTTCATCTGAGTGAATAATATTTTTCATATGCTCGAACTTTGGATTGTTTGGTAGTGTGCTTGCATTTAGCTTAGAGAGAACCCACCGTAATCTTGCCTGTTTATTTTCTTCCTTCAAATAAGGCCTCAATGCATTAGAGTGTCGTCGTAGCAAGCCTTCTTTGAACAACCTGTGTAGGGAGGTTTTATTGATTTCAAGAGCATATGCTAATGACCTTATGGTTCCCCTTCTGTTTAAGGGAATATCAGCTACCGTACTGAGCTCCACTTGAACTTTTTTACGGCCACAATTTTTAGGTTTCCTAGAACTAACATCTACTGTTATGCCTTGTGCCACACAATTTTTTGCTCTCTGCCATATTCGTTGTACTGTACGCAGATGGACCTCGTACTTTACAGCAATTACTTTAGTGTTGTTTCGTTGTAATATGCCATTATTGCTTATCTGAAGCAAATCTTGATATATGTCTTGCCTTTGTCTCTGTGTCAAATTCGTTCGTATAATGGTTGCTTCTTGCAGGGGTTGCTGATAGTCTTCGTCATCCGAGTCGGACAATTCCTCTTGGTCAAATTGGATGTTAACAGCATCTGCAAACACGCCAAAGTCGTGTACGACATCGTCGAAGGTACCCTGTTCTTCTTGCAAGGCAATGTTGTCATCTTCTACAAAAAAAAAGTAGATGGTGTGCTGATTGTGAGTAAATAGATTATTTTTTTTTGATATGGACATATATTATTGGAAACATGAGTGCAAACTGAGGGACATAATCACCTGCATACAGGTTATCTTGTTCCTGTTGTAGGCCATTTAAATCAAATGCATGGCCTGCATTGTCAGCTGGTACAGAAAGAAGCTTATCATTAGAAGAATGCATTGTGACCCACACATATGAGTTGTTCTCCCCTCTCCGTGCAACAGTTCATAGTAGAGAATAAACACTAAAGTCACCTGCATGTAGATTGTCTTCTTCTTCCTGTGGATCATTTAAATCAAATGGATGACCTGCAAAGGAGTTTTAGGTGAGAGATAAATACTAGAAATTCTTAGATGTTGGTAGTGACTTTAGTACAGATCAACTAAACCAGCACGTACTAATATATGATTGGAGAGAAAGGCTAGAGAAGAGAGAACACGGGTTGTTGTTTGTGATTTTAGGAGATATAAATAAATAAGCACAACTATTTTAAGGAGAGAAGAATGAGAGAATTAGAACTAGTACACTCAGTTTGGATACAAATAGATGACCTTACCTTGATGAATTTGTTCTTGTTCATCATTCTCGGCAGGATGGACACCGTGGTCACCTCCACCAACTTGAACTCCAGCCAGCACATCTTCCCAGGGACCAAGATCCTCTTCGTGTTCATGTTCATCAGGATTCTTGTTTAGATCTGGCACCTCTCTTCTCTCCTCTGGTGGCTTGTTTAAGTCTAGTATTGCCATGGGGAGATGAATGAGAACTGAGTGGTTGAAATGGATAGAAAGAAAGGGCGACCAGGCTTTATTGCTGCTGCTGTTGAAATGGCGCCACTTTTAAATTTTGTGTTTCTTGGTCTGTATAAATTTGGCGGTAACTGTTTTTGCCACCACTGAGTGACGCTGAGTTCTTTGGTGTAAAAAATGAGTTTGCCGCCGAGTGATGTGAATTGTGATTTGTTTATTTGAAGATACTTGTGGAGTGGATGAGCAAAAGGTGGACATTAATTGCAGGATATTCCAAAACTGTACTCCTTATCAATCATTGTCCCTAGGGTGTTCAGTCCCTTGCTTGTGTCTTAATTCCCGTGCCCTCCTCCCGGCGACAATTATATCGGGACGGAGGGAGTACCTGTATAGCCTTAATTTTGCTAGTTTTTTCCAGAAAAACAACAAAAAAAAATTAAATCTGTGCTGGTTTGCGAGCTTGCCCATTTGTATTCCTGTAGACATCTGATGAAAATGGAATGTCTTTGTGCTGGGTTTGCGAGCTTGCCCATATGTTCCTGTGACATCTACGCTATATGAAATAGATTTTAGACATTGACACGGTCTTCTCGACAGTATAACTTTAACTCTATACTAAAATATACTTATCAAAAAGTGATATATATATTTTTATGAAAGAATTTTCGAAGACAAATTGATTTATATGATTTTTATATTTTCAAACTCAATAATTCAAAAGTTATTCATAACTTTATTTTTTGATCGAAACCATGTCCAAAACATCTTTTATTTTCTATACGTAGGGAGTATATGGTATATTACTTGCAATTTTGTAGCGTCAATTCAAAAGCACTGATAAGACCAATCTCAATGGTGAGTTTCATTTTGTTGTTTCCAAGACTGCCATGTCATATGAAATAAAATGAAACTTGAATGAAACTGACTCATAGAGAGTTGGTATTCGTGTCAAGAGAGTTTCATCTAAATGAAACTCATTTCTTCTCTCTCTTCTTAAATACCATGCTATGTCATCAAACGTGCTTATGTGGCAGCATATTTAATGCAAATGAAACTCAAATGAAATCCCCATTGAGATTGGCCTAATCTCAATGGTGAGTTTCACTTTGTTATTTTTAAGACTGCCATGTCATATGAAATAAGATGAAACTTGAATGAAACTCTCTATTGAGGGTGAGAGTTTCATAGACATTAAATTTCATGACTCATAGATAGTTGGTATTCGTGCCAAGAGAGTTTCATCTAGATGAAACTCATTTCTTCTCTCTCTTCTTAAATACAATGTCATGTCATCAAATATGCCTATGTAGCAGCATATTTAATGCAAATGAAACTCATGTGAAACATCCATTGAGATTGGCCTAGGTGACGACATACAAACTGAAACTTGCAAGATCACAATCCCGGCGCGGATTCTATACTTAGCACAGCAGCTTAAACTGTGCGTATTCTATACTTCCTTGGCACAGCAGCTTAAACTGCTCGTATTCCTTGGCACAGCGGCTTAAACTGTACAACATACACAAGTCAAAACTCATGACAGGCAGGTCAGTCCTCTGAGTAATCCTAAAAGATCAAAGGAACCGCCTGTTAGTGTGCACATCAGAAAACTACAGAATCCATGCATTCAGCCACTAGACACACTACGGAGAAACTCCTGGGAGAACAGAAAAAAAAAATCATTCATCCTGGGCCTGCGGTGGGGGCAGTGTCTTGATCACATCCCTCAGAGCGTAGTATATGCTTTCACATCTGTGATCAGATATCAAATTACCAGACAGCAATATCCTCTGAAAGTTTTCCCCTGGATCACCTTTCCAGAGCGTGTATGACTCTTCTTCAACGTCATTTACATCCTCAATATCCCTCTGCAGGTAATACAGAGTCCCAGGAAGGAAGAGATCCTCAGGCACAAACACATCATTTCTACTATCCGATGACAGCATCTCCATCGAGTTAGCTGGATCTTTGGTAACACCTGTCAAGGTAAAGCTAGGTCACAACCAGCACACAGATCAAATAAAACCATAACACATTTACTTCCGACATGCACATTCCCAGTTAAATCAAGCTTACCAGAACTTGTCGACACTGATACAATTTTGGCATAATCACCAAGTTTACGTGCCACATCTTGAATCGACGAAACAACAAGCTTAGCATTAGTCACGATATCCACTATATGCTTCAAGTCTTCCTTTTCCAGAACACTTACCCTGCAAGGCCACATAGTACAGGCATCATCTATAAAGGACCATCTGTTAACCAAGTGTTTTATCATTTAGCATGCACATAAATAGTCCATGCACTAGGATGGTGTCCAAAAGCGACATATAGAAGGAAAATTATCAGTTTTCTTTCTCCTGTGTAAGCTACCTGAACACAAGTTCTTGTCATTTACTGCCAGTCCAAAACCTAATACCTACCAATCTGTTTTGAGTATTTCATTTCGCAGTCTTGCCAACGAAGCTGCACTGAGCCTAGGTATAATATCATCCTGCATCAAGTGAAGAAACAACCCAATTACGAACGACTAACAACTCAACAAAGGAAGACAACAGGAACGGGATTCTGAATCCAATAAAAAGATTAAGCATATAACCTGGAGCACAACAGTAGAGACATAGCTCGCACAACTTTCAGCAGCTTCCTTTGATATGCAAGGTGGAGTTCCAAATCCAACAGCAGAAATAATGTCTGGACTGAAACCAAGCTCTTCCTTTGACTTCTTCCGTAGAATTATAGCAAGCAAAGCAGCCGATGCTCCTCCAAGGGAGTGACCTACCAACCGTAACTTGTAGTCCTGCTTCAAACTTAAGAAAATGAGCACAGGTGGAGAACATGACAGATTCAATTGATCACAAATAAGTATACCTCCTCACCTTGTGTTTTTCCAAACATTTTCTGATTATTCCCAGCTCATGGCGAAGGTACCATCGAGCTGCCTCATATGTTCCAAAGTGGGTTGAGAAACCTTTAGGTGATACTTTCTTATCGCTTAGAGCAATCAAATCAGTAACAAGATCATAGACCGTATGAGTCCCACGAATCCCAAGAATCACCAGTTTAGCTCGTGGGTCAACGCCAATGTAATATCCAGGTCTCAAAATACTAGATTCTTTCACAAACTTTACAACATTTCTCTTCCGAAGCATGCTATACTTTGCAAGCCCAGTTGCATTACCTTTATAACAACCTCTTGCAAGTTCAAGGTGATAAATTAGTTCTTGAACCTGGAAAAGGAATGGAGATAAATCCCTGTTGCAAGTGCACACCGGTGCACGCTGTTTTGAGAAGCATAATAACAGTCTAAAGAGGGTGACACTCTAAATGCTCAATCATCATAACCAAAGATAAAAAAAAAAAAACATTTGCATTCTTCTTTTGGAACAATGGTGTTATAAATATCATATCATGCATACCCAGGTAACCCTTGTTTTTTACTACCAAAAACACCTACGTAGTTTAAAAACTTCAGTGTGAATACAAGCCTGCAGGATGTACCATCTTATTGGAGGATATCTGAACACCCTTGAAAGCTTCAGCGTTCTTTGAGGATGCTTGGCTAAGGTAAATAAGGTAGAGGCCAATGGTGAGATCACTGAGGCTCCAGTCCTTTATGCTTATCTTACTTCGCTGGAGGTCGCTTAGGATCTCACTAAATGTTCGAGTGCTTGCAGGGATGTTTTCCGCACGACCAGAAGCTGCATTCAGATAGTACAACTTTAACCACTTTCTAATTGTGTAGCATATCTGAATGTCTGAATGTGCAACTTTTTAAGTGTGTAGCAAAGGAAATAAGCAACATAATGGTATCCTTGTTCTCGGATCCACTGCTCATTGAACCAAAGCAGGACTTAAAAAGCAGCTCGATTTCTCAGTTATGGCTGCAAATTGTCAAAATCCCTATTTGCCATTTTACATTCTACACAGCAGTTCCTCAGAATATAATTCATATTACCAATGTGGCAATTCGTAAATAAAAAAAGAAATTGTCAGATGGACGGATCACAACGATAGAATATTAGAATAGAAGAGCAACTGAAATGGAGGAGACGAACACGCGAAAGGCTTCCAGCTGTATTGCTTGTAGAGGTCCAGTGCGGGCTCGAGGGCCTTAGAGAGCCACGCGACGTCCGGCCTCCAGCTCCTCCAGGGGAGGCCGGCGTCCTCGTCGTCGTCCTCCGACCCATCCCTCCCGACCTCCGCGTCCTCCCTGCGGTTCGTGGCGGCCGCCTCCACCAAGACAGCCGTCGCCGCCGCCGCTTTTTTGCCCTTGTCCTCCGGTTCGCTAGTCGTCGGAGTGGGCGGGCCACGGGAAAGTAGACGGGTGAGCGCGGGAGGTAGGATGGGGTGGTCGAGCTTAATGAGGCGGGCGCGGGATAGAAGGCGTCTCGCCATGGACAACGGCAGAGGTCGGGCCGTCGGGGGCAGGGGGCGGGGGGCGGGGGGCGGTGAGCGGGAGAAGGGAGGAGACGAGGGTTCTCGACCCGACTCTCTTCTCTTCTACAGTATGTTCGGGCATAAACTGAGGTCAATCCCAGCCGTCGATCCGTCTGTAGGGTGGGGGAACGTAATCCGGTACGGCTTTTCCATCATGGAAATAATAAAGCTATATCTTGGCTTTAATCTGTAGAAAACAGTTTTGAGATACGCCTTTCATTTCAAATTATAAGACGTTTGACTTTTTATTCTCAAGTTTGACCATTTATTTTATTCAAAAAATTTATAGAAAAAGTCTAACTACTTCAACTATTGAGCATCGACTACTTTACCCCTAAATTATAAAACCAGATGTTTTACACTCTCAACTTTCCAAAATCGGTCAAATAACCCACTCAGCCGGTTTTAAACGGTGGTTTTGCTACAGTAACGTGATTTTGTCTTTTTTTATTTATTTTAGCTGAATCTTTAAAAAATAAGAGTAAATCGTAGAAAAATCATAAATAGAAAATCTAATTTTATTTTACTCCACATAAATAGATCTACATAATAAACATATAATATATTAGTCACCACGAAGTCGTAATCATCTTCAAGACCCGTGAGGATGTACGACGTGAGGATGTACGATACAATCTCTTCATCCTAAGACGATGTCCCCAATTGTAGATGTACGCTTGGAGGCCGTCGCCAAGGCCATCCGGGTACTGATCAGCTTTGTGCGCGACTGGGAGGCAAAGAACCCCTCGATGGCAGCCCACGCTTCGGCAGCCGTCGTCACGGAAGAAACTTGTTGAAGGATCTCTCGTGACACGGAGACGAGCAGGTAGCTCAGGACCTGCTGGTTCTTCACCACCCACGCGGTGTACTCCTTGTTGAGGATCGGTGCCGTCTCCTTGGCATCTCCATCTCCTTCCTTCTTCGTTCGATACTTCTTCGGCGGAGCTACCTTAGGCCCCGTTTGGCAGAGCTCCCAGAGCTAAGGGTCCGTTTGGTTGGTGACCGGAACTTGCCACGCCTGACCTTCGGCAAACTGTGGCTGCCACAGAAAGTGTGGCGAACAAAATCGAAGCCACACTTCTGGCAAACTTTGGCACGAAAATGAGTCTATGACGTGTGGGACATGGTGCTAAGAAAGTGTGGCGTGCCATAGCTGTGGCAGTGAACCAAACGGCTGCCAGAAAAACTGTGGCACGACGAATCTGTGGCGTGGCAAGTTCTGGTCACCAACCAAACGCACCCTAATTCTCTGCTGAATCCAGCAGGAGCTCTGCAAAACAGTTTTTTTTGAGGGAAATGATTCTCTGCTGATTTCGTGAAGTGATTCTTTGAAATGAACTAAGAGGCTGAGAGCTAAAAAAGTAGCTGATTTTAAAAGTTTATGATGAAGAATCAAAGAGAATCAATTTCAGTCACAGAATCACTTCTCTCAGAGAATCAGCTTCTATGGAGAATCAGAATCAGATGGAGCTCTACCAAACTGCCCCTTAGTGTCGAGGAACTCGAAGGCTTCTTCTCCTCTGATGGAGGAAAGAACTTGAGCGCGCCACAACGAATAGTTTCCACGAGTCAGCTTCTCGCTAACTGATAGAAACCCTAGCAAGACGAGCATGGTGTGGTGATAGGAGGACGAGGACATGGCAGCGCGATTCCGTTGGGAAGAACGGCTCTGGTACTATGTAAAGTTTAGTGTTAACGAGACGCCGATCCTAGGCTCTCGGTTTCGTGTTATATAGCTCAAGGAACATACATGATATACATCAAACTTTTTTTTTGAGACGAAAGAAGAATTGTATTAAATATAGCTGGGTACATCATCACATTACAAATATTCTGGAAAAAATATATATCCAAAAATTGATTTTCATCTATATTGTACCCACACTGTAAATAGCTCAAACTCTCAAATCCAAACCTATTTGATGCTTCATATGGACGACCGCACAGACAAATACTCGGCAACAATTGTTTTAGGCCAGACAATAGATGCCCAACGGACGGCCAACATTCCTGCAGGTGGAGTTGAGAAACTTCTTCTTTCTCGTGTCTTCCTTCTTCTTATTTCTGCCACCAAAGAGTGAAGAAGACTGATATGAAACTTATTCTCCCTGGTCCTTCATTGTGGCCAGATCTAACCACAACAAAACAGAGAAAAGACCGGAGAAAATTATTCCATGACGACGACATCATCTTCGCCTTGATGTCGTCATCCGGAAACAAAAATCTCCATATCGTCATGCTGATGAAGATGCTAGGAATGAACTTCTAGACGTATCGGTGGAGAAGACTCCTCTTAACAGGAAGGTTTTAGAAAAGGAACGAAGAAGTTCATGGTTGCCTCGACCTTACGCGACGCGAAGAAAATAAAGAGATCGGACTGTGTTTTTTTCGTGTAGTTTTCCTTTGAAATTAGTAGAATAGGAAAGTTTCCTCTACTTTTCGGAATCTTCCGTTCCAAATGGATGGACAGTATATACTTTCTAAGTTTTTCTCTGAAAATCCTAAATGTCTTTAACAACCATGGATCCAACCGAAAACCAATATCCAACCCTAACCTTAACTGAAGAAAAAAATATCTTATCGGTATGATTCAAATCATTTTCAACCTGTATACATGTTTCTATCTATGAATAAGGTAATATAATGTGTGGTGTCTTCAGCCTATTACCACTTTTCAACTTTTCAAGGGTCATTGACTCTCATAAGAGCAACTCCAATAGGCTTTCTATATTCTTCTAAATGTTAGGAATAGAGATTTTGGCGAAAAATTACACTCCAACATTTAGAAGCAAAAAATTACAGAGGTTTCTTCTAAATGGTTGTCCAAATATAGTCATCTTCTATTCCAGATTTTTTGCTAGCCAAAAATAGAAGACGAGAATGACTCTCTAGACTGCATGCGAGATATAGAAAAACTGTTGGAGATCGCAAAGATATAGAAAATGATTTTTATGCAAATGACTCTCTAAATGATGGTTTAGAGAGTGAGATTTAGAAAGACACTTGAAGATGCTCTAAGTATCCTTTTCCATTATAAAAAAACTCGATCCATGGGTATAATAGCTGATGGTCCCTGAATATTGTGTTTAAGAAGATTTTCTTATGCTGATCAAGAAAATCCCTCAACCCTTGTTTCACCTTTGCATAGTGGTACCGCAACTTCATGAGATGAGCTAGTAACAGACCTATGCTTTAGAAGTGGGACATATGAGAAAGTTTTTTTCCGCTCCAGTCATATGTGACATAAATGTTATAAAGAGCGAGTCTTGTGTGACTTCAACTCTGACCAGCCCAGAGAGGAGGTACCAAGCCAAACTAACCACCCGGTGAAGCCATGAAGTCACAACATTTTTTGCTGTATGAAGGTATGGTGATCAAATTACATAATGTTGTGATTGTGCCTTTCTTTTGAAACAAAATAAGTATTAATTGAACTGTGCAAAAGAATGAATCTACTATGCTGAAATAGATGAACCTCACTAAAGCCTTGTTTAGTTGGGATGTGAAAAGTTTTTACGTCACACGGATGTTCCGGCACTTATTTAGTCTATTAAAAATAAACTAATAAGAAAACAAATTATAAATTCAGTATGAAAATCATGAGATAAATTTATTAAGACTAATTAATCTGTCATTAGCACATGTTAACTGTAGCAGAACATTGTCAAAACATAAACTTATTATGCTTAAAAAATCATCTCGTAAATTACACGCAATCTACGTAATTAGTTATTTTTTAGTCTATATTTAGTACTCTATGTATGTGCCTAAACATTCAATGTGATGGGAGAAAAATTTTTACGGTGAAAACTAAACAAGACCTAACATATTTTTCTACAATTTTATAAAGCCACATCATCAAATGTATTACTCCATCACATCTTCCTAGCGCAACAGATGCACGGTTGCATCCTCTCACAAGTCAAGCGTCACTATCCGTTTCACACAAGCCCACGACCGAATTCGGAGCCTGTTTTGAAGAGTTGTGCTTCTTGATTCTCCAGTTGTGCTTCCTGATTCTCTAGGGAAGTGATTCCGTGGCTGAAAGTGATTCTATTTGATTGTTTAACATAAACACTTAAAATCAGCATAGAGAATCACTTCATGAAATCAGGTGAAGCTACTTTTTCAGCTCTCAACCTCTTAGTTCATTTTAGAGAATCACTCCACAGAATCCGCGAATAATCATTTCTCGCTGAAACATGCGTTTGACAGTCAGGGAGTGATTCTCGTTGACAATCCACTCTGCGGAGTGCTCCCAAACGGCCCTTCAATAGTGGTCGCAGCTTGCTAGGCTCCTACGCCTTTCCAGCTTCCTGCACAGCCGCACATACGAGGCGATGAGCTGTCAAGCATGCCCTTAAGGCCCTGTTTGGATTCAGGACGGGCCAACACGCTGGCGAATGAGCGAATGCGGCTCGGATCTCACGTTCGCGATCTCCGCATACGTAGTTCATGTATTCGTGTTTCGCGTTGCATGTGGCCGAGAAACACGTGATGAGTACAGACCGTTTGGCAGAGTTTTTTTTTTGCTTTTGCTGCTAAAACTCGTCGCCACGCGAAACCAAACACGCCCTAAATATGAACCGTGCTCCACACCTACTACCTCCATGAGGGTGCCCGCCAGCACGACCCATGATGTGGAAGCATCTGCCTCGAGATACCGCGTCCGACCTTAAGGCAGCCCCTACATAGGAAGCTATAAGCTGCAAGTGGTCTTAATCAGAAGTTACTACCATGTACTCCCTTCGTCCACAAAAAACAGCAATCCAGGAGTTCAAAATTTTCCAAGAAAAAACACTAAAGTAGCCTACTCCCTAGCTACTGTGGTACTGCAGGCCTAGGATGGGGGACCCACAACAGCAGCACAAACTCGATTGCTGCCAGCTCACACACGAGATTTAAAATAAAAAATTCACCCTCTTCAATAGGCCACCACTCGTTCCAGGTACAAATAAAAAACAAATTGACTGTACTTTCTCTCATCCTCATCCTCACGCGCAGACTCTCAGAGGCATCCACTCCTTTCCTCTGCCACCGCATCGTATCCTGTTGCTGCAATCTGTTCATGTGGACTGTCAAATTTAGATGCATTTTTTGCTACAGATCAGAAGGTGCAAAGTTTAGATCAAATTCACGTGGACTGTCAAAGTTGAGATATGCAGGCTGTGGATGCTCGTCCTCTACTGCAATGATTGCAATGAGGTAACTGGTAAGGCACAATATTTAGTTCAAGTATGAATTTAGTTGTAAATAGGCAATTCAAACTGAGCTCATGTTATTGTTGTGCAGATGCAATCAAGAGAGAAAGATCACCTTCATAATGTTCTTGTTCTCCCTCGGAATATTCAACATTGAGATCTATGACATGCATACGAAGCAGCTCATCATGACGAAGATGTAACGGCTCCTTCTTGTAGATGGGCTTCGTTTTCATAAAGTTGATGTTCCTGAAGATGAGTGAATTCACCTTCTTGCTCATAGGCAAGTTCTTCATTGAGATCAGGTAAGAGCTCCCTGTGTTCATCTGGAAGTGGGGCTTCATCTCCATAAAGTTGATCTTCTTGGAGATGAGTGATTGCATCTTCTTGCTCATATGCAGGTGCTTCATTGAGATCAGGTAAGAGCTCTCCATGTTGATCTGGAAGAATTTTGAGATCTATGGGCATGGCTGATATGAAAATGGGTTACAAGCTGATGGAGAGGATGATCTTGTGGGTGTTCCACCTGTATGATTGAGTGTTGCACTTATATGAGGGCGTCGAGTGGCAACAAGCGGGAAATCACTTGGCCATGGTTCAGTTTAAATTTGGTCCTAGGTGCAGTTAACCACAAAATGTGTTTAGGGAAGCTTTGGTTGTGTTTGTGCTGTCTCCAGAGACTTCTGGCCAAAAATTATGACAATCTAGTGTATTGTTGGCGGTCCTTATTGCCTATTTATAACCGCCAACTCCCACATGAAATGATCACCAAACTAGAATAGGGGCTTTTATATCTAATAAATTCCACAAGTTTTGGTGATTCACTTGTCTTACAGGAGTAACCAAAGAATACCAAGGAAAAGACAAGAGGAATACGCCTTCCGGCAAGGCGTAAAATCAAGAAATAAAGAATCCCACCTAAAGAATGCAATTGGGCTAGAAACCACCGAAGGTGCATTGTACACCACGCCAGGGCCCACCATGCAAAGGCGGTGGCCAGTGGGCCCACCAGGGGTGCGGGCGCACTTCCCCTGGCCCCACTGCCCATCGACCTCCTCAGTCGGTTGCATGCCTCCATGCATAGGTCGGTTATGTAGGTGTCCAGGTTCAATGAACCTTAGGAGGTCGGTTTTGAACCTTCCAAAGGAGGAGCAGAGGTCCTCCACTCCCCCAAGGCACCTCCACTATATAAAGAGGCCCTCTCCACCTTCATTATCATCATGATAGAGATCATACACACCACAAGGAGTCGTCTTCATCATATTGCCAAGATGTAGTAGTAGAATAGTTCTAGTTGAGAGTGAGGGAGAGATGCTCATGTTCCGGAGGAGTCCTCGGAGGATCGGTATAATCTTGTATTGCTTCTTTGTAAGACTCAAGTATTCATTCAATATATTTATCTTCTCTAATTACTTGAATCGCTTACATGGTTATCTAGTTAAGCTAAAGCATGGTTAGCTTAATGTTTTGCACCTTGGCATGGGATCTCAGCTCGACCGAGTGCTCTAGTTATTATATGTGGCTAGAGTAGTAATCGGTAGTATAGACATGGTGTCTAGACTATCGGTTACCTGAGGTTGCGCCCAACCCCACGGATAGTTGTGGTAGCCCCGGAGGTGACAACTCCGATCAGGCCTTTCTATTCCACCACGTTCGGGTTGGTGTTTCGTAGAGCTTTTGGCAGCCTTCTCCCGATTACCCCTTCCCAGTCTCTTCGAGAACCGGAAAGGAACTGCTGCTCCAAAGTGCCCTGGTGTGATCATTATGCTTGACCTTTCCTTTAGTTAATCCCTTGGGTTAGATCTAGAATAGAACCATAGTAATGGAGAAGTATATAGGAACCTTGAACTCTTCCAATGACCTCCCATCTGTGCTTGTCTGCTCTTTATCTTTTTATGGAGTTCTCCGGTGTATCATTAATCTATCTTTTATCTATCAATCACATATGCTACCACTTACCCCCACATTAATCTAGTCGATAAACTAAGTTAGTAGATACATGATTGTCGGTTATTAAACTCTTTACACATTACTTCCCCGAGGAATATAAATACGATACCCCAGAATACTCCTGGGTGAAAGCTACAACGTTATCCGTGCGCTTGCGGATTTGTCTGTATGCTTACACATACCAACTGGCTTTCTGGTGCCGTTGTCGGGGATAGAGTTTAACTCTATTCTTGGTAGTGACGCTACAAAATGCCAACAAGCTTTCTGGCGCCGCTGCCGGGGAAGTAATCGGCGTAATGAATTTATATTTGACCTTGATATCTACTAATCTAGTTTGTCACTAGCTTTTGTGGGTATTCTAAAAAAATCATGAGCCCAGGGTGCCCAATCTTTCTTGCATAATCAACTTGTTCACCCTGCCATCTCATAGGTAGATATATACTTGTATACATACTAACCCTATGCAGATGGAGAGAAAGTCGCCGTCAAGAGTAATAAAAACATCGTTGGTAATGGACGACTACACAACATCACTCACAATCCAATCATAGATTGTGAGAGATGAATCGATCAAGGTATGTGAGAACCAATAAAAACATTTTTATTGTTATTTTCTTTTCACCACTGCATGTTTGTTTATTTCATCATATTTAGTGCTTTCTTTGGGTGGCTCCTAGTCTTTGAGCTGTATTCGGGCGCCATGCCTAGTTTAGGTAGATGACAATTTTATTGTTATCTATCTATTCAGTGCTCTTAGTCTAGCTTTGTAGTAGACGAGATGTGAAATAGGATCATCTCAGATCATATGTTGGCTTTGCTAGTTGATATGATACCGTTAGATGGTCTGCGCTGCGAGGAAAAAGCCAGAGCCTAGATTTTGCATGCATATCGCTCGCTCGATTAGATTACCTTTTCAAGTCCATGGCATGTTTATTTGAACTGTATTCACTTATCCCATTTGCATCTGCATTGCATAAAAATGGTTCTCTGATCCATCATTCAATGTTCTCACTCTCGTATGAATGAATCTCATGTTCATCATTCACATGCACTACTATAGAGCAGGGTCTTTGGCCGATTCTCAAAATCGCCATTTGTCTCGGCATTTTTGCCGCCTGGGACTAATAGACCCTTTAGTCCCGGTCGGTAACACGGACCGGGACTAAAGGGTCTGCCCCAACGGCTACTGCGTAGAGCTGTCAGGGCAGGGACCCTTTAGTCCTGGTCCGTGTTACCAACCAGGACTAAAGGGCACTCTTTAGTCCCGGTTGGTGCCACAGACCGGGACTAAAGATTTAGCCACGGTTTGTGGCTTGCCCCGGGATAAATGATCACCTTTTAGCCCCAGTTTCTAATACAAACCGGGACTAAAGCTCCTCGGTTTATAGCCTGCCAACTTCTTCCTCCCCGAGCCAGAGACATTCAAATTCTAGTGAGCTTCCTTGCTTGTTCTTGCTGTTGCTATTGCTTGCTATTGCTTGTTCTTTATTTGTTCTTAATTGTTCTTCGTCTCTGGCGTCAATTGGTGATCTTCTTCGACTCCGTCATCGTCTCTTTGCGTTGAGAGGTAACTATTTTCATCTCCTACCATGTATTTTGAATATGAGAGGAATTTAATTAAAATATATAGTTTGCAAGAACAAGCATGGAGAGTTGAGAAGTTTAAATTGGTTCATCACAATCACTTGATAGTTTTCTACTGCTAGGTAGTATCCATTGTATATTTCATACTTATGCAAGACGAGTAATAATGAATTTTAGTGTCTTTTTAGTTAATTTTCTTTAGAAAAATGTGGAATTTATAATAGTTTGCAACAATGAATATAGAGAGTAGACAATGTGGAAATTAATATTGTTATATTATATTTTTTGATTATCTAAACAAATAGATAAATTTAGAGTCTTTTTTATTTTTAATTGTTTAGAAAATTAGGAATTTGCATGTAATAGTTTAAAAAATGAGTATGGATATAGTAGATGGCAATCGTGACCGGGTCCTCAACCTCACATCATCGGGATCCAAAGCGTTTGCGGCCGGATCTTCCTCTCATTGCTTGCGGCGAGTGTAAGTAGAAGATTGTGAAGGAATACCGAGTGAAAAAAGAGGGAATCAACAAGGGTCGTATATTCTACAAGTGTCTGGACCATGAGGTGGGTTATTATTTACCCGCATTTGATTAATATGGTTCATTTCTATCGGTTTTGCTTGATGATGTTGTTTAAATTCCTTATTCTTTGTTCTAATTGCAGTGGGAGGGCACCGGCGGATGTAAAGATTGGTACTGGGAGAAAGAGTACGTTCAGCACGTATGAAATTCTGTCGCACAGGAGGTTGCCGCTGAAGGTGATGAGGCAGTGAGTCAGCGGCAGCAGCCCATCCATGCTGATGAAGTGAATGATCTGTCTAGTTTAGTTGGGATCGGACGCGAACTAATTATGTTGCTTAAGTGCATTTTAGTTTTAGTTTTTTTAGTGCAAGCTGCGATTGTCTTCGTTGTAGTCAAGCTTGCTTGAATTAATCAATCATGTGATGTCATCAGTGTTGTGCAATAACATGAGAAACTACTAAGTGCATGGTTGTAATATTTAATGCAGATGTTGTCACGCAATTGGATGTATAATGTCGATCGCCGCTCCAAAGAGTTCATTGCTGGCGTGCACTATTTCTTAGGTGTGGCTGAGGCAAACAAGCAGGATGGTTTCATGTGCTGCCCATGCGTCGTCTGTAAGAATTTGAAGGAATATTCATGTTCAAGGACTCTTCATACACATTTGTTGAAGTCGGGTTTCGTAACAAACTATATTTGTTGGATGAAGCATGGAGAAAGGGGGTTGTAATGGATGATGATGAAGAAGGTGAAGAAGAATTGGCCCACACAGATATTATTGCTCAGTACGGTGCCTTTGATGATGATGCAGTGGAGGGAGATGGTGAAGAAGATGCGGCAACAGCAGAAGATGTGGCAACTGATGTTGATGCTCTTGGTGATGTCATTCGTGATGCACAAAGAAAATGTGAAAGTGACAAGGAGAAGGTCACGTTCGAACGCATGCTAGAGGATCGTAGGAAATTGCTATATCCCACTGCTGAAGATGGCCAAAAAAGCTGGGTACTACACTGGAACTGCTGCAATGGAAGGCAAAGAATGGTACATCCGACAAGACATTTGGGCAGTTATTGAAGATATGAAAAAGATGCTTTCGAATGCGGATACATGGGTGTATGCCGGATCTTGAGTGATGAGTGATTGTCAACTGGTTTGATGCGCATGTTCTTTGGCTTGTGTTGTGCAGGTGTCGAGCACGGAGACAGTGATCGAGGGCAAGGTGAAGGTCAAGTAGAAACGTGTCGTGCCGATGGACCCGGAGTGGTGAAGGGCGGACATGAGGCCTGGACTGAGGGACCGGTGGCCTGAGGATCAGCTGTGGTGGCTGACAGCCTGGGACAGCGACGAGCGGAGACTTTCGGGGCACGGTGTGGCTCGGGTCGAGGACCTGGGGACACGTGTCGGTGGACGGGGTGCACGGGCGGTGCATCCCCTCTACGGCGTCAGTTTGGTGGTTGAGCCACAGAAAAACCACCAAGTGGACGGTTTCCAGGTTTGGGCCTCAAAACCTGGGTGCTGGCCGGTTTCCGAGTTTGGGCCACAAAACTCGGGCTGAGGACGGTTTCCAGGTTTGGGCCTCAAAACCTGGGTGCTGACGAGTTTCTAAGTTTGGGCAACAAAACTCAGGCGACGGACGACAAGTTTCCCGGTTTCGGCCTCAAAACCGGGGGATGGCCCAGGTTTCCCGGTTTCGGCCTCAAAACGGGGGGGGGGGGGGGGGAAGGTCCGTGAAAAGGACGAGCAGAGCGGTGGCGGCACGTGGCGGCAATCGGTGAGGTCGCGTCGAGGCGAAGCTACCAGTTGTGCGGGCGTGGCCGTCGGATCACCATCTACCTCGAGTTGGTCAGGAATACCCTTAGGGTTAGTCTACTCGCTCATTTGCTGTAAGGGTAGAAGGGGAATAATTGTATTAGGCTATATAAGGAGAGGCCACCCCTCCCTCCAGACTATCTCAGCCATTTGCTACTTTCACTTAGGGTTTCCTGCTCTCCCACATCCCTGCTGTAGCTACTGAGATCCGCAGAGACGGTGAATCATACCTCTATGTATTCGCTTTTTGAGGAAACGAGACCGAAATCTCGTTGTCTCCTCGTGTGGAGAAGTTCCGTTGGGAATTCAAGATCGATTCTCGTTTTGAGCTGTGTTCTTCGTGTTTTGCTTTTCGTTCTCTCGGTGATTTGCTTCGTTCTCTCACTCCGAGGAACGATTTTCAATTCCGTTTGAACTAAGTTGTTCTAGATCGTGAGGCGCACCTCTCCACCGAAGGAATTCACCTCTAACCTCATGAGCTAGTAGATCGATCAATTTTCCTTTCGAATCGATTTTTGTCTCCCTTGCCCCGAATTCTTCCGATTCACCAATTTGGAGTTAGGTTCGAGCCATGATCTCTTAAGGGTAGCTCACTAACCTCCTTGGAACTCCTCATACCAAGTCTAAGCCTTAGAGCTTTTGATTCGGAGGAGATCAGGTTGAATCCGTGGAAGAACAGTGCAGTTTCGGGGGCATCAGACGCTGGACTCGGGGGCATCGGACGCTGAGTTCGTCACATCGGACGCTCAGGTGCCACGTGTCAAAGAACAGCGTTTTTGAAGGAGCATCGGACGCTGACCATCGGACGCTCCGTTGCCATCGGACGCGTCCGGGGGTTGAGCATCGGACGCTGAACTGTCACTGTAGCCAGGGTCCGATGGCTATGCAGTGAGGTTCCAGATTGGGTCATTTTGCATTAGACGCGTCCGGTGCTTCTACATCGGACGCTAGCCAGCGTCCGATGCAGTGAGTTTTGCACTGTTTCGTCCGCAGTTTGCTCGTTCGACTTCGGATTTGATTTTGGGTTTTTGCATTGGATTTCCGACTTTGTGCTCTACAGAAATCGGGCTTCCCGCTTTGCAAAATAGTCTGAATCCCCCTCGCGTTGCTCGGGGGAGGTTGAGGTTACCCAAAGTCCATCCTGTCACTAGTTCACTTGCGTGAACTTGAGTGAGGAGGTTTTTGTGGTGTCCCGCTATGTTCCTAGGGAACATCCACCCATTCTCTTGGGTCGTGGACATCACGCGCATCAGTTTTGCTCTTGGGGTTGATTTTCTGGGACAGAGGCTAAAAGTTTCTGAAACAAAATTTAAGGCTCCCATTCACCCCCTCTGGTCACCTTTGGTAGCATTCTCGGTCCTTCAATCGGTATCGAAGCAGGTTAAGGATCTTCCACCTTAGCCGGTTCCAGATCCACAGAAGGCGACATGGAACGCAGCGTGGGCAAACCGCCGTTTTTCGATGGGACGAACTATGCGTATTGGAAGATACGCATGTCGGCCTATCTTCAAAGCATGAGTGCTTCTGTCTAGGAGATTTGCAACAAAGCCGATTACGTGGTCTTGGCTGCTCGTGTGACTCAGTTGCAGATCGATGAGCACGATGCCAATAGCCGAGCCCGTAATGCTCTTTTCTCGTGCTTGAGCATGTCTGAGTTTGATCGCGTTTCTCACCTCCCCACGGCTCGAGAGATTTGGGTGACCCTCATGCATTTCCATGAAGGAACCACTCAAGTCAAATTCTGTCTCTACGAGTCGCACAAACGGGAGTATGAGAATTTTCGACATATGCCTGGCGATAGCATAGAGAGTTTATTCGCTCGCTTTCAGGTGTTTGTCAACAGGATGAGGGCTAACATGGAGCTGTTGCCTTTTGTAAGGACCTGTGTGGCCTAGAGGGGGGGGGGGTGAATAGGCCTGTCAAAAATCACAGCTCAAAACTTAATTAGATAAGCCTGGCACTACCACCCTATGCCCGGCACTGCCGCTCCCCGGCACTGCCGGCCTCAGCCCGGTACTGCCGCGCAGAATAGAACCTGAGCCTACGATTCAAAATCCAGCCACAGCAAACCGAATCTATATGAATGGAAATGCTACACTAGGTTTCCTGAACTAGCAAAACCAACTCTACCAAGCCAAATATGTAGTATGAAGTAGATCAGGCCAAACCTTAGAATCTATCACAAGCTCGCAAGTATGAAATATGAAAGCAAGTAAGCACAAGAGACAAGTGATTTATCCCATGGTTCAGCTCGCCACCAAGGCGTGCCTACCTCCACGTTGTTGAGGTTGACCACTTAGGTCATGAGCTTTGCAACTCTTCCTCGTTCTCAAGTCAAGGAACCAAATCCTTGAAGTGAGGGGTAATAATACTAGCTGCACGAGTGATTACAAACCTCCCAAGGCTGCCACACAAGTTGGCTAGCTCAAGGGCGATGCCTAGCCGGCTAGGGTTCCAAGAACCCAAGAGTAATAGAAGCAAATCCACCAGCTATGGCTCAAATCAAGTGCTCTAGGGAGTAGATCTCAGCTAGGGCTTCTCTTTGTTGAAGGTTTGAGCCTCTAACTCACTTGGAATCAATGGGAATCGAAGATTAGGTGAGAGAGAGCTTGGGAGCCTTCAATGGGGAGAGGAAGCCTTGTCTGGAGGTAGGAGAAGAGTTATGGTCGTGGATGACCGTTGGGGTGGCAGGAGAGTAGTGTAAATACCCCCTGCCATCCAACGGCTGAAACAAGTCGCGGCAGTGCTGGCCGTAGCCCAGCAGTGCCATGGCCTGACACTGCCGCGCCCTGAGCGGCACTGCCGCGCCTACCAGACAGACAGCGAAAGATCAGAATTAAGTGCAGCTGTCTTTGGTTAGAAATGAGGATGGCTTGGGTTGGTTTGAGCACATATCATTCAGCCATAGCGATGCATTTGCATTCCCCCTTGATAGTACAGCAATCCTATAACTCAAATATATAAGAAAAAGCTTGTTGTAGCACTTTGAGTCCGGAACCGATGAAATAACGTATGAGGGGTCCACCAACACATATGCACCATCCTTTCTCATTATCAACCTGCTTGTCATCTTGGTAAATCTCATTAGTTCTTCAATCATGTGGTCATTATCACCAAAACCCACAATTAGGGCTTGATTGCACTTACAATCTCCCCCTTTTTGGTGATTGATGACAACACAATTGAAGCTTACAATAAAAGGGTACAATACTTGAGATTAAGAAGCTTAGGTGTGAAACCTCCCCCTAAATGTGTGAATGAGAGCTGAAATGTCAAATTGGTATTAGAGGCCAACATTCACATATTTAAGAGTGTAAGATAGGTTCAGTTTCACATCTAATAGTTTTGTGGGGTGCAACCAAACTGTGTCAAGAATAATACGTGATGCAAATGATAGTTTAGGCACATCAGAGTGGTTTGCTGCCTGTCAGCCAGAGCTGCATTGCCGCTCTAGGCGCAGCACTGCTGGAGCCCGACACTGCCGGCCTTGGAGCGGCACTGCCGCTCAGACTTACAGACAACAAACGCAGCGGAATTTAACACAGCCACAAAGCATAATAAGCAATAGGTCTAAACAGAATATAGATAAGCAGATAAATGTACATGTCCACATCCAAATCTAAGAAGTAGCAACATAGAGTATTACAAAATAGAGTTTTGAACGACAAACTCTCTCACAACTCACATCTACTAAAAGACAACTACTAAACGATGGGACATGAAAAAGAAAGTGTTGTACCCCCTTCTCTTCACCTAATTCTCCCCCTTTGGCAACAAGTCACTCACTCATCATCAGACGCTATGGTGTCCCACTGAATCTCGGTCTCATCCTCATCATCATCATCGTTGTCATCGCCATCGTCGTCGTCGGACTCTACAACAGCCTTCCCATGGCGATGGGTAGTGCTAGTGTAGCATGTCGAGGTGCGCGTAGAACGACGAGATGGCTCAGGCACTATCTCCTCCCGCTCCTCGTCACCATCTGAGTCTATATCATCTGAGTCAAGGCCGGAGAGGTCGAAGTGTGGTGGAGAGCGAGGTGGAGGTAACGGAGACCGACCCGTCCGCTCTCGCTCTTCGCGCTGCTCAACTAGTGCCTGGTGAGCTGTCTGGGCTGCGTAGGTGCAAGTAGAGAAGATGGCCTTAATCCATTTGGCCAGCTTGCTCTTCTTCCTCCTCTGAGAGGAAGGGTGGGAGCTCTCTGGCCTGTCAGCTGCTGCTGCTCCTGCTGCTGCCCTCTTCTTCTCTGCTCTATAAGGCTCATGCAACCCATCCTAGGCGAAGGTGTAGCCGGAAACCATCTCTATCATGTACATGATGTAGGGAGCATAAAGCACTGCCTTCCTAGCATCCTCGGCTGCCACCTAAAGCTCAGTCCAAATAAAACTGGAGATGGAGAAGTGGTTTGCCCTGGGGGCCATCCTAGCCAACATGTTCCTGCCATATCCATAGAGGTTAGAATGAGAACCCCCTTTGGGGTTGAGAGTTTGCCTGAAAAGGTTGTTCAACATGTAGTAATAGCCCTTCAGCCCCTTAACCAACCCATCTGCCTTCCGAGGATCCTCGTACATGAAAGCAATCTCATTATCTGTCAGAGTCCTCTCCTGGTGCAGACTATCAAGCTCTCTATCCCCGTTGCCCAAACCAAGGATCCTAGCAAAGGTCTCATAAGAGACCTTGTAGTGACGACCCTCGGTCATCCAATGCATCTCCTCCACCACATTGTCCACATAAAGCGTGGCATGAAACTGATGGATGATCTCGGTGTTCCAATTATAGCTGAAACCCATCAAGTCATACATATTCCTTTCCTTGCAAGCTGCCAGCACCCTGTTAATGTCACGATCATGCTTGGCCTCCAAGTGCTCCCAATCAACATACTTCATACTTAGAATCTTTTGCTTCTTGGCATTGTACAGGACTGAACGGTAGAAGTCAGAATGGAACTCATTCCAGAACCTATAGTCAATGCCCATATCTTTCTGAAAGTTGTAGGGATTGAGCTGGCGCTGTGTCTTCACTGAGCTGAACTGCTGATAGTAAGACACGGGTTGCCTGTCCTTGGTGTCCTGTGGAGGCCTCTCCTGCACATCCTCTGTGTAGGGCTGCAAGTGGGCTCTGCTGACCTCTGCAAGATGCTCTGGTGTGTTGGGATAGAGATCATTCCGAATCTGTTGCCCTTGCATCTGCAGGTGAGCCTCATCACGGATCTGCTGCCGTGCAGTCACATTCTCCCCTTGAGAGCTAGAGCCACCTCTGCGAGACGGCTGCTTGCTCCTCCCCCTGAGCGGATCCATCCTTTGCTTCACCCTTCTCTCATCACCTCTTCCTCCCGACATCTAGAAACATGGAAACTATGAATTAGAAGACTGCATAAGGGCTAGTAGGTTATAGTGAGGCAATAGACTTTGATGGATAGGGTGTTGCTTGGATCAAGCCCCTGCTCGTGGTCCGGCACTGCCGCTCGGGGAGCGGCACTGCCGGGGCTCAGCACTGCCGCACTGAGCGCGGCACTGCCACGCAGGAAGGCCAGGTCTGAGCCAAGAAACACCACACCCATCATTCCCACTACCTCCCTATCATCTACAAACCCTTCTACAACCTCTAAGTACAACTACCATGGCACATTTTACAAATCGGGAAAAACTAGGGTTAGGGATTTGAAATATCACATTGAGAAGGAGAGGAGAGGGAGGGAGACCCCTTAGGGATGGGAGGACGAAGCTGCAACAGCGGGAAGCACGGAGCAGCACCACCGGTGGCCGGAATCACCGGGAAGAAGCTCGGAGAAGAAGGAGGCCGCCGGTTGCCCTTGGTCGCCCGAGAGAGAGAGGAAAAGAGGATAAGTTTCACGGGCTGGGAAGAATGAGGGAGCGAGACAGGGTGAAACCACAGGGTAAGAGTAGAAAAGGGTTTTCCCTTTGGTCCCACATGGTAACAGTCGATTCAGGCTGAACCGACAAGTCGCGGCACTACCGCGCCCAGCGCGGCACTGCCGGGGCCCGACAGTTCCGCGGCTAGCCCGGCACTGCCGGACAGTTACCTACAGAATAGATTTATCTCTAAGCTACTACATCTCTTTATTGGAGTGGACACGTACTGCTTGCATGTTATGACCAGTGACAATCAATCAATACAGAACAATGGTCATTTCAAGCAAGTTTCTTTACAAAGATTTTGAAACACAATGTATGAAAGTTTTGAAATCGGTTTTGCCTAGGTCATACTAGTAGATCAATCAAGCATGCTAGGTTTCAAACTACATTATGAGAGTCAAGTATATTTAGTTCACTTCTCAAAGCACAAAACCTTGACTCATCGAGAGGCTTAGTGAAGATATCGGCTAGTTGTTTGTCGGTGCTCACATGACGAATTGCGATATCTCCTTTGATTTCGTGATCTCTCAAGAAATGATGTCGGATGTCTATATGTTTGGTCCTTGAGTGACTCACTGGATTGTTTGCAAGTTTTATGGCACTTTCATTGTCACAAAAAAGTGGGATATGGGTAAAATGACATCCGAAATCACGAAGGGTTTGCCTCATAAAAAGTAGTTGCGCACAACATGCACCTGCTGCAACATACTCGGCCTCGGCTGTGGAAAGGGCTACACAATTTTGCTTTTTTAGAACCCCAAGACACTAAGGAGCATCCAAGGAATTGACATGTCCCCGAAGTGCTTTTTCGATCTACTTTACAACCGACATAATCGAAATCCGAATAGCCAAGTAGTTCGAACTTGGATCCCTTAGGATACCACAAGCCAAGGTTTGGAGTGTGAACTAGATATCTTAAGATTCTCTTAACGACCACTAGGTGACACTCTTTCAGGTTAGCTTGAAATCTAGCACACATGAACACACTAAGCATAATATCGGGCCTAGATGCGCATAAGTAAAGAAGAGAGCCGATCATGGAGCGATATACCTTAATGTCCACGGCTTTCCCTTCCTCATTGAGATCAAGATGTCCACGAAGGACCGAAAGTGCTACCAGAAAGCGACCAGAGGGGGGGTGAATGGGAGCTTCAAATTTTCCTTTCGGAAACTTGTTGCCACTGTCCCGAGAATCAACCCCAAGAGCAAACCTAGAGCTTGCAAGTGTCCACGACCCTAGATGTAGGGTGGATGCTTCTGAGAACCACAGCGGGACACTACACAACCCTAGAAACACAACGCAAAAGACGGAAATCAAATCCATCAACGATCGAACGAAGCGCGAACGAAACAACACGAAACAACACTGACCGGACTCACTAGATGCGGATACATGGGTGTATGCCGAGTCTCTAAGTGATGAGTGATTGTCAACGGGTTTGATCGCATGTTCTCTGGCTTGTGTTGTGCAGGTGTCGAGCACGGAGACAGTGATCGAGGGCAAGGTGAAGGTCAAGTTGAGACGTGCCGTGCCGATGGACTGGGTGCGATGAAGGATGGGCGTGCCGTGCGGCGGACGTGCCATGCCGATGGATCGAGCAGTGAAGGGCGGACGTGAGGCTTGGACTGAGGGACCGGAGTGCCTGAGGATCAGCTGTGGTGGCTGGCAGCCTGGGACAGCGACGAGCGGAGACTTGCGGGGCACGGTGTTGCTCGGGTCGAGGACCTGGGGACACGTGTCGGTGGACGGGGTGCACGGGCGGTGCATCCCCTCTACGACGTCGGTTTGGTGGTAGAGCCAGGGAAAAACCATCGATGGACGGTTTCCAGGTTTGGGCCTCAAAACCTGGGCGTGGACGGTTTCCGAGTTTGGCCACAAAACTCGGGCTGACGGTTTCCGAGTTTGGCCACAAAACTCGGGCTAAGGACGGTTTCCAGGTTTGGGCCTCAAAACCTGGGCGCTGAGGGTTTGCTGAGTTTGGCCTCAAAACTCAGAGGCTGATGGGCTGGTTTCCCGGTTTGGGCCTCAAAACCGGGGGTTGGCTGGAAAAGGCTGGTTTCCCGGTTTGGGCCACAAAACCGGGGGTGCAGAGCGAGGGCGGCACGTGGCGACAATCGGAAGGTTGCGTGGAGGCAACGCGGACGACTTGTGCGGGCGTGGCCGTCGGATCTACCTACCACTTGAGTTGGTCCAGAATAACCTTAGGGTTTAGCTGGTTCGCTCTGTAATTAGAATAGAGAGGGGTAGAGTAGGAAATAGACTTAGTCTAGAATAGGATAAGTAGTCAGGGGAGACACCCTCCTCCCCCATCTCAGTCATTTGCTCTTTCACACTTAGGGTTTCTTGCTCTCCCATCCCCTGCTGTAGCCTGCTGAGATCCGCAGAGAGACTTGACTCTGTGTACTGGTGTTTTTGAGGAAAGGAGGCCGTAACCTCCTTGTCGTAGCGTGTGTTTGTGCTTCGGCTGCAAGATCGTGGTTGTGATTCGCGTTTCATTGGTGTTCTTCGCGGAATCCTTTTTCTCCACGATTTTCCCGTCGCTTGATCTCTTTGTTTGGTTCATCTTTTGCGAAACCGTTTGAACCAAGTTGTTCTAGATCGTGAGGCACTTCTTTCCACCGAAGGAATTAACCTCTAACCTCACGGTCTAGGAGATCGATCGATTTTCGTTTTGGATCGTGTTCTTGCTTCCTTGCCCCGAAATTTCTTGATTCACCGATTTGGAGTTAGGTTCGAGCCATGATCTCTTAGAGATAGCTCACTAACATCCTTGTGACCCCTCAGATCGAATCCCAGGCCTAGAGCTTTTGATTCGGAGGAAATCGGGTTGAATCATCAAAGAACTGCACAGTTTTCGGGGGCATCGGACGCTGACACGGGAGCATCGGACGCTAGGGTTCTAAGCGTCGGACGCTCCGGTGACGCGTGTCACTTTCACAGCGTTTGTAGTGGCATCGGACGCCTGGCATCGGACGCGTCCGTTGGCCATCGGACGCGCCTGAGCCAAAGCACCGGACGCTGGCTGTTCACTGTTCACAGCGTCCGATGGTGGAACAGTAAGGTTCCCGAGAGGCAGTTTTTGCATCGGACGCGTCCGGTGGTCAGGCATCGGTTGCACGGTTTCGTCCGCGGTTCGCTCGTTCGTTGACGGATTTGATTTCCGTCTTTTGCGTTGGCTTTCTAGAGTTGTGTAGTGTCCCGCTGTGCTTCTTGGAAGCATCCACCCTACATCTAGGGTCGTGGACATTAGCAAGCTCTAGGGTTTGCTTCTGGGGTTGATTCTTGGGACAGTGGCTACTAGTTTCCGAAAGGAAATTTTGAAGCTCCCATTCACCCCCCCTTTGGTCGCTTTCTGGTTGCTTCTCGGTCCTTCAATTGGTATCAGAGCGGGTTAAGGATCTTCCACCTTAGCCGGTTCCAGATCCACAGAAGGCGACATGGATCGCGGCGTGGGCAAACCGCCGTTCTTTGATGGGACGAACTATGCGTATTGGAAGATACGCATGTCGGCCTATCTGCAGAGTTTGAGTGCTTCTATTTGGGATATTTGCAACTCTGCTGATTACGTGGTCTTGGCTGCTCGTGTCACTCAGCAACAGATCGATGAGCACGATGCCAATAGCCGAGCCCGTAATGCTCTCTTTTCTTTTTTGAGCATGGGTGAGTTTGATCGTGTTTCTCACCTCGCTACGGCTCGGGAGATCTGGGACACCCTCATGCGTTTCCATGAGGGCACCTCTCAAGTCAAAACCCGACTCTACGAGTCGTTCAAGCGTGAGTATGAGAACTTTCGACATCAGCCTGGCGAGATCATAGAAAGTTTATTCGCTCGCTTTCAGGTGATTGTCAACAGGATGAGGGCTAACAAGGAGCAGTTGCCTTTTGACGATCATGAGCGTGCTTTGAAGCTTTTGCACACTCTTGATCGATCTGTGTGGGATTCCAAGGTTCAGGCGATCATCGAGTCGCCTAACTATGAGACCCTCACATGCGATGAGCTCTTTAGTAAGCTCAAGTCCAGTGAGATTGACGCCATGTCGAGGGCTTCTTATGCGAATCCTTCTGGCCTGACTATGGCTTTGGTTTCTGGCTCTTCCGCTAACCCCTCTGCTGGCTTTGCTCTTTCTTCACTCTTTTCTGTCACAGAGGACCAGCTTGAGTCATTGGGGGATGACGAGTTGGTAATGCTCGCCAACCGGTTCTCGCGGTTCCACAACAACTGCATGAACCGTCGCCGCGGAGGAGGACGCTCAGGATGCTATGAGTGTGGCGACCCCGAACACTTCATCGCCAACTGCCCCAAGAAGAAGCATTCATCTAGGAAGGGCGATCATGGGCACAAGTACGACTCCGGCAAGCGCAAGGAGAAGTATGTTCCCGCGAGGCACAAGCGGAGGGGCGGCTTCGACAAGGAGTACATCAAGAAGAAGTACTTGGAGAAGGCCCAAGCTGAGCAGCGAGCGTTCTTCGCCACGCTCAGCGACGTCGACGGCTCGGATGACGACTCCGCTTGCTCAAGCGATGACGAGTCCGAGAAGAAGAAGAGGATCGAGGACAAGCTGAACGACCTCTGCTTCTTCGCCGACGACGACGACTTTTGCACCATGGCGCTTGGTGATGAGGTCGACGGCAAGCTAGAGCACACCCCTCGGGACGACGACGACGACGACGACACCTCCCAGGTATCCCTCACCCACGATGAGCTTTCTACTGAGGTTGAGAAGCTTACTGCCGCGCTCCTTAGTCAGGACAAGTTGCTTAGGCGTGCCGCTAGAGAGCGCAAGGAGTTTAGGCAGAAGTGGGAGGACACGGTGAGAGAGCTTGAGTTTGCCAAGTCCACCGTGGTCGTGTCGGAAGAGGTTGAGTGTGAGATGTGCACCACGCACATGACTGACCTTCTCACTTTGAGAGGTAAGTATGCTGCGTTGGTAGGAGAGGTGGATGAGCTGAAGGCTAGACCTTCTCTGTTAGGTGCGTGCAAGACTTGTCCTGTCTTGCAATCTGAGTTGGCAGAGAAGAATGCCAAGATTGTGTCTCTTGAGGAGGCCAACTCAGGTAGCACTAGTGTGGCTAGGTGCGCTTTGTGTGAGGGTTTGGAGATGGAGTTTGCGAATGTCAAGCATGGCAAGATGCAAACCGAGGAGGAAAACACATACCTTCGGACCATCTTGTCATGGGTCTCTTGTAGTGAGCCGCAGCTCGGGATGATGATCTCCCAATTTAAGCGAGCTGCTGGAGGACAAGCTGAACGACCTCTGCTTCTTCGCCGACGACGACGGCTTTTGCACCATGGCGCTTGGTGATGAGGTCGACGGCATGCTGGAGCACACCCCTCGGGACAACAACGACGACGACGACACCTCCCAGGTATCCCTCACCCACGTCGAGCTTTCTGCTGAGGTTGAGAAGCTTACTGCCGCGCTCCTTAGTCAGGACAAGTTGCTTAGGCGTGCCGCTAGAGAGCGCAAGGAGTTTAGGCAGAAGTGGGAGGACACGGTGAGAGAGCTTGAGTTTGCCAAGTCCACCGTGGTCGTGTCGGAAGAGGTTGAGTGTGAGATGTGCACCACGCACATGACTGACCTTCTCACTTTGAGAGGTAAGTATGCTGCGTTGGTAGGAGAGGTGGATGAGCTGAAGGCTAGACCTTCTCTGTTAGGTGCGTGCAAGACTTGTCCTGTCTTGCAATCTGAGTTGGCAGAGAAGAATGCCAAGATTGTGTCTCTTGAGGAGGCCAACTCAGGTAGCACTAGTGTGGCTAGGTGCGCTTTGTGTGAGGGTTTGGAGATGGAGTTTGCGAATGTCAAGCATGGCAAGATGCAAACCGAGGAGGAAAACACATACCTTCGGACCATCTTGTCATGGGTCTCTTGTAGTGAGCCGCAGCTCAGGATGATGATCTCCCAATTTAAGCGAGCTGCTGGAGGTTCTGGTGTAGGTCTTGCTCAGGGTGTTGATCTTTCTGCTTTTGGGAAGATTGGAGAGTCGAGTGGTCTGAATCCTAGTGAGAAGCCCAACTCCACCACTACTCCCAAACTGACCAAGCTTCCATCCAGAGAGCCGGTCAAACCTAACACCAAGGATGGGGTATTTGAGGAACCTCCACGAGCTCCACCCAAGAACCAGCAGTGGGCACCCAAACCCAACCACCTAAAGAACAAGCTGGATACAATGCCACCTATCCATGAGGAGTTGCCACAGAAGGGCAAAGTGAACCATACCCATAACCATGAGTACCAACAACCCCCTTTGCGTGCGGTGAGGTACCATTGTGATTTCTGTGGGAAGGATGGTCACTTGAGCGATTTCTATTTTAGGTGCAAGAGAGAGGCGCGCCGTGCTCGGGAGATGGACAATCCGGACATGTACCACCCTTTCCATGGTGTGCATGTGCCGAACGTCCAGAGGAGAGCTGCTAGGCCCAGAGGTCCAGAGCCTCAAGTCCCCAGGCCTAGGCAGTAGCAGAGAGCTCCGAGGAGAGACGCTAGGCCTAGAGGTGTTGAGCCCCAGGTTCCTAGGCGTAGGCCTCGTAGAGAGCGTGCCCAACGGGGTCCTGCTTTTGCAGGTGACGGACCCCGTGGCGGAAGCTTAGTTGAGCGCTTTCCCCCACCGCAGTTTGAGTATCGCGGTGAGCGCTCCTTCCCTAGCGGACCACGTTTTCCTCAGCGTGGTGATCGCTTCCCTCGTAGACGTGCTAGGAATGGTTTTTACACTAACCCTTCTTTTGAGCAGCCGGCCCAACACTGGTTTTCTCCTTACTTCACTAACCCCAGTGTTGGACCGTATGCTCACCCTATGTCTTTTTATTGATGTAGGTAAAACGGTTGGAGGACATTTGGTTGGTGGATTCCGGTTGCTCGAGGCACATGACCGGAAATGCCAAGTGGTTCTCCAGCCTTAGCCCTGTTGTCGGAAAGGAGTACATAACCTTTGGCGACAATAGTAAAGGTAAGGTGTTGTCTCGCGGATCGGTGCGGGTTAATGAGCACTTTGTGTTGCGCGATGTTGCTCTTGTTTCTAACCTGCATTTTAACTTGCTTTCTGTTTCGCAACTTTTTGATGATGACTACGAGATTCGTTTTAAACCGAACCTTAGTCGCATCTTAGATCCTCAAGGCGATCTTGTATGTCTGATTTCGCCCTTTGGGAAAGTCTTTCGTGCGAATTTCTCGGAGTCGTTTGGTTCTTCTCGCTGTCTTTTGGCTAGTCCTTCTTCCTCCGATCTTTGGAAGTGGCATAGGAGGCTCGGTCATTTAAGCTTCGACTTGCTTGCAAGACTTAGCTCACTTGGCCTAATCCGAGGATTGCCCAAGCTTTCGATGGAGAAGGATCTAGTTTGCCATTCTTGTAGACATGGGAAGATGGTTGCCGCTCCCCACCATCCAGTGACTAAGGTCATGACCTCGCACCCTGGAGAGCTTTTACATATGGACCGTGTTGGTCCAGCTCGGGTGAGCTCAGTTGGTGGCAAGTGGTATGTTTTGGTTGTTGTTGACGACTTTTCGAGGTATTCGTGGGTCTTCTTTTTGGCTGGGAAGTCCGAGACTTTTTCCTTCGCTCGCAATCTGATTTTGCGTCTTCAGAACGAGTTCCCTTTGAACTCGATGCGAGCTATTAGAAGTGATAACGGTTCCGAATTCAAAAATTCGGATTTTGAGAAGTTTTGTAACCGCCTTGGTTTGGAGCATCAGTTTTCTTCTCCCTACACACCGCCCCAAACTGGTGTGGTAGAGAGGAAGAATCAGACCCTTGTTGAGATGGCCAGGACGATGCTTGATGAGCATAGGACTCCTAGGCGCTTTTGGGCCGAAGCTATGAACACTGCATGCTACATTTCGAATCGCATTTTTCTGAGAGCGTTTTTGAAGAAGACCTCTTATGAGTTGCGTTTTGGTCGCCAGCCCAAGATGAGTTATTTTAGAGTCTTCGGTTGCCATTGTTTTATATTGAAGAAAGGCAACCTGGGCAAGTTTGAGTCTCGTTCTTCTGACGGAGTATTTTTGGGTTATGGCACTCACACTAGAGCATATCGTGTACTTAACCTTGATACTAACCAAGTCATGGAGACATCAGATGTCACCTTCGACGAGACTCTTGTTTCTCCTTCTTCTCGTTTTGAGCGTGCAGGTGATCATGAGGTTGGAGAGCCTCTTTTCGATGACGAGGATGAGGGTGCTGAAGGTATGGATGATCCAGCACCCCCTCCACCTGCCGTGCCGCAAGGAGCGGTCTCGACGACGACTCACGGCCCCGACACCTCTTCTTCCTGGGGGCCGTGGGATCCTCCACCTCGTGCGGTACCTTTTGTACCCGGGGTGGAACCAGCTGCTGATGAGGGGGAGGTCACTTCATCCCGGGAGGCGCCACGACACATCCAGCGCCAGCACCCCCCTCAGCAGATGATCGGCGACATCGGCGAGCGAGTCACTCGCTCCAGGTCACAGCACATCTCTCACTTCGCTCACTCTGCTTTTGTTGCTAATTTTGAGCCCCGAGATGTTGGACACGCTTTGACGGATCCGGATTGGGTCAATGCCATGCATGAGGAGTTAGAAAACTTTGAGAGAAATCGGGTTTGGGTTCTAGTTCCACCTCCACCTGTCTGTAAGCCTATTGGGACAAAATGGGTTTTCAAAAACAAGCAAGGAGAGGATGGCCACGTTGTTAGAAACAAGGCCCGGCTTGTAGCGAAAGGCTATAGTCAGAAGGAGGGGATAGATTATGAGGAGACGTTTGCTCCTGTAGCTCGTTTGGAGGCTATTAGGATACTCTTGGCTTTTGCTGCATCCAAAGGTTTCAAACTTTTTCAAATGGATGTCAAGAGTGCCTTCTTAAACGGCTACATAGAGGAGGAGGTTTATGTTGAGCAACCCCCCGGTTTTGAAAATCCCAAGTTTCCAAACCACGTCTTTAAACTTCACAAAGCTCTTTATGGTTTGAAACAAGCCCCTAGAGCCTGGTATGATAGGTTAAAAACCTTTTTGCTTGCTAAGGGTTTTAAAATGGGATGTGTAGATAAGACGCTCTTTCTCCTCCGGCAAGGCAAAGACACGCTCTTGGTCCAGATTTACGTGGATGATATCATTTTCGGTGGTTCTTCTCACGCTTTGGTTGCCAAGTTTGCAGATACTATGAGCAGGGAGTTCGAGATGAGCATGATGGGCGAGCTGACATTCTTTCTCGGGTTGCAAATTAAGCAATCCCGGGAGGGGACGTTTGTGCACCAGGGCAAGTACACGAAGGACTTGCTGAAGCGGTTCGATATGGGTGAGGCCAAGCCTCTTCCAACACCCATGTCGACGACGACTGCCCTGGATGCGGATGTAGATGGAGAAGCAGTGGACCAGAAGGAGTACCGCAGCATGATCGGGTCGCTACTCTACCTGACGGCGACACGCCCGGACACTCAGTTCGCGGTGTGTCTGTGCGCGCGCTTTCAGGCGTCGTCGCGCACTTCTCACCGTCAGGCGGTGAAGCGCATCTTCAGGTACCTTCGTTTCACACCTGAGTTCGGGATTTGGTATTCTGCTTCCTCCACCCTCTCGCTTTGCAGTTATTTCGATGCCGATTTTGCTGGTTGTCGCATTGAGCGCAAGTCCACTTCTGGGACTTGCCAATTTATTGGATCTTCTCTTGTTTTGTGGTCTTCTCGCAAGCAGTCTAGTGTCGCCCAGTCTACCACAGAGGCTGAGTATGTTGCTGTGGCTAGCTGCTGTTCCCAGTTACTCTGGATGATGGCCACTTTGCGTGATTTTGGTTTGAGTTTTTCTCGAGTGCCTTTGCTTTGTGATAGCACGAGTGCTATTAGCGTTGCTAAGAACCCCGTGCTTCACTCGAAAACCAAACACATTGATGTGCGCTTTCATTTCTTGCGAGACCACCAGGAGAAGGGTGATATCGACCTTCACCATGTCGATACTCATCATCAGTTGGCTGATATTTTCACCAAGCCTTTAGACGAATCAACCTTTAATAGGTTAAGGGGTGAGCTTGGTGTGTGTTTCCCCTTTTAGATGGGGGAAGCATTTTGGTTCCTGTATCATAAACTGACCTTTTGTTTTTCAATTGGTTTCTTCTTACATTTTTCTTTTTGCATTTCATTTTGCATATTTACATTCACAGCTTCATGTATATAATCTTTAGAATGTGACTATGCTCTGTGTAGTATATGCTCCGATGCTTTACTTGTAGCTTATGCTCTTTCTAATCACTGATACATGTTATGAGCTGAGCTATTTTATGAATGGTGAACTTGTGTAATAAACCTATAATCTGAAAATATTCACCATTGAGATATGCAACTAGCATGTGTAGAATGTGTTGAAGTCAATTGTGCTTTTCATATATGCTAGGTTGCTATGTCTCTAGTTCTGAGTCACTCACTTGCTTGGTATGTTCATATTCTGTCTAAAATTTGAACCAAGTTTTAAGTGAATCGAAAAGATCGAGACGGGATTGCTTGTCAACACATCACGGTATCGAGACTGTTTCTCATTGCACATTGAGTTAAACTTGAGTCGTGTAGTGTATGACCAAAACCGATGCCTTAAGCTTCTGATTGCATATGCATAGGCTTCGCTCGGTTCAAAAGTTAGGCAATGACAAGCTTTCAACCTCTCGCAATTACATGCTAAATAATTGAACTTGTGAATTCTTTACCGCTGCAACTCCGATATAAAACTGAAATCACAAGTATATGCTTCATTCCTATGCATGATGATTGAACTTTTCTGTTCTACCAAATGACCCAAAAGCATAGCAAAGCCGAAGAAGGTCAAGTGGAAGAAGCGAAAACATGGTCCCCAAAGACATGGGCAATGGCTCGACGCAACCAAGCAAAGCAAAGCTAGCCCTCAAGAAGAGGTAGAACAGGCTCAACACCGCTAGCAAAATACTTGTGATTTCAGTTTTATATCGGAGTTGCAGCGGTAAAGAATTCGCAAGTTCAATTATTTAGCATGTAATTGCGAGAGGTTGAAAGCTTGTCATTGCCTAACTTTTGAACCGAGCGAAGCCTATGCATATGCAATCAGAAGCTTAAGGCATCGGTTTCGGTCATACACTACACGACTCAAGTTTAACTCAATGTGCAATGAGAAACAGTCTCGATACCGTGATGTGTTGACAAGCAATCCCGTCTCGATCTTTTCGATTCACTTAAAACTTGGTTCAAATTTTAGACAGAATATGAACATACCAAGCAAGTGAGTGACTCAGAACTAGAGACATAGCAACCTAGCATATATGAAAAGCACAATTGACTTCAACACATTCTACACATGCTAGTTGCATATCTCAATGGTGAATATTTTCAGATTATAGGTTTATTACACAAGTTCACCATTCATAAAATAGCTCAGCTCATAACATGTATCAGTGATTAGAAAGAGCATAAGCTACAAGTAAAGCATCGGAGCATATACTACACAGAGCATAGTCACATTCTAAAGATTATATACATGAAGCTGTGAATGTAAATATGCAAAATGAAATGCAAAAAGAAAAATGTAAGAAGAAACCAATTGAAAAACAAAAGGTCAGTTTATGATACAGGAACCAAAATGTTTCCCCCATCTAAAAGGGGAAACACACACCAAGCTCACTTCTCAACCTAGCCAAAGTTGATTGGTCCAAAGGCTTGGTGAAAATATCAGCCAACTGATGATGAGTATCGACATGGCGAAGGTCGATATCACCCTTCTCATAGTGGTCTCGCAGAAAATGAAAACGCACATCAATGTGTTTGGTCTTGGAGTGCAGCACGGGGTTCTTAGCAACGCTAATAGCACTCGTGCTGTCACAAAGCAAAGGAACACGAGAAAAGCTCAGACCAAAATCACGCAAAGTGGCCATCATCCAAAGCAACTGGGAACAGCAGCTAGCCGCAGCAACATACTCAGCCTCCGTGGTAGACTGGGCGACACTAGACTGCTTGCGAGAAGACCACGAAACAAAAGAAGAACCAATAAACTGGCAAGTCCCAGAAGTGGACTTGCGATCGATGCGACAACCAGCAAAATCAGCATCGGAATAATCGCAAAGGGAGAGGGTGGAGGAAGCAGAATACCAAATCCCAAATTCTGGAGTGAAGGATAAGTACCTCATAATGCGCATGACCGCTTGACGGTGCGAGGTGCGTGGCGACGATTGAAATCGCGCGCAAAGACACACCGCGAACTGAATGTTCGGGCGTGTCGCCGTCAGGTACAGCAACGACCCAATCATACTCCGGTACTCCTTCTGGTCCACCGCTTCTCCATCCACATCCGCATCCAGGGCCGTCGTGGTTGACATGGGTGTTGGAAGAGGCTTGGCCTCACCCATATCGAACTTCTTCAATATGTCCTTGGTATACTTACCCTGGTGCACGAACGTCCCTTCCCGGGATTGCTTGATTTGCAACCCGAGGAAAAACGTCAACTCGCCCATCATGCTGATCTCAAACTCCCTGCTCATAGTGTCTGCAAACTTGGCAACCAAAGCATGAGAAGAACCACAGAAAATGATATCATCCACGTAAATCTGGACCAAGAGAGTATCAGTGCCTTGCTTGAGGAGAAAGAGCGTTTTATCCACACATCCCATTTTAAAACCCTTAGCAAGCAAAAAGGTTTTCAACCTATCATACCAGGCTCTAGGGGCTTGTTTCAAACCATACAACGCTTTGTGAAGTTTAAAAACATGGTTTGGAAACTTGGGATTTTCGAAACCGGGGGGTTGTCTCACATATACCTCCTCTTCTATGTAGCCGTTTAAGAAGGCACTCTTGACATCCATTTGAAAAAGTTTAAACCCTTTGGATGCAGCAAAAGCCAAGAGTATCCTAATTGCCCCGAAACGAGCTACAGGAGCAAAAGTCTCCTCATAGTCTATCCCCTCCTTCTGACTATACCCCTGGGTTACAAGTCTGGCCTTGTTTCTCACAACATGGCCATCCTCTCCTTGTTTGTTTTTGAAAACCCATTTTGTCCCAATTGGGTGACACTCAGAGGGAGGAGAAACAAGAACCCAAACCCGATTTCTTTCAAAATTTTCTAACTCCTCATGCATGGCATTGACCCAATCTGGATCAGATAAAGCGTGTCCAACATCTCGGGGTTCAAAATCAGCAACAAATGCAGAATGAGCAAAGTGAGAGATTTGTTGTGACCTTGACCGAGTGACACGTTCGCCGATGCTGCCGATCATCTGTTGAGGTGGGTGTTGGCGCTGGATATGTCGTGGCGCCTCCCGAGCAGAAGTGATCTCCCCCTCAACAGCAGCTGGCGCCTCCTCGGGTACAAAGGGTAACGCTCGAGGTGGCGGATCCCATGGCCCCCAAGATGAAGTGTCGGGGCCGTGAGTCGTAGTAGAAGCCGCTCCTTGCGGCACAGCAGGTGGAGGGGGTGCTGGATTATCCATACCTTTAGCACCCTCATCCTTGTCATCAAAAAGAGGCTCACCAACCTCATGATCACCTGCACGCTCAAAACGAGAAGAAAGACAAACCATGGTCTCATCGAAGGTGACATCGGATGTCTCCATGACTCGGTTAGTGTCAAGGTTAAGTACACGATAAGCACGAGTATGAGTGCCATAACCCAAAAACACACCGTCAGAAGAACGAGACTCAAATTTGTCCAGGTTGCCTTTCTTAAGTATAAAACAGTGGCAACCAAAGACTCTAAAATAACTCACCTTGGGCAGTTTTCCAAAGCGCAACTCATAAGAAGTCTTTTTCAAGAAAGCTCGGAGAAAAATGCGATTGGAAATGTAGCATGCAGTGCTCATTGCTTCGGCCCAATATCGCCTAGGAGTCCTATGCTCATCGAGCATCGTCCTGGCCATCTCTACAAGGGTCCGATTCTTCCTTTCTACAACACCATTCTGAGGCGGTGTGTAGGGGGAAGAAAACTGATGCTCTAAACCCAAAGAGTTACAAAACTTCTCAAAATCCGAATTCTTGAATTCGGAACCATTATCACTCCTAATAGCTCGCATCGAGTTCAAAGAGAACTCGTTCTGAAGACGCAAAATCAGATTGCGAGCAAAGGAGAAAGTCTCGGTCTTCTCAGCTAAAAAGAAGACCCACAAATATCTCAAAAAATCATCAACAACAACAAGCACATACCACTTCCCCCCAACCGAGCTCACCCGAGCTGGACCAACAAGGTCCATGTGCAAAAGCTCTCCAGGGCGCTTGGTCATGACCTGAGTCACTGGATGGTGGGGAGCGGCAACCATCTTCCCATGTCTACAAGAATGGCAAACAAGATCCTTCTCCATGGACAACTTGGGCAATCCTCGGATTAGGCCAAGTGAACTAAGTCTTGCAAGCAAGTCGAAGCTCAGGTGACCAAGTCTCCTATGCCATTTCCAAAGATCAGAGGAGGAAGGTCCAGCCAAAAGACAACGAGAAATTCCAAACGACTCCGAGAAATTCGCGCGAAAGACTTTTCCAAAGGGCGATATCACACAAACAAGATTGCCCTGAGGATCCAAAATACGACTGAGATTCGGTTTAAAACGAATCTCATAGTCATCATCAAAGAGTTGTGAAACAGAAAGAAGGTTAAAATGCAAGTTAGAAACAAGAGCAACATCGCGCAACACAAAGTGCTCATTAACTCGCACCGACCCATGAGATAGCACCTTACCTTTGCTGTTGTCGCCGAAGGTGATAAACTCCTTTCCGGCGACCGGACTAAGACTGGAGAACCACTTGGCGTTTCTGGTCATATGCCTCGAGCAACCGGAATCCACCAACCAAACGTTCTCCAATCGTTTTACCTACATCAATAAAAAGACATAGGGTGAGCATACGGTCCAACACTGGGGTTAGTGAAGTAGGGAGAATACCAGTGTTGGGCCGGCTGCTCAAAAGAATGGTTAGCAGAAAAACCATTCCTAGCACGCCTACGGGAAGAGCGATCACCACGTAGAGGAAAACATGGTCCGCTAAGGGAGGAGCGTCCATCGTGATACTCAAAACGCGGTGGTGGAAAACGCTCAACTACAAAGCCACCGTCATGGGGTCCATAGCCTACAACTGCAGGCTCCTGCCGGGCACGACCTCCTTGCGGCCTAGGCCTAGGAACTTGAGGTTTTGGACCTCTAGGCCTAGCAGCACGCCTCTGAACATTCGGCACATGTACATCATGGAAAGGATGGTACATGTCTGTGTTGTTCATCTCCTTTGCACGGCGCGCCTCTCTCTTGCGCCGAAAGCAAAACTCACTCAAGTGTCCATCTCTCCCACAGTGCTCACAATGGTACCTCACCGCTCTCAAAGGGGGTTGTTGGTACTCACGGTAGTGGGTGTGGATCACTTTGCCCTTCTATGGCATAAGCTCCTCCTGGATGGGTGGCATGGTGTCCAACTTGTTCTTGAGGTGGTTTGGTTTTGGAGCCCATGATTGTTTCTTTGGTGGAGCTCTCATAGGTTCAACAAAGACCCCATCCTTGGTGTTAGGCTTGAGAGGCTCTTTGGGTGGAATCTTGGTAAGCTTGGGAGTAGTGGTGGAGTTGGGCTTCTCACATGGGTTAAGACCACTCGACTCTCCAATCTTCCCAAAAGACGAAACATCAACACCCGGGGCAAAACCTACACCAGGACCTCCAGCAACTCGCTTGAATTGGGAGATCATCATCCCGAGCTGTGGCTCACCACTAGACACCCATGACAAGATGGTCCGAAGGTATGTGTTTTCCTCCTCGGTTTGCATCTTGTCATGCTTTACATTGGCTATCTCCATCTCCAAACCCTCACAAAGAACACACCTGGACACACATGTGCTACCTGAGTTGGCCTCTTCAAGAGACACAATCTTGGCATTCTTCTCTGCCAACTCAGATTGTAAGCCCGCACAGGACTTGCACGCACCCAACAACGAGGATCTAGCTTTCAGCTCATCTACCTCTCCTACCAACGCAACATACTTACCTCTAAAAGTGAGAAGGTCAGTCATGTGTGTGGTGCACATCTCACACTCCTCCTCATCGGTAACAACTACGGTGGACTTGACAAATTCAAGTTCCTTCACCGTATCCTCCCACTTCTGCCTAAACTCCTTGCGCTCTCTAGCAGCACGCCTAAGCAACTTATCCTGACTAAGGAACGCGGTAGTAAGCTTCTTGACCTCAGCAGAAAGCTCATCAGAGGTCTGAGATACCTGAGAGGTGTCGTCGTCATCGTCGTTCCAAGGAGTGTCCTCCAGCTCGCCGTCGACCTCCTTACCGAGGGCCATGGTGCAGAAGCCCTCGTCGTCGGCGAAGAAGCAGAGGCCGTTGAGCTTGTCCTCGATCCTCTTCTTCTTCTCGGACTCGTCGTCGCTTGAGGAAGCGGAGTCGTCATCCGAGTCGTCGACGTCGCTGGGCGTGGCGAAGAACGCACGCTGCTCAGCCTGGGCCTTCTCCAAGTACTTTGTCTTGATGTACTCCTTGTTGAAGTCGCCCTTCCGCTTGTGCTTCGCGGGGATGTACTTCTCCTTGCGCTTGCCGGAGTCGTACTTGTGCCCATGTTCCGCCTTGCCGAAGGTCTGCTTGTTCTTCTTCGGGCAATTGGCGATGAAGTGGTTGGGGTCGCCGCACTCGTAGCATCCCGAGCGTCCTCCTCCGCGGCGATGGTTCATGCGGTTGTTGTGAAACCGCGAGAACCGGTTGGCGAGCAATGCCAGCTCGTCATCCCCCAAAGACTCCAGCTGCTCCTCTGTGACAGAAAGAAGAGAGGAAAGTGCAAAGCCTCCAGAGGGGTTAGCAGAAGAGCCAGAAACCAAAGCCATCGACGGGCCAGAAGGATTTTCATATGAAGCCCTCGCCATGGCATCAATCTCACTGGACTTGAGCTTACTAAAGAGCTCGTCGCACGTGAGGGTCTCATAGTTAGGCGATTCGATGATCGCCTGAAGCTTGGAATCCCACACCGACCGATCGAGAGTATGCAAAAGCTTCAACGCTCTCTCATGATCGTCGAAAGGCAACAACTCCTTGTTAGCCCTCATCCTGTTGACAATCACCTGAAAGCGAGCGAATAAACTTTCTATGCTCTCGCCAGGCATATGTCGAAAGTTCTCATACTCTCGCTTGAACGACTCGTAGAGACGGGTTTTGACTTGAGAGGTTCCCTCATGGAAACGCATGAGGGTAGCCCAAATCTCCCGAGCCGTAGAGAGGTGAGAAACACGATCAAACTCACTCATGGTCAGACATGAGAAAAGAGCATTACAGGCTCGGCTATTGGCATCGTGCTCATCGATCTGAAGCTGAGAGACACGAGCAGCCAAGACCACGTAATCGGCAGAGTTGCAAATATCCCAGATGGAAGCACCCAAACTCTGCAAATAGGCCGACATGCGTATCTTCCAATACGCATAGTTCGTCCCATCGAAAAACGGCGGTTTGCCCACGCCGCGATCCATGTCGCCTTCTGTGGATCTGGAACCGGCTAAGGTGGAAGATCCTTAACCTGCTCCGATACCAATTGAAGGACCGAAAGTGCTACCAGAAAGCGACCAGAGGGGGGGGGGGGGGGGGTGAATGGGAGCTTCAAATTTTCCTTTCGGAAACTTGTTGCCACTGTCCCGAGAATCAACCCCAAGAGCAAACCTAGAGCATGCAAGTGTCCACGACCCTAGATGTAGGGTGGATGCTTCCGAGAACCACAACGGGACACTACACAACCCTAGAAACACAACGCAAAAGACGGAAACCAAATCCGTCAACGATCGAACAAAGCGCGAAAGAAACAGCGCGAAACAGCACTGACCGGACTCACTAGAGCGTCCGGTCAATAGACACCGGACGCGTCCGGTCGATCAAAATCCGGTTTGGAACCTCTCTGTTCCTGACCGGACTCACTGAAGGGAGCGTCCGGTCATTTTTGCAGAGCGTCCGGTCAGTCAAAGAAAACCTGATGAACAGTGCACGAGACGCGTCCAGTCGCAAAGAAACTGTGCGTCCGGTCGAAAGCAGAAAGAACACAGTAATCACATTCAACGACCGGACTCACTGACCTAGCGTCCGGTCGGTACGAGTCAAGCGTCCGGTCACCCCGATAGTGAACTGTTCGTCCACCGATTTGATTCAAACTCTCCCAAAACGAAACCTCTAGGGTTCAAACTTGGAAAGATGAATCACAAGGAGGATAGTGAGCTACTCCTAGGAGATCATGGCCCGAACCTATCTCCAAATCAATGAATCGAAAAGATTCGAGGGAAGGGAGAAAAACTTGACCCGAAACAAAAATCGATCGATCTACTAGGTCGTGAGGTTAGAGAAGAATTCCTTCGGTGGAAAGAAGTGCCTCACGATCTAGAACATCTCTGTTCAAACGGAATCGCAAAAGACGCAACGAACAAAGAGATTGATCGACGGAAAAATCATGGAGAAAAGTAACCCGCGAAGAACAGAAACAAAACGCGAATCACAACCACGAATTTGCAACCGTGTGGCTACCACATGCTACAACAGTGAGATTACGGTCTCACTTCCTCAAAATCTCACGGGCACAGAGGTATTGTTCTCTTCTCTGTGGATCTCAGTTCGCTACAGCAGGGGATAGGAGAGCAGGAAAACCTAGAAGGAAAAATAGCAAATGGCAGAGATGATTTGGGAGGAGGGTGTCTCCCTCTACATATCCTAATTCTAATTCCTACTCTACCCCTCTCTAATTACAGAGCGAACCAGCTAAACCCTAGGGTTATTCTGGACCAACTCGAGGATGCTGGTGATCCGACGGCCATGCCCGCACAACTTGTAGCGTTGCCTCGACGCAACCTCACCGATTGCCGCCACGTGCCGCCACCGCTCCGCTCGTCCTTTTCACGGACTTCGCTCCCGGTTTTGAGGCCCAAACCGGGAAACCAGCCTTCACGACCAACCCCCGGTTTTGAGGCCCAAACCGAGAAACCAGCCGTCCATCGCCTGAGTTTTGTGGCCCAAACTCAGAAACCCACAGCACCCAGGTTTTGAGGCCCAAACCTGGAAACCGTCCTCAGCCCGAGTTTTGTGGCCCAAACTCGGAAACCATCAGCGCCCAGGTTTTGAGGCCCAAACATGGAAACCGTCCACTTGGTGGTTTTTCTGAGGCTCAACCACCAAACCGAGCCGTAGAGGGGATGCACCGCCCGTGCACCCCGTCCACCGACACGTGTCCCCAGGTCCTCGACCCGAGCAACACCGTGCCCGCAAGTCTTCGCTCGTCGCTGTCCCAGGCTGTCAGCCGCCACAGCTGATCCTCGGGCCACCGGTTCCTCAGTCCAAGCCTCACGTCCGCCCTTCGCCACTCTCGGTCCATCGGCACGGCACGTCTCTACTTGACCTTCACCTTGCCTCTGATCACTGTATCCGTGCTCGACACCTGCACAACACAAGCCAAAGAACATGCGCATCATCCCAGTTGACAATCACTCATCACTCAGAGACTCGGCATACACCCATGTATCCGCAGTCCATTAGTTGGCATGGGAGTTTTGACAGGCTTGGCGTTTACCATGTCAAACTTTCTCAACATATCATGGGTGTACTTGGTTTGGCAAAGAAAAGTCCCTTCCTTCAATTGCTTGGTTTGGAAACCAAGGAAGAACTTGAGCTCACCCATCATAGACATCTGAAATCTCTTAGTCATGATCCTACTAAACTCATCACAAAAGGATTTGTTAGTACTACCAAATATTATGTCATCGACATATAATTGGCAAACAAAAATATCTCCATTGACTTTATGATTGAAGAGAGTAGGATCGGCTTTGCCTATTTCAAAGCCTTGTTTGAGCAAGAATTCCTTAAGGTATTCATACCATGCTCTAGGTGCTTGTTTAAGCCCATAGAGCGCCTTTTGGAGCTTGAAGACATGGTTGGGGAACTTGGGATCTTCAAAACCCGGTGGTTGCTCAACATACACCAACTCTTGTATAGGGCCATTGAGAAATGCACTCTTCACATCCATTTGATATAGCTTGAAGTTGTGATGGGCTGCATAGGCTAGAAGAATCCGAATGGCTTCAAGTCTAGTAACCGGTGCATATGTTTCTTCAAAGTCCAAACCCTCTACTTGAGTGAAGCCTTGAGCTACCAATCTTGCCTTGTTCCTTGTCACCACACCTTCTTCATCTTGCTTGTTGCGGAAGACCCATTTGGTTCCAATGACATTGGTATTTGGTCTTTCCACAAGTGACCATACTTGATTACGCTCGAATTTGTTAAGCTCTTCTTGCATGGCCATCACCCAATCTGGATCTCCAAGAGCTTCTTCTACCTTGAGAGGTTCCAAAGAGGAAACAAACGAGTAATATTGACAGAAATTTGCCAAATGAGAACGTGTCGTTACCCCCGTTCAAAGACTCCCAAGAATATTGTCAACGGGATGGTCCCGTTGAATAGTTTGCTTGAGCCTTGGATGATCAATGGGTTCTGCTTCATCTTCTGCATCTTCTTCATCTTGCTCGAAGATGGGTTGTAGGTTCACTCCATGAAGTGGAGTGGCTGCAGCTGCCCTGGGAGTGCCCGGTACTGCTTGGCTCTGCCCGGCACTGCCGGGGTTGTGGCCGGCACTGCCGAGGACTGTATGTCTCCAGTCCCAGCAGGGGCTTCAGCTTGAGGACCATCCTGATCAGTAGCCTGCTGTTCTTGTGGTCTAATATCACCGATGGCTAATTGCTTGATTGCTTCGCAGGGTGGTTCCTCATTTCCTACAACAACTTCATCAACTTGCTCTACTTGAGAGCCGTTAGTTTCATCAAACGTCACGTCTATCGCTATTTCAACCTTGCCGAAGGCCTTGTTGAAAACACGATAGGCATGCTCGTTTGATCCATAACCGAGAAGAAAACCTTCATCAACCTTGGATGCGAACTTAGAGGCTTTGGGCTTCTTGTTCAATATGAAACATTTGCACCCAAAGACTCTAAAGTAAGACACCTTTGGCTTGTTACCGGTGAGCAGCTCATAGGAGGTCTTTTTTCTTCTCTTGTGGAGGTAGAGGCGGTTGATTGTATGGCAAGCGGTATTGACGGCTTTGACCCAAAAGATGTCCGGCGTCTTGTACTCATCAAGCATCGTTCTTGCCATGTCAATGAGTGTTCTATTCTTCCTCTCCACCATGCCATTTTGTTGAGGAGTGTATGGAACTGAAAACTCGTGCTTGATGCCCTCCTCATCGAGAAACTCTTCCACTTGGATGTTTCGAAATTCGGTTCCATTGCCACTACGAACTTTCTTGATGTTGAAACCGAATTCCCTTTGAGCCCTTCGAATGAACATCTTGACTTTCTCTTGCACTACACTCTTGTCATGCAAAAAGAATACCCAAGTGAAACGAGAAAAATCATCAACAATAACAAGACCATGTTTGTTACCGCCGATGCTAAGGTAGGCAACCGGTCCAAAGAGATCCATGTGGATCAACTCCAATGGATGTGTAGTAGTGTCATAGTTCTTTGGTGGGTGTGGTACGCCTACTTGTTTTCCGGCTTGGCAAGCTCCACATACTCTGTCTTTCTCAAAATCAACATTGGTTAGTCCTAGGATGTGGTTGTCTTTTTGAAGTTTGGCCTAGTTCCTCATCCCAACAGGAGCTAGTCGGTGATGCCATAACCAACCCATGCTAGATTTTGCCACTAAACAAGTCTCAAGTTTGGCTTTACTTTTGTTGAAATCAACTAAGTAAAGCTTCCCTTTTAAACGACCCGTAAAGACAATAGAGGTATCCTCCCTTCTAAGGACTTCCACACCCTTATCCGTAAAGAGACAATTGAAACCCATTTCACACAATTGTGAAATGGATAGCAAGTTGTAACTTAACGAATCAACATGTAAGACATTAGTAATTGAATGCTCAAGTGTAATGGCAACTTTACCAAGTCCTAACACATCCCCCTTGGAGTTATCACCGAAAATGATGTTTTCACTTGCATTTGAAGTTGGGGAATATGATGAGAACATACTCCTTTCTCCGGTCATATGATTTGTACATCCGCTATCAAGCACCCAACTTGATCCACCCGAGGAGTATGCCTGCAAAACAAGTTTAGTTCCTTGATTTAGGTCCCCAATTGACATTGAGGCCTTGCAAGTTAGTCACAAGTATCTTAGGAACCAAAATAAACTTGTCGGCTGCCCTCTTGTTATCACCAACATATTTCGCAACAACTTTACCACTGTTGTTGTGTTCTAATATGTAACAAGATGACATGCTCTTCCTTGGGGCTTCTATCTTGGGTTGATGTGCAAACTTGTTCTTGGTCATCCAAATTGATTCCTTTGGTTTCTGAGATTCTTGCTTTGGGTTGGGCACCTGCTTCTGCTGTGTGTGAGACGGAGCAGAAGGGAAACTGGTAGCCTTCCCTTTCTTGGGGCGTGGCACTGCCGGCCTGGGGGCGGCACTGCCGGGGCCCAGCACTACCGCCTTCTGGCGCGACACTGCCGCGGTCTGTGTAGGCTGAACTGTACCAATCTGACCGTTCTTCTCAAACCTCACACACTCATAGTCATTCACTGTCCTTCTTCCATTAGTCTTGGCTCCTTTTTCGTGCCCCAACCCATCTTTTATGGAAGGACGCCGTCCATTCTTGAACTTGGGCTTGCTCTTCTCTTGATTTTTCTCATTAGTACTTGTGGTAGACTTGACACAACCACTTGCAATGATGTTTGTCAATCTTGCTATCTCCTTTCTCATGGCCTCCATGTTCACAAGGTTAGTGGAATAGGCATTCAAATCAACATTATAACATTTTCCACAACCTTCACTAGTGGAGGGAATAGAAGTGACATTTGCTTTAGGGAGAGGTGAGTTGCTTTCCCAAAGAACATTATATTGCAGCTCAAGTTCTTTGTGCTTTTTATCCAAGCCACAATACTTTTCCTTGAGTGCAATATGAGTCTTCTTTAGGGAAGCATGTTCATCTTTCTCTTTGGCCAAAGCCTCATGCAAGATGTCCAACTCACTCCTCTCTAATGCAAGAGCCTCCTTGCAAGCAATATAGAGGTCCTCTTGTTTGATGAGGGCATCCTCTCTTATTGCTAACTCGGCTTGCACACTCTCTAATTCCTCCATTAGCTTAGTGATAAAGAGTTTGATTTTCTTGTCCAAATTTTTAGTTATCATGTTTATCTCTTCATCACTAGAATCATCATCACTAGAGGAATCACTAAGTTCACTACTAGAGATGTCACTAGGTGGAAGAGAAGGTTTAGGAGTCTTTTTCACCTTCTCTTTCTTGGCCATGAGACAAATGTGGGAGTTGCAATCATCATCATCGGACAAGTTGTCGAATAGTCTTGGTGAAGGAGATGACTTTTGAAATGCTATTGTTGCTATCTTCTCATCTTCTTCACTTGAGGTTTGTGCGGTTGAGTCCCATTCATGTCCAATGTGAGCTTCTCCCATGTATCTCTTGTTGTGCTTCTTGTAAGTGCCTTTGTCATATTTCTTGCCCTTGTTAAAATTGTTGTCCTTCTTCTCATGTGGGCAATGTGCTATGAAATGATCGGTGCTACCACAATTGTAGCAAGTTCTCTTTTTCTTGTTTGGAAACCTTCTCTTCACAAACTTGTATCCTTCCTTTTTGAGCCCCTTGCGGTATCTTCTCATGAATAGAGCTATGTCTCCAATAGCTTCAAATTCTTCACCTTCACTTCCACTTTCACTTGAGGATGATGTTCTGTCCTCAACTTCTATTTTCTTCTTTTGTTGCTTGGGCTTGCTTGTAGAGGCTTGCTTGCTTGATTTTGCCTTGCTTGATGTTGCTTGCCTTGTTGGTTTGCTAGCCTTGAGTGCCACATCCTTGATTTTCATCCCATCTAGCCTAGCTTGCAACTCTCCAAGCTTCCTTCTTTAATTTGCCTCTTCTCTTTGCATGTCAAAGGTGATGATCCTCTCAAGCACATCACTAGGTGTAAATTGCTCAAACTTCTTCTTGTCTCTAATCAATGTCACTACGGTCTCATTCCTTGGTGAGTATGCTTGCAACATGATCTTCACAACCTTGTGATCATTGATTTCACTACCACCTAGCCCTCTAATCTTGCCAACAATGACCATCAATCTATCAAACATCTCTTGTGGACCTTCACCATCACAAATCACAAACCGGTTGAGCTTAGCCATCAACAAGTCAATCTTGGATTGCCTCACTTTGTCCACTCCCTCATGAGCAATGTGCAAAGTGTCCCAAATCTCTTTTGCAACCTCAACTCCCATGACCTTGTTGTACTCATCACCATCCAAAGCACTAAGTAACACACTAGTGGCTTGGGCATTGAGATGAATGTTGCGGAATTCATCTTGAGTGGGGTTCTTCGGATGAACCGGTGCTTCAAGTCCATTGTGCACTATCTCCCAAATACCTGGATGGAGACCAATAAGATAGGTCTTCATAATGTGCTTCCACTTGGCAAATTTAGTCCCATCGAAATGAGGTAACTTGCCCGCGGGCACATTGATGAGAGGCCTAGAATCATGGTTAGTCATAGTAGAATAGTTAAAGGATACGGCTCCATATGACTTCTTGGTCTCCTCCATCTTCTTCTTGTTGCTCTTGGGTAGATAGGAGATATCATCGTCTCCATCATTGGTGCTACTTGAGTCATCACTCAAGTCCAGCTTCTTCTTTGCTTGTAGCTCTTCCTTCTTCTTTTCTTCTCTTCTCTTGGCTCTTTCTTCTCTTCTAATCTTTCTTTCTTCTTTTCTTTGAGCCTTCTCCTCTTTAGCTTTAAGAGCTGCAACATCTTCTCTTGCTTTAGCTCTTGCTTCTCTCCTTAGCCTCCTTTCTTCTTTTCTTCTTGCGAGCTCTCTGGCAGACACATCCAATTGAGGAAGTGTCTTTCACTTGCTGTGGAGACGCTTTCGCTGCTGCTAGTGGTGTGCACTTCCACTTCGAGTGTGGGTTGTACAACACTAGCGTTACCCGTTCCCTCGTCGGTGGCCATTCTCTCGCACGGTGAAGTGCTGCGTGAGAGACCAGGCTCTGATACCACTTGTAAGGACCTGTGTGGCCTAGAGGGGGGGGGGGGGTGAATAGGCCTGTCAAAAATCATAGCTCAAAACTTAATTAGATAAGCCCGGCACTACCGCCCTGTGCCCGGCACTGCCGCTCCCCGACACTGCCGGCCTCAGCCCGGTACTGCCGCGCAGAATAGAACCTGAGCCTGCGATTCGAAATCCAGCCACAGCAAACCGAATCTATATCAATGGAAATGCTACACTAGGTTTCTTGAACCAGCAGAACCAACTCTACCAAGCCAAATATGTAGTATGAAGTAGATCAGGCCAAACCCTAGAATCTATCACAAGCTCACAAGTATGAAATATGAAAGCAAGTAAGCACAAGAGACAAGTGATTTATCCCATGGTTCAGCTCGCCACCAAGGCTTGCCTACCTCCACGTTGTTGAGGTTGACCACTTAGGTCATGAGCTTTGCAATTCTTCCTCGTTCTCAAGTCAAGGAACTAAATCCTTGAAGTGAGGGGTAATAATACTAGCTGCACGAGTGATTACAAACCTCCCAAGGCCGCCACACAAGTTGGCTAGCTCAAGGGCGACGCCTAGCCGGCTAGGGTTCCAAGAACCCAAGAGTAATAGAAGCAAATCCACCGGCTATGGCTCAAATCAAGTGCTCTAGGGAGTAGATCTCAGCTAGGGCTTCTCTTTGGTGAAGGTTTGAGCCTCTAACTCACTTGGAATCAATGAGAATCGAAGATTAGGTGAGAGAGAGCTTGGGAGCCTTCAATGGGGAGAGGAAGCCTTGTCTGGAGGTAGGAGAAGAGTTATGGTCGTGGATGACCGTTGGGGTAGCAGGAGAGTAGTGTAAATACCCCCTGCCATCCAACGACTGAAACAAGTCGAGGCATTGCCGGCCGTAGCCCGGTAGTGCCGCGGGCCGGCACTGCCGCGCCCTGAGCGGCACTGCCGCGCCTACCAGACAGACAACGAAAGATCAGAATTAAGTGCAGCTATCTTTGGTTAGAAATGAGGATGGCTTGGGTTGGTTTGAACACATATCATTCAGCCATAGCGATGCATTTGCATTCCCCCTTGATAGTACGGCAATCCTATAACTCAAATATATAAGAAAAAGCTTATTGTAGCACTTTGAGTCCGGAACCGATGAAATAATGTATGAGGGGTCCACCAACACATATGCACCATCCTTTCTCATTATCAACCTGCTTGTCATCTTGGTAAATCTCATTAGTTCTTCAATCATGTGGTCATTATCACCAAAACCCACAATTAGGGCTTGATTGCACTTACACCTTTCGACGATCATGAGAGGGTTCTCAAGCTTTTACACACTCTAAGGTTCAGGCGATCATCGAATCGCCTAACTATGAGACTCTCACGTGCGACGAGCTCTTTAGTAAGCTTAAGTCCAGTGATATTGATGCCATGACGAGGGCTTCTTATGAGAATCCTTCTGGCCCATCGATGGCTTTGCTTTTTGGCTCTTCTGCTAACATCTCTGGAGGCTTTGCTTTATCATCTCTTCTTTCTATCATAGAGGAGCAGCTGGAGTTAATGGGAGACGACGAGTTGGCTTTGCTTGCCAACCGGTTCTCGCGGTTCCACAACAACCGCATGAACCGTCGTCGTGGAGGAGGACGCGCTAGGTGCTATGAGTGCGGCGATCCGGACCACTTCATCGCCAACTGCCCAAAGAAGAACAAGCAAGCGGTTGGCAAGGGCGATCGTGGCCACAAGTAAGACTCTGGCTGGCACAAGGAGAGGCACATCCCTCCCAAGCACAAGCGGAAGGGTGGCTTCAACAAGGAGTACATCAAGAAGAAGTACTTGGAGAAGGCCCAGGCTGAGCAGCGTGCTTTCTTCGCCACGCTCAGCGACGTCGACGACTCGGAAGACGACTCCTCTGCATCAAGCGACGACGAGTCCGAGAAAAAGAAGAAGATCGAGGACAAGCTGAACGGCCTCTGCTTCTTCGCCGATAACGAGGGTTTTTGCACCATGGCCCTCGGCAAGGAGGTCGACAGTCAGCTGGAGGAGATCCCTCGGAACGACGATGACGATGACGACGACACCTCCCAGGTATCTCAAACTCCTGACGAACTCTCTGCTGAGGTTGACAAGCTTACTGCTGCTCTCCTTAGTCAAGATAAACTGCTTAGGCTTGCCGCTAGGGAGAGAAAGGAGTTTAGGAGGAAGTGGGAGGATGCGGTGAAAGAGCTTGAGTCTGTCAAGTCCACCATCGTTGTGTCTGAGGAGGATGAGTGTGAGATGTGCTCCAAGAACACGACTGACCTTCTCACTTTGAAGGGGAAGTATGTTGCGTTGGTTGGAGAGATAGATGAGCTGAAGGCTAGACCAGGGTTGCTAGGTGCGTGCAAGTCTTGCGCAGGCTTGCAATCCGAGTTGGCAGAGAAGAATGCCAAGATTGTGTCTCTTGAGAAGGCCAGCTCGGGTAGCACTTGTGTGTCTAGGTATGCTTTGTGTGAGGATTTGGAGATGAAGATTGCAAACGTGAAGCATGACAAGATGCAAACCGAGGAAGAAAACACATACCTTCGGACCATCTTGTCATGGGTGTCTTGTGGTGAGCCGCAGCTTGGGATGATGATTGCCCAATTTAAGCGTGCTGCTGGAGGTCCAGGTGTTGGCTTTGCTAAGGGTATGGAGTGTGCTTCCTCTTTTGGCAAGATTGGAGAGTCGAGTGGTCTTAATCCTAGTGAGAAGCCCAACTCCACCACTACTCCCAAACTAACCAAGATTCCACCCAAAGAGGCTTTCAAGCCTAACACCAAAGATGGAGTGTATGAGGAATCTCCGAGAGCTCCACCCAAGAAACAAGTGTGGTCTCCTAAGCCCAACCACCTGAAAAACAAGCTTGACACCATGCCACTTATCCAGGAGGAGCTTATGCCACAAAAGGGCAAAGTGCGGATACATGGGTGTATGCCGAGTCTCTGAGTGATGAGTGATTGTCAACTGGGATAATGCGCATGTTCTTTGGCTTGTGTTGTGCAGGTGTCGAGCACGGATACAGTGATCAGAGGCAAGGTGAAGGTCAAGTAGAGACGTGCCGTGCCGATGGACCGAGAGTGGCGAAGGGCGGACGTGAGGCTTGGACTGAGGGACCGGTGGCCCGAGGATCAGCTGTGGTGGCTGATAGCCTGGGACAGCGACGAGCGAAGACTTGCGGGCACGGTGTTGCTCGGGTCGAGGACCTGGGGACACGTGTCAGTGGACGGGGTGCACGGGCGGTGCATCCCCTCTACGGCTCGGTTTGGTGGTTGAGCCTCAGAAAAACCACCGAGTGGACGGTTTCCAGGTTTGGGCCTCAAAACCTGGGAGCTGATGGTTTCCGAGTTTGGGCCACAAAACTCGGGCTGAGGACGGTTTCCAGGTTTGGGCCTCAAAACCTGGGTGCTGCGGGTTTGCTGAGTTTGGGCCACAAAACTCAGGCTACGGTTGGCTGGTTTCCCGGTTTGGGCCTCAAAATCGGGGGTTGGTCGTGAAGGCTGGTTTCCCGGTTTGGGCCTCAAAACCGGGGGTGAAGTCCGGGAAAAGGACAAGCGGAGCGGTGGCGGCACGTGGTGGCAATCGGTGAGGTTGCGTCGAGGCAACGCTACCAGTTGTGCGGGCTTGGCCGTCGGATCACCAACTATCTTGAGTTGGTCCAGAATAACCCTAGGGTTTAGCTGGTTCGCTCTGTAATTAGAGAGGGGTAGAGTAGGAAATAGAATTAGGATAAGTAGAGGGAGACACCCTCCTCCCATTCTATCTCAGTCATTTGCTCTTTGCTTCTAGGGTTTCCTGCTCTCCCAATCCCCTGCTATAGCTACTAAGAACCGCAGAGAATCATACCTCTGTGTACTGGAGATTTTGAGGAAGTGAGACCGTAATCTCACTGTTGTATCGTGTGGTAGCCACACGGTTGCAGATCGATGACTTGATTCGCGTTTTGTTCGTGTTCTTCGTGTTCTTCGTTTCTCCGTGATTTTCCCGTCACTCGATCTCCCTCTCTACTGCGTCTTTGCGAAATCCGTTTGAATCAATTTGTTCTTTATAGTGAGGAGATCATTTCCACCGAAGGAATTCATCTAACTCCTCACGAACAAGTAGATCAGGTTGATTTCGTTTTCGTGTCGCTTTTTCATTCATACTCCTTCCCTTTCGATTTCCCGGTGATTGAATCGATTTGAGCGGATGATTTCTTGGGGATAGTCTTCTAACTACCTCGTGATCATCTTCTCCAAGTTTGGGAACGTGGGATTGAGTTTTGATTTGGATTTGGGAAGAGTTGTGTGAGGGGCGACCGAAATCGCCCTCACTGGGAGGTCGCGGACAGTCTGTCGTTCCTCCCGCGGACAGTCCGCGCGTCAGGGACATGGCCAGAGCAGTGGATGCGAGTCTCTGCTGTTTGGGTCTCGGTTGACCGGCGGACAGTCCGCCGGTATAAACCGCGGACAGTCCGGGACTGTCCAGGGGACTTGCAGGAGCAGTGTTGTTTCCGTGTTTTGACCGGCGGACAGTCCGCCATCCCCTCGCAGACAGTCCGCAGTAGGGGCGGACAGTCCAGGACCGTACCGGCGGACAGTCCGGGAGTTGGCTGCTTGTTGAGTTTTAGTGCGTTTGCTCTCCCGGCTTCTTCGTTTGGTTTCCGGACTTCTCGATTGGCCTTTTAGTTCACCTGCGAACCTCTCTAAGTATCCTTGCTACCTGTTAGCATTGGTATTTAGGGATTTCCCAATGTAGCCTTCAATCTACGTTTGGGACTCGGTTTCTAGACATCGAACTTGTGCCGGTGCTTTTAGCTTTTGGTTTGCCATCACCTTGTGGTGCCTCGTTGTGATCCTAGGGATCATCCACCCTCTTCCAAGGGTCGTGGGAATCACAGTTTTGATCGAAGCTTTCGGGGGTTGATTTGTGGGACAATAGGTCAAAGTTTTGAGAGAAATTTTTGAGCTCCCATTCACCCCCCTCTGGTCGCCTTGATAGTTCATTCTCGGTCCTTCAATTGGTATCAGAGCGGGTTAAGGATCTTCCACCTTAGCTGGTTCCAGATCCACCGAAGGCGACATGGATCGCGGCATGGGCAAACCGCCATTTTTTGATGGGACGAACTATGCGTATTGGAAGATACGCATGTCGGCCTATCTGCAGAGTATTGGTGCTTCCATTTGGGATATTTGCAACTCTGCCGATTATGTTGTCTTGGCTGCTCGTGTGACTCAGCATTAGATCGATGATCACGATGCCAATAGCCGAGCACGTAATGCTCTTTTCTCATGTCTGAGCATGAGTGAGTTTGATCGTGTTTCTCACCTCGCTACGGCTCGGGAGATTTGGGCTACCCTCATGCGTTTTCATGAGGGAACCTCTCAAGTCAAAACCTGTCTCTATGAGTCGTTCAAGCGAGAGTATGAGAACTTTCGACACATGCCTGGCGAGAGCATAGAAAGTTTATTCGCTCGCTTTCAAGTGATTGTCAACAGGATGAGGGCTAACAAGGAGCTGTTGCCTTTCGACGATTATGAGAGGGCTTTGAAGCTTTTGCATACCCTTGATCGGTCGGTGTGGGATTCCAAGGTTCAGGCGATCATCGAATCGCCTAACTATGAGACCCTCACGTGCGACGAGCTCTTTAGTAAGCTCAAGTCTAGTGAGATTGATGCCATGGCGAGGGCTTCTTATGAAAATCCTTCTGGCCCGTCAATGGCTTTGCTTTCTGGCTCTTCTGCTAACACCTCTGGAGGCTTTGCACTTTCCTCTCTTCTTTCTGTCATAGAGGAGCAGTTGGAGTTCATGGGGGATGACGAGCTAGCGTTGCTCGCCAACCGGTTCTCGTGGTTCCACAACAACCGCATGAACCGTCGCCGCGGAGGAGGACGCTCGGGATGTTTTGAGTGCGGCGACCCCAACCACTTCATCGCCAATTGCCAGAAGAAGAACAAGCAGACCTTCGGCAAGGCGGATCATGGGCACAAGTACGACTCCGACAAGCGCAAGGAGAAGTACGTCCCCGCGAAGCACAAGCGGAAGGGCGGCTTCAACAAGGAGTACATCAAGACCAAGTACTTGGAGAAGGCCCAGGCTGATCAGCGTGCGTTCTTCGCCACGCTCAGCGATGTCGACGACTCGGATGACGACTCCACTTCCTCAAGCGACGACGAGTCCGAGAAGAAGAAGATCGAGGACAAGCTCAATGGCCTCTGCTTCTTCACCGACGACGAGGACTTCTGCGCCATGGCCCTCGGCAAGGAGGTCAACGGCGAGCTGGTGGACACTCCTCGAAACGATGACGACGACGACACCTCCCAGGTATCTCAGACCCCAGATGAGCTTTCTGCTGAGATCGAGAAGCTTACTGCCGCGCTCCTTAGTCAGGAGAAGTTGCTTAGGCGTGCTGCTCGAGAGCGCAAGGAGTTTAGGCAGAAGTGGGAGGATACGGTGAAGGAACTTGAATCTGTCAAGTCCACCGTAGTTGTTACCCAGGAGGAGTGTGAGATGTGCACCACACACATGACTGACCTTCTCACTTTGAGAAGCAAGTATGCTGTGTTGGTAGGAGAGGTGGATGAGCTGAAGGCAAGATCTTTGTTGTTGGGTGCGTGCAAGTCCCGTGCGGGCTTGCAATCTGAGTTGGCAGAGAAGAATGCCAAGATTGTGTCTCTTGAAGAGGCCAACTCAGGTAGCACATGTGTGGCTAGGTGTGTTCTTTGTGAGGGTTTGGAGATGGAGATCTCTAACGTGAAGCATGACAAGATGCAAACCGAGGAGGAAAACACATACCTTCGGACCATCTTGTCATGGGTGTCTAGCGGTTAGCTACAGCTCGGGATGATGATCTCCAAATTCAAGCGAGCTGCTGGAGGTCCAGGTGTAGGTTTTGCTCCAGGTGTTGATGTTTCGTCTTTTGGGAAGATTGGGGAGTCGAGTGGTCTTAACCCATGTGAGAAGCCCAACTCCACCACTACTCCCAAGCTTACCAAGATTCAACCCAAAGAGCCTCTCAAGCCTAACACCAAGGATGGGGTCTTTGTTGAACCTCCGAGAGCTCCACCCAAGAAACAATCATGGGCTCCCAAACCAAACCACCTCAAGAACAAGCTGGACACCATGCCACCCATCCAAGAGGAGCTTATGCCACAAAAGGGAAAAGTGATCCACACCCACTACCGTGAGTACCAACAACCCTGTTTGAGTACCATTGTGAGCACTATGGGAGAGATGGACACTTGAGTGAGTTTTGCTTTTGGCGCAAGAGAGAGGCGCGCCGTGCAAAGGAGATGAACAACACAGACATGTACCATCCTTTCCATGATGTACATGTGCCGAATGTTCAGAGGCGTGCTGCTAGGCCTAGAGGTCCAAAACCTCAAGTTCCTATGCCTAGGCCGCGAGGAGGTCATGCCCGGCGGGAGCCTGCAGTTGTAGGCTATGGACCTCGTGGCGGTGGCTTTATAGTTGAGCGTTTTCTCCCACTGCATTTTGAGTATCGCGATGGACGCTCCTCCCTTAGTGGACCACGTTTTCCTCTACGTGGTGATCGCTCTTCCCGTAGGCGTACTAGGAATGGTTTTTCTACTAACTGTTCTTTTGAGCAGCCGGCCCAACACTGGTATTCTCCCTACTTCACTAACCCCAGTGTTGGACCGTATGCTCACCCTATGTCTTTTTATTGATGTAGGTAAAACGATTAGAGAACGTTTGGTTGGTGGATTCCGGGTGTTCGAGGCACATGACCGGAAACGCCAAGTGGTTCTCCAGTCTTTGTCCGGTTGCCGGTAAGGAGTTTATCACCTTCGGCGACAATAGCAAAGGTAAAGTGTTGTCTCGTGGGTCGGTGCGAGTTAATGAGCACTTTGTGTTGCATGATGTTGCTCTTGTTTCTAACTTGCATTTTAACCTTCTTTCTGTTTCGCAACTTTTCGATGATGACTATGAGATTCGTTTTAAACCGAATCTCAGTCGTATTTTGGATCCTCAGGGCAATCTTGTGTGTTTGATTTCTCCCTTTGGAAAAGTCTTTCGTGTGAATTTCTCGGAGTCTTTTGGCATTTCTCGTTGTCTTGTGGCTGGACCTTCCTCCTCTGATCTTTGGAAGTGGCATAGGAGACTAGGACATTTGAGCTTCGACTTGCTTGCAAGACTTAGTTCACTTGGACTAATCCAAGGATTGCCCAAGTTATCCATGGAGAAGGATCTCGTTTGCCATTCTTGTAGACTTGGGAAGATGGTTGCCGCTCCCCACCATCCAGTGACTCAGGTCATGACCAAACACCATGGAGAGCTTTTGCACATGGACCTTGTTGGTCCGGCTCGGGTGAGCTCGATTGGAGGGAAGTGGTATGTGCTTGTTGTTGTTGACGATTTTTCGAGATATTTGTGGGTCTTCTTTTTAGCTGAGAAGACCGAGGCTTTCTCCTTTGCTCGGAATCTGATTTTGTGTCTTCAGAACGAGTTCCCTTTGAACTCGATGTGAGCTATTAGGAGTGATAATGGTTCCGAATTCAAGAATTCGGATTTTGAGAAGTTTTGTAACTCTTTGGGTTTAGAGCATCAGTTTTCTTCCCCGTACACACCCCCTCAGAATGGTGTTGTAGAGAGGAAGAATCGGACCCTTGTAGAGATGGCCAGGACGATGCTCGATGAGCATAGGACTCCTAAGCGATATTGGGCCGAAGCTATGAGCACTACATGCTACATTTCCAATCGCATTTTTCTCCGAGCTTTCTTGAAAAAGACTTCTTATGAGTTGCGTTTTGGAAAACTGCCCAAGGTGAGTTATTTTAGAGTCTTTGGTTGCCACTGTTTCATACTTAAGAAAGGCAACCTAGACAAATTTGAGTCCTGTTCTTCTGACGGTGTGTTTTTGGGTTATGACACTCATACTCGTGCATATCGTGTACTTAACCTTGACACTAACCGAGTCATGGAGACATCAGATGTCACCTTCGACGAGACCATGGTTTGTCCTTCTTCTCATTTTGAGCGTGCAGGTGATCATGAGGTTGGTGAGCCTCTCTTTGATGACGAGGATGAGGGTGCTGAAATTATGGATGATCCAGCACCCCCTCCACCTGCTGTGCCGCGAGGAGCGGCTTCTACTATGACTCATGGCCCCGACACTTCTTCATCTTGGGGGCCGTGGGATCCACCACCTCGAGCGGTACCCTTTGTACCCGAGGAGGCGCCAGCTGCTGTTGAGGGGGAGGCTACATCAGTACGGGAGGTGCCACGACACATCCAGCGCCAGCACCCGCCTCAACAGATGATCGGCAGCATCGGCGAACGTGTCACTCAGTCAAGGTCACAACAAATCTCTCACTTTGCTCATTCTGCATTTGTTGCTGATTTTGAACCCTGAGATGTTGGACATGCTTTATCTGATCCAGATTGGGTCAATGCCATGCATGAGGAGTTGGAAAATTTTGAAAGAAATCGGGTTTGGGTTCTTGTTCCTTTTCCTCCTGACTGTCATCCTATTGGGACAAAATGAGTTTTCAAAAACAAACAAGGAGAAGATGGTCATGTTGTGAGAAACAAGGCCAGACTAGTTGCCTAGGGGTATAGTCAGAAGGAGGGGATAGACTATGAGGAGACTTTTGCTCCTGTAGCTCGTTTGGAGGCAATTAGGATACTCTTGGCTTTTGCTATATCCAAAGGGTTTAAACTTTTTCAAATGGATGTCAAGAGGGCCTTCCTAAATGGCTACATAGAAGAGGAAGTGTATGTTAGACAACCCCCCGGTTTTGAAAATCCCAAGTTTCCAAACCATGTTTTTAAACTTCACAAAGTTTTATATGGTTTGAAACAAGCCCCTAGAGCCTGGTATGATAGGTTGAAAACCTTTTTGCTTGCTAAGGGTTTTAAAATGGGATGTGTGGATAAAATGCTTTTTCTCCTCAAGCAAGGCAATGACACACTCTTGGTCCAGATTTACGTGGATGATATCATTTTCGGTGGTTCTTCTCACGCTTTGGTTGCCAAGTTTGCAGACACTATGAGCAGGGAGTTTGAGATGAGCATGATGGGCGAGTTGACCTTTTTCCTCGGGTTGCAAATCAAGCAATTCCAAGAGGGGACGTTCGTGCACCAGGGCAAGTACACCAAGGACATCCTGAAGAAGTTCGACATGGGTGAGGCCAAGCCTCTTCCAACACCCATGCCGGCCACGGCGACCCTAGATGCGGATGTGGATGGAGAAGCTGTGGACCAGAAGGAGTACCGGAGTATGATCGGGTCGCTGCTGTACCTGACGGCGACACTTCCGGACATCCAGTTCGCGGTGTGTCTTTGCGTGCGATTTCAGTCATCACCGCGCACCTCGCACCGTCAGGCGGTCAAGCGCATAATGAGGTACTTGTCCTTCACTCTAGAATTTGGGATTTGGTATTCTGCTTCCTCCACCCTTTCCCTTTGCGGTTATTCCGATGCCGATTTTGCTGGTTGTCGTATTGATCGCAGGTCCACTTCTGGGACTTGCCAGTTTATTGGTTCTTCTCTTATATCGTGGTCTTCTCGCAAGTAGTCTAGTGTCGCCCAGTCTACCACGGAGGCTGAGTATGTCGCTATGGCTAGCTGCTGTTCCCAGTTACTCTGGATGATGGCCACTTTGCGTGATTTTGGTCTGAGCTTTTCTCGTGTTCCTTTGCTTTGTGACAGCACGAGTGCGATTAGCGTTGCTAAGAACCCCGTGCTGCACTCGAAGACCAAACACATTGATGTGCGCTTTCATTTTCTGCGAGACCACTATGAGAAGGGTGATATCGACCTTCGCCATGTCGATACTCATCATCAGTTGGCTGATATTTTCACCAAGCCTTTGGACCAATCAACTTTTGCTAGGTTGAGAGGTGAGCTTGGTGTGTGTTTCCCCTTTTAGATGGGGGAAACATTTTGACTCTTGTATTATAAACTGACCTTTTGTTTTTCAATTGGTTTCTTCTTGCATCTTTTCTGCATTTCATCCTTCATATTTACTTTCAGAGCTTCATGTATACAGTCTTTAGAATGTCACTATGCTTTGTGTAGTATATGCTCCGATGCTTTACTTGTAGCTTATGCTCTTTATGATCACTAATACATGTTGTGAGCTGAGCTATTTTATGAATGGTGAACTTGCTTAATGAACTAAAACCTGCAAATGTTCACCATTGAGATATGCAACTAGCCTGTGTAGGATGTGTAGAATTCACTCGTGCTTTTCATCTATGCTAGGTTGCTATGCCTCTAGTTCAGAGTCATTCACTTTCTTGGTATGTTCATATTCTGTTTTAAATTCTGAACCAAGTCAAGTATTTTGGAAAGATTGAGATGGGATTGCTTGTCAACACATCACAGTTTCGAGACTGTTTCTCATTGCACTGTGAGTTAAACTTGAGCTGTGTAGTGTATGACCGAAACTGTTGCTTTAAGCTTCTGATTGCTTCTGCATAGGCTTCGCACAGTTGAAAAGTTAGGCATTGACAAGCTTTCAACTTCTCGCAACCACATGCTAAAATTTGAACTTGTGTAATCTAACCGCTGCAACTCTGATAAAATTTGGATACACAGGTCTATGTTTCATTCTATAGCATGATGGTTGAACTGTGCTAGGGGTAGTTCACCTTGTATACATGTTTAGCACTTGCTTGACTTCCTGTCTATACATGCTTCGTGCTATTTTGATGGTGAATACCTTTTTGGCTGAAAACTGCTCTTATTGCTCAAATGTTCAGATTTTGTATTTAGTGATCAGTTTGAGCCTTTGCTAGCATTCTGTGAATTTTATGAGTCATCGGATCAGCACTCTGTCGAGCATCTTCATATTCTATCGACTCTATTCCTGAAGCTGCTAACTTGCATTTTTGACTCATATGCATTTGGAAGGGGGAGTTCTTCTGTCAAGGGAAGAAATTTGCTTGATGGTGCACTTTTGCTTGATGGTGCATTTTCAACTAAGGGGGAGAATTGGCAAATCATATGTTCTCCGAGTGTTCAACTAAGGGGGAGTTTGCTCGTTTGTTTGCTCGTTTTGCTTGATGTTGAGTTTTTGAGCATTTTTAGTTGGTTCGGAGCATTTTTGGTAGCCAGTTGTGTTGAGCCTTTGCCTCTTTCCTAAGGAACTAGCACCCTTGCTGTTATGCTCTTCAGCTGATTTCTAGCTTCCCTCAGTTGGTATCGAGCTCCTTCGCTAGCGGTGTTGAGCCCGTTCTGCCTCTTCTTGAGGGCTAGCTTTGTTTTGCTTGATGTTCAGTTGATTTTCCAATTAGTGTCGAGCTTTCCTGCTAGCGGTGTTGAGCCTGTTCTACCTCTTCTTGAGGGCTAGCTTTGCTTTGCTTGGTTGCGTCGAGCCGTTGCCCATGTCTTTGGGAACCAAGTTGTTTTGCTCTTTCCACTTGACCTTCTTCGGCTTTGCTATGCTTTTGGGTCATTTGGTCGAGTTCTCTCTCCTTCCTCCTTCCTTCCTCTATTCCATTATGATTTGTGTTGGTAGTTGACAATGCACTCATCAAGAGGGAGATTGCGGATACATGGGTGTATGTGAGAACACAAGGTTGATATGTGCCCTTGTGGTTCCCTTCCTGAGTGATGAGTGATCGATCAATGGGCAACATGTCTCTTGGCTGTGTTGATGTGCAGGTGCGGAGCTCGGGCAGTGGTCGAAGGTGAGGTGAAAGTCAAGTGGGGACGTGCCGTGCCGACGGACTGGGAGCGGTGAAGGGCGGACGTGGAGCTTGGACCGACGGACCAGGAGACCTGAGGATCAGCTGTGGTAGCTGGCACGTGGCGTTGACAAGCAAGAGTACATGAGGATGTGCGGTGCATCGGCCGAGTCGGGAGGATGCCCGGCGTGGAGGCTGGACATGCTCCGGCATCGGTGCTGAAACTCGGGGTGTGCGAACCACATCCCGCCTACGGCACGGGTTCGGTAGCTGAGCCTCGAAAAGCTACCCTCGACGGTTTCCGAGTTTGGGCCTCAAAACTCGGGTGGCCGGTTTCCGAGTTTGGGCCTCAAAACTCGGCGAGGACGGTTTCCAGGTTTGGGCCTCAAAACCTGGGCGCACGGGTTTCTGAGTTTGGGCCACAAAACTCAGCCTGAGGACAGGTTTCCCGGTTTCGGCCTTAAAACCGGGGGAAGGCCCAGGTTTCCCGGTTTCGGCCTCAAAACCGGGGGGAGGTCCGCAAAAAGGACGGTCGACGCGTGGCGGCGTGGAGAGGCTGGCGCGGAGGCGAGGCTATCCACGAGGTAGGCGCGGCGGTCGACTGGGCGGCACGTGGCGGCATCCTGAGGCTTGCGTCGAGGCGAAGCTAAGGATGAGGAAGGCGCGAGGCCGTCAGATCAACTATCAGCAGAGTTGGATCGGGATACCCCTAGGGTTGGCCGCTTCGCTCGTGTATCTAGGGGTAGTAAGGGGATTATTGTTTTAGGCTATAAATAAGAGAGGCACCCCTCCTCTCCCTCTATCCTTGCAGTCATTTGTTCCTGAGCTCTCTCTCTCTAGCCCTCGCTTAGGTTCTAATCATACCTCGCTGCAAGCGATCCGCAGAGACGGAAATCATACCTCTGTGTATTTGGATCTTTTGAGGAAACGAGACCGTATTCTCGTTGTCTCCTCGTGTGGAGGAATTTCGGCTGAAATCGAATCATGTTCTGTGTTCTTCACGTTTTGGTTTTTCATCTCTTGGAGATTTGCCTCGTTCTCCCTCTCCACGAGATGATTTTCGATTCCACTTGAATCTATTTGTTCTTGGTCGTGAGGTCCATCTTTTCACCGATGGATTTCTCCTATAACCTCACAAGTTCATAGATCGGATTGATTTCGTGTTCGTTCTTCCTCTTTCCCCCTTTCCGGTGTTTCTCGGATTACCCTTGATTGACTTGGATTGGTGCGATGATTTCTTAGGATTAGCACCCCAATACGTTGAGGAACACCTGGGAGAAGTTTGATCGAACCCCCTTTTGATTTGGTAAAGTTCCGATCGATTTGCCCTTTTACCCCGAGCAGAATTGTTCTTTCTGTTCATCCGCGGACAGTCCGCGCCTCCAGCGGCGAACAGTTCGGGGATCGGGGCTGAGTCGATTCAGTCAGGTGCAGACCCCTGACTGTTCACTGTCGAGTGAACGACGGACAGTCCGCGGTACAAACCCGCGGACAGTCCGGGACCTGTCCAGCAGACTTACAGGACTGTTTGGTTTCTGCATTTTTGCCGGCGGACAGTCCGGCTCCTAGTCACGGACAGTCCGGGACTTAACGGCGGACAGTCCGGGACTCTGACCGCGGACAGTCCGCGAATCTACAGTTTGTGCTGTTTTGTTCCGTGGCTTTGGCAGTTGGCTTTGGGGTTTCTCCGGAGGTTCCGCTGTACCACTAGGACATCTCCTAGGGTATCCACCTACTCGTAGGTCGTGAACTCTCCGGTCGTTTCGAGTCTTCGCTTTTGGGGTGATTTTCTGGGACAAGGGCTATACAATTCACGAGTTGAATTTGAGGCTCCCATTCACCCCCCTCTAGTCGCTAATCCGGTCCTTCAATTGGTATCGGAGCAGGTTAAGGATCTCTACTACCTTAATCGGTTTCGGATCCTAAGGGCGACATGGAATGAGGGAAGAGCAAGGCTCCTTGGTTCGATGGAACAAACTATCCCTATTGGAAGATTCGGATGCGTGCTTATTTCAACAGCATCAGATCTTCTGTCTGGGAGATATGTGAGAACGCTGAGTACGTAGTCCTTGCGGCTCGTGTGGGTCAGATCCAGATTGACCAACACGAGGCCAACTCCAAGGCTCGTAATGCTCTTCTGGCCAGCCTCTCCCTTCCTGAGTTCGAACGTATCTCAGAGCTTGAGACGGCACGAGAGATATGGGTGAAGCTTCAAAGCTATCACGAGGGGACCGCTCAGGTCAAGACCAGACTCTTTGAGACCTACAAGCGAGAGTACGAGAACTTTGTTCAGTTGGAGGGAGAGACGATTGACGCTATGTCTTCTCGTTTCCAGACGATCGTGAACAAGATGCGTGCCAATCGGGCTAACCTACCCTATGACGATCATGAGAGGGCTCTCAAGTTGCTATACGCCCTGGATCGGAGGGTATGGGAGGTGAAGGTGTCGACCATCATTGAGTCTCCTGCTTACGACACCCTCACCGTGGACGAGCTGTTCAGCAAGCTCAAGTCCACCGAGATCGATCACCTGACTCAGGCCAAGCTGAAGAACCCATCTTCACACACCATGGCTTTGGTCTCAGGCACAGGTGGATCGACCTTCTCTGCTGACGCTTCACCTCCTCTTGTTGCTTTGTCTTCTTTGCATACAGTCACGGAGGAGCAATTGGAGGCGCTTGGAGACGACGAGCTCGCCCTCGCCATCACCCGGTTCTCGCGGTTTCACAACAACCGCCTGAATCGCCGGCGTGGTGGCGCACGCGAGGGCTGCTACAAGTGTGGTGATCTAGATCACTTCATGGCGAACTGCCCCAAGAATGACAAGAACTTCCCCGGCAAGAACCGCAACTTCAGGCGCAAGGGCAAGCCGGAGAACAAGGCCGGGAAGAAGAAGAAGAATGGCTTCTACCGCCAGGAGGACATGGAGAAGGCTTTCGACGCCGGCAAGCGTGCCTTCCTCGCCACTATCGGCGATGGTGAGAAGACCTCCGACGGCGACTCTAGCGACGACGAGTCCGAGCATAAGATGGAGGATTGCTTCAACGGACTCTGCTTCCTCGGCAAATCCTCCAAGGGCTTTTGCACCATGGCCTTGGATGAAGAGGACCGCAAGCACCAGGCAGAGGACGACGATGATGCCCACAACGACGACGACGACGACAGCGCTTCTGAGGTATCAAACTCTTCTGAAGTCGATCGTCTCATTGAGGAGCGGGATAGGTTTGCGGATTTAGTCCTAGTTCTGGAGAAGAGGCTTACAGAAGTTTTCAAGGAGCACGGTGAGTTTAAGGGTAAGATGAAAGAGGCGCGTAAGGAGCTTGAGTTCGCTAGGTCCGAGGTGAAGGTAGCCGATGTGGAGGAGTGTGATGAGTGCACGATGCATATGACAAACTTTGCCACCTTGCAAACCAAGTATGCCTCTTTGATTGAGGTGTATGATGAGCTGAAGAGTAGGCTAGACTTGGTGGGTGATTGCAAAGAGTGTCCCTCCCTGAAGGAAGAGCTGGAGGAAGTGAAGGCTAGGTCTTCTTTGCTGGGTGCGTGCAAGCTTTGTCCTAGCTTGCGAACTGAGTTGGCAGGAGTTAATGCCAAGCTTGCTGAAGCCTTGAAGGCCAGCTCAGTTAGCACCTTGTCCGCTCCATGTGAGCGATGCATGGGGATGGAGCTTGAGATTGCCAACTGTCGGCATGACAGGATGCAAACCGAGGAGGAAAACACATACCTTCGGTCCATCCTGAGTTGGGTGTCATGCAGTGAGCCGCAGTTGGGCATGATGATCAGTCAGTTCAAGAGGGGAACTGATTGCTCGGGAGTAGGCTTTACTTCAGGTGGGAAGGGCGCTAGTACCTTTGGTAAGATCGGTGAGTTTAGCGGAGTGAACCCGAGTGAGAAACCATCCGCTATCCCTAAGCTTACCAAGATCACCCCACCTGAGCCTCCTAAGCCTATCACCAAGGATGGTATCCTTGATGAACCTCGCAAGCAAGTGTGGGTTCCCAAACCTAACCATCTTAGGAACACACTTGACACCCTTCCTGACGTCTCTTGTGATCCCCTTCCGAGAGGCAAGCAGCCAGCCAGAGTGAACAACCCTCGCAACAATAGGAACCAACAACCCAAGAGAGTGGTGAGGTTCGAGTGCGAGTACTGTCACCGCGAGGGTCACCTAGCTGAGTTTTGCTTTCGGAGGAAGAGAGACGCTAGGAAGGAGTTGGAGCTGAACAACCAGGCCAGGCACCACCCTCTCCATGGTGTGCAAGGTTGGGGAGTTCAGAGGCAGGGCGCTAGACCTGGAGGAGCACCCCCTCAGGTTGCTAGGCCCCAGGTAGCTAGACCACAGGGTGGTGGTCGTGCCCGTCGCGGTTCTGGTCGTCCTCTATACGATCGTGAGCCGAGTGTAAGAGGTTTTGCTGCTCAGTCCCATAGCGGACCACCTTTTCAATATGGTGGTGATCGCTTTGCTCAGATGGGACAGGTAGGTCAGTTTGGAGGTTTTCCGTTCCATAGCGGACCACCCTTTCAGGTTGGTGGTGATCGCTATCCACCCATGGGACGAGGATAGTTTGGTGTTGCTGCTAACACTTTTTCTGGGCCTATGACACAGCACTGGTATCCTTCTCAGTATACTAACCCTAGTGTTGTGCCATATGTTCACTTCCTGCCTTTCTATTGATGCAGGAACTTTGGTTGGAGAACATGTGGCTCATGGATTCCGGGTGTTCGCGCCACATGACCGGAAAGAAGGAATGGTTCTCCAGCCTTAGCCCCGTGATGCACAAGGAGTACATCACTTTCGGGGATAATAGTAGAGGTAAGGTTGTTTCTCAGGGAGCTATCCGGCTCAATGAGAACTTTGTCCTGAAGAATGTTGCCTTGGTTTCTAATTTGCATTTCAACTTGCTTTCTGTTTCGCAACTTCTTGAGGATGATTGTGAAGTGCGCTTTAAGAAGGGTTTGAGTCGCGTTTTAGACCCTCGGGGAGATCTTGTTTGTCGGATCGTCCTTTTGGCCGTGTTTTCAGAGCCGACTTTTCTCAGTCTTTCGGCTCTGCTAAGTGTTTAATGGCTGGTCCTTCTTCTGATTTGTGGAAGTGGCATAGGAGGCTCGGTCACTTGAGTTTTGACTTGCTTGCAAGGCTTAGCTCACTTGGCCTAATCCAAGGATTGCCCAAGCTCAAGTTTCAGAAGGACCTCGTTTGCCATCCTTGTCGTCACGGGAAGATGGTCGCTGCTTCTCACCCACCTGTTAATCAGGTGATGACAAAGCGACCCGGCGAGCTTTTTCATATGGACACAGTTGGTCCAGCTCGGGTCTGCTCAGCGGGTGGGAAGTGGTACGTTCTAGTGATCGTTGACAATTTTTTGAGGTACTCTTGGGTGTTCTTTATGGAGGGTAAGGATGAAGCTTTTCTGTTTGCTCGTGATCTTATTCTGAAGTTGAAAACTGAGTTTCCACCTGATACCATTAGAGCTATTCGTAGCGATAATGGTACTGAATTTGATAACTCTCAGTTTGCTTCCTTCTGTTCTTCTAATGGAACCGAGCATCAGTTTTCTTCTCCTTATGTCCCTCAGCAGAACGCTGTTGTTGAGCGCAAGAATCGGACCCTTGTTGAGATGGCCAGGACGATGCTCGATGAGCATAGGACTCCTAGGCGTTTTTGGGCCGAGGCGATCAACACTGCTTGCCATGTTTCAAATCGCATCTTCCTTCGTGCTTTGATCAAAAAGACTTCTTATGAGCTGCGTTTTGGACGGGTACCCAAGGTGTCTCATTTTCGGGTGTTTGGGTGCAAGTGCTTTATCCTGAAGCAAGGCAATTTGGACAAGTTTGAATCTCGCTCTGCTGATGGGGTGTTTCTTGGTTATGCTTCTTATTCACGTGCTTATCGAGTTCTTAACCTTGAAACTAACCGGATAGTGCAGACCTGCAAGGTCACATTCGACGAAACTATGCCTTGTGTTTCTTCTGCTTTTGATGTTGCAGGAGAACAGGAGATGGGAGAGACCATCTTTGTGGAGGAGGAGCAGGAGAATGCCGATTGGGGTGATCCCGAGCCAACTCCACTGGCTGCCCCCGTCGACCCTGCGACGACTACTTTAGCTCGAGGACCCGATCCCACGACTTCTTCTTACTGGGGTCCTCTTGAGCCACCTCTCCAGCGAGCACCCGCTGCACCTGAGGGAGCGACAACATCTGGCGAGGGGGAGGCGACTTCGGCGAGGCAAGCGCCCCGAAGCGTTCAGCAAGTTCACCCCCCGCGGCAGATGATCGGTGGCATCGCCCAGCGAGTCACACGGTCGCGAGCGTATGAAATCTCTCACTTTGCTCATTCTACATTCGTTGCTTCTTTTGAGCCCAAAGATGTTGGACACGCACTTTCTGATTCTAACTGGGTCAATGCCATGCATGAGGAGTTAGAAAACTTTGAGCGAAACCAAGTTTGGATATTAGTGCCACCTCCACCACAATGCCACCCTATAGGTACCAAGTGGGTTTTCAAGAACAAAGAGGGTGAGGACGGGATGGTAGTGAGGAACAAGGCTAGACTAGTAGCTCAGGGTTTTTGCCAAAAAGAGGGAATAGACTATGAGGAAACCTTTGCCCCTGTAGCCCGTTTAGAAGCCATTAGAATCCTTCTAGCCTTTGCTGTTTTGAAGGGTTTTAAGCTTTATCAGATGGATGTCAAGAGTGCCTTCTTGAATGGGTATATAGAGGAAGAGGTGTATGTTAGGCAACCCCCTGGCTTTGAGGATCCCAAGTTTCCAAACCATGTTTATAAACTATCGAAAGCTTTGTATGGTTTGAAACAAGCCCCGTGAGCGTGGTACGATCGGTTGAAAACCTTTTTACTCTCCAAGGGTTTTAAAATGGGACGGGTCGATAGAACTTTGTTTCTCCTCAAGCAAGGCAACGATACCCTGTTAGTCCAGATTTACGTGGATGACATCATCTTTGGTGGCTCTTCTCATGTGCTTGTTGCCAAGTTTGCAGATACTATGAGCAGGGAGTTCGAGATGAGTATGATGGGCGAGTTGACTTTCTTCCTCGGGTTGCAAATTAAGCAAACCCGAGACGGGACATTTGTGCATCAAGGAAAATACACGAAGGATATCCTGAAGAAATTCGACATGGGCAAGGCCAAGCCTCTTACGACGCCCATGCTGACGACTGCGGCGATGGACGCGGATTAGGACGGAGAGCCGGTTGACCAGAAGGAGTACAGAAGCATGATTGGCTCGCTTCTATATCTGACAGCAATGAGGCCAGATATACAGTTTTCTGTGTGTCTGTGCGCTTGTTTTCAGGCGTCCCCTCGGACTTCCCACAAGCAAGCGGTCAAGCGCATCATGAGGTACCTCCGATACATTTCTGAGTTCGGACTTTGGTACTCCTCCTCTTCGACTCTTTCGCTTTGTGGTTATTCCGATGCGGACTTTGCCGGCTGTCGGCTTGAGCGCAAGTCTACTTTTGGGACTTGTCAGTTTCTTGGCTCTTCTTTGGTTTTGTGGTCTTCTCACAAGCAGTCGAACGTAGCCCAGTCTACTACTGAAGCCGAGTATGTTGCTACTGCTTCTTGTGCTTCGCAGCTTTTATGGATGGTTGCTACATTGCGTGATTTTGGTCTAGATTTCAGTCGGGTCCCTTTGCTTTGCGATAGCACTTCTGCCATTAGTGTAGCAAAGAACCCTGTTCTTCACTCCAAGACCAAGCACATCGATGTTCGCTTTCACTTTCTTCGTGATCACTATGAGAAAGGCGACATTGATCTTAGGCATGTAGACACTCATAACCAGGTTGCGTATATTTTCACCAAGCCTTTGGATCTCTCAACTTTTGCTAGGTTGAGAGGTGAGCTTGGTGTGTGTTTCCCCTTTTAGATGGGGGAAACATTTTGCTTGTTGTAAAATAAACTGGCTTTCTGATCCTTTTTGTTTTTGGGTGTTGAGTCTTTCTGTTTTTGTTTTGGCTCCGATTCTGACTTCATCATGCATACATCTTTTTATTTCAAGCTTCATGTCTATATTCCTTAGAACGAATTTATGCTCTGATTAGTGTATGCTTCGATGATATCTGATGATGCTTGTAGCTTAGGCTCTCTTTGATCACTATTACATTTTGTGAGCTAAGCTGTTTTTTTCAGAACGCTGAACATGTCTAGTGAACTTAAAACTTGATACATGTTCACCATTGAGATTGGCAACTAGCATGTGTAGGATGTGTTGAGGTCCCTTGAGCTATTGCATATATGCTAGGTTGCTATGTCTCTAGTTCTGAGTCATTCACTTGCTTGGATTGTCCATATTCTGCTTAAAATGAACCAAGTTTTAGTGAATTGAAAAGATCAAGATGGGATTGCTTTGTCAGCACATCACGGTATCGAGACTGTTTCTCATAGCACTTTGAGTTAAACTTGAGCCATGTAGTGTAAGACCGAAACCGATGCTTTAAGCTCCTGATTGCATATGCATAGGCTTAGCACGGTTGGAAAGTTAGGAAATGACAAGCTTTCAACCTCTCGCAATCACATGCTAAATCTGAACTTGTGTAAAAACCGCTGCAAATATCTCCGATAAAGTCTAAAAACACAAGTTTATGTTTCACTCTATAGCATGATGGTTGAACCTTGCTAGGGGTAGTTCACCTTACATACATGTTTAGCACTTGTTTGACTTCCTGTCTATACATGCTTAGTGCTAATTTGATGGTGAAACTCCTTTCTAAATGACTTAAGACTGCTCACTGAGCTTATGCATTCATATCTTGTTTTCGGTGATCAGTTTGAGCCTTTGCTAGCACTTGTGTATGTTGCTACGTAGTCGTATCAGCACTCATTAGAGCATTCTTTCACTCTTTCGAGTATATACCTGAAGCTGCTAACATACATTTTTGACTCATGTGCATGTGCTTGACTCCGTTAGGCATGACCTAATTCCGTTTGACTTATTTGAGCTCTTTTCCTTCTCTGTTTGATTGCAAATTGCCCCCAAGGGGGAGAATTGGGGAGAATGTCTTGTTGTGGTGACAATTTGCAATTTGTGCTTCACTTGTTGAGGGGGAGTTCTTTGAGTGAGGGGGAGTGTTTCTGCCTGCTCTGAATTGTTTTTGGCTGATATCGATCTTTTCATCTAGTTGCGTCGAGCCTCTGTGCCTCTGTCTTGAGGGACTAGCTATCTTCATCTTGTTTTAGTGGTTCTTGATTGGTATCGAGCTTTCAGCTAGTGGTGTTGAGCCCCTTCTGCCTCTTCTTGAGGACTAGCTTGCTTCTGACTTGGTTACGTCGAGCCGTTGCCCATGTCTTTGGGAACCAAGTCTTGTGCTCTGATTTTGATCGAGTTTTGCTTCTTGATGAGTTGTTGCTCCGATCTTTTGCTTGGTTGTGTCGAACCGTTGCCCATGTCTTTGGGGACAAAGCTTCGCTTATCTCGAATTGTTCTTCTTTGGCCTTTTCTCTGGCTTTTGGACATTTCGAGTGAGTTTTTCTCCTTCTATCTAATTCTGCTTTCTTCTATTCTGGTTACGGATACTATGAGTTGACGATGCACTCATCAAGGGGGAGATTGAGAACACAAGGTTGATATGTGCCCTTGTGGTTCCCTTCCTGAGTGATGAGTGATCGATCAATGGGCAACATGTCTCTTGGCTGTGTTGATGTGCAGGTTCGGAGCTCGGGCAGTGGTCGAAGGTGAGGTGAAAGTCAAGTGGGGACGTGCCGTGCCGACGGACTGGGAGCGGTGAAGGGCGGACGTGGAGCTTGGACCGACGGACCAGGAGACCTGAGGATCAGCTGTGGTAGCTGGCACGTGGCGTTGACAAGCAAGAGTACATGGGGATGTGCGGTGCATCGGTCGAGTCGGGAGGATGCCCGGCGTGGAGGCTGGACATGCTCCGGCATCGGTGCTGAAACTCAGGGTGTGCGAACCACATCCCGCCTATGGCACGGGTTCGGTAGCTGAGCCTCGAAAAGCTACCCTCGACGGTTTCCGAGTTTGGGCCTCAAAACTTGGGTGGCCGGTTTCCGAGTTTGGGCCTCAAAACTCGGCGAGGACGGTTTTCAGGTGTTGACACCAGTTTTTGGCTGATTTATTCCATAAAGTTATGAGTTGGAAATAATCGGCTCTAGCGTACATCAGCGGGAGTCACATGCAACGATGAAGCATACAGACGTTGTGCAGGAGGAGGAGTCCAAGAGTTCTAATATTTGCGTCATCGGATTGGTCAAGCAAGAAAAAATAAAGAAGACATGATTGACGTCAAGCATCTACACATGAAGGCAAAAGTGATTATTATAATTAAAGAAAGGCAAGTTACCGCCTGAATTAATAACACGTACAGGGAGACGGCCAAAGAAGCTTCATTGACACGGATTCTACATAAGGAAAATTAGAGTCCGTATATCATTATATTTCCTTTTATTTAGATATTTACTTGGCAAGTCATGTACGTAGCTTGTTAGTAGCCATTAGTACAGGATATAAATATGTATCATCGGTCATTGTATAAACTATTCACAACCATATCAATACAACCGGCCCCGTGCCATCTTTCGAGTCGCCAAGTCGTGTCGTCGAGTTCTTCGAGAGGAATCATCGATCCGTCGACCTCCGTAAGTATCGGCAACCTTGCTATCATGTCTAGTATCATGCGGTGGATTTAGATATGATGCAAGTAGTCTCGTATGTTAAGCTTAGTATCATGCGGCGGATTTAAGCTTATGACGGGAAGTTTTTACTTATGCCTTGTATCGTGCGGCGGATTAAGTCATGAGCAAAGATAGTTATCGGCTCTGTTAGATTTGGCAGATCTCATAGATTCATTAAGTTATCGTGTGTTATATGTTTTATTTACTTAATTCCTATAACACTCTTTGCCCAATCTAGATTGATCTTTGTTCGGCCTTGCTGCATGAGTTTATTTGTGCTTCGTTAATCATAAGATCATGATGGCCGAATTAACTTTCAATCCAAATTGTTACATGTTGTGGGTTCATGCATGTCGACCATGTTTAGGCTCTGATAGAGCTGGGTACCGTGCGGCAGGTGCAAGTTTTAGATTAGTTTAATCATGCTTTGCTTGTATGTTCCTTCTTCATGGACCCCAGTTCGGCTAGTTTGCCGATTCTGGTTAAAGCTTACATGAGTAATGAGTTTTTATAGATCTGTTCAGATATATGTATGCTTCTAGCTTCTTATAATTAGATCGTATCATGCGGTGGATTAATCTAATTATAAGGAGTGGTGTGGACTCATAGCAAGTGGTATCATGCGGTGGATTAGCTTTGCTTGAGTTTACACTTGACGGGTTTATGAAGGCTAAACGCGCGGCAGATTAGTTGGATTAGCCTATGCATATGTTATTTGAATAGATTTATATTTACAAATTGCCCTTTTACCCTTCTGTTATTCATGTTTCGGCATTCAATGTGTTTATAAGCTCCATCTTTATATTTGCCGAATGACATTATAAACTTTTTTCGACAAACAGCTTTTATAGCTGTGTGCCGTCATGATTGGCTTTCGAAGCCGTACATGTGGAACTGTCTGGTCTCATCCAGCATGTTCCAAGGTATTCTCGTATTTTTATCCCTTGTTGGTTTTCAGGTCAAACCGACTGGCACGCTTCCGGATTCAGAATACTCCGGGCACCCGATTGAAGCCGGCCTCGTTCGGCTTGCTGTGTGCCTGGCGCAGAGTGTCACGTTTTGCGTCAACACACTTTTTGGCACGCCCAGTGGGACAAAAATCGTTTGATCGGAAGTCATTCAGATTATCATTTAAGTTGGTAATTTGACAGCCGATGGGAGTTCGGTTGAAAAAATATTTTCTGGTATACATCAAGAAGTTCAAATCTCTGTTTGTTATGGAGGACAAATCCACGCGCAGCAAGGTGATATTATTTCAAACTCAGGGAATTAATCAGGAGCCATGCTGAGAAATCAGGAAGATCAAGTTTTCAGATTTAATGTCAGATTGACAGTAGGAAGAAGAATCGGCTATTGGCTTAGTTTCATCAGCTAGCCTACAAGTGCTACCGTACATTGCTAAAAAAGGTAGAATCGACTATTCAAGGAAATCGGCTCATATAATATTTAAAAGCATATACAATATCCGGATGAATCCGATGCTAGCTGATTATTTGGCAGCCATCAGCCAATTGTATTTCCTTGGATATAATGCTCCTATGTTTATTAGGCATAATGTCATCAGGCTAAGCAAATAGAAAGAACTAAAAATTCTTCGCTGGTAAGAGCAGAGGAGCTGACAGATGCGGCAACGGCCACAAATACCATGAGGATCGGCCGCAAATGAAACTTCGACCGTCAAGAAGTGGCGGACAACAATTGCGTATGCCAGAACGTGATGGATCACGCTGCTGATAAGATCATGCTGGTGCTATTTGAGGATGCGGCCTCCAACCCAATGCTGCCGCATACCAAGTACGTCCGCCACACCATCTGTGGCCACAGAAGGCTGTCTTCTTTCAGGTCATCTAGTCAGGCCCATGCATGCTCTGAACATCGTTCCAGCAGGCCGATTCGATTATGAGGATATATTCAATCGGATATTTTAGAAAAGGGAGAGATGCGTGATCAATGGTTCCTTGCTTTCAATGATCACGTACATCAGTCGGCTGAGAGCACATCGACTAAATAAATGGGAGAATATTTTATCAAGTTCAAAGAAAGGAATGAATCTTTGTCTGCTTCTTACTTCATATGCAATTAGAGTCATACAATAACCGATTCGAGTAGTATCGGCAAAGCAGTATATTGGACACCAGTTAGTCGATTATGAGTACTTAAGAAGGCAAGAGCTGATCAAACAAAGGGATAGCAGCCAGACGGTCAAGAAAATTTTGCGCCAATTATTTATTCGGCCAAGGAGTACTGATCGACTATCCTGCCTCGGCTGTACAAAAGAGACATCCATCGGATCAGAGTGGGAAGGCATCGAACCAATGTATGTCAAGAGGAGATGATGCATGGTCTTTTAAAAAAAAATGACATATTATTATGGAGGAAAAGTCACATATGTGCAAAGGATCCGTGCTTCGATTGCCAAAGATCGTGGTATGTTCATCAGCTACTCTTTGGCAAATTTTTGGAAAAAATAAAGGTCACGGTCAGACTGATGAAAACAACGGCTATGACCGAACTGAGTAGTTCGGATTTGTTTGGAAGGAAGTCTGCAACTTGGCTAGGAATAAATCGGAAGCTTACCGGATATCATGCTTCCGTGATTAGTGGTTTGGAAAAATCTAGGCAGGATGTTTGTGCAAGAATTTCCAATATAGTCGTCTGGAGAAAAACTAGCTCGTGAACCATGCTAATGAGTATCGGCTGCCAGTCGGAATAAAAGCCGAATGAACTATATTGTACGTAAAGGAAATATCAGCCTATGATAGCCGATTTCAAGATATGGAAGACTATCCTTCCATCAGCTATTGTACAGAGAGGAATGTGGTCAAACAAGCTGATTGACGGAGGTGACAGATTACATGTTGCCTAGCAGACCCATCACCAACCTGCAATTTTTGCGTTATCAACAAAGAAGCAACGGTCGATCGGACGAATGAACAAACAACCGATCAGACAAATAAGCAATAGCCGATTAAGCAATGGAAGTAGTTGTGTGCATTTTTACTTGCATTTAATTATTCGGTTAAAAGGTGAAACCAATAAAGATAGACAAAGCTGATCACTGTTGTTGATTCGATTGGAGCAGGGGAATCTAGACCATTGTTTTGACTAAGGATAATTAATAATTAGTAGCATATGGACGAGGCCAGTGTTCAGGAATGTTGCCTCTAGATAGCCGATAAGCCTTGGGGGGGCGGCTCTTTAAAAAAATGCACAACAGATGAATCGGCTAATGATCAATATTTGTGTACGAATGGTGAAAAGCGGATACTGACCAAGAAAATATTATCAGCACACAAATAATCGACTTTGAGTATTAAAAGGCCGCCATCACCCTGACTTCTTCGGCGACCGGGGTGTCACCAGCTATCAAAACTCACCAAGAAGGTCGCAGAGCATACTGGAATGACTAAGTTCAGAATGGATCAGTGTACATGCAGATATGAGGTAACGCTTGGCTCACATATTATTTATTCCTTGCTTTTCCTATCACTTGTGAACAATGAAAATCATGTCATCTAAGTAGTTGAAGAATGAGATATGGTATGATGAAAGGAACCTTACTTCTTTTTGCAAAGTACTTGGGAATTTTTCTTATAAAAACTTAAGATCAATAGCTTGTCTCCTCAATGATGTTGATTTTCCTACTAAGGCCATATGTTAATCTCATTAGAAACCTTACATATAAATGCTACTTGCTTTTGCATTGAGTTTTGTCAAACTGTTGTGACCCTTGTGAGAGATTTATCATACTCTCATGATCAAGACTCACGTACACCCACCTATAAAATGCTAATTCTTACACTAAGGGTTACGCAAGACATGTCCTTTCCATCCACTAAAAATGCTCTAGTTTGTATCTTGACTCTCTCTAGAGATATTCATATGCCAAAGAGAGTGTGGGCTATATTAAAAATACCAAAGTGCTTGAGAAAAGAAAGCATGCCAAAGAGCATGATAAAAGAGAGAAAAAACAATGGGTACTCCGTTACCCGCCAAAAAGAGAGAAAACAATGGGTACTTAGATACCCGCCAGTGAGAATTAAATAGCCTATACTCTCAGAAGCATTTTAAGAGAAAGAGAGGGTCACGATCAAAGGAGTTTAAAAAAAAATTCCATACACATGCACATCTTGATCTAAGAGTATGACACTTCTCTTCATGGATCCGGGGTTTGACTTTACGATATATGCAAGGTGAGTATGCGACATTATTTTATTCCTACCTGAACTCTGCATAGGCTTTTAGAAGTAGGATATAAAAAAAGATGAACGGTGTCTCGGTGAGGAACTATACACATTGAGCGATCTGAGAGAATCATTTGAGGAGCAAAGCTATGTTTTCGATTTAAAATCTTTCAAAACCCCAAGTTTTCTGAGCTAGAGAAATAAGGATGACTGGATTCTGGTCCGTTCTATTCCTCAACCACCCAAGTTGGTGTGATAGACACTTTAAAGTTCACATGTGAAGGTAAGGCTGGGAATAACGTAATATTGCTGCGAGTAAAGTTACTCGGTTTCTTGGAAGAAAAGGATCGGCTAGAAACTATTGTCAGCATTGAAGGCCGATGCGGCTCTTTATATTTCAAAAGAAGTCGATGGAGCCTTCAAGTATTACGATCAAATGTCATCAGAAAAAAACAGGACTGTCGGATTAAAATAATTCGAAGCATGAAGAATTCATACTCCGAACTAGGGGGGCCTGTGTTGACACCAGTTTTTGGCTGATTTATTCCATAAAGTTATGAGTTGGAAATAATCGGCTCTAGCGTACATCAGCGGGAGTCACATGCAACGATAAAGCATACAGACGTTGTGCAGGAGGAGGAGTCCAAGAGTTCTAATATTTGCGTCATCGGATTGGTCAAGCAAGAAAAAATAAAGAAGACATGATTGACGTCAAGCATCTACACATGAAGGCAAAAGTGATTATTATAATTAAAGAAAGGCAAGTTACCGCCCGAATTAATCACACGTACAGGGAGACGGACAAAGAAGCTTCATTGACACAGATTCTACATAAGGAAAATTAGAGTCCACATATCTTTATATTTCCTTTTATTTAGATATTTACTTGGCAAGTCATGTACGTAGCTTGTTAGTAGCCATTAGTACATGATATAAATATGTATCGTCGGTCATTGTATGAACTGTTCACAACCATATCAATACAACCGGCCCCGTGCCATCTTTCGAGTCCCCAAGTCGTGTCGTCGAGTTCTTCAAGAGGAATCATCGATCCATCGACCTCCGTAAGTACCGGCAACCTTGCTATCATGTCTAGTATCATGCGGTGGATTTAGATATGATACAAGTAGTCTCGTATGTTAAGCTTAGTATCGTGCGGCGGATTTAAGCTTATGACGGGAAGTTTTTGCTTATGCCTTGTATCGTGCGGCGGATTAAGTCATGAGCAAAGATAGTTATCGGCTCTGTTAGATTTGGCAGATCTAATAGATTCAGTAAGTTATCGTGTGTTATATGTTTTATTTACTTAATTCCTATAACACTCTTTGCCCAATCTAGATTGATCTTTGTTCGGCCTTGCTGCATGAGTTTATTTGTGCTTCGTTAATCATAAGATCATGATGGCCGAATTAACTTTCAATCCAGATTGTTACATGTTGTGGGTTCATGCATGTCGACCATGTTTAGGCTCTGATAGAGCTGGGTACCGTGCGGCAGGTGCAGGTTTTAGATTAGTTTAATCATGCTTTGCTTGTATGTTCCTTCTTCATGGACCCCAGTTCGGCTAGTTTGCCGATTCTGGTTAAAGCTTACATGAGTAATGAGTTTTTATAGATCTGTTCAGATATATGTATGCTTCTAGCTTCTTATAATTAGATCGTATCATGCGGTGGATTAATCTAATTATAAGGAGTGGTGTGGACTCATAGCAAGTGGTATCATGTGGTGGAATAGCTTTGCTTGAGTTTACACTTGACGGGTTTATGAAGGCTAAACGCGCGACAAATTAGTTGGATTAGCCTATGCATATGTTATTTGAATAGATTTATATTTACAAATTGCCCTTTTACCCTTCTGTTATTCATGTTTCGGCATTCAACGTGTTTATAAGCTCCATCTTTATATTTGCCGAATGACATTATAAACTTTTTCGACAAACAACTTTTATAGCTGTGTGCCGTCATGATTGGCTTTCAAAGCCGTACATGTGGAACTGTCTGGTCTCATCCAGCATGTTCCAAGGTATTCTCATATTTTTATCCCTTGTTGGTTTTCAGGTCAAACCGACTGGCACGCTTCCGGATTCAGAATACTCCGGGCACCCGATTGAAGCCAGCCTCGTTCGACTTGCTGTGTGCCTGGCATAGAGTGTCACGTTTTGCGTCAACACCAGGTTTGGGCCTCAAAACCAGGGTGCACGGGTTTCTGAGTTTGGGCCACAAAACTCAGCCTGAGGACAGGTTTCCCGGTTTCGGCCTTAAAACCGGGGGAAGGCCCAGTTTCCCGGTTTCGGCCTCAAAACCGGGGGGAGGTCCGCAAAAAGGACAGTCGACGTGTGGCGGCATGGAGAGGCTGGCGCGGAGGCGAGGCTATCCACGAGGTAGGTGCGGCGGTCGACTGGGCGGCACGTGGCGGCATCCTGAGGCTTGCGTCGAGGCGAAGCTAAGGATGAGGAAGGCGCGTGGCCGTCAGATCAACTATTAGCAGAGTTGGATCGGGATACCCCTAGGGTTGGCCGCTTCGCTCGTGTATCTAGGGGTAGTAAGGGGATTATTGTTTTAGGCTATAAATAAGAGAGGCACCCCTCCTCTCCCTCTATCCTTGCAGTCATTTGTTCCTGAGCTCTCTCTCTCTAGCCCTCGCTTAGGTTCTAATCATACCTCGTTGCAAGCGATCCGCAGAGACGGAAATCATACCTCTGTGTATTTGGATCTTTTGAGGAAACGAGACCGTATTCTCGTTGTCTCCTCGTGTGGAGGAATTTCGGCTGAAATCGAATCATGTTCTGTGTTCTTCACGTTTTGGTTTTTCATCTCTTGGAGATTTGCCTCGTTCTCCCTCTCCACGAGATGATTTTCGATTCCACTTGAATCTATTTGTTCTTGGTCGTGAGGTCCATCTTTTCACCGAAGGATTTCTCCTATAACCTCACGAGTTCATAGATCGGATTGATTTCATGTTCGTTCTTCCTCTTTCCCCCTTTCCGGTGTTTCTCGGATTACCCTTGATTGACTTGGATTGGTGCGATGATTTCTTAGGATTAGCACCCCAATACGTTGAGGAACACCTAGGAGAAGTTTGATCGAACCCCCTTTTGATTTGGTGAAGTTCCGATCGATTTGCCCTTTTACCCCGAGCAGAATTGTTCTTTCTGTTCATCCGCGGACAGTCCGCGCCTCCAGCGGCGGACAGTCCGGGGATCGGGGCTGGGTTGATTCAGTTAGGTGCAGACCCCTGACTGTTCACTGTCGAGTGAACGGCGGACAGTCCGCGGTACAAACCCGCGGACAGTCCGGGACCTGTCCAGCAGACTTACAGGACTGTTTGGTTTCTGCATTTTTGCCGGCGGACAGTCCGGCTCCTAGTCGCGGACAGTCCGGGACTTAACGGCGGACAGTCCGGGACTCTGACCGCGGACAGTCCGCGAATCTGCAGTTTGTGCTGTTTTGTTCCGTGGCTTTGGCAGTTGGCTTTGGGGTTTCTCCGGAGGTTCCGCTGTACCACTAGGACATCTCCTAGGGTATCCAGCTACTCGTAGGTCGTGAACTCTCCGGTCATTTCGAGTCTTCGCTTTTGGGATGATTTTCTTGGACAAGGGCTATACAATTCACGAGTTGAATTTGAGGATCCCATTCACCCCCCTCTGGTCGCTAATCCGGTCCTTCAGTATGCCGAGCCTCTGAGTGATGAGTGATTGTCAACTGGGATAATGCGCATGTTCTTTGGCCTGTGTTGTGTAGGTGTCGAGCACGGATACAGTGATCAGAGGCAAGGTGAAGGTCAAGTAGAGACGTGTCGTGTCGATGGACCGAGAGTGGCGAAGGGCGGACGTGAGGCTTGGACTGAGGGACCGGTGGCCCGAGGATCAGCTGTGGTGGCTGACAGCCTGGGACAGCGACGAGCGAAGACTTGCTGGCACAGTATTGCTTGGGTCGAGGACCTGAGGACACGTGTTGGTGGACGGGGTGCACGGGCGGTGCATCCCCTCTACGGCTCGGTTTGGTGGTTGAGCCACAGAAAAACCACCGAGTGGACGGTTTCCAGGTTTGGGCCTCAAAACCTGGGTGTTGATGGTTTCTGAGTTTGGGCCACAAAACTCGGGTTGAGGACGGTTTCCAGGTTTGGGCCTCAAAACCTGGGTGCTGCGAGTTTGCTGAGTTTGGGCCACAAAACTCAGGCTACGGTTGGCTAGTTTCCCGGTTTGGGCCTCAAAACCGGGGGTTGGTCGTGAAGGCTGGTTTCCTGGTTTGGGCCTCAAAACCGGGGGCGAAGTACGGGAAAAGGACAAGCGGAGCGGTGGTGGCACGTGGCGGCAATCAGAGAGGTTGCGTCGAGGCAATGCTACCAGTTGTGCGTGCGTGGCCGTCGGATCACCAGCTATCTTGAGTTGGTCCAGAATAACCCTAGGGTTTAGCTGGTTCGCTCTGTAATTAGAGAGGGGTAGAGTAGGAAATAGAATTAGGATAAGTAGAGGGAGACACCCTCCTCCCATTCTATCTCAGTCATTTGCTCTTTGCTTCTAGGGTTTCCTACTCTCCCAATCCCCTGCTGTAGCTACTGAGATCCGCAGAGAATCATACCTCTGTGTACTGGAGATTTTGAGGAAGTGAGACCGTAATCTCACTATTGTAGCGTGTGGTAGCCACACGATTGCAGATCGATGACTTGATTCGCGTTTTCTTTGTGTTCTTCGTTCCTCCGCAATTTTCCCGTCACTCGATCTCCCTCTCTACTGCGTCTTTGCGAAATCCGTTTGAATCAACTTGTTCTTTATAGTTAGGAGATCATTTCCACCGAAGGAATTCATCTAACTCCTCACGAACAAGTAGATCGGGTTGATTTCGTTTTCGTGGCGCTTTTTCGTTCATACTCCTTCCCTTTCGATTTCCCGGTGATTGAATCGATTTGAGCGGATGATTTCTTGGGGATAGTCTTCTAACTACCTCGTGATCATCTTCTCCAAGTTTGGGAACGTGGGATTGAGTTTTGATTCGGATTTGGGAAGAGTTGTGTGAGGGGCGACCGAAATCGCCCTCACTGGGAGGTCATGGACAGTCCGCCGTTCCTCCCGCGGACAGTCCGTGCGTCGGGGACTTGGCCAGAGCAGTGGCCGCGAGTCTCTGCTGTTTGGGTCTCGGTTGACCGGCGGACAGTCCGCCGGTATAAACCGCGGACAGTCCGAGACTGTCCAGGGGACTTGCAGGAGTAGTGTTGTTTCGGTGTTTTGACCGGCGGACAGTCCGCCATCCCCTCGCGGACTGTCCACAGTAGGGGCGAACAGTCCGGGACCGTACCGGCGGACAGTCCGGGAGTTGGCTGCTTGTTGAGTTTTAGTGCGTTTGCTCTCCCGGCTTCTTCGTTTGGTTTCCTGACTTCTCGATTGGCCTTTTAGTTCACCAAGGAACCTCTCTAAGTATCCTTGCTACCTGTTAGCATTGGTATTTAGTGATTTCCCAACGTAGCCTTCAATCTACGTTTGGGACTCGGTTTCTAGACATCGAACTTGTGCCGGTGCTTTTAGCTTTTGGTTTGCCATCACCTTGTGGTGCCTCGCTGTGATCCTAGGGATCATCCACCCTCTTCCAAGGGTCGTGGGCATCACGATTTTGATCGAAGCTTTCGGGGGTTGATTTGTGGGACAATAGGCCAAAGTTTCGAGAGAAATTTTTGAGCTCCCATTCACCCCCCTTTGGTCGCCTTGATAGTGCATTCTCGGTCCTTCACAAAGTGATCCACACCCACTACCGTGAGTACCGACAACCCCTATGAGAGAGGTGAGGTATCATTGTGAGCACTGTGGGAGAGATGGACACTTGAGGGAGTTTTGCTTTCGGCGCAAGAGAGAGGAGCACCGTGCAAGGGAGATGAACAATGCGGACATGTACCATCCTTTCCATGATGTACATGTGCCGAATATTCAGAGGAGAGCTGTTAGTCCTAGAGGCCCAATGCCTCAAGGTCCTAGGCCTCAGGGAGGTTTTGCCCGGCGTGAGCCTGCTTTTGTAGGTTTTGGACCCCGCGGCTGTGGCTTTGCTGTTGAGCGTTACCCCCACCGCATTTTGAGTATCTCGATGGATGCTCTTCCCTTAGCGGACCACGGTTTCCTATACGTGGTGATCACTTTCCCCGTAGGCATGCTAGGAATGGTTTTGCTACTAACCGCTCTTTTGAGCAGCCAGCCCAACACTGGTACACTTCCCATTTTACTCACCCCAATGTTGGACCGTATGCTCACCCTATGTCTTTTTATTGATGTAGGTAAAACGATTGGAGGACATTTGGTTGGTGGATTCCAGGTGCTCAAGGCATATGACCGGAAATGCCAAGTGGTTCTCCAGTCTTAGTCCAGTTGCCGGAAAGGAGTTTATCACCTTCGGGGACAATAGCAAAGGTAAAGTGTTGTCTCGTGGGTCGGTGCGAGTTAATGAGCACTTTGTGTTGCATGATGTTGCTCTTGTTTCTAACTTGCATTTTAACCTTCTTTCTGTTTCGCAACTCTTTGATGATGACTATGAGATTCGTTTTAAGCCGAATCTTAGTCGTATTTTGGATCCTCTGGGCAATCTTGTGTGTTTGATCTCGCCCTTTGGGAAAGTCTTTCGTGCGAATTTCTCGGAGTCTTTTGGCATTTCTCGTTGTCTTTTGGCTGGTCCTTCTTCCTCTGATCTTTGGAAGTGGCATTGGAGACTTGGTCACTTGAGCTTCGACTTGCTTGCAAGGCTTAGTTCACTTGGTCTAATCCGAGGATTGCCCAAGTTGTGCATGGAGAAGGATCTTGTTTGCCATTCTTGTAGACATGGGAAAATGGTAGCAGCTCCCCACCATCCTGTGAACCAAGTTATGACCAAGCACCCTGGAGAGCTTTTGCATATGGACCTTGTCGGTCTGGCTCGGGTGAGCTCGGTTGGTGGGAAGTGGTATGTGCTTGTTGTTGTTGATGATTTTTCGAGATATTCATGGGTTTTCTTTTTAGCGGAGAAAACTGAGACTTTCACTTTTGTTCGCAATTTGATCTTGCGACTTCAGAACGAGTTCCCTAAGAACTCGATGAGAGCTATTCGTAGTGATAATGGTTCTGAGTTTAAGAACTCGGATTTTGAGAAGTTTTGTAACTCCTTGGGTTTGGAGCATCAGTTTTCTTCTCCCTACACACCGCCACAAAATGGTGTTGTAGAGAGGAAAAATCGGACCCTTGTTGAGATGGCCAGGACGATGCTCGATGAGCATAGGACTCCTAGGCGGTATTGGGCCGAAGCTATGAACACTGCATGCTATATTTCCAATTGCATTTTCCTCCGAGCTTTCTTAAAAAAGACTTCTTATGAGTTGCGTTTCGGAAAACAACCCAAAGTGAGTTATTTTAGAGTTTTTGGTTGCCACTGTTTTATACTTAAGAAAGGCAACTTGGACAAGTTTGAGTCTCGTTCTTCTGATGGTGTATTTTTGGGTTATGGTAATCATACTCGTGCATATCGTGTACTTAACCTTGATACTAACCGAGTCATGGAGACATCTGATGTCACCTTCGACGAGACCATGGTTTGTCCTTCTTCTAGATTTGAGCGTGCAGGTGATCATAAGGTTGGAGAACCTCTTTTTGATGATGAGGACGAGGGTGCTGAAGGGATGGATGATCCAACATTACCTCCACCTGCTGTGCCATTAGGATCGGCTTCTACTACGTCGACTCGCGGCCCCGACCCTTCTTCTTCAACTACTTGGGGGCCATGTGATCCACCACCTTGGGCTGTACCACTTGTACCCGAGGGAGCACCAGCTACTGTTGAGGGGGAGGTTACTTCAGCAAGGGAGGCACCACGACACATTCAGCGCCAACACCCACCTCAACAGATGATCGGCGACATCCACGAACGCGTCACTCGGTCTAGGTCACAACAAATCTCTCACTTTGCTCATCCTGCATTTCTTGCTGATTTTGAACCCCGAGATGTTGGACATGCTTTATCTGATCCGGATTGGGTTAATGCCATGCATGAGGAATTAGAAAATTTTGTGAGAAATCAGGTTTGGGTTTTGGTTTCACCTCCTCCAGACTGTAATCCTATTGGGACAAAAAGGGTTTTCAAAAACAAACAAGGAGAGGATGGCCACATTGTGAGAAACAAGGCCAGACTTGTAGCCCAGGGGTATAGTCAGAAGGAGGGGATAGACTATGAGGAGACTTTTGCTCCTGTAGCTTGTTTGGAGGCAATTAGGATACTCTTGGCTTTTGCTGCATCCAAAGGGTTTAAACTTTTTCAAATGTATGTCAGGAGTGCCTTCCTAAATGGCTACATAGAAGAAGAGGTGTATGTGAAACAACCCCCCGGTTTTGAAAATCCCAAGTTTCCAAACCATGTTTTTAAACTTCACAAAGCTTTGTATGGTTTCAAACAAGCCCCCAGAGCCTGGTATGATAGGTTGAAAACCTTTTTGCTTGCTAAGGGTTTTAAATTGGGATGTGTTGATCAAACGCTCTTTCTCCTCAAGCAAGGCAATGACACACTCTTGGTTAAGATTTACGTGGATGATATCATTTTTAGTGGTTCTTCTCATGTTTTGGTTGCCAAGTTTGCAGATCTTATGAGCAGGGAGTTTGAGATGAGCATGATGGGCGAGTCGACATTCTTCCTCGAGCTGCAAATCAAGCAATCCCGAGAGGGAACGTTTGTGCACCAGGGCAAGTACACCAAGGCCATTCTGAAGAAGTTCGATATGGGTGAGGCCAAGCCTCTTCCAACACCCGTGTCGACCACTTCGGCCCTGGATGCGGACGAGGATGGAGAAGCTGTGGACCAGAAGGAGTACCGAAGTATGATCGGGTCACTGCTGTACCTGACGGCGACACGCCCGGACATTCAGTTCGTGGTGTGTCTTTGCGCGCGCTTTCAGGCGTCGCCGCGCACCTCTCACCATCAGGCCGTCAAGCGCATTATGAGGTACCTTCGTTTCACTCCAGAGTTTGGGATTTGGTATTCTGCTTCCTCCACTCTCTCCCTTTGCGGTTATTCTGATGCCGATTTTGTTGGTGGCCGACTTGATCGCAAGTCTACTTCCGAGACTTGTCAGTTTTTGGGTTCTTCTCTTGTATCTTGGTCTTCTCGCAAGCAGTCTAGTGTCGCCCAGTCTACCACAGAGGCTGAGTATGTTGCTGCGGATAGCTGCTGTTCCCAGTTGCTTTGGATGATGGCCACTTTGCGTGATTTTGGTCTGAGTTTTTCTCGAGTTCCTTTGCTTTGTGACAGCACGAGTGCTATTAGCGTTGCTAAGAACCCCGTGCTGCATTCTAAGACCAAACACATTGATGTGCGCTTTCATTTTCTGCGAGACCATTATGAGAAGGGTGATATCGACCTTCGCCATGTCGATACTCATCATCAGTTGGCAGATATTTTTACCAAGCCTTTGGACCAATCAACCTTTAATAGGTTGAGAGGTGAGCTTGGTGTTTGTTTCCCTTTTTAGTTGGGGGAAACATTTTGGTTATTGTATCATATACTGGCTTTTTTCTTTTGGTTTGTTTTCGTTTTTGGTACGATTAGTCTTTGCATTTCATCATGCATCTTTGCATTTTTTGAGCTTCATGTATATAATATTTAGAATGTGACTATGCTCTGTTTAGGGTATGCTCCGATGCTATATGATGATGCTTGTAGCTTAGGCTCCCCTTGATCACTGATACATGTTGTGAGCTGAGCGGCTTTATGAATGGTGAATATGCTTAATGAACTTAAAATTTGAAACCTGTTCACCATTGAGATTGGCAACTAGCATGTGTAGAATGTGTTGAAATCACTTGTGCTTCTCATATATGCTACGTTGCTATGTCTCTAGTTCTGACTCATTCACTTGCTTGGTATGTACATATACTGTCATAAAATTGAACCAAGTTTGAGTGAATTGGAAAGATCGAGATGGGATTGCTTGTCAGCACATCACGGTATCGAGACTGTTTCTCATTGCACATTGAGTTAAACTTGAGCCGTGTAGTGTAAGACCGAAACCGATGCTTTAAGCTTCTGATTGCATATGCATAGGCTTAGCTCGGTTGAAAAGTTAGGCAATGACAAGTTTTCAACCTCTCACAATCACATGCTGAACTTTGAACTTGTGTATAAACACCACTGTAACTACGATAAAATCTGAAACACGAGTCTATGTTTCATTCTATAGCATGATGATTGAACTTTGCTAGGGGTAGTTCACCTTGTATACATGTTTAGCACTTGTTTGACTTCCTGTCTATACATGTTTGGTGCTAGTTTTATGGTGAACATCCATTTCTGAATGGCTAAAATTGCTCACTTTGTTCATGTGTTCATATTTTGTATTTGGTGATGAGTTTGAGCCTTTGCTGGCACTGATGCTTATTGTTGAGTTGTCGGATCAGCACTCTTTAGAGCATCTTTTCATTCTATCGACTATATTCCTGAAGCTGCCAACTTGCATTTTTGACTCATATGCATTTGAGGGGGAGAAGTTTGCTTGATAGTGCATTATCAACTAAGGGGGAGAAATTTTGTCAAATCATATCTTATTTGTGTGCATTATTGAAGGGGGAGTTTGCTCGTGTGTAGCTTTGGAGCATTTTTCAATTGGTTTGGAGCTTTTCTGCTAGTTGTGTTGATCCTCTGTGCCTCTATCTTGAGGGACTAGCAGTTTTGCATTCTGATGTGTTTTTCAGTTGATTTTGTTTTAATTGGTATCGAGCTCTCTTATCTTTCAGTTGGTATCGAGCTTTCTCGCTAGCGGTGTCGAGCCTGTCCTGCCTCTTCTTGAGGTCTAGCTCTTTTTGCTTGAGTTTCAACTGGTATCGAGCTTTCCTGCTAGTGGTGTTGAGCCCGTTTTGCCTCTTCTTGAGGGCTAGTTTTGTTTTGCTTGGTTGCGTCGAGCCGTTGCCCATGTCTTTGGGGACCAAGTTGTGTTGCTTACTCCACTTGACCTTCTTTTGGCTTTGTTATGCTTTTAGGTCATTTGGACGAGTTCTCTCTCCTCCTTCTTCTTCCTTCTTCTACCTTCATATGATTTGTGTTGGTAGTTGACATTGCACTTATCAAGGAGGAGATTGCGGATACATGAGTATATGCCGGATCTTGAGTTATGAGTGATTGTCAACTGGTTTGATGCGCATGTTCTTTGACTTGTGTTGTGCAGGTGTCGAGCACGGAGACAGCGATAGAGGGCAAGGTGAAGGTCAAGTAGAAACGTGTCATGCCGATGGACCCGGAGCGGTGAAGGGCGGACGTGAGGCTTGGACTGAGGGACCGGTGGCCTGAGGATCAGCTGTGGTGGCTGACAGCCTGGGACAGCGACGAGCGGAGACTTGCGGGGCACGGTGTGGTTCGGGTCGAGGACCTGGGGACACGTGTCGGTGGACGGGGTGCACAGGCGGTGCATCCCCTCTACGGCGTTGGTTTGGTGGTTGAGCCACAGAAAAACCACCGAGTGGACGGTTTCCAGGTTTGGGCCTCAAAACCTGGGTGCTGGCCGGTTTATGAGTTTGGGCCACAAAACTCGGGCTAAGGACGGTTTCCAGGTTTGGGCCTCAAAACCTGGGTGCTGACGGGTTTCTGAGTTTGGGCCACAAAACTCAGGCGACGGACGACAGGTTTCCCGGTTTCGGCCTCAAAACCGGGGGGGAGGTCCGTGAAAAGGACGAGCAGAGCGGTGGCGGCACGTGGCGGCAATCGGTGAGGTCGCGTCGAGGCGAAGCTACCAGTTGTGCGGGTGTGGCCGTCGGATCACCATCTACCTCGAGTTGGTCAGGAATACCCTTAGGGCTAGCCTGCTCGCTCATTAGCTGTAAGGGTAGAAGGGGAATAATTGTATTAGGCTATATAAGGAGAGGCCACTCCTCCCTCCAGACTATCTCAGCCATTTGCTACTTTCACTTAGGGTTTCCTGCTCTCCCACATCCCTGCTGTAGCTACTGAGATCAGCAGAGACGGTGAATCATACCTCTGTGTATTTGCTTTTTGAGGAAACGAGACCAAAATCTCGTTGTCTCCTCGTGTGGAGAAGTTCCGGCTGGGAATTCAAGATCGATTCGCGTTTTGAGCTGTGTTGTTCGCGTTTTGCTTTTTGTTCTCTCAGTGATTTGCTTCGTTCTCTCACTCCGAGGAATGATTTTCAATTCTGTTTGAACTAAGTTGTTCTAGATCGTGAGGCGCACCTTTCCACCGAAGGAATTCACCTCTAATCTCACGAGCTAGTAGATCGATCGATTTTCCTTTCGAATCGATTTTTGTCTCCCTTGCCCTGAATTCTTCCGATTCACCGATTTGGAGTTAGGTTCGAGCCATGATCTCTTAGGGGTAGCTCAGTAACCTCCTTGGAACTCCTCATACCAAGTCTGAGCCTTAGAGCTTTTGATTCGGAGGAGATCGGGTTGAATCCGTGGAAGAACAGTGCAGTTTCGGGGGCATCGGACGCTGGACTCGGGGGCATCGTACGCTCAGGTGCCACGTGTCAAAGAACAGCGTTTTTGAAGGAGCATCGGACGCTCCGTTGCCATCGGACGTGTCCGAGGGTTGAGCATCGGACGCTGAACTGTCACTGTAGCCAGCGTCCGATGGCTATGCAGTGAGGTTCCAGATTGGGTCATTTTGCATCGGACGCGTCTGGTGCTTCTACATCGGACGCTGGCCAGCGTCTGATGCAGTGAGTTTTGCACTGTTTTGTCCGCAGTTTGCTCGTTCGACTTTGGATTTGATTTTGGGTTTTTGCGTTGGATTTCTGACTTCGTGCTCTACAGAAATCGGGCTTCCCGCTTTGCGATGAATTGCCCACCACTACGTACGAAGAAAAACAGGCCGTCTACCCTTTGGGATTAGAAATTCAGCAGATACACGCATGTCCTAATGACTGCATCCTGTACCATGGGGAGGAATACGAGCATTTAGATGCATGCCCGGTATGTGAAGCATCGCGGTATAAGATAAGGCGAGATGATCCTGGCGTCATAGAGGGTGAAGAACGTCCCATCAGGAAGAAAATACCTACCAAGGTTATGTGGTATGCTCCTATAATACCACGCTTGAAACGTTTGTTCAGAAATAAAGACAATGCAAAGTTGTTGCGGTGGCATAAATAAGACCGTAAGGTAGACAATATGCTGAGTTACCCAGCTGATGGATCCTAGTGGAGAGCGATAGATAGAGAATTCCCAGAGTTTGCAGATGAGGCTAGAAACTTGAGGTTTGCTTTAAGTACGGATGGTTTTAATCCTTTTGGGGAGGAAAGCAGTAGTCATAGCACTTGGCCAGTTACTCTATGAATCTACAACCTTCCTCTGTGGTTATGCATGAAGAGGAAGTTCATTATGATGCCGTTGCTCATCCAAGGGCCGAAGCAACCTGGCAACGACATCGATGTCTACCTGAGGCCATTAGTTGAGGAACTTCTACTTCTATGGAGCAAACCAGGTGTACGGGTGTGGGATGAGTACAAACAGGAACACTTTCACCTACGAGCATTATTGTTCGTAACAATCAATGATTGGCCGACTCTAAGTAATCTTTCAGGCCAGACAAACAAGGGATATAATGCATGCACACACTGTTTCAAAGACCTTGATAGTTTATTTTTGAAAAAGTGTTGGAAGGTCGTGTACATTGGGCACCGTCGGTTTCTTCCCATCGGCCACCCAGTAAGAAAGAAAGGCAAACATTTTAAAGGTAAGGCAGACCACCAAACCAAGCCTCATAATCGAACTGAAGATGATATACTCGGAATGGTGAAGGATACGAAAGTAGTATTTGAAAAGGGATGGGGGCAGCAAACCTGTTCCCAAAGATGCTTTGGGACACGCACCCATGTGGAAGAAGAAGTCCATATTCTGGGAGCTACCTTACTGGCATGTCCTAGAGGTCCGCCATGCGATCGACGTGATGCACCTGACAAAGAACCTTTGTGTGAACCTGCTTGGATTCATGGGTGTCTACGGAAAGCCTAAGGATTCACTTGAAGCAAGACAGGACTTGCAACGCATGAAAGAACGAGACAACCTGCATCCGGAGAAGACAGATGATGGGCGTCACTACTTAAGCCCTGCTAGCTACACTCTTAGCAGAGAAGAAAAGGAAAGCATGTTTGAATGCCTTAACAGCATCAAGGTCCCATCTGGATTCTCCTCCAATATAAAGACAATAATTAATGTGCCAGAGAAGAAGTTCCAAAACTTGAAGTCCCATGACTGCCATGTGCTTATGACCCAAGTGCTTCCTGTTGCTCTAAGAGGAATTCTACCTCCACATGTACGTCTAGCCACCGTGAAGCTATGTGCATTCCTCAATTCAATTTCACAGAAGGCAATCAATCCAGAGGAACTTTCTACTTTGCAGAATGATGTCGTTCAATGTCTCGTCAACTTTGAGTTGGTGTTCCCTCCATCCTTCTTTGATATCATGACACACCTCCTAGTTCACCTGGTCAAGGAGATCATTATTCTCGGTCCTGTGTTCCTACACACCATGTTTCCATTCGAGAGGTTCATGAGTGTCCTGAAGAAATATGTTCATAACCGTTCTCGGCCTGAAGGAAGCATCGCCCAGGGCTACGGAACAGAGGAGGTCATAGAGTTTTGTGTAGACTTTATTCCAGACCTTGACCCGATTGGCGTTCCTGAATCGCGACACGAGGGCAGACTCAGTGGCAAGGGAACACTAGGGAAGAAAACATATATTGGTACATGATATGATTATTTCGATAAAGCACACTACACAGTTCTAAAGAACTCCTCATTGGTCGATCCATATATCGAGGTACATAAGGATTTCCTTCGATCTGAGTGGCCCGGGAAGAGTGAAGCTTGGATTACACGTCAGCACATGCAAACCTTCGGCGATTGGTTGCGAAAACAATGTCAGGGTGATGACAACATAGATGAGCAGCTTTATTCGTTGGCCAGACAACCATCGTGGCATATTAGCACGTACAAAGGGTACAAGATCAATGGGAATACATTTTACACAGTAGCCCATGACAAAAGGAGCACCAACCAAAACAGTGGTGTACGCATGGATGTCACGAATCCAAATGGGAACAAACAAACATATTATGGCTGCATACATGACATATGAGAACTAGACTACACATCTAATTTTAAAGTCCCTTTGTTCCGGTGTAAATGGGTCAAGATGACTGGTACCGGAGGTGGGGTAACAGTCGACAAGGAGTATGAGATGACATCAGTGGACCTCAACAATATTGGGTACACAGATGAACCATTTGTCCTTGCCACGAATGTGAGTCAGGTGTTCTATGTGAAAGATATGTCTACAAAACCAAAAAGAGGGAAAACGATAACAACTCAATCGTCAACGAGCCAAAGCGCCACATAGTTCTTTCAGGGAAAAGAAACATTGTCGAAATTGAGGACAAGTCAGACATGTCAGGTGATTATGAAAGGGATGGCCGAATTCCGCCATTCAAAGTGAACAAAGACCCAAGCATTTTGTTAAATAATGAGGAAATTCCATGGTTAAAGAATGATGATAACCAAGGAACATATGTCAAGAGGAGGTTCACAGTTGTGCCCGCTAAATAGTGGGTTGTAAAGATATTATGTAATAATTAATTAATTAAGACTTCATTTGATGATGGATTTATATATGTATTTAGTAGTGATCATTGATTTATGTGCTCCTCTAGATGTGAATCATAAAAATACATATAAGAAAAAAAAGTATATACAAAATTATAAAGATTAGTAACATTTATATTTAATATTTACAAATAAACAAATTAAAAAGATATTAAAATTTAACATTTTCTTGTGTAAACTAAAACAAAAAGAATCACATACTAATTTTTAAAAGAAAGTATATCAAATATTTAATTTTATGTTAAATTAGAAAGATTTAAGATATATTTAAAAAGTAAACTAAATTTTAAAATCTAAAACTACTGCATCTGTCGGGTAGAACGAAATTGGGCAATGATTTTTTAGGTTATAAACAAAAGATTAATGTCCAAATGATATGAAAATAAATTTTCTATTGAAAGCCAATTTTTTTAATTTAAATTGAATATTATATTTTTGCATTAACACAATATAAATGGTTATTTACATTTATATTCGTTATTATAAAAAAGAAAAGAATTTATGCTACAAAATTTTCTACTATACATTAAGGTCAAAGGAAATATAACTGTTATTTTTAAGTAATTTTATGCCTAATGTTCAATTTACTATGCAATTAATAAGAATTACAACATATTTATATAGTGAAAACTTAATACAAAACCCAAAATACTGAAAACCCAAAACTGTGGCGGGAAAGAACCCTTTAGTCCCGGGCGGTGGCAGCACCCGAGACTAAAGGGTCCTTTAGTCCCGGTGCGTAATCCGGCCCGGGATTAAAGGGACCCTTTAGTCCCGGTGCGTAATACGACCCGGGACTAAAGGCCCTCCGGGTATATAGGGCACAACGCCCTCCAATCTTTCCCAGATCGATGTCAGTTGCGCCGCTGCCTCCGTCCGCACCGCCCTCGGCCTCCATCGCCGTCGTCCTTGTTGGGTATTTTAAACGCACACAGAGAAATTTGCAAGCGCACGGATACCGATGTAGCTTTCACCCGAGAGTATTCCAGGGTATCGATTTCCACGGGGAACGTGAAGTGTACTAATCAAGGGGCAAGATCGTCCAAGAAAAGAATGATAAAATGGGTAGAGAGAGATTTAGGGTTTTCTAAGCAGGTCTATCTAATTAAAGGCTCACTATACTTTACTTACTTCGGGACATCAGAACACTAGCCACAAAAAGGGATGAGAAAGGGGCTAGGAAGCTCTAACTACGGTCCTACAAACACCAACCCGAACGAGGTGGACTACGTCGGCCGTCAGGGCTGTCACCACCTGGAGCTACCACAACTATCCGTGGGGCTGGGTGCAAACTCAGGTAAATCCTAGTCTAGACACCATGTCTACACTAACATCTACTACTCTAATTATCTAGAATAATTAGAGCACTCGATACGAGCGGAGATCTAGTAAATAAAATAAAGCAAGAACTGAAATTAAATATAATACTCAGAAATAGTAAATGGAGAACCTGGAGATTACTTGAAGACGAACTAGATGTTGCACCAATACAAAGTCGAGGAAGATCTGACAGATCTGGCTCCTCCTTAGCTCTCTCCTCCTCCTCTCTCTAATCCGATCTCTAATTACAACTAGTTGAACTAGACAACTAGAACTAGAACTAGAAGAACTTGAAGAACTGGAACTAGATCTAATTCTAGAGGAACTAGAAGAGATTCATCTAGAGGGACCTCTACTTCTAAATGAAACCCTAGTTTCTGATGTGGAGATGAATAATGAAGATGGAGATGGCTCTTGGGGCGCCTCTTGGCCTGCTTATATAGCCCGAGGTGGAGTAGGGGACAAGGAATCGCCATGTCATCGATCCGCGTCACATTTATCGCCCACCGTTGGATCAAACCGACTTCAGGGACGGTGGAGATGCATCCTAGGAGGCGGTAGAAGAAGGTTCTAGAAGGCAGAGGCTAAACGGCCTCCGTGGCCGACCGGTCGGTCATGAGGTGGGACCGGTCGGTCTGGCCCAGTGGGCCCACGTGGCGGGCCGCCTCGTGGTGTCTTCTGGTGTCTTCTAGATCTTTCTTTTGCAGATTTCGTTGCAAAATTAATATCTTTTCATCCGGGACTCCAAATATAACAAATGATATGTCCGTTTCGATTGTCTCAACGAGCCCTTCGTAATGGTGCACTCCAATTCATCACTTGAGATACTTTTATATGGTAAAAACATGGATGTCCTACAAAACAAGTGAGAGCACCAAAACTCATGGAACTTGTTAGTTTCAAACCCTACAACTTTGCTTTGTGATTCATTTAGTGTTATTTCATGCAATAATTGATGGTTAATTATGAGCATTAGTGAGCATCAATAAGTTCCCCCAAGCTTTACCTTTGCTAGTCCCGAGCAAAGCCAATCTCAACAATACATCAAGAGTTGCTGCAATATCTTCACTTCCAACAAGTACACATGTATTCAAACAAAAGTTCTCATAAAGATATCATATTATTCATCACAGGGCTTAGTACTTTACCTTGAATCTTGAGTAATTGAAAGATAGAATGATCAAATCAAGTACTATGTATCTTGTTCTTTCACTTCACCATTATCCCGGAGTTTTATGAATTTTCAGAAAAGATTAAAAACATATGTTGTCAAATTAAACAATGGATCCAAAGAGAAAGTTAACCACACCATTGAATCGAGAAGTGCATGTGTATGGAAAATGGAGTCGGATGCTCTTTTAAAATATATCACTCTCTTTTGTTTATATGAGACACATGGCTATCAAGCTAATTCTACTAGCGGGCACATGCCCATTTTTTCCTGATATTCTCTTTGTTTCTTTTTTTTTTGAGGTTCTGAACACTAGTCCCTTTTTATTTCCTCGGGATCTATCTTTTTGAGGTTTTGGACACTTGTCCCTTTTATTTCCTCGGATTTTTTTTCTTTTCTTTCTCTCATTTTTTTAATAGCCATATGCTTCCAACAAACTTTTGAGAGGATAACAATAGATAATCATGAGCATTTATGCGGAGGATGGATGAAATGTGTAAGTGATCTCAATTCAATAGCATGATAACTTCTCATAGAGTCAACAAAGCTTAAATTAACTCAATGCAATTATTAGTCATATTAGTATTGGAAACTCTCCGGAACTCTAGTGTTGTTTAGAACAAGATAATAGCAGCTCAGATCATCACATATCCATCAATTACCTAGACCATAGATCAAGTATTTGCTACCCATGCATTTTATATTTTATTTTAAGGCATCATTATTAATTAGGAGAACTCATGTTTTGAAGGTTAGGTACTTGAAAGAAATTAGATAGAGCAACTATTCATCATTTCCATATAACAGATTAGAGAGAGAGTTCTTCTTTTATTATTAACTTCTTAAAACAAACTAAGCAAACTTAACACATTATTTATTTAACCTAACACACTATTTATTATAAATAACTAAGATAGTGAATAAGGCATACCTGGATCACGAACATAACGGGGGTGCATCTCCCCCAAGTCGGTTCCCTTAATAGCGTTGAGCCTTCATGTGCCCATATATATATATATATATTCTTTTTAATTAATGGTGAGCCTTCATGTGCTCACTTTTTTTGCGTTTATTTTATTTTATTTTATTTTTATTTATGTATAGAAACAAAACTTAAGAGGATAAGGATACTTACCTGGATACATGGAGGTGCTTTCCCCTAAACTGAATGTTGACGTAGTCATTCAATCTTGTCATGTAGCAGACTTGCAGTGGAAATGTACTTCTTCTGTCAGAGCTTTGATTGATGTTGATGATTGTTGAAACGGTGCTCCAATAGTGGACAGAACATCCACTCACTTGTCAGCTTTTCTTCGTCTTTCAAATTCTGTGAAACTCAAATAGACAACAAAACTTGTGGAACAGATTAAGCATTAGTGGTTGGCCACATAAGCCTTAGTTGTCCAAAGCTTTTGAGATTATTCTTGATGCTTTCTAAGCTGAGTTTCAGCAAGATCTCTTTCTCAATTTTTTTTTATTTTTATGATGCAATGACAGTCTAACAAAATGAAAGCATTTTTATTTTTATGCCACCACGGTGAATATCCCTGCGGGTTTTTACACACCATAGAATTATTCACATGGGGCTTTTAGGTTTTATGATGCAGTGCAATATTTTTATTTTCTTCTTTTTTATGCAATGCTAATGCAGAAAAGTAAATATGCTATGGAGATATGATTATGCAAATGATAGAAAGTAAACTTGCAAAAAGAGAAATTAATGCAAAAAAGATAAATATGGATAACTACCGATTTTACCTTTCGGCGAGGGTTCAATGTTTTAAGTCCTCTGAACAGGACTTCTCACCATGTTCATTCCTAAGGTGCATCATTTGATCTCGATATGTAGACCATGATAACTACACCTCTTGATATGGTGTCACCCATGTTCCTCGTTTGCCCAGCAATTTGAAGTGAAGCATTAATTGTGGAAGCTGGCAGCATCTTGCTCAGTGTGCATGTTCATGTAGATCCAGGACCTTCACATTGTAGAATTTGGGAGTTGACGAACTCCTCCATGTTTTGCTTAAGAGTGTGTCCTGCTTATAAAGACAAAGTAGAGATCAAGTGCATGGGCTCTGTTGGTGGAAAAACACCAACAGAACCAAAAGTTTTGTTCATTCCTCTCTAACCTTAGGCACATTGAACAAGATAAATTTATTGTTTATGTGTTCTATTCAATTTTAACATGAGTGATAGGATCAAAAGATGAGCATGAAAGTAGCATCTTAAAATATTTAACAGATCAGATTACTTGACCCATGGAAGGATAATCTATGTATAGTGTATCGATCATTTCATGATTGTGATATATCATCTTCCAAAGGTTGGATGCACAACATTTCAGCTCATTTGGTTAAGATAGTGAGATTCAAGAGAGTAAAGCTAAGAACAAAGAGTAAAGAACTCAACATGTTAAGTTGATTAGGTTGGATCATGTGAGGTGCAACTTAAACATGTTTGGTTCTTATTTATGCACATACTAGAATTAAGGAGAAACTTTTAAAGTGATGATCACTTACCTTGAGATGTTGTTGTACCATTGAAGAGTGATTGTGTCGAACCACCTTGTGGAAGCTTCTCTTGTCTAGCTGGTTGCTGTTCATGAATAATTTGTCTTCTCTTGCTTATCTCACAGTGGGCCAGCTGAGTCTCCTCTTCAACAGATCCAAATGATGGAGACTTTGTCAACTATTTTATTGATTTGTAGGCTTAGGTATTGTCTCTCCATCTTCTACTTCTTGTGGTGTAGTGGCTTCATCCTTTATGATATCCCCTCAATTCCTGGAAGTTGGTTCTTCCTTTGTCGATTGAGTCAACGTCTTCTCTTGGTTTTCTTTGGCTACTCATAAATGGTGTAATTGTTGAAGAGGCAATAAACCTTTTGGTCAAAGATCCAAAAGTGGATTTCTCTAGTTTCGATATAGATGACAACATTGAAGGTTTTCAAGAACGATCTTCCAAGAATGAGTGGTGGATCATCTTCTTCTTCTTGGCTGAGGCAGCGTCTAGTGGCTTGTACTGATCAAAGTGTTGAGTAGAAGGTCAAAGTGTCTTGAAGCTGGATTTCTCATTCCTCCCCTTGATCGTGAAGCAAATCTAGACAACGGAATTGTGTCTTTCCCAAGCTGGCTTGTGAGGTAGATGGATGCCCAAATTTCTTCAACAATATGTTCATGTGTTGGATTTGTAGATCTTGCTATTGTTGTAGTCGTACCATCTTATCTCCCAAGCTAGCTCGATGGTCTCTGTCTTCTAGTGGCCCAGCTCAGACTTGTTTACCTACTTCCATGGAGTGAGTGCTTTGATTGTAGGTATTGTTTTGTGGCACTCATCTTCTGTCTTGTCCTGTGGATCTCTTTTCTCCATGATCAGTGAGTTGTGTCTCCCTTGTGCAAGTTGTTGAAGTTCATGTGTCTCTTCATCTCCAGTGTGAGTTCATCTCAGGACTTTTCCAAATTGATATTGAAAGTTTTCCTACAGGGGTTAGTCCAACAAAATATCCAACATCTACTATAACATAATATCGGCTCAAAAACCAACCTAGACACCATGTCTAATTTGAGTTAAGAGGGCATTTTAACCTAAGCACCATACTTAATTTAAAAGCCTTTAGAGGTAAAATCAGGACACCGTTGAGCTCAAGAATCAAACCAGACACCATGTCTTACTTTAATTCATGAAAATAGTTTAAACTAAGCAACATGCCTAATTTAAAAGGTGTATGATAATACTTCAAACCTAAACATATACTATAGCAAATGAGGGTAGCATTAAAGCATTAAAGAGATTTACTCCAATGGTGATGAGAGAGCATGATTAGTGTATAGCACATGAGCATGTCTTAAAGGTAGAGGCAACTAACATAGCAACATGGTAACAGATGTTCTTACAAAGTCAATGTTGCATGATGATTGGTTGGACATACCTTGTGTTTATAGTTCCTTTGAACTTTTTGCTCCAGACCTGCAAAGGTTAGTGACAAGAATACCCGAAGGAATATTTTAACAATTATATCCCTATGCTCATTACACAAGGGCAATAGAAAGGTGAACACAGATATGAAAAGAATGCTTGTTTTAGGACACTAAGCTTGTCTTTGGGAAACCTTGAAGATGTGATTTGGTGAAATGGCTTCCCCTGCAACACCAACTTTAAGAGCACAACGAGATCTACAACATTTGTGATAAACATATGCATCTACAACCACCCTTTCGAAGTTTTTGTAAATAGAAAGTGTGAGGGGGATGAAAATCTTGAGTGTGACAATGTTAGACAGACCAATTGAATCAGGAGATGTTTCATATGAGCATGGATTTAAAGAGGTATTTATGAAGTAGCTTCCATGCTCTTTGATATCATCTTCCTCAATTTTAGAGAAGAACACCAAAGGATGGGGTTCATCATTTTCTAAAGTGTGGGGTGTTTTCTCTACGGAAGGTTTTGTGACAACCAAATTATTAGAAAGATTTGAAGGAATTTCAAATTTGGTTGTGTGTTCCTCCTCGTGTTGGTCGGGATTGGGCTTGACTTCTTCTTCGGGGAATTCATCAAAAATGCCAGTGTAAGGAGTGTTTTCAAGGATTTTCTCAAGGATGGCTTTCCCTTCACTAACAGTATTATGAGTGAATGATCCTCCCGAAGAGGTATCAAGAAAAAGGGCAGCTTCTTTGTTAAGACCATAATGAAAGTGTTGTAGAATAACGTCCTCAGTCAAAGAAAGATCTAGGCCAGTGTTGACAAGGCTCATAAATCTAGCCCAGGCTGCTCCTAGTGTCTCCTTCTCTTTTTGTTTAAAGGTAAGAATCTCTATTTGAAGGGCAGTGATTCGAGATAGAGTGAAGAAAGCAAGACAAAATTTGTCTCGATGTTCATCCCAGTTTCCATCTACTCCTCTTACGTTATCAGCATACCACTGTTTCGCTCTTCCAAAAAGGGAGAACAGAAATAATTTCCATTTAATGGTCTCTTGTGTCATGCCAGCAATAAAAAAGCACGAACACTGTAACACCTCTGGTGTTTAAGCATGTAATTAACTTGACATATCATCATTAGCATCATTAATCATCTTGATCACGATTTCATGTGTATGCATTTGCTTAGTGTATCATTTTATGTGATGTACCTCTATTGCAAAAACCCTTATTAGCCCCATTCTTCCTATAAGGGCAAAATGGTAATTTCACCTCTGTGCCTAGTTCTATGTAATTCCTGTTCAAATTTAGTGCCCTGATGTTTGTTGCTTTGATCAAAGTTCAAAAATCAGATTTGAATGGAGTTTCCTTTTGCAAAACCCTAAATTCCCAAATCTTGGATTTATTCCCTTTTTGATAACTTTTTCAAAATTCAAAATTTTGAGTTGGTTCAAAAAGCAAAGTTGTGAATCTGACCTAGAGGAACAACTTTGGTATTTACAGATTTCCATGTTTCTATATAAAATTTGGAGTAATTTCAAATTCATTCAAATTCCAGTTTTTGTCCCCTTTTCAGTTTTAAAAAGTTATTCAAAAACTATTGAGTTTCAGAAAAAGTGTATATTAGCAAAGTTATAGATTTTGTCAAATGGAACAACTTTCATATTGGAAGATTTTCAAGTTTCAGTTTGAAATCCAAAGTAATTTTGATTTGAATCAAATTTGAAAAGTGTCCCCTTTTCTGTTTTTGAATATAGTTCAAAAACTTTTTGGAATTTGAAAATGTTCATATTGACAAAGTTGTAGATCTCTTTTTTCTGAACAACTTTGGTGTTTTGAGTTTTTGTCGCACAGTTCAAATTTTGGGAGATTTTTGCAAAATACAGAAACTGGCCAAAAGTCAAACCCTAGACCCTAGCACTGTTCTTCTTCCCGTAGAGCCAGAGGCCAGGGAGGGGGGGCCCGGCCATGGCGCCGGCGCTGCGGCTGCAGCGCAGGCGGCTGCTCCCCACGCGCCCTTATCCTGCCGCCGCTGTCTCCCGGTTCCCTCCGCGCCCGCACGCGAGCGCTGACCATCGCTCTCGGCCCCTACAGTGCCCAGCCGCCGCCGCCGCGTGGCCATCGCCGGCCGAGCTTGTGCCCGAGCCCCGGCTGCACGCCAGCTCGACCGCCAGAGCGCAATCGAGTGCGCACGCCCCCGCAAACCTAACCCGCGCAACCCCGAAGTCTCTACCGTCCCATAGCCGCGGCTATATAAGCCGCCGGAGCCCCGAGCTCCGCACTCCACCTCCGCCACCGTGGCCAGCTCTCTCCAGTCACTCCGCCTCTCCACCAGCTAGCCCGAAAGCTCCGCCTTGAGCTCGTGAAGCTTTCCCACCCTTCAATTTCACCTTCCCCGTCTCCGTTTGCCCGGCGTAAGCTCGCCGTTCCGATCTCCGACCGAACACCGGTGAACTCGGGTTCGTGGAATTCGCCGTCTCCGGCCATGATCATCCCTCACCGACCCCCGTGTCATGTTCCTTGGCCCCGTGCGACTCTAACCCGGCCCTTGCGGTCGCATGTGCTGCGCAGGACCGCCGGACCGCCGGAGCGCCGCCGCGGTCATCTTCTCCCTCGAGCGTGTCGAGCCTCACCCTCGTGTCGAGCCTCACCCTCGTGTCGAGCCTCAGCCTCGAGTCGAGCCTCACCCTCGAGCCCTGCCTCCGACACGTGGTAAGCATCCGAGCCTTCGGCCTCTGCTTCAACTCCGCTTCGCCCGAGCCCAAGCCTCGGCGAGCGCATGCCCTCCGCTTCGGCCGAGCCCAAGCCTCGGCGACGCATGCTCTCCGCCTCGCCCGAGTCCGGCCTCGGACCGAGGCTCACTTCTCCGATTCGCCCGAGCCCCGCAACTCGCCGAGCCCGGCCTAGAAGGAGCACAGTGCTCTTCTCTTTTTCTGAGAGATGTGAATAGTGTTCAGTTTTCTCTTTTTTGTATGATTTTCTGTGTGCATCCAAAAATTCTGAAATTTTTGTGGTAGACTCTTTATGCTCTGGAGTATTTTATAAAAATATGAAACTTGAGTTTTGTGCAAAAATTTGAAAATATAAAATTCCCCTTTTAATTGAAAAATGAAGGTTTTGGTATTTTTGGAGAGTGATTTATAACTCCAAAAATCATGAGACAAATTTTTGTGAGCTTCTTATGCCTTGTCTAGTCTCTGGTAAAATTTTGAAGTCTTTTGGAACAAGTTGATTTTTGAGCATTTATTTTAATTCTTGAATAGTGCCTTTTGTTAATTAAATGTCTAGATTTAATTGAGCACCTTAATGACCTCCAAAAATTATGAAATTTGTTTTGCCATCTAGCTACACCATAATGAACTTATGTGATTAATTTGGTAATTTTTGGAGCAACTTCATAAAATGACCTTTTAAATAAATTAAGAAAATAGAAAAGATGGATTAGGGTTGGTAATAAGTGTTTGATGATGTGATCTTTGGATTGATTGATGTTCATAGACCCCTACCCTTTGGTCTATGATGTTTGTGATGCTATGTTTGGTTGATGCTTAGGATAATTATAATAAGGGCTAGTTTAATCAATATTGCTTAAGGAAGAAATGGTTACCTTTTATGCTCAACCTAGATTTCAATCATGCCTTGTTTAAGAGTAATCTAGAATCAGTGGAATTGTCTTGCACCATAAGTTCATATCATCATTCTCATGAGCATTCATCATTGCATCCGTATAGTTGACGAAGAAGGACCTGAAATCGAGGTAGCCACCGAAGGATCTGTCCCCGAGGCGACCCCGAGCTTCGACACCTACTCCAACCCCGAGTCCGTCCTTTTTGCCATCCAAGGCAAGCCCCGGTGCATTTACCCTTTCCTTGAATTTATAAAGTGATTTCCTTAAATGTTTTTGAGTTAAATTATTGCATTAGGTTTATAGGAGTTGTGTGCTATCCTAATTGATGCATTACCCACCTTGACCACTGAAACACCCGATACCTGCTTTTCAAAAGGTATTTGAAAAATGCTTAGCAATGCTATTAAATAGATTTGCAATAAAAGTGCCAATTTCAAAAGTGTGATCACTTAAGAATCTTTATGGGATTTTGGCTTTACTCCCACTATTGGCTAAGTATCTGATCCGTATTTAGTCAATGGGAAGGAGAGGTTGTCCTTGCGTACGGTGCCGTCATGTTGTAGTCCGGGACTCAACAGTTGACACCGACCGGGACAGGGTTGAAAAACTGACAGGACCTGTACTCTTGGGTTAGAGTCCCGAGGTGCTTGTCGCTGGCTGGAAAATGTAGGGACCATCCGTATGGGGGCCTGCTGGTCAAGACTTGTAACTATTCACATACTACGGAAAGCTCTGGCTCCGAGAAATCCATTATTGGACCGACAACCGCGCACTGGGAGTGGAGAGATGGCGGAAGTAGCATGTACCCACGTGGGTTAGAGTCCCGGATTGGAGTGGTGTACTGTACTTCCGGGTGGCGTAGGACCGGGCCCAATCTTGGAGGAATCGTGGTAGACGAGTTGGCATATGCAAGCTTGGGTGCTACATATGCAGTGTGGATAGGGATCCTCAGCTGAGTATTATTTATCCGGATTAACGTTGCTCCTCGGTTATGGAGACTTGGTCCACTGACTGTCAACGGAGAGTGGTTCTCAACTAGGAATGTTTTGAAATATAAAATGAATCATGAATGATGAAGAATTGAGGAATACTGAATCTTTCAAAATAAAATAAGGTTTACAAAATGCTTTTCTGCAAAATACTTGATCTTGCTTAAGCCTTACCTTGACTACCCTAAGCTTTCATTCCTGAGTCTTCTCCCTTTTTCTTTAGTCGGGTAAGTCTTGTTGAGTACCTTTGTACTCAGGGTTTTATTACCCATGTTGCAGGTATGGCAGATTCTTCAGTATGCCTTGGACCCTGTTGTGTGACTGTTGTTCAGGAAGAGGCCGATGAGGCCGATGAGTGATTATTCACCCTCGGGCTGGGTGATGTATCTTTACCTTCAGTTGTTGTCATATGCTACTCTGCCAACTCTATCTATTTGAACTATGGTCTGTAATAACTTCAATTTAATTTTATGTTGAACCCTGGTTTGTAAAACTATTGTTATCTAAGACTTCCGCTATTTACTCCGATGTTATTTGTCAAAATGTTAAAGAGATTGTAACTGAATTATGAGATGATCCTGCGGACAACGGGCACTGATGTAGCCCAGTAGCGGAACCGGTCCTAATCTCTTGGCTGTACGGATCGACTGTCAGTGGTTGACGGTGATCAGTGGGCCATGGGATTAGAGCCGTTACGTTACAGAGTGGTATCGGAGCATCTCACTATGACGTCGCAATCTTTTTGCGAAAACTTCAAAATGTTTTTAACAAAAGCTAAATTTGACTATTTTGAGTCCAAATTGCTTCTCTCATCTCATCTTGTCTTTGGCAACTAGTAGCAAGACAACTTGTATAAGCCCTATGTACCTTACCTTAGTAGTTGCATTGCCTTGTTCCGTAGGAACGATTCATGCATCATGTCATATTCACTTAAGTAAATAAAAGAGTTCGTTGGGTTAGTATGCCTATACCTTTTTCTTGCTAGCCTTTCTCATCTATAACCTCTTGTCCAGATATGGCCATCATCAAGCGGACTGCCCGCAAGTCGACTGGACCGAACGGTGTGCCGCGTCACCAGCTGGCGCCACGCACCGGAGAAGAGACTGGAGAATCCTCCAATGGTCGTCGCTTTCCCCACCGCACCCGCAAGCAGCTGAAGGAGGAAATCAAGAATCTGAAGGCTGAAATGGAGAACATGGAGCATGACTTCTACCTTTCTCGCATGGAGTTTTATGAGGCACGAGCTTCCTTGGAACAGGCTAACCGGAACACGATTCGCGCTATCGAGCAGCGCAATGATGCTTGGACCCGCGAGGACGTGGTCAGAGCCCAGCTCCATGGACTGCAGCAATACACCGCCCAGATCGAGCAGTACAATGATATGTTTCACGAGGAAGTGCATCAGCTGCATGATCAACTCCATCCCTTGGTACCCCCGGTTATGGAAGACCCCGAAGACGGAGTCGTGGAGGAACCTGAAGTGGAACACGAGCCCAATCAGAACGTGGAAGTGGAACCTGCTGAAGATGTCCACGTTGAAGATGAAGATGAGGAGGAAGAGCCTGAGCTTATCATCGAGGATGATGATGATGACGAAGAGTTGATCTTCATCGATGATGATTAGACTCCTTGTGTCTGTACCATCTGCTTACCTAAAACCTTAGTCTAGGTTTGGGAGCGTTAGTCTGTCTGTTGCCAAGTCTGGCATGTATCTTTCTTTTCGTACCTTATCAGTTGGTTGTCATCTTTATCAAGTCAGCTATCTTTGTATCAGTAAAGCTATCAATCAAGTTGTTTCAGAACCCTTGTCCATATATGCTGAGTTCCGAGTTGCTTATACAGATGCCTGTGAACACCCGTACCGGAGCCGGAGGTTCTGAGGATGCCAACATCCCAAACCCTCCACCTGTACCAGCTACCCTAGCTGATGCCATTGCAGCCTTGGCCGCCGCTGCCAATCTGATGGCTCAGAATCAAGGGCAGCAGAACAACGGCAACCGTGGTCGCCGCAACAACCAAGAGACAACCTATGTGGACTTCACCGAAACACGACCACCGGTCTTCACAAAGGCCGATGAACCCCTCGAGGCTGACGACTGGTTACGCACCATGGAACAGAAGTTCAGTCTACTGCACTGCACGGAGATCCAGAAGCCTCGGTTCGCTTCTCAGCAGCTCCGTGGTCCTGCAAGTGCCTGGTACGCCAACCTGTTGGCGGCCCAGCCGGAAGGTCACCAGCTGACCTGGGAAGAGTTCCGCACTGCTTTCAGAGCACATCACATCCCTTCGGGATTGATGAAGATGAAGTTGGATCAGTTCTTGGCCCTGCAACAGAAAGATTCCACCGTCATGCAGTACGTGGGACAATTCAATCACCTCAGCCAGTATGCCTCTGACTATGTCAACACAGAGGAAAAGAAGAGAGATTGTTTTCTCAGGGGTCTGCACCCTAAGATTCGCAGAGGTCTGTCCAACAACCTAAACGGATCCTACCATGATGTCGTTGACCGTGCTGTTGCTTACGAGGAAAGCAACCGCCAGTATCAGGAAGAGAAGAAGAAGAAGAAGGCTGGGTCTAGCAGTTTCTCCAGCAACCATAAGCGCCCAAGAATCATCTACCACCCCAGCCATCACCAAAACCGTGCCCCATACCCCCATCAGCAAGTGGTCGTTCGTACCGCGGCCACCACCCACAATGCCAACCAGCAAAGTGCCACTCAGCCGAACGCCCCTGGTGTTCGTGTCACCACCCCACAAACAGCTTACAACCATCCATGCTACAACTGTGGCCAAGTTGGTCACTGGGCTCGCGAGTGCCCAAAACCCAAGAAGAGTGCCCAGCATGCACAGAAAGGCCCTGGAGGATCACAGCAGCAGCACCGTGCACCGCAGCAGCACGTCCAGAAGGGCAAGCTTGTCAGGAAGCACGGGCAAGTCTACTTCACCACCGTCAGTAACATCCCAGACGGAGAGCCCGTCATGCTCGGTAGGTTCCCTGTTGCCAATCATCCTGCAGTCGTCTTGTTTGATTCTGGTGCATCGCATTCCTTCATCAGTCGCACTTTTGTCATCAAGCATGATTTGCCCATGGGGGAGTTAAAAGAGAGTTTCTGCATACTTTCGCCTGGAGGGCGGATAAATACTAAGGAAGTGGTCCGCAGTATACCAGTAATGTTGGGGAAACATGTCTTTCCTACCACCATGATAGTACTGCGCGATCAAGAGATAGATGTCATCTTAGGCATGAATTGGATGTGTCAGTATAAAGCCATGATAGACATCTTGAATAGAGTTGTGAGAGTGGATATTCCTAACAGTACCTCCAAACTCCTTCTCCAACTTCCTATGCCTTCAAAACCAGCTACCACACAGCTAAATGCTACCTATGATCAAGGGATCCGAGACATCCCTGTAGTCTGTGAGTTCCCTGATGTCTTTCCTGAAGATTTACCTGGTCTGCCTCCCGACCGTGATGTTGAGTTTGCTATAGAGCTAAAGCCCGGGACTGCTCCTATATCCCGTAGAGCTTATCGAATGCCTCCCAGAGAGTTGGCAGAGCTGAAGATCCAATTGCAAGAGCTATTGGATAAGGGTCTCATTCACCCAAGTTCATCTCCTTGGGGCTGTCCTGCTATCTTTGTGAAGAAGAAGGACAAAAGCCTTCGTCTGTGCGTTGACTATCGCCCGCTCAACGAGGTCACCATCAAAAATAAATATCCCTTGCCTCGTATTGATCTTCTGTTTGACCAGTTATCTGGAGCCAGAGTGTTTTCCAAGATCGACCTCAGATCTGGTTACCACCAAATAAAAATTCGTCCCGAAGATATTCCCAAAACAGCTTTCACCACCAGATACGGCCTATATGAGTACTTGGTCATGTCTTTTGGCTTGACCAATGCCCCCGCTCATTTCATGTATCTCATGAACTCTGTGTTCATGCCAGAGCTCGATAAATTTGTAGTCGTGTTCATTGACGACATCCTTGTTTATTCAAGAACTCCTGAAGATCATGCCAAGCATCTTCGTGTCGTTCTCTCTCGTCTCAGAGATCACCAGCTGTATGCCAAGTTCAGTAAATGTGAATTCTGGCTAGATCGAATTCAATTCCTTGGTCATGTCCTGTCCGCTGAAGGTGTGTCAGTTGACCCTGGAAAAGTGGCAGATATCTTGGATTGGAAGCCACCTACCACTGTCCGAGAAGTTCGCAGCTTCATGGGAATGGCTGGATACTATCGCCGTTTCATCCCAGACTTCTCCAGAGTTGCCAAGCCTATCACAGAGTTGTTGAAGAATTCCGTGGATTTTGTTTGGTCAACAGCCTGTGAGCAAGCTTTTCAAGCCTTGAAGAAACTACTAACTACATCACCAGTCCTAGCTCAACCAGACATCGAGAAACCCTTTGATGTATACTGTGATGCATCTGGTACTGGGTTAGGCTGTGTTTTGATGCAAGAAGGTCGAGTGATCGCTTATGCCTCACGGCAGCTTAGGCGACATGAGGAGAATTATCCAACCCATGACCTTGAGTTAGCAGCAGTGGTTCATGCTTTGAAGATATGGCGTCATTATCTGTTGGGCAGTACCTGCAATGTGTACACTGATCACAAGAGCCTGAAGTATATCTTCACCCAAGAAGAGCTGAACATGAGGCAGCGAAGATGGCTTGAGTTAATCAAGGACTACGATATCGAAGTGCATTACCATCCTGGTAAGGCAAATGTAGTTGCCGATGCCCTCAGTCGCAAGTCATACTGCAACTGTCTGACGACGAAGCCCTATGATCTTTCCTTGTGCCATGCTCTTGAAAGGATGGGTATTGAGATAGTTCCGCAAGGAAGCCTGAACAATGTCAGGATAGAAACGTCGGTCAAGGAACAAGTCATCGCCGCACAGAAGGATAACCCTGGGATCAAGCACATCATCGAAAAGGTCCAGACCGGTAAGGCTGATTGTTTCAGGATAGATGATGTAGGAGTTGTTTGGTTCAAGAACCGTCTAGTAGTTCCCAAAGTGCCTGAGTTGAGACAGTTGATCCTTGATGAGGCACACCTGTCTAGGTTTTCCATCCACCCCGGCAGCAACAAGATGTACCAGGATCTAAGGCAGAGATTCTGGTGGACAAAGATGAAGATTGAAATCGCTCGCTATGTCGCTCGCTGTGATACTTGTCAGAAAGTCAAAGCCGTGCACATGAAGCCTGGAGGAGAATTGCAGCCTTTATCTGTACCTGCCTGGAAGTGGGAAGATATCAGCATGGATTTTATCAATGGACTACCCAAGACTCGGAAAGGTTTTGATTCCATTTGGGTAATCGTGGACCGACTCACCAAACAAGCTCACTTTCTACCAGTCAAGACCAGCTATGCCGTCCCCACGTATGCCGCCTTGTACAAGAACAACATAGTGAAGCTCCATGGTATTCCCAAGACCATCATCTCAGATCGCGGTACTCAGTTTGTCGCAAAGTTCTGGAAAGCGTTCCATACCTCACTTGGAACCAAGCTCTTGCATAGTACAGCATATCATCCGCAAACAGATGGACAAACTGAGCGAGTCAACCAAGTGTTAGAGGATATGTTGAGAGCATGTGTGCTCACTTTCACTGATACTTGGGATGACTGTTTGCCCTTGGCAGAGTTCTCATACAATAACAGTTATCAAGAAAGCATCAAAATGGCACCCTTTGAAGCGCTGTACGGTCGTCGTTGTCGTACACCCCTCAGTTGGTCTGAGCCCGGAGAAAGAGAATTCTTTGGAGTTGACCTAGTCAAAGATATGGAAGAGAAAGTCAAGCAGATACAAGAGAACATGAAGATTGCCCAATCCCGACAAAAGAGTTATGCTGACAAGAGACGTCGACCTCTGAAGTTTCAAGATGGAGATTACGTATATCTCAAGGTCTCACCAACCAAAGGAGTCACTCGTTTTGGAGTAAAAGGAAAGTTAGCACCCCGCTACATTGGTCCGTTTGAGATTTTGGAATGTTGTGACAAGGTAGCTTACAAGCTGAAGTTGCCCGATCATCTCTCTGCTGTCCACAATGTTTTCCATGTCTCCCAACTCAAGAAGTGCCTCCGAGTACCAGAACATGTCGTGGAAGTTGAAGGTGTCGAGCTAGAGCCTGATCTATCCTACTCGGAATATCCAGTTCGCGTGTTGGATCACAAAGATCGAGTTACTCGGAGAACTACCACAAGGTGGTACAAAATTCAGTGGAACCAGCACTCTGAAGAAGAAGCTACTTGGGAATCTGAAGACTTCTTGGCAAAGAACTACCCCGACTTTCTCGAATCTCTGTCTATGTAAAGTTTTGCCTTTATCCCTTCTTTGTCCTTTCTTAAGACGCAGAATCTCGGGGCGAGATTTCTTTAAGGGGGAAAGGCTGTAACACCTCTGGTGTTTAAGCATGTAATTAACTTGACATATCATCATTAGCATCATTAATCATCTTGATCACGATTTCATGTGTATGCATTTGCTTAGTGTATCATTTTATGTGATGTACCTCTATTGCAAAAACCCTTATTAGCCCCATTCTTCCTATAAGGGCAAAATGGTAATTTCACCTCTGTGCCTAGTTCTATGTAATTCCTGTTCAAATTTAGTGCCCTGATGTTTGTTGCTTTGATCAAAGTTCAAAAATCAGATTTGAATGGAGTTTCCTTTTGCAAAACCCTAAATTCCCAAATCCTGGATTTATTCCCTTTTTGATAACTTTTTCAAAATTCAAAATTTTGAGTTGGTTCAAAAAGCAAAGTTGTGAATCTGACCTAGAGGAACAACTTTGGTATTTACAGATTTCCATGTTTCTATATAAAATTTGGAGTAATTTCAAATTCATTCAAATTCCAGTTTTTGTCCCCTTTTCAGTTTTAAAAAGTTATTCAAAAACTATTGAGTTTCAGAAAAAGTGTATATTAGCAAAGTTATAGATTTTGTCAAATGGAACAACTTTCATATTGGAAGATTTTCAAGTTTCAGTTTGAAATCCAAAGTAATTTTGATTTGAATCAAATTTGAAAAGTGTCCCCTTTTCTGTTTTTGAATATAGTTCAAAAACTTTTTGGAATTTGAAAATGTTCATATTGACAAAGTTGTAGATCTCTTTTTTCTGAACAACTTTGGTGTTTTGAGTTTTTGTCGCACAGTTCAAATTTTGGGAGATTTTTGCAAAATACAGAAACTGGCCAAAAGTCAAACCCTAGACCCTAGCACTGTTCTTCTTCCCGTAGAGCCAGAGGCCAGGGAGGGGGGCCCGGCCATGGCGCCGGCGCTGCGGCTGCAGCGCAGGCGGCTGCTCCCCACGCGCCCTTATCCTGCCGCCGCTGTCTCCCGGTTCCCTCCGCGCCCGCACGCGAGCGCTGACCATCGCTCTCGGCCCCCTACAGTGCCCAGCCGCCGCCGCCGCGTGGCCATCGCCGGCCGAGCTTGTGCCCGAGCCCCGGCTGCACGCCAGCTCGACCGCCAGAGCGCAATCGAGTGCGCACGCCCCCGCAAACCTAACCCGCGCAACCCCGAAGTCTCTACCGTCCCATAGCCGCGGCTATATAAGCCGCCGGAGCCCCGAGCTCCGCACTCCACCTCCGCCACCGTGGCCAGCTCTCTCCAGTCACTCCGCCTCTCCACCAGCTAGCCCGAAAGCTCCGCCTTGAGCTCGTGAAGCTTTCCCACCCTTCAATTTCACCTTCCCCGTCTCCGTTTGCCCGGCGTAAGCTCGCCGTTCCGATCTCCGACCGAACACCGGTGAACTCGGGTTCGTGGAATTCGCCGTCTCCGGCCATGATCATCCCTCACCGACCCCCGTGTCATGTTCCTTGGCCCCGTGCGACTCTAACCCGGCCCTTGCGGTCGCATGTGCTGCGCAGGACCGCCGGACCGCCGGAGCGCCGCCGCGGTCATCTTCTCCCTCGAGCGTGTCGAGCCTCACCCTCGTGTCGAGCCTCACCCTCGTGTCGAGCCTCACCCTCGTGTCGAGCCTCAGCCTCGAGTCGAGCCTCACCCTCGAGCCCTGCCTCCGACACGTGGTAAGCATCCGAGCCTTCGGCCTCTGCTTCAACTCCGCTTCGCCCGAGCCCAAGCCTCGGCGAGCGCATGCCCTCCGCTTCGGCCGAGCCCAAGCCTCGGCGACGCATGCTCTCCGCCTCGCCCGAGTCCGGCCTCGGACCGAGGCTCACTTCTCCGATTCGCCCGAGCCCCGCAACTCGCCGAGCCCGGCCTAGAAGGAGCACAGTGCTCTTCTCTTTTTCTGAGAGATGTGAATAGTGTTCAGTTTTCTCTTTTTTGTATGATTTTCTGTGCGCATCCAAAAATTCTGAAATTTTTGTGGTAGACTCTTTATGCTCTGGAGTATTTTATAAAAATATGAAACTTGAGTTTTGTGCAAAAATTTGAAAATATAAAATTCCCCTTTTAATTGAAAAATGAAGGTTTTGGTATTTTTGGAGAGTGATTTATAACTCCAAAAATCATGAGACAAATTTTTGTGAGCTTCTTATGCCTTGTCTAGTCTCTGGTAAAATTTTGAAGTCTTTTGGAACAAGTTGATTTTTGAGCATTTATTTTAATTCTTGAATAGTGCCTTTTGTTAATTAAATGTCTAGATTTAATTGAGCACCTTAATGACCTCCAAAAATTATGAAATTTGTTTTGCCATCTAGCTACACCATAATGAACTTATGTGATTAATTTGGTAATTTTTGGAGCAACTTCATAAAATGACCTTTTAAATAAATTAAGAAAATAGAAAAGATGGATTAGGGTTGGTAATAAGTGTTTGATGATGTGATCTTTGGATTGATTGATGTTCATAGACCCCTACCCTTTGGTCTATGATGTTTGTGATGCTATGTTTGGTTGATGCTTAGGATAATTATAATAAGGGCTAGTTTAATCAATATTGCTTAAGGAAGAAATGGTTACCTTTTATGCTCAACCTAGATTTCAATCATGCCTTGTTTAAGAGTAATCTAGAATCAGTGGAATTGTCTTGCACCATAAGTTCATATCATCATTCTCATGAGCATTCATCATTGCATCCGTATAGTTGACGAAGAAGGACCTGAAATCGAGGTAGCCACCGAAGGATCTGTCCCCGAGGCGACCCCGAGCTTCGACACCTACTCCAACCCCGAGTCCGTCCTTTTTGCCATCCAAGGCAAGCCCCGGTGCATTTACCCTTTCCTTGAATTTATAAAGTGATTTCCTTAAATGTTTTTGAGTTAAATTATTGCATTAGGTTTATAGGAGTTGTGTGCTATCCTAATTGATGCATTACCCACCTTGACCACTGAAACACCCGATACCTGCTTTTCAAAAGGTATTTGAAAAATGCTTAGCAATGCTATTAAATAGATTTGCAATAAAAGTGCCAATTTCAAAAGTGTGATCACTTAAGAATCTTTATGGGATTTTGGCTTTACTCCCACTATTGGCTAAGTATCTGATCCGTATTTAGTCAATGGGAAGGAGAGGTTGTCCTTGCGTACGGTGCCGTCATGTTGTAGTCCGGGACTCAACAGTTGACACCGACCGGGACAGGGTTGAAAAACTGACAGGACCTGTACTCTTGGGTTAGAGTCCCGAGGTGCTTGTCGCTGGCTGGAAAATGTAGGGACCATCCGTATGGGGGCCTGCTGGTCAAGACTTGTAACTATTCACATACTACGGAAAGCTCTGGCTCCGAGAAATCCATTATTGGACCGACAACCGCGCACTGGGAGTGGAGAGATGGCGGAA